>OX638388.1:40143393-41343393 GCA_951813805.1 Limnephilus auricula
AGGCTGTTTTAAATCAGGAAAACAAATAATTATTTACATATTAATTTAAAATTTTGGTTAACAATTTTTTGTGAATTCCGAAAAAACTTCTTAACAAATCATGAACGTAGAACGTTGTCCAAAGTTCATATTCATATATTTGTTTAAATCTTTTTTTCGGTTTAATTAAAGATCGACCCTTGGCTTTACGATTAAAACACGCTCTCAGTTTTCAACTTTTTTTTATATTTGTGTTTAGCAAAAAATATTACTTTTATTTGATTTAGTCGGAATTTGTGGTTTACTTTCGCCCGAACCAGTATAGTCGGCGGTTTCCAGGGCCGGTGTTAAGGGAAGCATGTGGTTCTAATGACCGTACTTTGGGCCCTAATGTAGATCTCCGGCCATATATAATAAAATATGACGGATGGTTTCATTTTTGTTACAAAAATCTCGACGATTGGCTACGTACGCTGATTATATATTGAGTGAATATCTAATAACTAACGATGTTATATTTGGCCAATGAAAGTAATTTGAACAAACTAGAAGTTATACAAAACAAAGCCATGAGATGTATACTGGGGAAAGGCAAATACGCAATGATTAATCAAATGAGAGAGGAACTAAATTGGATTCCAATAAAAAAGAGACTATTATTTAATGTATTAATTTTTGTGCATAAAATTATGAAAAACCAAATGCCAAAATACTTTAAGGATGAAATTGTTTTTAATAGAGACGTTCATAACTATGAAACAAGAAATATAAACAGAATTCGATTGCCACAAATGAAGAAATCAAAATCACAGAACTGCATAATGTACAGAGGACTAAAGATGTATGATGAAATGCCTGAAACTATGAAGAATGAAGAAAGAATGAATGTATTTAAAAAGAAATGTTATGATTACTGTAAAAATATTTAAATTTATCAAATGAAATGTTACATTGTGCTTATTAGTTTATATTCATGTAGTATAAACTAACTCAATAATAATAAAAAAAAAAAATAAAAAAAAAATAACTAAAATAACGAACATATTATAAAAATGTATGTTTTTCTTGGAATTAAAATAAAATGTCGTATGAGTGAATCCCATTGCAAACTCTAGAACAGTTCTTCTTTTGTCGGTTCCTCATTGCTGAGGATGGTGACCCACAAATTTCCATGGTGGAGTAGGCTCCTCCTCTCCTCGCGTTTCTGCGCTGCGTGGAGAGGCAAGGACACTGACGCACAGTGGTCCCAATCCCAATCTAGCTACACAAAAATATTTTTCCGTGGTATATGATTGGTCACAATATGATTAAAAAAATACTTAAAAAAATTACATTTATTTTAACTACTGTTACAGAATTTTCAATGAAAATTAAATATTAATTAAATTCGTATGGTACAATGGATCAAAAAAGTCATACCAATGTGCTTGTTTTAAATAAATAGTGAAAATATTATTTATGACATAATATAAGATTAAAACCGAATGAGATTTGATACGTTTTTAGATTTTCATGGCCAAAAGCATTTTCGTTTTTTGTTTTTGGGGTGTTATGCCGTGTTGCGCTACCTCCTTCTTTAGCTGACGATTCGGACAGCGTTGCAGTGTCCATCATCAGGGCAGATTCGGCAGATCCGACGATGTGTGACATCGTCGGATCTGCCCTGACGATGGACACTGCAACGTTGTCCGAAACGTCGGCTAAAGAAGGAGGTAGCGCAACACGGCATAACACCCTAAAAACAAAAAACGAATGAGATTTGTTTATGAACTACTCGAGTCACTATCGTCACTACTATTAAATTATAATGTTCCTATTTCCTAAAGTAGCACTGTTACAGACTTCAGCGGTTCCTTCGCTGGCACTTCTGGTATTGACAATAAGTTTAAGACATCACTAGATAAGACATCGGGATGTTTTCTTGAAATTGTGGATATTCAGGATATTGTAGGATCCGAATGCATGAGCAACGTATGAAAAAAATCTTAATTTGTGTGAATGCGCGATGTTTTTCGAGTATGAAATTTCCTGATTTTTTTTATAACCTTTCAGATTCCTGTGTTTCTTCTGACATTTGTTAAATTTCGGCAGATACTTCTTATGACACGATTGAGACTTTTGGAGGATAACACTCATCCTTGTTTCTTTAATTTTTGTTTGTATGAGTGGTAAATGTTTGTTCTCCTATCTTTAGCCTCATTCTGTTGATGCTTGGTGAATTTATTGTTAATTATTATGAAAGCTAGTCATGAGGCTAATATGGTATTGGTAATCCTTCACAATATGTTTCATCTTTGTAGCTTGTTTAGGTGAAAAGTCAGTCGTCTCCTGAATAATTTTGGTAGCATCCCACTTTCCGTGTCACCTCAAGCTGATTTGAGTAGCATGAGTGACCTCTTGTGGAGTTCGAGAATTCAGAAGACATATAAGTTTCCTGGTTTTAATTTTTGAAGAGCATAAATTAAATTTTAATTAATGAAGATAATATTAGCGAAAGTCAATCGAAAATCCGAAACAGAAAAATCAGAAAAAGATACGGATACATCTGGGACTCGAACCCAGGACCTCTGGAAATCCGGGCCAACGCGCTATCCATTGCGCCAACGTATCCCTATCCGATTCGGTCATTTTTAAATGTATCATACTTCGACTGAGAACCACCAACATTATTTTCATTTTCTCAACGCATATTTATATTGGCTGCTATCTTTATGTATTATTGCAAGACTCAACTCGAACTAAATGCCATCTATATGTCAGGATTAATTTTATCACTTTTTATTATGCGACATCTATTGACTTTTTCTGCAAGTCTAGGATGAAATGTTTTTATTTTTAAGTTTTTAACTTAATGAGTTAAACCTCAAATTATAATATTTTAATTAATGAAGATAATATGAAACAGAAAAATCAGAAAAAGTTACGGATACATCTGGGACTCGAACCCAGGACCTCTGGCAATCTGGGCCATTAATTAAATCCAATAATAATAATAAAAATATTATGATTAAAATATTATAATTAAAATATTATAATTTGAGGTTTAACTTAAAGTTAAAAATAAAAAAAAAACAAAAATTAAAAATTTCTTTTTCTGGCCTATCACGTGCCCCTTTTACACATTTACATACAAATGGAATAAAAACTGCATCAGGTAAGTCGTTTTGCGTTTTTTGAATTGAATTTTAGCTTACTTATTCCAATATAAAAACATTTTTTAACGAAATACTTTTAAAAATGAAGCAATATTCTTCTTTAATATATTATCTTCGAAACTTGTCCAATTTTTTTCTTCATGGCGTTACTTTTGACACTTTTTAACGAATGCTAAAGAATGACAGGATTTAAAAAGTTAATTCGCCAACTATTTGGTTGTGAGTGAAAGGTCATATTGGTCATCCGTGGTCGAGGGGTAAGACTCTGGACTTGACTCCCAATCTGAAAGTCGCAGGTTCGAACCCGGCGTGCGCAAATAAATTTTATTTGATTAATTTGTGTTATTTAACCACTTATTAATTAAAAATAATATAAAGTATATTTGCGGCACGTTACAGAGTGGAAGATACTCTCAGTATCGTCCTGGTGGGGTGCCGTGTTTGGTGACAAGATCTGAATAGCCAGATACTTCCCTTCCTCCCCATCCTTCCCCATCTCCTTCTCCTCCCCACTACCTTCAGCCTCACAACATATCCCAATTGGGGATGCCATAGTCTCACGGGCTCCAGACGAGAGTAGTTGGTACTCTTGTGCGGTATTCATATTTAAAAAAAAAATTGTTTGCGTGGCAGGTTTTACAACACAACACGATTATCGGATACTTACATATACCTGCAAAAGAGGGCCTAACTACCAAAGAATAAGACGAGATTGATTTTAACAGTAATAAATATTTTGTATAGGGAATATGAGTGATATTTTAATTTATTTCTGTGGTTTGTACATATCTCATGACGTCACTATTTTAAAATGTTCAAACTTTAATGTAACTCCTTTTTAAATTGGAAGGCGGGTATGGGTACCGCTACCCCGAGAACCATTTATTGGACGACCAACACCTCTGCCATAGGTCACCCCAAGTGGTTCCCACCTTTAGTGATTTACCAGGGGTGCCCGGGTTAATGGGGTTAGGTTTGTCCGGGACTTGGGGGTCGGATGCGTGTGCCGACCATATGCGTGGCAGGCCGAAACGGGAGAGACTGTTTGAGGGAGACATTTTGATCTCTCCGGCCTGACCCTCTCGACCCATTGCCTTGCACAGCAGTGGAAGGGTTGGCTTCACACGTCCATCACTCCTGGACATATTTATCCCCAGATTCCTACCCACCCCTCAAACATTTTTCCTTCCCAGGACTTCCTCTCCTTCCTTTCCCTTAAAAAACCCTCCACACAGCATCTTCAAACATGACATAGGCCCTGAGGGAATTTTTCCCTCAGTGCCTCCTGTGTGGAGCTAATGTAAAAAAAAAAAAATCCGTCATTAATCACACGTCAAATGAAACATCTAAGCACATTTTCTTTAGAGTTGTTTTTATTAAAGTACTTGAGTTTCCACACTCTTGTTCAGATTAATGGCAACATTGAACGGCATAGAACATCTGCCTACAGAATATGTTAGTACCTACTCAGAATCCAGAAGTTCCAAAAAAATGTTTCCTTACCTAAGAAAAAATATTAAGTTTACATCACTGTGTTTTATTTTATTAAAAATTTTACAAACAGTTCATAGATATGAAAATAAATACTGCGCTTCAATCTGGCTAACGTCATTTTAATTTGAGGTTATACTTAAGAGCGATTGACCAGCAGCTGAGAATAAAAATTTAAAAATGCTTGCAACTGTACAGGGAGATTCCAATGAGAAAGATCGATTATTTCCCGAATCAAATTTTTTAAATTAAAAAATTAATATCGATTTATTTCATTCAAAACTTGCCTTAATATATACCTACATTCAAGTAAGCAATAAAAATGCTCAAAACGCACGATGATAAATTATTAAATATAGTGTACTTCTTGTAAGTAGTTTTTGATCATAAGTATTTATGATTTTTCAATAATGTCTAAACAAAATAACTGTGTAATTTTTTTTTTAAATATTATAGTTTGTAAGATCTTAAATAAATAGAAAAACTGACGTATTTTTGTCACAAAACACTTTTTCGGATTTATTTTTTAATGATTTTAATTTAACTAAAATTAAAATTCTTAAAACTGTGTTGTCTAGATTATGTATTGATTTATTTTGTTGTATGATTATATGATTTGAAATTTGTGTTGTTTTTAATAGAATCTATCGTTTGATAATTGAACAAATCTGCCGTCGACCAATGGTATAACCTTAGTACATTAAAAATACACTTAGTTTTTCAAAATTTTAAAACTGCGTGTACCAGATAAAATAACAATCTTTCAATATCAATTTATATTTTTTTGTAAAAAAGAGTCAATACGTATAGAACTTGATTTAAAAGGGACTAATTTCCGGTATTCTCTGGTAATACCCTCTTAAAAGAATTCATACAATGCTGAGAAAGTGTTGTGTCAATAAAAGAGTTATTTTATTGACACAAAACTTGGTTATCTAGGTTAGGTAAACATCAAGCAGAAGGCGTTGTGTTTCGTTAGCCACAGCAATGCGCGGGCGGGTCAGCTAGTAGGTATATATTTTTTAAACAGTAGCCTATGAAATTCAAATTAGAAACCTGCTCATTCGACTAAAATGTTTTTGGTAAAACACCTGTAAGTTTTATTTTTTTGCCAGTTTCAGCATACATTTCTTTGATTAAAAAAACAAAATAATGTTTCCTTTTTCACTTCTGTTGATAAACCTAGAAATTAGACGTTCATTTACGTTCATTCGCACCACAACACTTTACTCTCACATTTCTCAAACCTTTTTAATCTTAGGTAGTGCGTTTGTGTGTGTACTTTTCTGTCTACGCGTGTTTGCCACAATATACCAACTCCAATAATAATTTAGTAGTAGAACAACTTCTCGGAATAGATCTTAGAGCAAATCTCTACATGAATTTAATTTTCAGGGGTAACAAAACACGTTTTCATCACACAGTATTTATTTCATTATAAGATCAGCAAGCATTTCTGGTAACCCTTATCAATGGAATATAACTATAACTCGACTCAAAGCACCTTATTATCGCAACAATACTGGCACTAACGCAGAACAAAATTCAATAAAGCATCTCTTGCATAGTTTAAGTAATGAATACATATCGATCATGCTGCTAGTCTGCCGTCATATAAAAGATATATTAAACAACAAAAAAATCTTCTGGAATACCAAATATCCAGTAATTTCACTCTAATATCGACGAATTAGAAATACAACAAATTGTAAAATTTATCATATCGCGCTGTAATAATCCTTTTTTGTCTTAACAAACGGATTGCAATCTTTGGATCATATGCGTCGAGTGGGAATGCTGTCCTTGTTCTACCGACTTTTCAATGGAAGATGCTCCGAGAACATCATTGATCCACTCGGTTCCGGTGCAAAACACACCAAACGCGCTCCCAACGGTTGACATTTGTCACGGAGAACGGGTCATTTCTACGACTCGTTCTTGAGTTCAATAGCTCGGCTGTGGAACGATTTGCCGGCTTCTGAGTTTCTTCTTCCCCACAACATGGCTCTCTTCAAGGCCCATGTTCACTCGTTCCTCTCCTCAAAAAGACCCTCCACACAGCATCTTCATAGATGACTTAGGCCCTGAGGGAAATTATTTTCCTCGGGGCCCCCTGTATGGTGGAGTTAAAGTTAAAACAAAAAACAAAAAATAATCCATAATACCTACCTATAATTTTTTTTTTTACATTTTTTGGACTCCTCCTTAGAGCGTTTCTTACTTTGTATTCCTAAGTCTTTACAAATTATAGTTCACACTTTTTAATATTTTATTTCTTACCTTATAACTCTTATTTTTACTTTGTACTTCATACTTTATACTTTAAATATGAAATAAATAAATAATTGGAACGATTTCAATCTTCGAAGCAAACAAAAAAATACGAGTGTGCTTTAGACCACACGACTGAAGTAACTTCTTTAGTCATCTAATATAATTTTCTTCCTGGCATCGAATAAAACCATTCCAATCATCAGTGTACAAGAATCTATAATGAAGATTCGTTTGGAATGTTACCAATCATCGTGACAAATCAGTCGTTTCGATGCACTGAGTTCGCACACTCTTAACGAAAATTTGATTAATCTTATTATGGGAATTACGCTTAAAATGGGATTGTTGATTTAATTCTTACAAAGTTTAAAATAAAACTTTTTTATGCGGATTCTAGTTAGAGAGAGACGTTTATTCACATTTGCAGGAGTAAATTAAAAAAATTCCAATCGATAAAGTGCTGGTTATTAGTTAGATTCTACGTTTAGAACATGAGAAACAACAACACCACTATTGTCAGCATAAATGCCAGCACCCATTCCAAACGTCGTTACTGTATTTTTTAAGCACTGTTGTTATGATTAGATTGTGAGGAATGAACCTCAGAATTAATTTTAATTTATTATCGTTCGCCTCCGTAACGTTCGTAACGCCCGTAACGTTCGGATATAACGCCTCTCGTAACTCTCTCGCCAGTTTACCCCCAAGTCAAGCGTGCGTAAAGAAGTATTTACTTCAAAAAATTTATTAGAGAGTTCCTACTTTAGTTACCTACTTACCGTGTTAAAGTACTTACCTCATTTTCATAATATTTTACAGTATGGGTAGTTAGAACCGACCTATATAGCTGGTAATAAAGCCCACTCGCATAACTCGTAGCATTTATGAACACGTTACAAATATTTTACATTTCCGCCGCATAAATTATACAATGATGTACCACTATCTACCGTCAACACGGCAAAACACTTGACTCAGAGTGTGTTTACAAAAATTACGTTGGTGTCTCAATCGAGTATTTTTTTAGCAGATTTTTTTTTCCCAAATGTTAGGACAAATTTAGCACGATTTAATGCTTATGCCTGAGTCCAAAATACCCAACCAAACTGAAAATTATTTTTTGTATATTAAAAGGTACGTTAAGAGGATAAACTTTGCACCACACGCGGAACACACGCGTCTGTCATTCTGTCCCGCTCACAATAAGTTCACGCACACTTATGATACATGCGAATGCGAAATGTGCGAATAGGACAACGCTCATATTTACCTACAGAAATCCTTTTTCTTCACCCAAACGTTCACGAAATTGTAATTTAAAAGCAAAAATATATTCTCGAAAGAAGCTATGTCGGTGTGTTTTTATAATTTTGTAATTCTTTTTTGAGAATGAAGTTAGCAGCACTTTTTCCATAAGTAATATTTCCCGATAAATTATACATATTTGACAGTGAATGTTTACGTTAATTCGAAACGCATTGAAATTTAAAATTCATACCGACATAGCTTTCACCTTCTAGAAATAAAAAAATAAGCCAATTTTAAAAAAAAATCATTTCGTGCGATTTTCGATGAAGAAAAGTGTTTTTTCCTGGGCGTCCTTTTTGTATGGGCCGAAAAGCGAAGTCTATCGTCTTAAATATTTAGCTCGGACATGAGCCACTTTTTTTGCTTTTAAATGATGACGTATAGATAATTAGAATATAATATAAGATATCAGTTTAGATTCATTTTGGAAGCAACTTCGGAATTTTTTGTGAGTTATTTATAATTAGTATTAAAAAAAATCTGCTTAATCCTTGGATACGTTTTTAGATTTTCACGGCCAAAAGCATTTTCGTTGTTTGTTTTTGGGGTGTTATGCCATCGACATGACATCATATATAGACATTGTCGGATCTGCTGGATCTGCCCTGATGATGGAGACTGCAACGCTGTACGAAACGTCGGCTAAAGAAGGGGGTAGCGTAACACGGCATAACACCCCAAAAACAAACAATGAAAATGCCTAATCCTTGGTTTTAATATAATGAAAAATAAAATAGATAATAAGAAATTGTTGAAAATTTGTTTCTTTATATAAACGACAAGTTTTTTTACCGATGTAAAAAAACTTGTCGTAAATAGATAATTTGTAATTTAAATTTACACACATCAAAATTATTTTAAAACATATATATAATTTTAATTTTATATTTCACTATATCTCAAAAAAAATAATAAATTTTATTTTTTAAATGTTTACAATTACTTGCAAATAATGTAATTGTCCAAAAAGCCTCTAAAATCATGAAATATTAAAATCTTTAATAGCCTATATTTTATAATTTAAATCAAATATAAATAAAATAGCTCCTGTCCGAGTTTCAGTTTGGTTGGGTATTTTGAACTCAAATCAAAAACTACTTTTTGTATGAAACATACAAACAGAGATGACAGTGAAGGGAGAGCACATATAACAGAAAATCAATATCGTTAGTTTCAATAATTCTTACTTAAGTGATTAATGATCGTTTTTGATACTTTATTTGTAATTTTAAAATGAAGATTGAACAAAAACTAAAATGGAGATTGTACAATTAAGCACTCAGGTAACGTTGCGTTGACGACATTCTGGACAAAGGAGAATGGTATCCATAATTAGTAGAATGCTGATTGAAGAACCGCAATTGATTATTTCTGAGTCTAGAAGAAGAAGGAGAGATACGGCAATATGAATGTTGGAAGGAACTCGTCTAAAAAGAGCAAAAGTCTCGTTAGAAATGTCTTTAACACCATTTAAAGAAACAATGTGAAATTTTCCTTTCACATAACTTATAAAAAAAAAGTGTTTATAATAATTTTCGGAGCATACGTTGCGATTTTTTTCTATCGAGGGATTTCATATTATTACCGTTTCGGCATGGAAAATGTATAGAAATTATGTTAAAATATAGATATATTTTTTTTAAACTTAAAATGTTAAATGTTTCAAGAAAAATAGGTTGTAAAATGGTAGAAATTTGGAATGCCGCGGCTTAACCCCTAAAAAAATTGGCGTATTTTGTCAGAGGCTAAAAATATTCCCGCTTTGCAATGAAATCCAAATAAATGGAACATTTGTTAACGTATTCGAAAACTAAAAACTGTTTTAGAAAGGTGATGAAATAGGAGGCTAAATTTCTATATTAAAAATTACTATGTATTTTTTTTAAATATAAAATTTTTGTGCGAAAACTTTAAAAAGTTTTAAAAATGGCTCACTTTACTTTTTTTTTTAACAAAAATTTACTGATAATGAAAAAAAATAAAACGCATACTTATTTCATTAGATAAATGAATTATAAACCTTACTGTCACCTCACTTTTTTTCGTTTCATAAAAAAAAATTCTTAAAAAATTCACAAAGTTCCATAATTTTTTTTCAAATTGCAATCGGAAAGTTTGGTTTCAGAAAGGGGTAAATTTTAATTTTTTTGTGGTCTTCTTTTAGATTTGAATATATAGTTTGTTGTATTCTCTTTCCAATACCGTTTAGATCACATTTCTGACTATGATAGTAAGGGAAAAACAAAGATTTCTGTGAGACCTATGTGAGTTGGGACAAATATGGTCTCCTGTGATTAAACGGGTTAAGGGTTAGGAGCAGCAATTTCGTAAGCAGATCAAAAAATGTTTCCCCAGAAAGTGAATGTAGGTATAAAATACACAGCGAGACAATTATTTTAGCTTCACATAGGCGACCCTGAAAAAAAATTCTTCAGGGTGTACGTTATCTTTAGGAATGCTGCGTTGGAGAAAGGAAGGAACGGAAGTTCTGGGAAGAAAAACGTATGAAGGGTGGCTAGGTTTCTGGACATGTATCTAGGAGTGATGGACGAATGAATTCACCTCTCTCACTGCGGTGAGAGGTGATAGGTCGATAAATTACGGCTGAAGAGATCAAAAATCCTGGACAAATCTAACCCGGACATCCCTGCTACCAAATGCAGCATACCACTTGCGGTGACCTACGGCAGAGATTTTGGTTACCGAATAAATGGTTCTAGGGAAGGCAGTACCCATACCCGCCCCCCAAATTAATGCAAATGTTGCTGAAATAGTTGAATTTAAGAGATATTGAAGATAATTCTGCAATGGCATTAAAAGCTGGTAATACACGGAGAAAAAAAGTTATTCTAAAATACGATCGTTTTATTCGTAAAAACGGTTAAAAACGGGACTGAAGCTCTTACGAACAAATTAACAGTGTTACAATGTTTATTGGCGGGAACATATAAGAATAATTTATTGGTATACGTAATTTCGTATGTATACCAACAAATCGTCGCTTCCGTTCGTTTTTATCCAACAGACCAAAACGCGAATCGGGTGAAATGGCACTTTAAACTTTTTTTACGATAGAAGCGCATACATTTTGGAGGACGTAAGACAAAGTGCATTTGAACGAGTATCATATAAATGAAGGCTTTTTGAGAACATTTGCATACTTAATTCAATTTCAAGAAAAATGGTCTGTTGGACAAAAACGAACTAGAGCGACGAAATTATTATTCTTACATTTTCCCGCCAATAAACATTGAAACACTGTAAATTTGTTCGTAAGAACTTCAATCTCGTTTTTAACCGTTTTTACGAATAAAATGATCTATTTTAGAATAACATTTTTCTCCGTGTATGAGAAGACGAGACCTGATCGAAAGACAATTCCCAAAAGTATGTACAAAAGAGAACACACACTTTTTTAACAAAAGAATTAAACGAACAACGGTTATTTAAATACTTCCTCGCAAAGGGTCTGAAATACGAGTTAGTAGGATTCTTTCAAGGGTTTATGTAGAAAATTCACGTTTCGTGACACTGAAAATGTACTGTGTCTTTCAGTATTATTTATTTAAATTATTCCGAACACTGAAACATTTCATGTAGCTCTCCAAAAAGGGATTTAAAAATCTATCTAGCAGGTCCCAAACAAAAAAAATATTCATGTTTATTTATATGTCAATGTGGACACAGAGAAGGGTTGCTTCAGTAAATAAAATCAATAACAAAAACAATTCTGAATACCGGTATAAAATCCAAAGAAGTAAATGTATAAATGTTGTTTAAATAAATTAGAACGTCAATCCATTTATCCCACGATCCTATTCAAGATATTGTTCTTCCTTTGATTCCCTTCCTTCTTTACGAGACCCTTACTTAGATATCAGAAGAAGAAGATGACTAAATTCTACTCACCATCGCGTCGCACTTAAAAAAATTATATATACCTACAATTTCCAGTCGAAGTCCCGCACATACATCAATATCGATCTCGCAAATCGCAAATCTCGCTAATATCGCCAATATCACAAATCGCAATCAGATTTTATATATGATAACCATCGGGTTCATCTGTTTGACTGTGGAAGTGACCTGGGAATTGAGAGCTGGGATCATCAACATCACCATGTAGAGCCTTGTTCCTGTCTACCATATCATATGTGAAAAAAAACGCAATCTCATGTATTTTGTTCTATCGATTAAAGTTTTTTTACAGTCCACTCCAGCTGCCATCGGGCAATAAACAAATGTTTTATGTAAGAGAAGGTAATTTTCTGATCGGAATTTATCAAAAGAAGTTAAAAATTAGGACAACTTTAGCAGACTATTTTTACTTTTCCCTGCCTATATTCAGTGTTACCATGTGCATTACCGTTGTAGTGTTACCATTGTTTTTGCCATGTTTTCATGTAATTTTGTGTTATTTCTACCTCAATGTTTTAATTTTCAAAAAACATGTCGAACAAGACGTGACTTTTGTAGGTAAATACAAATGTGTACTTTTGAGTGGGAATGGGTCGCGTGAGGATATTCTGAAATAAGAAATATAGTTCTTGAACTTTGGCACTTGTTCAGAATGTCTTTCTATCTAATTTGACTTTGTCAATAAGTAATATTTATAATTACTACAAAGTAAACTTGATAATGGTAAAAAAAGCAAAAACCCTTTCATAGACATAAATATTTTTATTAATGTGGTGTTTCATTTTTCAAAAACCTTTTTATTTTTCGTATTACGATTATTAAAAATACGTAAAACATTTTTTTTAATAACATGGTTTAACATGATTTTTTACATGGTTTTTTCGTCCTTCAAAACTGATGTAGTACATGTTTTTTTTTATTTATTTAAAATAGAAATTATAGAGTTGACAAAATACAGGTAACATAAAATATAAGAAACAAAATACAGGTTATAAAGAGTTGACAAAAGTAGGTATCATGGAATATAAAAGTTAAGTAAAAGTAGATAATCTGCCAATGTCCTCCAAATCAACAATAATATTAATAAAAACGAGCACTAACTATAATATTTTATGAAAACTTCTACAGTTGTTCAATTTGAAAATTAAAGATGGCGGCACTTTGGCTTGTATCTAGTATGTGGAGCGATTGTGTACGACATATGTTAGTACATTAACATGGTTTTTTTATTCATTAAACATGTTTTTTCATATTTGGGACATTGCATCACCTATATTGTACAAAATATGTCATAATATCTCGTGTAAGTTACACAATGTTATGTTTCACATTATTCCTATGAAAAAATCATTCGGTCATATTATATTAGCTTTATGTCGTTAAAATCTTTTTTTATTTTTTTTTTTCCAACAAAAACATTAATAACAAAGCCGCCACGTGTTTGTTTGTCTGCAGATTCTAATGCTATATGCAATAAGAATACAATATATGTCTCAAGTGAGATTTTGTAAAATTCTACAAAATAAAAATAAAAACTTATACACACAAACGCAGAATGCATTAAAAAGTCCACAAAAAGTATTAAGTTCACAAACATTTTACACAACATGATAACATACATTTTGACACCATTTATACTCTACGGTAAGCAATCCATTTGTTACGAGGGGTCAATTTACATAATTGCCTTCCAGATTATATTAAAACTTATAAAGTGAGAAAGAAATAAATACATTAATTTATATTAGACGTAAAGCTTATTTACGATATCTTTCCTTTTATTCTCTGTTTACCCTTTTTTTACAGACACATAGATCCCCCATTCATAAGCCACATCTTTACAAGTCTCATGCTTTCATTTTCTTCAAAAGCAAATTTATTTTTAAGCTCATCAAAAATCACTGGTACACAGTACTCCAGCGTTCGACTTCGATATTTACATTGTGGTCTGCCAGATTATTTATTTATTTTAAAACTGTTTTGTTTCCTCTGTTGTTTTATTCTGGTTTCGTTTTCGCTAAGACGTTAGCTAATATAATTTATTTGTCGACAGCCTAACACAAAACGTCAACTCCGAATTAATAACCAAACCACAATGTTGATTAAAAAGATGAGATTCGCTAGTATGTATGTACATAATAAACTACGTGCTAAATTTCATAAATGGAAACGTTCATTCGCATGTAGATACACAATAAACTACGTGCTAAATTTCATAAATTTACACGTTCATTCTCATAATATAAATATTGCTTACCCGGTATTCTTCGGACGGTTTTCTCGACAAGTATGTGATATGAGAGCTAGCATGATTAATTAAAAGGTATTGATACAATACATTAATCTTATTTTGGGACAGTTAATAGCTCACGTAACAAGCGCGTTGCTTAGCATTATTTTATTTGTATCAGCGCAAATGAAAACTATTAGGCTGGCCATATGCTGAGAAGAAGGCCGCGCAGAACACAGCAGGGCAGAGCAGGGTAGATTTCGTAATGTATGAACGTGTACGAACTGACATTAGCTGTGGGACAGTCTGCTCTGTCCTGCGCCGAATTATAGGCCCGTATAAAATAAGTAGGTACTGCCCGCCTGCGCAACACGGGCGTAGGAATGCAGTATTTCCCTAAGAGAATCTCGCTTTTCAGGTAGTCACTTAACCAAATAGTTATTTGCGCCCGAAAGCCTGTAAATCATTAATTTCAAAGTCAGATTCGGGCTCAGACTTCAACTATGGTGCGAAACAAAAAGAACGCGGGTTTCAGATTTCAGATTACCTGTCGGCTGCCTATGCGCCGACTCCGATACCCGCGTTCTCTGTGTTTCTACACATCGTCGGATCTGCCGGATCTGCCCTGATGATGGACACTTCAACGCTGTCCGAAACGTCGGGTAAAGAAGGAGGTAGCGCAACACGGCATAACACCCCTAAAACAAACAACAAAAATGCTTTTGGCCGTGAAAAACTAAAAAAAAATTATATACTCTTTTCCTGACGATGAAGGCTTTTAAATCAAAGAATCTTTAGTTCTATGTATATCTTAAATGTGTAGTATGCAAAATAATCTGGCACGTAGACGTGATATCATATCGGTTCATAAATTGTTTGTTTACGTAATTAAATGCCTTCAGCAGACACCCCATATTTTCAGTATTGTAGTAAATAAATTAATCTCAGAAACAGGGAAATATTGGAATATTATTATTTGTAATTGCACCGTTTGACAAAAATATTATTCAATGTGAGTTATCTCTATGAAATGCGTGATATCTATACACTGAGCACAAAATGTTTCCATTTACATATACATATACACAAAACAGTTATAAATCTCAAACTGAATGACTGTGAAATTTTTTTTAATTCGTACATGTAACTTTTTGGTCATGGTCGTCAGTCTCCTTATTCATAAAAATATATAAAGTATTTGTATGCAATTATTTTTATTAATATTCTAGAATTCTTCGAACAACATCATTGAGTACCAATTTTATTCTTTATACATCCCGACTGTGCTTGGCATTAGTGTACAGTGTGTAGGGTTTACGTGCGTCAAAAATGGACGATTTGTGGTCGACTGTTGTCGACACGTATCTGGCCCCCTAGCACACTCGATCGATAAGGATTGCATCGATAACTTCCGGTAACTTCTCATCGTTCCCTAGGATAACTGCATATCGCTAACGTACAAACAACAGTTGATACCGAATATGTTAAGGGCACTTAGTCATTGTGAACTGTCACTTATTCGTCGGAGATCTGCAGTTATGCTAGGGAACGGTGAGAAATTATCGAAATTTATCTTGTCAATCTTTATCGATCGAGTGTGCTAGAAGCCCTGGTGGTGACCATATATAAATCTTTATCGAGGATTCTTAACAAGTCAGTTCCAATTTTGAAAATGTCAATTATATATATTTTATTATTATATTACAGGGAGAGGTACTTTATCATTGTCTGAATTCTTCAAACAATCAGTTCTAATTTATAAGACAATAAAATTCAAAGCAAATCCTAATTCTTTACACCAGAGTTACTCAGTACAGACGTACAGCCGAAATTATTATTTTTGATGATTCTGTGCGTGGCATCTAAATTGCCAATTATATCGTCACCACTTGACTGTCAATGTGGTTATTTATTTACAATGCTAATATTTATGTATTGATTTTAAATCACGTTCGTGGCCTACCGAAACGTGGGATTAGTTAAAATTGATTTGAATACGAATGGTGAAAAAAATCAGATTTGACAATTACTCGCCTCCTGATGTTCCGTTGTCCGCGAAAATCCCAGGTGTGTTTTGAAAATTGTTCGTATATCGAAATGTATAAGAGTTGTTCAGGATTCCTGGCTAATGATATTTTCAACTGCCTGTATTTATTACAGCAGTTGAAAATTAATATTTTAATTTATTTTTACTCATGGAAAACCACCATATATGATGCAGGTTTTTTTTACATAGACTCCACACAGGAGGCTTAGAAAAATCAATTTCCCTCAGTGTCTATGTAATGTTGGGGGTGTTGTGGGGAGGGTCTTTTGAGGAGAGAAAGGAGTGAATATGGAAGGAGACACAGAGGGCGGCAAGCCGTTGAGAAATAAACCTCACCCCATGTACCAGGGAACCCTTGTTAATTCGCCAAACGTAGCGAACCACTTCGGGTGACCTGTATATCAGAGGTTTTGGTAATTCAATAAATGTTTTTTGAGGCGGCAGTACCCATACCAGCCTCCATAATTATGCCATTCCAGATATTATAAAACAAAAGCCATGTCAGGAGAAACCCTACCAGTTAAATTGCTTAATTATGATTATTTTGCCAGTTATTCAAGCAATAGCTCACCAGTTCACCCAATAAATTAATTTTGAAGTCTTAAAAGCAGGTGAATATAAATAGAATAATGATATAAGTAATTAACATTTGGCGACCATAAGACTGATTGTGAGTGTTTAAAGGGGGGAATACTATTTACTTTTTTACATTTCCTCCACACAGGAAGCCCTGAGGAAAATAAATTCATTCTGGGCCTTTTTTTATATATGCATATCGCACAAGGTTCCCAACTGCTCCCGTCTGGAGCCAGTGAGACTATGGCATCCCTAAGTGGGGTATATTGTGGGGCTGAAGGTAGTGGAGAGGGGAAGGAGATGGGGAAGAGGAAGGTAAGAAAATACTTGGCTATTCAGATCTGATCATCAAACACGCCATTTCAAGCAACGTTTCAATTCTGAATGGCGATACTTAGAGTATCTTCCACTGCGACGTGCCGTATTTATGCTGTATATTATTTATAATTAATTATATGTGAAATAACACAAATTAATCAAATAAAATGTATTTTCGGATTACCTTACGGAGCCTTACCCCTCCTTCACGGAGGCCGTCACAGGGGCCGCTTGTTGGCCGCGTTTGGTAACCAGACCTGAAAAACCAAGTAGGGACTGCCCAACCTACCTCTTCCCCATCTCCTTTCCTCTCCACTCTCTTTAACCTTACAACATACCCCAATTAGACATGTCATTGTATTGTCCCACTGTCGCCAGGCTCTTTTTAACAGTTAGGATTCTTGTTCTGTATTCACTTTTAATTACAAAAAAATAATTATGAAGTCGAGCGGTTGTAGCGTCGGTAAAAAGAATTGATAATTTACCAACGAAGTAGATTTTTAATTCCAATCAGAAAATAAATTGAAAAATGAAACCACGAATAATAAAAAATAAAATAAAACTCGATTTGCAGAGCTGGTAACGGCATAATAGAAGTAATTTCCTAATAGAAAGAATGGCCATACGAGTTTCAACAATCAGCCGACTACAAAATTTTAAAAGCACTCCTCAGAGTTCATAAAGCAATCAAGGACTTTTTGGGAGCCTTAAAAAGTTTTGTTGTTTGAAGTTTTTAATCGATTCTCTCCTTAACATCCCTCATAGCAGATATTTTAGATTTAAGTATCGAATTAAGTTACAAATTAACGGACTAAAGGAAAGCGATCTTAAACGCGAGTTCGAAAAAGATTGCGAGTTTGTTGAAAGTATCCCACAGTTTGATTACCTTCCTACTGGTAACTACTTTTGTAACTACATTTCAGGGGCGCCTCATACTAATACTCAGTGTGGGCGGCGCACAAGGGCGGTCAAAGCAAAGGGCCACTACTTCAAATATTTTCATTTATCGGTTTACAGTACAATTTAATCAATGCATCGGGATCCCATCGGGCGTCTTAGGTTCAATCCTCTATACTTGGGCCTCCATCATTACATATCACACACGCAACACTGTTTTCGATAGTGGTATATAGTTTTTTTTTTTTTTATTGAAAATATCTCACAAGAGTCCCAACTGCTCCCGTCTGGAGCCAGTGAGACTATGGCATATTGGGGTATGTTGTGACGCTGAAGGTAAGTTGGGAAGGGAAGGCGATGGGGAAGAGGAAGGTGGGGAAGTACCCGGCTATTCAGATCTAGTCACTAAACACGGCTAAAGCCATTATTAATCAACGTTTCAATTCTGAATGGTGGTCTTACACCAGGGCGATACTGTGAGTATCTTCCACTCTGGAACATGCCGCAAATATAGTAAATATTATTTTTATTAATTAATTGTGAAATAACACAAATTAATCAAATAATATTTATTTGCGCACGCCGGGTTCGAACCCGTGACCTTCCGATTGGGTGTCAAGTGTCTTACCACTCGACCACGGACGGTGGAGGATTTGGAGTGTTGGAGGATTTCAAATATTGTCAGGTTATCGTGAGTTGAGGATGAAATGGAATTCTGGATATTAGTAGGCAATAGCGCCTCTATGAGAATCCCGTAGTTTTGAGTGTGTTGAGGGAAGAGAGAGACCCTTTAACGTCTCCAGCAAGACTCTCTTCCCCATCGCTTTGCACCGATGGATGGATTCATTCGCCCGTCACTCCTGGACACACAGACCCCAGATACATTTTACACACATACCCACCCCTCATACAATTTTCTTATCTTCTTCCTTCCTTAACCTGTTGAACGACTTAAAAGTATCCTTCACAAAGCATGCCCAAAGTGTCACAGGCCCTGAGAGAAATTATTGTTTTCAGAGCTTACTCAGTGTGATTAATGTTTTAAAAAGTACAATCAAGTTTTGGCGACAATTTTGAAGGTGCGCACTGCGTATTATCTATTGAGTTGTATCAGAGTATTATATTTAGATAATTATGTTAGGTATTGTTGTAATGGGTAACCGACGAGTTCATAGAAAGAAAATTTACATAAGCAAATTTACAAAATACACAAAAAAGGTTAGGTTAGTTTAGGTTAGGTTAGGTTAGGTTGAATTTTAGTTAGTTGAACTCGTTTTCTATGAACTCGTTTTCGATGAACTCGCCGTGAACCGTTAATACCAGTAATAAACTTACGACTTCTCGATGTAATTGTGCACGATAAAATAATACTTGATTCATGGTGGCACCCTTTTCCCATAAATATAATGTTATGCATGACTTTCATATGTTTACAGATCTTGATCTTACAATATTTTCTACCTCGTAAATGCATTATGATATCACAACCATAATTATTGAGGCCGGTACTGGTACCGCGGCCCCAAGAACCATTTATTAGATAGCAGCAACCGTGCTTATAGGTCGTCCCAAGTAGTTCGTTAGGTTTGGCGACTTAGAAGGGGTGCCCGGGTTCATGGGGTGAGGTTTGTCTAGGTCTTGTTGAAAGTCTGTTTGATGGAAACATTTTGACCTCTCCAGCTGTACTCTCTTGACACATCGCCTTGCACCGTAGAGACAGGAATGGATTCACTCGTCAGTCAGTCCTGGACGAACGGACTCGCGGATTCCTACCCACCTTATATACCTTTTTCCTTCCCAGAACTTTCTCTTCTTCCTTTCCCTTAAAAATCTCTCCACACCGCATCCCACAAGACGATAAAGGCCCTGGGAGATTTTTTTCCTCATGTGTGGAGCTAATGTGAAAAAAAAATGACATCTTGTAGTATTGACGGCCGGCATGATCGAGGGGCAAGATTCTCGACTCCCGATCCGAAGGTCGCGGATTCGAACCCGGCATGAGCCTATAAATTTTATTTGATCAATTTGTGATATTTCACAATTGATTGATATAAAAAAAAATATATAGTAATTTGTGGCACGTTCCAGAATGGAAGATACTGTCAGCATCGCCCTGTTGTAAGATCACTATTCAGAATTGAAACGTTGCTTGAAATGGCTTTAGCCGTGTTTGATGACAAGATATGAATAGCCAGGTACTTCCCCACCTTCCTCTCCCCCCATCTCCTTTCCCTCCCAACTACCTTCAGCCTCACAACATACCCCAATTGTGGATGCCATAGGCTCATTGGCTACAGACGGGAGCAGTATCTTGCAGCTCTCGTGCGGTATACACATAAAAAATGGAACATAAAGCAGTATCTATCACAGCGGCCCTGACTACAGAACGACCCTATGGAATAACAAGGTTTCATCTGTTGCGGTAACGTCTTGCGATAATGAACTCTAAAGTAGCTTACCATAGATCCCATTATCGCACGACGTTACCAAGGCAGATGGAACCTTGTTATTCCAAGGGGACGAGAAGTACTATTAACTATTAGTTCCTAACTAAATACAGCTGGTATTTAACCTTTATCTGCACAGTTGCGTACCCGTCAACCTACCTTTTGGGAATTCAATTTTTTTGCAGTTGAAGGTTAAAACATACCTATTCATTGTGGAATGTTGGATGACAACTTGAGAAAGAGATATTTTGTTCAATTACTCATTTTTTCTGTTTAAAGGAGGTCCTCGCTTATTAGTTACAAGAATTCCTTAATTACATAAAATTTCTTAAAAAAATATGAAAAATTAACAAATTTCGGTTGTGACTCTGTCTATAACTCCGGTTTATTAAACTCTAGAAATTTTGTTTCGAATTAAAGTTTCATTTTCAAAAATGAAATAGTTTGTTTCGATAATTCAGACAAGTGATAGAGTACCTACCTATAATCATATTTTTAACAAAAAATATTTGAATTGCCATTTTCAAAATTAGAACTGATTTGTCAAGAATTCAGACATTCCTCATTAATGTGTTATATTTAGACAAGACACGAAGCGAATAAATTTGGTCACACTTTTTTACCTCCAATTAGTCCAGTTTAACAACTAACAATCCCAACGCTGTAACGCCGAACAGACGGGTGGAATACGTTTCGACGAGATATTAGCAGGCAATAGCGCAACTATGACTATTCCGTGATTTTACACAAGTCTGCTAGTAAATTTAAACTACTTCTAATTTTTGGTGTTGTTATTATTAATTTCGTGACGTATATTTAAAACCTAATTTAATATTTACCTACATCCCTTTTTTAAATTAATTGGTTTTTACACAATTCATTTATGATTTAACATTGTTAATAAAAATTAAATTCGTGGTTAACAGTTTGTTTCATCGTTATTACGCACCTTCGTTTTAAATCCTCCATTGTTTCCACACGTACGAAATTAGATATTTGAAAGGGGGCGAGTTTTCTTCAAAGAATACATGAGTTCACTCTAATAAAAAAATAGAATTACTTATAAGCCATTATCTTCATTAAAATAATCTATATAGTTTTCCACGTATTCTTTGTGATCTTAATATTTAATATTTTTAATTTCTATTTCTATCTTCTTTAAGATATTTATTTTTAACATTTTTTTTTCAGCTTAATTCAATTTTATATTTGTATTTAGTTTTATGTATCCTTAAATATGTTTTTTCTTTTCTTCTTTCTTATGTTTTAATACCTGTTTTTATAAAATAGTATTTTTTTGTTTTTTTATGAATTATTTTATGTGTGACTACCACAACACGGGCATTAGCCTATTATGGTAGTTAAAAAATGTAAAACACTGTAACTTAAAAAAAAATTATTAAATAATAATAAAAACAATAAAACACAAAAAAGTATTCGAAATTTTTGCGCAAATATTGATACATTTATCGTCCAAGCGATTAACTTCAATCACAGTGAAGAGAGTGTTAAAATACATATTATTAGAAACCACATAACAAGTAAATCTGATGATAATTCCTTTGCCACAATGTTGAGATGTTTTTATGGGTTTACCATTGTAGATTTATTCGACTTCTTTGAAATTATGAGTTTTTCTTAACAAAGCGTCAGACTTTCCGGCGTGGAATTTGTAAACAAAATGTATTGTCTAACTTTTAAAAATGATGAATGGTGTTTGCCACTCTTTGCCAGATGCTACGAATTACTTTTAAACTGATTTCACCCCAACAACATCTTTTACCTCAATACGCATTATATTACTAAACAAAATCTCACGGTTAGGTATAATAGAGTTTTATTGTTGCTTTTGGATGCTTAAATGTGGAGACTGATTTATTCGCAGGTTAACGTATAAAAGATATAATGCCTAGCTTAAGATTTTCATAAACAGTTTTAGGCGAGGAATTATAAACACAATAGCTTTGTTTATGTATACGGAGAGGGACTCACATTAACTGCATTACTAAATAACGCCCATCTGATCCGTATTGGAGCCCTTGTTAGCATAATTGTTTTGAAAAATCACACTTCTGAGTGTCAGGAACTTAACTGCCGCATGATTTAAAAATCATCACAGACTCAACAGAATTTAGCGCTTAACTTAAAACTATTTTTTTCAGACAATCATAGCCATGAGGTCAGAAACCTTTCACAATCACAGTCCGCGACATTGTAATAACTATAACTGTAAAAAATATAAAACGATTATCGATATTTTGGTATGTATCTATTTAAATCTTCGTAGAATTTTTAAGCATTTTAAAACCATTTTTAACAAAATTCACCATACATTGAAAGATAAAAATATTTATACGTAATTTTTTATTTTTTATCTTCTTCTTCAATATATTTAAATAAATATCTTCTCAAATGTAGCCTGCTTATCTTCTAATAATTGTAATTCAATTTTTTTTTTCAATTTTTATTTCAATTTATTTTACCTTTTACACACAACAATTTTACAATTTTAATCATTGTTTAACAATAGAATAAACAAAATAAAAACAAAAATATAATAAAAAGGTATAACAAAAAAGGTAAAAACATTTTTTTTTGTTTCTACACCAATTAAGAGAACTGGCTCTTGAGCTTGGTGTAGGATTCCAATAGTTATTTTTTAATTTTTATATGCGTACCGCACAAGAGTCCCAACTGCTCCCGTCTGGAGCCAGTGAGACTATGGCATCCCCAATTGGGGTATGTTGTGAGGCTGAAGGTAGGGAAAGGACCTGGGGAAGAGGAAGGTTGGGAAGTACCTGGCTATTCAGATATGGTCACCAAACACGGCTAAAGCCATTTCAAGCAAATTTTCAATTCTGAAATCGGATAGAATTATAACAACTGTAAAATCGTGCAATGTTTAATGTTTTAAATATTCTGTCCTCAGAGTGAAATCTTATCTTCTTCAAGCTTAAACTTTCTTATAAAAGTGTGCTTGTCTGAAATGACCTACCAGGTAAAACTATGTGTTATGTATCTGTTTGTAAATAATTAAGTACTCTAGGAAGTCATATTTGTACTGTGCCCTTGTGGTGATTTTCACGAAAACAGCGCTATGCAAATTATCCTTTTATTATTATTACAATTATGATGGATGAAAATTTCGTTAGAGATAACTTTGTCGAACGGCCTAATAAAAAGGTCTTAATTTTAAAACAATGTCCATGTTTTTTCATATCATGCCCGGTAGCCCCAACTGGTGGATCCTCCAATTATCAGCCTTATGAACGACTATCATTCAGAAACTAAATATTACTAGAAATTACATTACTTGTGTTTGATGGCCAGGTTTAAATAGCCAAATGCTTGTTATCAAATGAATTTCCTGAAAGTTAAACCTTAAACCCCTTAATATTTTGCGTCAGGTACTGAATATTTAGTATTTGCTAGCTATTATAAAATAGCAACACTGACTTGCATTTTGATAAGTCGGGGATTTTATAGAGAGGGGATTGCAACGGTCAGTCGAGGATTCAAGAAGGTTATTTCAAAGCTCCAGGTTTCGAAGGTTCAGGTTCTTTCGAAGCTCTTTTTGGTTCTTGACGTTAAACAAGTCGGTCGTAGCCGACGGGCTCTCTCGTGTCTTTGAATTTATGTAGTTATAATTTAACTAATATGTACGATTTCAATTAATGAAGATAATATTAGCGAAACTCTATCGAAAATCTGAAACAGATAAAACAGAACAATATCGGGTCACATCTGGGACTCGAACCCAGGACCTTCGGCTTTCCTGGCCGCAACTCTACCAACAGAGCTAATGTATCCCTATCCGATTCGGTCATATTTAACTGTATCATACTTCGACTGAGAACTACCAACATTATCGTCATTTTCTTAACCCACTTTTTCATTGGCTGCTATCGAGGTAGGATGTCGTCAAAGGCCACTTTAAATAAAATAAGGCGTCAAGTGGAAGCTAATTTTCTATCATTACGGCTGAGATCTCTTTAATTTGAGTCTCATCTTCAGGCGTTTGAAGTAACTTCATTGAATTATTTTCACAACTACAAAGATAATTATAATGTGAGCATAATATTTCTAACATAAAAGTATTTTTTTCCTCGTGAAAGCAAATTCTTCTTTAAGCATGAACTAAAAAAGAAACACGTGACAAAATCTTGGAACCATTAGAAAAGAAAACCCTTTGTTATCCATGATGTCAAATTGATTGTTATTTTTGTCCTGTGATATTACTGAATTTATGTTATAGATTAGCATAGAAATTTCCCGTTCCTTCTAGTTCTCATTATATTTTTCACAAGGGACCTTAGAAAAGAGTACAATTCATGTAATTACTTCATTTTATTGTTAGAATATATTTTTAAATTTCCTTTTGAAGGTTAAATCGGTCTATGTAATATTGCGATTTGGGAGGTGAGTATCAATACCGCCGCGCCGCTACCATTTATTTGAAAGCCAACACCCCTGCCATAGTTCACCCCAAACGGTTTGCTACGTTTGGTGACTTAGCAGGGGTGCACGGGTTCACGGGGTGAGGTTCGTCTAGGTCTTGGCGGCGGATGCAATTGCTCACTTGCTGCGTGGCGGGCCGGATCGGGAGAGACTGGTTGAGGTAGACCTTTTGACCTCTCCAGCTGGACTAGGAGGGATAGATTCATACGTCCTTCACTTCTAGACATACTGACCCCCCAGATTCCTACAACTCCCTAATGCCTTTTTCCTTCCCAGAACATCCTCTCTTTCTTTTTCCTAAAAATACCCTCATCACAGCCTCCCCAAAGATGACAAAGATATGTTTACCTCGAGACCTCCTGTGTGGATCTAATGTAAAAAAAATCATTAAAGAGAAGGAGATATTATTAATAAATCTAAACAAAACAAGACATAGAAAATAAAATGGTAGCGTTTGTAACTAGGAATCGAACCCAGGATATCTGCCTTAACGGGACAATGCCTCTACCAACTCTAACGTTAGAGGCGTTAGTCAGTAAGACAGAGACCCCAGGTTCGATTCCCAGTTGCGACCGTTACCTTTTTTATTTTCTGTGTCTTGTTTTGTTTCATGTTTCGTTTAGATTTATCAGTATTATCTTCATCTTCAACGATTTTATATTTTTACTATGGACTTGTCATTATAAAGGACCATTTCGTATTTTTGTATTGATAATTTTGTAAGCTATTTAGATACTATAACTTAACCAAACCTAACACAATTTTTCCTTTTTAGTATTCATAATTTTGCAACTGAAAAATCGGGGTGGAACATGTAATAAATTAGTGGAAAAAAGTTACAAAGATTTTTTTATGGTTCATATTTCTGTATCTTTGTCTAGTATCATCACTAATTTACATTCTTGGCGACATAGAAATAATTTTCAGGCCATAAATTATAAAATTTAATTTCAAAATATGTCAACAATAGTTTTGATATTGCATTAGACTGTTGCCAAAGAATTTCTAGAAATTTCACCACGTCAGTCTCGATGTATGTCGGGATTAAAACGCATCAGAAAATGTATTGATGACACGCTCAATAAATAAATCAGCACATGCTGTCGCTTAATGTTCTAGTTTACGATAAGATACTTAGTAATCTTAGTGTGTTATAATATTTTGTCGGTAAACTTGTGCATTTTATTGGGAGTATGTGCATACAGGAAATGAACAGGAAATTTATTCATTTTCCACACGTACGCCACAACATGTGCCATTAAAACAATAAATTTATTATCATATAAATGGTACAACAATATTGAATGCAATAGTGTAGATGTAGCGTTGAAAGTAGTAAAAGTAATGAGTTATTAATTAAGAAATATAAAGTATAAGTATAAAGTACAAGTATACAGTACAAGTATAAAGAAAAAATAAGTTCTAGGGTAAGAAATAAAATATTAAAATGTATAAACTACAAGATATCTTTAAAATGATTAAAAAGTATAAGTTTTAAATATTTAAAAAAAAATATATATATATATAAAAGGCACAAAAGTTAGAAGTGATCTTAGGAGCCCAAAAAAATAATATTTAAAAAAATAATAGGTTGGTATTATGGATTATTACAGCTCGACATGATTAATACAATTTTACAATATACGTATTATGAATTACTAATACATTGATACTAAGAATACAATTACTGGTATGACATAAATTATGCTTGAAGCCAGGGACACACACGGCGTTATAAGCGCTATCGTTATTTGGCTTGGCCTAATTCAGCATATTCCTCGCCATGCATTCCAATCGCAAATGTATGGCGAGCGATATGGTGAAGTAGGCCCTGGCTTAAAGGATTATTATGGTTATGTGGTACTAGCAGAGAAAAAAAAATTTATGCATGTTTTATATGACGTCACACTAGCGGCACGATCCATATTATGATAATGAATAGAATTATGGACGAAGAAAATATTACATATACTATATTACATATATAAATATTACATATATAAAAATTAAAGAAACTTATTCCTCCAATTTACTTCAATGATTTTTCGACCTTTGCACCCTCACAGTCCAACAATTGATGTGTTTAAGCAATAACTTCGCAGTTTTAAAATGCTGGTTCAACTTCATCTGCTGTAAGATAAAATTGACCTTACTTGCGGCACATTGACACGTTAGAACAAAACGACGTGAAGAGATCCATAACCCAGCCATTAAGATCCGTGGGTGCGGATCCAGAAATCGCGTGTTCGAATCATAGTATGCATAGAAAATTGCTATTTCGCATATGAATGAAATAAAATTACATATTTATATTTATTACTATCTGACCCGGCAAACTTCGTACCGCCTCAGAATCAATAAATATTGATTATTAGCTGAAATAAATTAAGTTTTTATTAAGTTAATTAAAATAAATAGGTACCTACCTACTCTAAGTTCAAAAATGAAAATGAGCTGTTGACTAAGCACGAAATGTTCGGCACACTACACCATTGACAGTTCGAATTGATTCAAATTATGTCGACCAACGCACATTATTTGAAAAGCTGTTCCATACAAAATATATGAAAAAATTAATTTTCTTCATAATTATTTTACCCGTGATTTTTTCCGATGTTTTAATAGTTATTCTGTTAATCGGGACGGCGACAAACCCAACAAATCAAAGATCATAAAAATCGGTTCAGCCGTTCTTGAGTTATAAATGGAGTAACTAACCCGACTTTGTTTTATATAAGATACGATATATTTTAAATGCGTTCCAAAGTAATAGGTAGATACCCACAGCATCGCCTGGTGAAAGACCTCCATTAAAATTCTAAAGGTTGCTTGAAGTAACTTTAGTCTGTTTGGTGACCAGATCTGAAGAGCCAGGTACTTTCCAACCTTCCTCCTTCCCATCTACTAACCCTTTCTTCTCTCTTATTCTTTCCCATTTTCCAACCTTTCTTAGTCCATTCAGCCTTACACCATATCCCAAATGGGGAAAAAAGTGTCAAATTTTGTTTCAAGAAATTTTTTCAAATTTTTTGGGAGCGTCTATGGTTATCTATTACGTAAATGCAAAATAAAATTTCAATCTTAAACTGTTTGAATCATATATCTCACCCTAATACAAAGTGAGATATCATGTATCAATATCTCCCTAAAAGGCAAACATTATATTTTTAAAAAATTAGGTGCTGGCAAAAAACAAACATCACTGAAATTAGTGGTTTTGGTTTTTAGCGCAAAGACAAGATCAATGGTTCAGTAATAATCATTATGAATTCAAATGAGTTATTAAATAAATAAAACCTTCTCAATTCATCCTTCAACTTAAATCATTATAATTGGAATACCTTCTTACTTCCAGGAAGCTTTTAAATACAAATGTTTTCCTAATTGGTTACAAAGTGAGTTACATTTTCAGCAAATTTCCGAAGACGTTACATTGAATAGAGTACCGTAGAATGTACGTAGAATCTAATAAAAAGCTGCAGCACGCTCTCGAGCGGTTTGTGCCGCAAATAAAGTGTATCGTTACCGCTTGGCAATGTTATTGTTATGGACAGTTACAAGTTGTTGATACGAGGGAACTTGTTCTTGCTTTGTTTCTGCACCGCGTTAAGAGACATATCCGAAAGGCGTTTAATATCTTGGCGTGCCGCTGACAAATGGTTGGAACTTGTTTCCTGCTTTTAAAAAACTGCGAGTGGACTTTGTATTAATACAACAAAATCTTAATGAAGACATTGTAACCTCAGAAAACGTGAATTGGATCGATTTACCAGATTCTTTACGAATTATTGTGGACGACACATTTTACTGACAGTCGATAGAAACAAGATATTCTCTGTCAAAGTACGGTAAACGATTTATATTGTTTGTACTCAAACAGATAAAAGAAGAAAACGTAAAAGTATGACGCGAAAGTGAGTCGTAATGAAATCAGGAACGTCTGAAGAAGATCTAACACTAGATTCGCGCCATGTCAAGATTAATTTTTATATTTATTTATTGTTTGTTTCTTGGTAGGTATTTTTGTTTACAATAATTCAAGTTTTAACCTCACTAGGACAATTAAAAAAACTAATTAAATTTTGTAAAAATAATCTGATATCGGATTTCATACATAAAGGAAAAGTAAAAAAAATCAATTTTAAAAATTATAAATAAATTCTGTCAAAGGAAATTTATTTAACTTGTACCAACTATATTTAATAAGATGATAATTCATATGAAAAGCGATTCAAATTTCACAACCAAACTCAAAAAAAAAACGATAATTTTTTTTAATATTGATTTTGTTTCTAAGCATCTCAACATTAGTATCGATTGATTGAATATATGTATTCTTCAGTGTAAATATGCCTATGAATATGTTTAAGTGCGGGTGTGCCTTTGTGTGTGAATGTGTGTGTGTGTGTGTGTGTGTGTGTGTGTGTGTGTGTATGTGTGTGTGTGTGTGTGTGTGTGTGTGTGTGTGTGTGTGTGTGTGTGTGTGTGTGTGTGTGTGTGTGTGTGTGTGTGTGTGTGTGTGTATGTGTGTGTGTGTGTGTGTGTGTGTGTGTGTGTGTGTGTGTGTGTGTGTGTGTGTGTGTGTGTGTGTGTGTGTGTGTGTGTGTGTGTGTGTGTGTGAGTGTGTGTGTGTGATTGAGTGTGTGTGTGTGTGTGTGTGTGTGTGTGTGTGTGTGAGTGTGTGTGTGTGTGTGTGTGTGTGTGTGTGTGCGTGCGTGTGTGTGTGTGTGTGTGTGTGTGTGTGTGTGTGTGTGTGTGTGTGTGTGTGTGTGTGTGTGTGTGTTTGCCCATGAGTATGTTGCTTCTCTATGAAGTTTATGCCTTTAAATAGTAGTAACATAAAATGTTATTCTTCTATATCTATTTTCTAATTTGTGGATTCTCGTTGTCCATAATTTTGCTATAGTGTTATAATTAATATTGTAAAATTGAACTAGCTGTCAAACTTCGTTTGCAGTTTAGCGGGGGCTTATAATAAAGAATAAAATAAGTAAAAAAAAAAAAAAAAAAAAAATTCACGCCGCCAAAAAATTCCATAGAATTTAGTGTCATGAAATTTTCAGAATGGCATCATGATGGAACGATGGATCCATCGGCATCGAAGTTATTTTTTGTAATGCTTGATAAAATACGTTGCTCAGCAGAAGCGTTTTCGCTGCACTATGTGGTTTCATTACGATTAAATTAATTGTATAACACTAGTGTTGCCAAAAATTCGCGCGGGCGCAAATCTAATTTGGTTTCATGATACTTGTGATGAAACTGTATGCGTACACGTGAAACTACCAGTGAAACTAACGTAATGAAACAAATTTTGGGTTTAATGTAACTTTGGCTTTTGAATAGCGGAAGAGCATGTATGAGACGATGCATGAATATGAATGAAGCAAGGAGCGTTTACGAAGACTGAGTTGTGTGACAGTCCGTCCTCTCCCCCACCCCCTTTCCCCGATGAAACGGTGTGATTATTAGTTAATTAGAGGCAGCATGTATGTACGTACATGTATAGTGCATTATAGCCCCATGTATTAACACCGGGGGCAGTAGATTTGCATATTGCTAAAACCAGTGTTTTCATTGGATGTTCTGTGGTGACTCCTGGATTCACAACTTAGCTACTTATTGGATAGGTGACGTAGGGCTTAGTAGTTCTGTGGACAGTTTGCGTAATTTTGATCAATTTGTACTATCTAATATGGCTACCTTCTTAACAAGTTTGAACGGACACGAAACACTCAAACAAATTTACAGACAGGCGAAATGCAAAACGTTCGAGTTAAAACAGGACTTCGCTAAGCTCAATCAATTTTTAAAAAACTTGTCAAAAGTATTCATGACTGACGCTGTAATGCTGTCCGAAAATAAATTACTATAATAATACATGTCGAACAACATGATGTTATGGGGGGGGAGAATGATCAACAATTCTTTGGAAATAATGTTCAAAAACATTATGTAAAGCCCTGAGAACGTTGAAGACATCAGCTAGTTTAATGTAGTTCTTTTCCTGTAGATATTATGTATTTAAAAACTGGTGTTCCTCTAAAAAATGTAAATCCCGATAATATGTGGGGAATGCACTTGCATTCAAAATAAATTTATAAATACTTTTTTTTTACCTTGGACAGTTCAGTAATTCCTATTTACACAGAGAATCCGCTTGCACAGAAAATAAAAATAATTTGATTTTTCACATTGGACAGTTCGGTAATTCACATGCCACTGCACATTAAATTATTTATCCCGGTAAGCAAAATCTCGTGTTTTGGTGCAATGCAACATACGCGTTGTCATAAATGTTCACACATGAAACATATTTGCATATTGCAATCATTGGGAAATGAAATAATGGTTTCCGAGCCAAATTTCTAGTACACCCAATGTTAATATTTTTAATGTGTCCATTCAAAATGACGTTATGAATAATGTGTAAAAATATTCGAGTCCCGTCTGCTCAAAATGTAAATTAGACAATTTATTTTTTTCTATTTGATCGCAATAAAAATAAATGAATGGTTCTTTCTAGGACGTATGTATAAATTGTGTAGGTGATGTATGTAAAGAAATCTTAGGAACTGAAGACCAGATTTCAGTTAACTAAAAATTAATTTACATGTGAATATTGAACAAGGGCCATTACTGCCCGGAGGCAATAGAACACTATGGGAGTGGAAAATACTGGTACTGGAAAATATGGATGGCGATACTGGTAGGTAGTATATACTCGTGCATTATTCTTGTACAATCTAGATTTCAGTGAATTTTGATTTGTATTTCGTACACTTTTTTATTATTTTTTATGAATAAAAATATTTTACACGGTTTCCGCAAACTCGTAATACAAGCGGTAAACTTGTGAATCTATATCACGTAGATAAGCCAAAAAAACATTTTGTGAATACCTCACAAGATTCCAACTGCTCTCGTCTGGAGCCAGTGAAACTATGCCATCCCCAATAAGGGTATGTTGTGAGGCTGAAGGTAATAATAATAATAATAATTGTATAATTTGTAGAGCGCCGTTTTTGTGAGAAATCACCTCAAGGGCGCGGGTAGTGAGGAGGATAAGGAGATGGGGGAGAGGACGGTGTGAAAGTACCTGGCTATTCAGACCTTGTTAGTAAGCACGGCTAAAGCCATTTCAAGCAGCGGTTTAATTTAAATTTTTCTGAGTTGTGATATTACACCAGGGCGATACTAAATATTATTTTTAATGAAAAAATAGAAATAAATTTTTAATGAAAAAAAATACAATTTAATTAAATAAAATTTATTTGAGCAAGCCGGGTTTTAAACCCGCGACCTTCGGATTGCTAGTGGACAGCATTACCCCTCGATCACGGAGCCAATCTGAGCATATCGATGTATTTTTACTTTCAGCTTTTTTTCGACAACTAAAATGTTTAAAAAACCATAGACACACTGAACCGCAGATATTAACCCTTCAGCGCCGCGGCCGATATTTTTCAAATTCCAACAAAAAAAAATCCAACTATCGAGTTGATTTACTCAGGATTAGCTGATGGTGATTGTGATGTATGAAATGTGAAGTAGATTCACCATTCAATGGTGATTATGTATGATATGTGAAGTAGATTCACCAGGAACCAACGTAGTGTTAGATTGGTTAATGGTGATTATGTTTGAAATGTGAAGTAGATTCACCAGGAATACGTGTAGTGTTAGATTAGTTAACTCTTGGGCACATAAGCTTGTTTTCACGACAATTTAACGTAGGTAGACATAGGAATGACGTATGCCCCGGACCTGAGTTATTTTAATGGTGATTATGTATGAAATGTGAAGTACATCCACCAGGAACACACGCAGTGTTAGATTAGTTAATGGTGATTTGATGATATATGAAATGTGAAGTATATTCGCCAGGAACACACGTTGTGTTGGATAAATTAATGGTGATTAGTGATTATGTATGAAAGGTGAAGTAGATACACCAGGAACGCACGTAGTGTTAGATTAGTTAATGGTGATTATATATGAAATGTGAAGTAGATTCACCAGGAACACACACCGTGTTAGATTAGTTAATGGTGATTTGATGATGTATGAAATGTGAAGTATATTCGCCAGGAACACACGTTGTGTTGGATAAATTAATGGTGATTAGTGATTACGTATGAAATGAGAAGTAGATCCACCAGGAACACACGTAGTGTTAGATTAATTAATGGTCATTATCTATGATATGTGAAGTAGATTTACCAGGAACACACGTAGTGTTAGATTATTTAATGGTGATTACATGTGAAGTAGATTCACCAGATTAGATTAGTTAACGGTGCAGTGATTATGTATGAAGTATGAAGTAGATTCACTAGGAACACACGTATGTTAGATTAGTTAATGGTGATTATGTTTGAAAATAGTTTCTGAAATAAATGTAGGTATGCATACGATGCGACTTATTACATCGTAGACGTTTAAGACAATTATTAGATTCTACAAATATTTTTATTTATTAAGGATTATTACCACCAAAATACCCAGTTGATCCGAATAAATGTATCTAGTCCAATGATTATAATGTTTTGAACAATATTTTCTTCCCTATAACATCCGATAACAAGAAAAACCGCTTTTCCGCGAAGGATGTAAATTTTCTAAATTACATTTTCTTGTTTCTTAATTAAAATGTAAAATAAAATTGAACCTGGAAAATACGTGTTGCTGGGTAATTTTAAACTTTACTCCATATACGAGGTATAATTATGATAAAAGAAAACTCACTTTTGCTTTTAATAGTAGGTAATAATAATTCAACTGAAAGTGAAATCCTCTTTACAAAGTTGACAAATATTATAAGATGAAAATATTATAAAATAAGAGTCAAGGTTCAGATTTAACGAAACTATTAAGCTCAATATTTCTGTTTGTCTAAATTATTTCTTGTTATCTAAAAACTTTTTTGTACATTTTGACAGCTCATTAGGTATTCTATTATATTATATTTTTGTCTCTTATAAATAAATAAATAAATTAATTTTATTCTGATAATCTTTGCAAATTCACTTTGTGGAATCATTTTATTCAAATGAAACAAATTACTTTTGTGTAAACCACTATAACAAATGTTAGAATATCTACATGTTTCAAAACCGATAGTTTCTTCGTCAGGATAATAACATGATATTATCATGTTATTATCCTGATGAAGAAACCAAAGTTTTGAAACATATAGATATTATAACATTGATTATAGTGATTTAATCAAAAGTAATTTGTTTCATTTTTTTTTTTTTTTTTTTTTTTTTTTTTTTTTATTAATAATTTTTTTGTTACATACATGTTACAATAAAAGTTTTATTTTATTTTTATAAACAGTAAAAAGCGAGAGCAATGTAGTTGTGTAGACAAAAGATTTAAAAAAATATAATAAACTAAATAGACTTAAAAAACAGAAAGATATAAAAAACAGAAAAATATATGTACACATGTATGCATGTATATGTATATATATATCTATTTATACAAATATCTATACATGGTGCATTAGACGCTATATATCAACATACACACACACACACAAACATATATACATATATTTAATATAAACATAATATAATAGTATGCATAAATGTACGATACAAAAAAATCCCACATAGGCATCGCCAGTTCGTGGGTATACTTGTGTTTTTTTAAAGCAGTTTAGTTAAATTTACTCTATATATGTATATTATCTTTGTATAAATTGCAAAAAATAAATAATAATATAGTAAAATCAGTATTTACGGAATTAAAATTTAAAATACGAGAATAAAAGATTACAAATTTGTTAAAAGTTAATAGAGCTAAAGATCGGATGTTACAGCAGGTAAATTTTAATATCAACACTATTTATCCAAGACTTTATTACATTTTTATGTTTGCTGAAGGATGATATATTTTCACATTTGATTTCGGTAGTCTTATAGAATGCATTATAAATTTTCGGTGCAATAAAATAAGCATGTCTTTGAGCAAGCTTTGTTTTGCACAGTGGAACTTTAAAAACATTATTTGTCCTATTACTAAATCGATTTTCATTTTTTGTAAAAAGATTATTTCGGGTAAATATATATTTTAAACATTGCATATAGTAAATTTTTCTTATCTCGAACAATTTAGCTTCTTGGAATAATTGCAAGGAGGGGTAGGTCATATTTTTACGCAACATTATTTTTAGTATTAATTTTTGGGTTACTTCTAGAGGTTTAACATGAGTGTTATAAATACCCCCCCAAGCAATCATTCCATAAGATACTGACGATTGAACCAATGCATGATAGACCAAGTTCATTCTTTTGATATCAACTGTGTTATTTAAACGTTTAAAAATATAAGTTAAATACCTAAGTTTGTTTACAAGCTTTTCTACGTGATTTGTCCATTTGAGTTGGCTGTCTATTATAATTCCTAAATATTTAACTGTATTCCCCGAATTCATTTCTGTACAGTTAGAGCACGAGACAGGATTACAAGTATTTTTGTGAAATCTTATATTTAGGTGAGTTAAGGGAGCCGCTTTTTTGGTATTATAAAAAGGAATATAAATTGTTTTTTCACAGTTCAGAGTAAGAAGGTTTTGGTTGAGCCATTCTTTGACAATGGATGTGCACTTATTTGCATTTTCAGAGACTTCATCCCAAGATTTACCATGAACTGTGATTGCAGTATCATCAGCATACGAGAAAAGTATTCCCGGAATACTAATATTGCATAGGTCATTAATATATATTAAAAACAATAGCGGACCTATAACTGTTCCTTGCGGAACACCATGTCTCACAGATGATGGTTTACTAATACTTACACCAATTTTTGTGGATTGTCTGCGATCATGTAAATAATTTGTTAAAAGAGACAGACAATTATTTTTGATTCCCATATTATTAAGTTTTATAATCAGTAATTTATGATTGACGGTATCAAAAGCCTTTTTTAGATCTAAAAAGATAGTTAAACTTTTCATATTTGAATCTAGATTGGTGTATATATTTTTTGTTAGATTAAATAAAGCATCATCTGTACTAAAACCTGATCTAAAACCATATTGGTTTGGGGACAAAAGTGCATTAGATTCTAGAAACTCTAGTACTTGTATCTTTATGATTTTTTCCAATATCTTTGCAAGTTGGGATATCAGCGATATTGGTCTATAATTGTCTAGTTTAGAGATCGATCCAGATTTATGTATCGGTACAATAATTGAGAGTTTAAATGCATTTGGGAAAGTGTTTTTTTCAAAGCAGGAATTAAAAATGTGTTGCAAGGGCATGGAAATATGTTGTTTAATAGACTTGATTGTGATGCAGCTTAATTCATCTGGACCATTGGCTGTATTGGTTTTAAGATTGTCAATGTGTTTTATAATTTCAGATTGAGTTATCCGTTTAAATTGTGATAAATTAGGATTATTTTCAGTGGGTATGTTTATTTGGCTGGGTTCATGTATATTGTTTTGAAATGAGGGATTATTATTTATTAAATCTGAGGCAACGTTTGTAAAAAAATCATTAAATTTATTAGCGATTTTTCCTATATCCGAAATGACCATTTGATCTTCTGTTTCAATTTTTTCAGGAATTTTTTTTACTTTCTGTGTTCTATTTGTTATTTCATTTATGACTTGCCAAGTTTTTCTAGAATCATTATCAGCTTTTTGCAATTGCTTACTATAGTAGTCTTGTTTACATTTCTTCATAAGAATATTAAAAAAAATTCTATAGATAATGTATTGCTGTCTTAAATTTCCATTAGGTGGCACGCCTTTTACCATACAATAATTCTCATGATTTTTGTAATTTTTGTACAGTTTGTTCCTATGTTGACTTGCAATTATCAATCCACGCGTGATCCATGGTTTAATTTTTTTATGTTTTCTTTTAGGCGTTGGTGTGGGTTCTAGACTATTTTTGATATTGTTATTTAGTATTGAATAGAATATTTTTAGTGATTGATTTGGGTCATCATTGGATAAAACTAGGTTCCAAGTTTCTTTTTGTAGAGAATTGTTTAGTGTTTGATAGTTAATTTTATTATTTTCCACTTGTTGGTCTTTAGTTGTATGATGAAATTTTAAGTTACTGTGACTGAAAAAAGTTGGGTAGTGATCAGTGATATCAATTTTTAGGACAGCTGATCTGGGTATAAATTTTTTATTGGTTTTGAGTAATATGTGATCGAGGCAAGAATCAGCATGATGTCCATATCTAGTGGGTCTATTTATGTAAGACAGATATCCTTCGCTATATATAACATTTAGATATTCATTTGCAATAGGGTTTAGGATAGAATTATCAATGTTAATGTTTATATCTCCTACAATAAATGAGAAGTCGAATTGACTGCAATGGTTTTCGTTAATAAAATATTTAAGTTCCGTAATAAAGGATTTAGAGTCTAAGGAAGGGGAGCGATATATAGCAAGTATAGAGTATGTTTTATTTTTTAGTGTGAAGGATAAATGTATGGCATTTGAATACTTAAATTTAGGGATATTAATTGAATCTATATAAAAGCTCAACTGGGCGTAAAAATCACAATAAATCCTGCTCCCAAACGCATGAAGCCAGTGAGACTACGGAATCCACAATCAGGATATGTTGTGAGGCTTTTTCATGTGAATACCGCACAAAAGTCCCAACTGCTCTCGTCTGGAGCCAGTGAGACTATGACATCCCCAATTGAGGTATGTTGTGAGGCTGAAGATAGTGGTGAGGGGAAGAAGGTGGGAAGAGGAAGGTGGGGAAGTACCTGGCTATTCAGATCTAGTCACAAAACATGGCTTAATACAATGCAAGCAACTTTTCAATTCTGAATCTTGGTCTTACACCAGGGCGATACTGAGAGTATCTTTTACTCTGGAATTTTAATAAATATATTTGGATGGTGGTCTTCTACCAGGGCGATAGTGAGAGTATCTTTTACTCTGGAGCGTGCTGTAATTACACTGCACATTGTTTTTTAACGTGTTATATACACTGCATTTATAGCAGGGGCACCCAATCCAAGTCGTTTGGCGGGCCAAAAAAAATTACTGACTTTAGTTGGGCCAAACATATAACAATGGAGGAGGGGAAGGGGGGGTAGATATCAGAATTTTATCAGCATGAATAATTCGGTGTACAAAAATGAATTATTGTGAAACCGCGAGAAATATCTGATTTTGGACGAGTTCATAACAAATTTAATAATATCGGCTATGTGCCAGCCACTTTTTAAGCAATAAATAAAAACTCCCATAGAGAGTCCGTGGTCTAACAAAAAAGCTCTAATTTCACAAAATACAATATAAATTATAATAAAATGTAACATAAACGATTTTTTCTTCTTTTGTATGAATACCAAAATCTTAAAAAAATATAGAAAGCTGAAAACTTCATTTTGAACTCTACAATAGGGAAGTTGAGTGAAAAATATTTTGACTTATAAAAATATGTTCACGTAGTTGACATGCAAACTTAAATACCAGTATTTTTTTATTTTTTTTATAGTTAGGTTAGGTTAGGTTAGTTACCGTCGAAAAAAGTGCATTTTAATGGTTATTTTTTAAATTTAAAAACACGAAATGTCATTTAACTGCAATAAATTGATTAATACTAGTAAATATCTAACTACTACAATTGTTTAAATTTATTTTTTTCGTCCATATTAAGCGTGTCTTGGTTTTGTAAATATTTCCCCTTATATTTCACACAAGCAAGGACCGGGTTACGTCACGAACTCTGCCTCACGGTATTATGTTCTTGCCGCCGAACGCTTGCTGCCGAGAACGGCGCGCCGTTTTCGCAGGCTTAATAAAATTCAAACTTGTAGAATTAATTTAATTATGAAAACGAACTTAAAAAAAATACTGGTATTTAAGTTTGCCTGTGAACATTTATTAAAAAAAAATTTAAAAAATGACTCAACTTCCTTATTGAGCCACGTGCGGCCCATGGGTCGCATATTGGGTAAGCCTGATTTATAGTGTCCTTCATTTGAATTCCGTTCATACCTTTTTTTTATTTTTTTTCTTTATTCATTTAATTGTTAGTTCCATGTTTTGAGGATTTTATGACCACCATGCTAGGCATATGCCCGTGGTGTGTTGTGTGTGTTTTTACTGTAAGAAATAAATATGATATAAGAAAACTCATAGTAAGTGAATTTCACCTATTTTTATCATTTAACAAATTATTCTCGCACCAACCGCTTTATCTGTAAAATACCCCCCCATGAGTAAAATACGCTTGATATTATATCTAGATCTTTCCATAAATTATTCATTACATCAATGAAGCACAAGGAAAACACCGCGAAAACCACATAATTCACAATATGAATGTGTTTTAGAGCTATCTGGCAACATACTCGTACTTGTTATCGTTTTAATACTGAACCGACCCGAAGTACTTAAACCTATCTGATGTGTGAATAACGGCAGAGAAGGTTACCTTGGCTGTTACGCATTTTGTTCAAACAGATTCTTAAGTGATTTTTATATGGCTTTTACTGTGTAAAAGCTTTCCGTACATATACGCACCGTACATTTCTGTTCAATACCATATAAATAAGTAAAGGAATAAGAGTACCTAGAAATGTCTAGGATTCCTTTATATTTATTTACCTACCTACCTAGTATTTAAGAGGCTAGACTTTGAACCACACGCGGAACACCCGCGAATGTCATTCTGTCCCGCTCACAATAAGCTCACGCACACTTACAATACATGCGAATGCGAAATGTGCGAATGAGACAACGCTCAAATTTACCTACAGAAATTGCTCGAAAGGGGGTGTGTGGAGAATACACTTTTCTACACCGAAACTTTCACGAAATTGAAATTTTTAAAAAAATATATTTTTTAGAAAGAAGAAGCTACGTCGGCAGCTTTTTATAATTTTATAATTCTTTATGAGAGTTGAGTTAGCAGCACTTTTTCCTTAAATAAAAATCGTACATGTTTGACAGTGAATGTTTACGTTAATACGAAATGCATCGAAAATTCGAAAACATACCGACATAGTTTTCACCCTCTAAAAGGCAGTATAAAAAAAATATATTCATTTTGTGCAATTTTCGATGTAGAAAAGTGTTTTTTCCCGGGGGTCCTTTTTGTATGGGCCGAAAGGCGAAGTCTATCATCTTAAGTACTTACCTAGAAATGTCTAGGATTCCTTTATATTTATTTACCTACCTAGTTTTTAAGTACCTACCTAGAAATGTCTAGGATTCCTTTATATTTGAATTATGAATTTTATTTATTCTATTGTTTTTTCAAATGTCATTGCTTTGGTTACACATTATGTTATGTGGCTGATATAATACAAACAATTTAATTTCTGACAAATAAACTTTAATTGTCATTTCTTTATACTCCAAAGCAACACATTGTTTTATTGTCATTAAAAACCTAAAGAATAGACACATTCGAAAGGGCGGGGCTTGGAGTTTTAGCTGCGCTTGGTTTAGTTAGCATCATCGAGTGGACGAAGGCGGAGTGCGCGTTTGCTGCTGAAGCATACATTTCGCTCAATCGTCGCCACACGACGTGCATTCCGTACGCATTTCAATATTGCGCCCCGTGGTCGTGTCCTGGTTATTAAATTGTTTGAAATTAAAAATTTATTCGTACTTGAAATGAAATTTATTAACTACAACATAATTTATAACGTTTCTAACTTTTTTTTTAATATGAACAAATTAGAAGATTTTTGTCATAAACATCGTCCAGTTTAGTCAATATCTCTGAAAAATCGAAATCTGAGTTTAGTGTGCAATTATATGTAAAAGTGTACCCTCTATCTGGTACAATACTCAGATTAGCCATAAACACCACAAAAATAATTTTAATGCAGAAAAACTTATAGTTTATTAAACAAAATGTTGATTTAACTGTCGAATATTTCAAAAGATCATACATATGTAATGTACCGGACCGTTATGCCTTCCTGGGCCCCTAGCACACTCGATCGATAACGATTGATAGGATAACTTTCGGTAACTTCTCATCATTCCCTAGCACGACTGCAGACCGCCATCGAACAAGTGACAGTTCACAATGACAAAGTGTCCTTAATATATTCGCCCTCAATTATTTTTCGTACGTTAGCGATCTGCAGTTCTAGGGAACGATGATAAATTACCGAAAATTATCTATACAATCCTTATCGATCGAGTTTGGTAGGGAGTCTGGTGTTATTTATAGCATGATTAATATGTACAACACAAATTCATAGTGAGCATTCGAATATTGCTATCCTCATTATCTCAAAACTTTGCGTTTGGAGATGTCTGACTAATCTACTTTTTTTTATAGTGAATACCTCACAAGAGTCCCAACTGCTCCCGTCTGGAGCCAGTGAGACTATGGCATCCCCAATTGGGGTATGTTATGACTGTTATGAGGCTGAAGGTAAATGGGGAAGGGAAGGAGACGAGGAAGAGGAAGGTGGGGAAGTACCTGGCTATTCAGATCTTAGTCACTAAACACGGCTAAAGCCATTTCAAGCAACTTTTCAATTCTGAATGGTGGTCTTACACCAGGGCGATACTAATAGTATATTCCACTCTGGAACGTGCCGCAAATATACTATACATAATTTTAAATAATTAATTGTGAAATAACACAAATCGCTTAAATAAAATTTATTTGCGCACGCTGGGTTCGAGCCCGCGGCCTTCGGAATAGGAGTCTAACGCCCTACCGCTGGACTACGCCGGCCTATTGAAGTAGTGGTTGTTTCTTAAGGGGTATTGTGCTATGCTTTGTATGCATAATATAATTATTAAATAAAATTCTGTGGTACAAAATTATATTTCAGCACATAAATAATCCTTTATATATAAACAGGCTGGAACACAACCATAATACTCGTTTTAACTTTAATGAAGGACTAATTTACCTAAGCATTCAAATAAATATGGACAAAGAACGTTAAATAACATGATTCCCAGTTGTTTAAATATGTTACCTGCTGAAATTAAAAACTGTGCCCAAAACACACAATTGGTGAATTTACTGAAGACCTGGCTTACGGAAAGAATTTATTTGTATTGGCTTACAATGGACATATTATTCTAAATACTTTAAAATTGTTACTTATGTTTTTCATAATTTTTCTTTTATCTTTTTTATAAAAATATTATATTTCTGTAAAAAGTAAAATTTTATTTTATATGTATAATTGTAAAAATGTAACTATTACATCACTATAATAAGATCTTTAATGTAAAGAACCCGTTAGACACAAACTACTAAAAAGTAGTTTATCGGGAGTTTTTGTCTTATATTTGTAAAGTGTATATAATAAATAACTAAAAAAAAAAAACTATTGCTTACTATTTCATAAGTTCATTTTTTTTTAATTCATGTCGAATTATTTCTTTTTTAGTGTACGGTGCAGTAGACCAATATCAATAACTATTTTTATACGAAATCGGTCTTCATAAAACCATATTTTGGCTATATGGTAAACAATATTCAAGAATTAAAGCATGAAGCATCACATTTGCGTCCGCTGGAAGGTATTTGATTAAATTTGGCTTTTCATTTTATTTAGTTGGGATATTTCATTACTTCCAGGCTCCGAAAAAGCGAAATTGAATCAGTGGAATTTCGCTTTTTTGCGAATGCTGATTATGAAAAAAAAAACATATTTAAGGTACGTAGACCCGGTAAAATCACACCGCAGAAAAAAGAACCACAGCCCAGTCTTCTCTTACTACTTACATAATTGAATTGAAGACGTCGTTCCAAGGCATCGACGTAGATTGGACAAGATTGCTTTATGCCATCTTTGCGATTGACTATACGAAGCTAAATAATTATTTTTATCCCGAAGACTTTTATTGCAGAACGCCACCTGACTTAAATGGCCCCGGATTCATATATTTTTAGATTACTTCCACACAGGAAAATAATTTCCCCTTAAAGTCTATGTCATCTTTGAAGATGCTCTGTGCAGGGTTTTTTGAGGAGAGGAAGGAGTGAACATGCACGGAGAAAAATTTTATTCGAAAATACGATCATTTTATTCATAAAAACGGTTAAAACGGTTATATTCCGTTTTTTTTTCCTGCTAATTTTTATGCCATTGTCCTACAGGATCTTTCTCCATCTTTCCAAGCTATTCCATAAGTCACAATTATTTTTACACAATTACATTTCTTCATTATTTTTTTGACAACATTATTATTTATTTAAAATAAAATAACTTGGATTATTATTTTTCAGTATGCCTTTATTCTGACGAAGAAACCATAAATATGAAACATGTTAATGATTTTGATTAAATAGTTGGATGTACAAAGTATTTTATTTCATTAAAGTTATCCATTTCTACATTATTTGTAGCCAAAAACGAAATACTGGTAAAGGTTGCAAGATTTGCAAACTGTAAAAAACTAAGTTTACGTAAATTTGAAACTATTTTCAAGATTGGAATAATAAAAAACTTTGAACAAGACAGTGGTTGCAGAATTTACAAATGAAAACAAATTAAGTTCACTGTCCGATTAAAAGAACCTTATATTCGCATCTTTAATATTAAGAGATACGTTTACCATATTGTTAAGAGATACGTTTTTACTTTTACTTAAAATATTAATTGTTTATTCAAATGAATTGTTGTTTCCCCTACGTGACAAAGAATAAATACTTAGTTTATTAAATAAGACAACTAAAGCGATTACATAAGGATATATTTATCATGAGATTCACCCACATAACTCCAAAAAAATCCTATCGGTTGGCACAAGGGTTAAAAATATCTATAATGTACCATCTTCCAACCTTTCCATTTTTCAAGGCCCTGTCATGATTTATGCGTAGTATTTTCAAACCGGATATTGCCTAGTACTTTTAATGAAAATAATTTAGATAAGTTTTGTAAGATAAAAGTTTCAAACTTCCCACTTAAAGCACTAACACTTAATTTATTTGGAAATTATGTTGACTAGTCGAAATGCTCCGTAAATTTGTTAATTTGTTGCCTAATTGGTGCTTAAAGTTTTTACATGTAGGAATTCTCAGAATAAATTTAACGTTTTCGGAGGTCACGCATTGGAAAACAAATGAATTATTCAAGTTTTTCGATTTTTAATGAAGGTAGGTATTAGAAAAATCCATGTAATTTGAAACACCAATTAAATCTTAATCAAAGGCTAAAGTTAAAATCGGTTGCTTCTTAGAAAACTTTTATTTCGTCTTGACATGCCATCGTAATGCAAATTAGGATGTTTTGTTGTTTTTTTCTTATTGTATATACAGGGTAAGAAGGGATGTACTTCACTTATTTTATTTTAATAATGATTCCTAAAATTATTTGGAGTAACAAATATTAATGTAATCTTGGTCTCCGGTAACATTTTTGATGATTTTTTTTTCAATTTATGATTTAAATTGAAGAGTTGGACAGGTGGGGTTGGGCGGTACCCGGCTGAGTGACCAGTGATGACACGTGGAAGATTTTTTGGTGTTGGTTTCGAAGAAATAAAATAATAAGAAAGATTTAAAAAAGTCACCGGAAGTCAAAATTTTTTTTACATTTTTACTCCAAATAATGTCAGGAATCACCGGTTAAAGTAAGTCATGTACGTCCGTATATAGTACGTAATGACTTTCATAGATTGATCGTGTTTGCAAAGCAGAAAAAGATAGTCATCAAAACATTTTAAAATTCCACCAAAACCATTAAATTTTACAACTCCCTTCTTGCACGACGTTTAATTTTTTATTTAACCTTGCTATTTAAAATTCTGTAAACTTTGACCTGAACTCGCCAGTTAAATAATTTATTAAAAATCCATACACTTGATTCTCCAGGTACGCGCGCTGTATAACACAAAATTTCATAATGTAGACATTCTTAGCAAACCTTCATCAATATCGAAAAGATATATAAGACACGTACGATCATAAATTAATACGTGAATATTGAATTTATCAGAAGCATCTCTATCTTTATTATAAAATCCTCTTCCTCTCCTCCTTCTACTTACTAATTAGCTTTTAGATACAAAACAACTCCTATATCTAAGCTTAGCTTAAGAAACATTTTTGGCTTAATTTTAATTAACTTAATATGTACATTCTTTCTTTGTATTATATAAGCTTTTTTTAATTATTTGTATATATTATTAAATTTTATATTTTATTATTATTATATGTATTATTTCGTTTCTTACAAATAAATATGAATGAAATGAAAAACAGTGTACGAAGCTAAAACATCTGCCAGGCCTTTGCAGATCTAGACAGTGCTTTGTGGGAATTGTAGACAGCATGGTGGCTTACTTGGAGAAGTTTGGAGAGGAAGAACGGCTTAATCTTAAGAGAAGTGGAAGAGTTAATCGAAAGAAAGTTGAAAATCCAAAAAGGATCTCTGATTACAGTTCTGTGATTTCTAGATTCAATTTAAGAGAACCGATTCATCAAAAGTGGTCAGACGAAAAATCTAAAACCTATTGACATCACGAAGTCGACTGGTGAAGAATCGTGCAAAAGAGGCGGGTAAAAAATTATTGGTTTTACAAAATCCTCGGAAAATGACATTGAAGCATGTATGAAACGTAAATGGGCTGATCATGACAGTATAATAATACATGGCTATATCAAATACTTCACACGTGTCATCTCAAGAATCAGAATAACAAAAGAGTATTTATTAATTTGAATAAAGCAAGAATTTACCAAGACAATTTTGTGCATTCTGCGATAACATCAACCGGATCAAAAATTGAAGAAAACAGTGACTTTAGTTTGTTGGTCTGAATTTCTGTTTGGTTGGACAAAAAATAGTATTAGGACCACAAATTATATACATATATGTATGAGGTTAATCTCGGGAACCATGAGTAAGGTAGCTACTGTACATTGGAGCGATATTGGATTCCTTAGAAGTAGAATATTGAAGTGGTAGCTTGGTAAACACCATCAAAAGGTTTGCTTTACTGGCTAAGATCACTAAGCCTTTTATCTTGTTCGATCGTCGTACGCTCTTGACATTATTGGTAAAACAGCTAAGGCTAAAGCACCTTTCTTTGCTCCCTTACATTTATTGTACGGTAAAATCAACTCAAGAGACCCAAGAGGGGTTTTCTTGACTGTAAAAAGTCAGAAGGGAATAACCCTCCCTTCCCAGGACAACTGTTAGTTTGTTGTTCAAATAACTTTATCTCCGGTTAGTAATTCAGATGGATGGATTGTGTTTACATATTATAACGTAGGTACAAGGGTAAAACAGAAAAACCCTAGCTGATTGCGAAGGTACAACCCACCCTTTTTAAATTTATTCCATCCTTCTGTAGCAAAACACACTATCCCGGTAAAATGAAATAAGCGTTTAAGTTCCATTTTTTGTGCATACCGCATAAGGGTCAGCAGGTGTCGACGAGGAAATGTATGAGCTTATATGAAGCAGACGACGCATGAAATGTATGGGCTTATATGAAGAATGTCGCATAAGTCCATACATTTCCTGCGTCGTCTGCACGCGCGACACATGCTGACTCCCAACTTACGCCGACCTAAGTGTCACAACTACTCCAACCGTCCGGAGGCGGTGCGGTGGGATTATGGCGTCACACTTCGAAGATGGCCCTTTGACTTTTGATATCGATTTGTAACTAACGGCATATTTTTTTGTGTCCACAAAGAGTATCTACTATAAGCCAATGAAATTTTCGATTTTTGGCTTAACTCTTTATGGACACAAAAATGATATTTCGTTAGTTACAAATCGATATCTAAAGTGAAAAGGCCTTTTTTGAAATGTATATAGAAGCAGAGACGCGCAGAAGATCGCTAACATTCACGCATTTTTGCGTAAACGAAGACTCGGACTACTTACTTGACCAGATTAATCTGTTACCTTATGAAGTACTGTCAATAAGATGGATGGATGGATGTAGAAGGGATGCTATATGAGCACAGCAGGCAGAGTATAGGTAATTATTAGTTAAATCATCTTTATTCATGAATCATGAGTATACTTTTACGAAAACTTTAAACTCGTTTTCTAAAAACTGGATTTTAAAAATTGGACACTCTAGGCTCCGCCAATTTTAAATCGATCCCCTTTGTTCTTTTTTATCTTATGTGTGATATAGTTACTTAGCGAAACACATGCGGGTTTATCGAAATATTTATATTTACGTATTCCGGACAACTTTAAATAACGAAATTTAAGCAAAAATACGTTTCTTTTCCTTCAAATAGACGCCATTTTGTGAAAAATGCACATTTTTCAAAGCGGCTACGTATTTTGCTAGTTTTTGAACTAAAGAAACTAATTATTTTTGGTTCTTTGTTCTAGCTCAAACCTGGACTAAGTTATCATGTTCACCGCACGACAATCGATTTCCTTAGCGCTCCGCTAAATCACCTGTCAAGCCACAATTTTTGCAAAAAATATAACCAAAAAATATTATTTTATTATTTATAGTAGTAAAATTAATCTCTTTCTGAACTTTTATTTAAATATAGATGTTTCCACACATCGAAAAAAGTTTTTTTTTTAAGAATAATTTTTTGAGGGATCGAAGTGGTGTAAGGATATGAGCAGAGTTTACTTGTTATTCAGATCACCAAACAGAGCCAATTGAAGCAATATTTGGGTTCTAGATGGTGGTATTTCACCATGGTGATACTTACAGTACACTCATTTCGTTTTGGATGTGCGTATAAAAAAAAAACAAATTTATTTTAAGTTCCGTATCCGAATTTTGTCGTCGATGTCACTGTGGACAGAAGATACATCTAACAGCGGTATGTCTTTAATATTATCTTGTTCGATTCCCAAATAGCAAAATTTGTTACGAAATATTTAAATTTAGATTTAGTTTCATAAAAAAGTCTCTAGAAATTTAACCATTTTTGAAAAAAAACTTCAAAATATATTTTTTCTTTTATTTAATCTACTTACAAAATTCTTATAGATTTATTATAATATATATGTACAAACACCAAAAAATGAATAAAGTAAGGAAAGATGCAAAAAATGTATCCCGACTTCAAAATCAAGTTTACCATTAATCAAAAAAAAGACAAATAGCCCGAGTTAACAGCAATCTTTCAATTTAAATATTCCCTTGCTGTAAAATAAAAGTCTCCGTCGGCTATTGGCTGCACGGCCGGTTTCATACAAAACGTAGTTTTGGATTTGAGGTCAAAATACTTAATCAAAATGAAAAATTATTTTTGTTATCAAAAGGTATGTCAAATGTCTATCTTGGACAGGAGCTACTTTATTTTTTTTTTGCTTTATATTTTAAAATATAGGCAAATAAAAATTTTAATATTTTATTATTTTAGATTCAACTTGGACAATTATTATTAGCGAGTAAATATTTATAAACATTAAAAATAAAATAATTTGCCATAAATTTATTTGAAATATGATAAAATATAAAAATTAAAAATATATTTTTTTTAAATGATTTTGATGGCAGTAAATTTAAAATACAAATTACGTATTTGCATCGGAACAAAAACTTGTTGTTTCTATATTAAAATTACTACCCAAAGAAAATGAATTTTCAACTTTTTTATTTTATTTTTCATTATGAAACCAAGGATTAGGCTGATTTTTTTGAAAATTATAAATAACTCACAAAAAATTCCAAAGTTGCTTCTAAAATGAACCAAAATTGATTTCTTTAATTAACTATACGTCTTCATTTAAAAGCAAAAATAAAAAAATAGCTTCTGTCCGAGATAGATATTTAAAATACATTTTTATTACAAAAATCATTTTTCAGTTTGGTTAGGTATTTTGGCCTCAAATCTAAAACTACGTTTTGTATGAAACCGCCCGCGCAGCCGTTCCTCTTAATCCTGACAAACGCAAAAATTTATCTCGCGGTCGAACAACCCGTAATTAGTCGTGCCCTTCTGCTTTGGACATTTAAAGCCTTGCTAAGTATTTCTGCTGACGTGAAACGATATATTGTGTGAAAAAACGCTGCTTTGGAAGTTTTGAAATAGAATTTCATTTGCAGGATTCGTAAGATTTTATCTAAAACCAAAACTTACGATACCATCGTTGTTGGTTATACCAAAGCAACTAATCTCGTTTAAAGGGACCGTCTTAAAAATACCCTACTATCTTAAAGTTTCATCTTTATTTATAGTCAACATAAATACGTACAATCTAGAACTTCCATAAAGGAAAGTAAGGCTTTCTAATCTGTTTCCGAACACAATTATTTGTTTTTATGTTCAATTCGTAAACCTCAATTTATTTATTTTTTTATATTTAATGTAGATCAAATTTAATGATGTTATTATTATATTATAGAAGCAGTTTAGTTGTTTATTATAGTTACAGCTGTTTCGGCGTTCACGGCTATTTTCATGCTGTGGTTAACTGCAGATCTTAAAAATGACATTATTAAATTTCATTTACATTATTATTTTTTTTTAAATCATTACAAATTAATGTAACGAAATTAGAGTAAGTGGGTATAGGTACTTTGTAAAGAGTTTCTTCGTATTTAGATTTTTTTCCAATTATAAAGTATGCTTAACAAAAGAAAGCAGTTGTTTTGACAGTTAGATTATTGTAGGGAAAACACAGTTAAAGCAAGAAAATCAGTGGGATTGCAAAAGGAGTTAGAATGAGTTTTAAGATTGGTTTTTGAGTTAAGAGTAATGTGGTGTGGAAAAGATGAATTTTCTGGATTAACAGTAAAGTAAACAGGAAATAAGAGTAATCGAAAAAAATAAAACGCTTCTCTTCAAAAGTAAATTATTGATGACTTCTTCACTTCCAAGCCATCTGAGTTTTTCATGCGTGGAATCGAAAACCTGCCTGAACTTGTGGTGAACCTACCCCTAGCCTTACTAACTTCTATGGGTCTCGGGACCTCCTGTAATGTACCTGTGGGGCTACCCGGCACCCGTTGTACTGATCCGTAGTCGTCTATCCTTGGTTTTTCTATTCTTTCCCTTTAACATTAGCTGTCGGGATCTACTGGCTACGCTACCCTTATCTTTTGGCCTTCGATCAATATACCCTTGCATCTAGCTACACCTAACTTTTCCTTAAACCCCTGCGATTTTCTCACAGTAAATAAGATTTAAGATTTTATTGCACATTATTCCTATTTACCCCGTTGTGTGATTTTTTGATTCGGTAATTACATTTGCATGTGTAAATTAATACACATACACATGTAGAGGAAATAATGTAGTGTGTGGTAACCTCAGATTCTTTTGGAGTAAAGTGTGAAAGAATCTCGTTTGATAAACTGACCCCGTTTTTTAGATTGTTTTATTTTATTTTCAAACCTATACTCGTATTACCCGCCTTTTCTCAACTTGAACGGAGTGTCATTGACGCTAATCCTACAGTGAATTGTCAGCCGGTTTATAAAATTCAAAGTCGTAGTTTTCTTACCCGATTTTTTTCTGTCTATAGGTTTACATTGGGTTATATTAACATGACATGGACAGTGTGAATTATGACATGCATGCCAGGATCCTTGCGAAGCTCTCATTGTCGTCGTACTGCACCTAAATGGTCAAGTTATAATTGTTATTAGTAAACACTACATGTACTGGGGAAGAGGAAGGTGAGGAGGGGTGATAGGAGGATCTGGGGAATGTTGTTTCCTGAATAAGTCGGCTCCTCCTCTAACCAAATAGATACTGGTGACCAACATTCCGGACAAAGACTCAATCATTACGTTTGCTAGGATGGTCCTTAAGTCCTGATTTTGTTCTCTTGCATGAACTTCATTGCTACGAAAGGGTCCCTTCACGCCAGATGAAAGCGCGCAGAGTCCTCATGTCACTTCCAGTATTATCCCGACTTCCTATCCTCCAGATTTGATTTTAACTCGACTGATTCTAGAAGGGGTATGTCCATTTCTTCCCTTATCATGACTCTACTCGCGTTGAGTGCGTACGGAGCCGTTTGAGATGATCCTTTCGTCTCCTACGAGGATAATCATTGGCTTGCGTTCCTCGCCTCCAAGAGCTGACATAACTTCTACCTTGTAAAAACTATGTTTGCTTTCAGGTCGACACTACTGGTAGTATGCAATAGTGCTACAGACTTATTCTCACGGAATACCACGCCGACGTCCCCTCCACATAACTTCGCAAAACTTGGGATACCTTCGGTCGAAACGCCTCCGTCAGCGAATCATACCCTACCATTCCAAGTGGCATTTTCTTTTTATTCTGTCTTTCATGCCTTTTCACTCTGCATGACCCCGCGAAAGGGATTAGCTTCCAGTACCCCGCGTGAATGCTCAGTTACGTTGACATCCCCTATCGCATGATAGCGCAAGAAAAAAAGCCCTCTTTGTCTCATATCTTGTGGGGATATAATTGCAGTGACGCTATTGCATTCCCCAGTCGTGAAGTCTATGTTTCGTAGGTCAAGCGGGATTTTGGAAGGGTTTGATTGAGAGAACATTACCGAAATAATGTTGATTTCATTTTTTGTAAGGAAGCCTGAAAGAAATTTGACATGATAATATTGTTGTTAGTAAACAATTTTAATGTTTAAATTCAATTCTCCAAAGTTCATTTTTGAACTAATATCCAGTATGGTATGGATGTTCCCGTCACTCCACTTTGGTTCGGCATACCTCAGAAAAAAAACTAATTTGGATGACCGTACGATGTATATCACGGATTCGATTTATGGCCGGGTCCCTTTTTTATACGCATTCGTCTCGTCCTTTCTAGCACGCAAAAAATATAAGTTCGTTGAACCCACATTGATAATAGATTTAATTTGGGACAAATCTCGTAATTACACATTGAGAATAATATTTAAAACACAATTATATCCTGGAACATAACTTCTTTTATCATTGGTTTTGTAGATTGGCAGATCCTCTCAGGTATCGGGACCATGTACGACCTGTAATTTAATTAAAATGTTTCTTTCACTCACCTGAACGAAGCCTGATTACGTACATGTGGGGAAAATATTAAAAGTAAAAAACCTTCCTGTCACTATGATTCGGTAATTTAGTCCCCAGAAGTAGTAACACCCATGACTCTATGTCACACTTTTATTTGAGTTTAAGAAAATACGTAGGTTATTAATTATTATTTGTTAACAATATTATCGAAGATGACATTTATACGTAGGTATTTGTTGATATTATTTTGAATATTTGTATTATCTTGATTATATGATATATTGAAGCAACTACAAGCGCGTAGGTATTGTTTATTATCGTTGAACAATTTCAAATTGGGGGATTCAAAACAAGCAATAGTTTATTTTATATTATTATTATGCTCGCGGAAGATCGAAGGTGACATTTGTATGTAGGTTATTTATTTTGATGTTGTTTTGATATTATTATTTTGTGTGTACAAGTTTGAAAATGATATTTGTACGTTATTATTGACTAGACTAATTTTATATTTCAAATCAAAATTCACGCGATGCACTCCCTTCTATTTTTAAAACACAAAGTTACGTTATTATTAACCCACTGAAGCTAAGTATTTCATTCACTTTGATTATTATTTTGGTTTTGATAATTCAAATTAATTTTATTATTTAATTAATCCACTCGCGTCACACTGTCGTTCACTGCAGCTAATTTTCAATAGAGTATTTTAACAAGCCAAATAATTAATTTATGTACACGAACTATTGTTTCTCACGAAGTCACAACTTAAAAATCCTGTAATATTACGTAATTTTTCTCCCTACATTAGAAAACACCCGCACTGTTTAGCACTATTTTGTTCATTCTTTCTTGGATTATTACTCACAGCACTCGTTTTTATAATATTGATTAATTAAATACGAACGATACCAATTATTTATACACAAAAAATATTCAGAGACTTCACTATCAACGGTTGTCACTCTCCATAGGCCGTCCCTTCGATCCTCGACCCCGACTCGACTCTCACTTTCCCATGGTATTATTCTTTTAGCCGGCACCCAGCCCTTCGAATATCTTCTAAAAAAAACGCCAGGCGTGGACTCAGGACGTACATCTCGCCTTCCGTAGCGCGCTTTATAATTGAGAGTTCAGACAATTTCAACTTTCATTGATATGTTATTTTTCATGATTCTCTATCTCTCTCCAATCTTAATATGTCCGTTTAATTATTTCATTGTCTGGCGGCCGATAAGTGTAACTCACCCTTTTGATGCAGTTTTGCTTTAAACTTTTACTAGAATTCTGCAATCGGTCTTTCCTTAATGATCGGTAAATTTCCTCGGCTAATAGTGACTTTACATCTGAAATAATTATCACTTTCCACTCTTCCATTTATTATTTTGTTTAACGTTTGCGGCAGGTAAAATTGAATTCAGTAGTATTTCGGCTTAATTCTCATGGTGACATGAAATTGTTTCTGTCATTTACTTGATTCACCACATTCCTTGCAGTTTCGTGCAAATAATTCATTTTCCGCGTCCGTAGATGTTTACAACTATTTTTTTTATCTTTCGTCCCTTTTCATGATCAGATATAATCTTCGTAAAACTTTGTCTGGTAATAACTAATATCACCTTATTAATTCAGAATTCATTTTCTTAATGCGTTCCAAATAGCTCTATGGTCTAGTACGTACCTGTTTGGCTTCATTTTTTGTGTACCCAAAAGTAAAAATCTTATTTACTTTTAATCTGAGTGTGTTGTTTACCTTTCAAAAAATCTCGATCTATAGCACTAATTCATAGATTGTGTACGTCGTTAATTTTAATTGGTTTTATCAATACTCCGTCTGTATTCTGTAGTGGTAATTTGGGCTTAATTACCCCATTTATTCCTCAAAACCATGTAAGTTTTTTTTGTTACTAAACAAACTCTCTTCGACAAGCTCTAGGATTTTAAATTTATGGCCGGTCTGAAGTGTCGGCTTACATTCAATATTGATAAATTTTAAACGTGGTATCGATTTGAAAACTTCGAGCCCTTCATTGTGTCATCACCTTTATTTACCCCAGCCCTTCTCAGATTGTGATTTTTCTGTCCTTTTCAATAGCGGTCGCTAGTGTAGTCGATTTGAAATTTCGTTTAGGTGGGAAAAATTTGTATGAGCTCTTCCGATAAAGAAGATGCTTTTGTTTTTCTTTCGAACGTAGTGTTGAAGCCATCACAAACTTTGGGAGTCTATATGAGTGCAAGATACTTAGATATATGTAGTTTTCTATTTTGTTTATTTATGGACTTGTATTGCATAAACACCAGGTTTGAATTTACGAAATAACCCAACACTGCATTCGAATGAATCTGCAAAATCGAAATCGTAAGCAATTGTGAGTAGGTACGTAAGAGGAAAGAATTGTGTTTATAATTTACTGGTGGTAAAATTTTAATCATCTCAGTGAATTATTAGAGTCCGAGGAATTTGTTGCCAAGAAATAACCATGCCAAATTGTAAAAAAATGTTCTGCAATTCGGAGCGATGTCGACACTAGGAAATCTCACTGTCGAATTGTTAACACGGTGACTATTTCAAATTTTCTCTTGAGCATTTTGGCAAGAATCCAAAACACCTCAAGTCACAGGTATGTTTTAATTCTGCATACCTTCAGACTGAGAAAAAACTACAACCAGAGGAGCAAATAAATCGGAATGAACAGCACAATGGGAATGGAACACATGGAAGAATAAGACATGTTCATGAAGTGGTCGACGATTCCTGGAAACATTGATGCAATTATCACGAATACATGGTGTTAAGGGACATACATACTTGACTTACTTTAACCAGTGATTCCTGACTTTATTTGAAGTAAAAAATGTTATTGTAATTTTTGTCTCCTGACTTCGAAGGAAAAAATTTAAAAAGACATCAAAAAGTCACCACAGTTTCATTAACATTTTTTACTCTAAATCATGTCAAGAATCATTGGTTAAAGTCAGTCAAGTACGTCCCTTAGCACAATTATCTGTAAACGTATGGACCATAAATAAACCATTACCTAGATCGATATCTTCGGGCCTTTTCTATTCATATTTTTTTGACATCAACTGACAACTTCACCTATGGACTCATCGCTAATGACATCCACGTTTATCGAATGTTCGTTTGTTAATAAAAGGAACATATTTTTTAAATAATAATCCAGCGTTACATAATTGCCTCGTGATTTTGAGCCATAACCGTTGAACCGAATGTACACTGATGTAAATTAAACGAAGCAACACTTAACCGTGGCGTAGAATTTGGTATCGAGTTTCACTTCTATTTTTGAGGATTTAATTGCTCAGTTACCAAAATTACTTCAATACTCGATTCACCGCGGTCGAAAGTCGTAATAATACTGGCATCCATAAATTGAATTTGAAACCTACTTATTATTACTTATTATACGCTTGTATATATGGAACAGTTGGGTATCGAAGTTAAGATTCTCGAAAACTGCCGAGAAACATGAAACTTAGTATGGTTTGGTAAATTACATAGAAGCTGTAAAGAAAAAAAGGTCGTATGTTTAATCATTGAAGAAGGTAATATCTACCTTTAAGATACGATACAGACAAAGACACTAAAAAATAACGGTCGACATTTGGGAGGCGGTATGGGTTCCGCCGCCCGGGATTCATTGAATAACGAATATCTCTGTCATAGGTCATCCCAAGTGGTTTGCTACGTTTGGTGACTTAGCAGGGGTGCATGGAATCATAGAGTCAATCAAGGAATGCATGGAATCGTGGCGCGCCGAATCGGGAGAGGCCGGTCGAGGGAGACCATTTGCCCTCTCTAGCAGTACTCTCGTGACTCATCGCCTTGCGCGGAGAAAAATATTATTCGATAATTACGATTATTTTATTCGTAAAAACGGTTAAAAAGGGGACTGAAGTTCTTACGAACAAATTAACAGGGTTTCAATGTTTATTGTCGGGAACATGTAAGAATAATTTGTTGGTATACGTAATTTCGTACTTATACTAACAAATTATTCTTAAATTTTCCCGCCAATAAACATTGAAACACTGTTAATTTGTTCGTAAGAACTTCAGTCCCCTTTTTAACCGTTTTTACGAATAAAATTATCGTATTTTAGAATAACATTTTTTTCCGTGTGGATTGATACGTCCGTCACTCCTGGACCCACTGACCCCCAGGTTTCAATCCACCCCTCATACCTTTTTCCTTCCAAGAATTTCCTCTCCTTCCTTTCCTTTAAAAGCCCCTTCACACAGCATTCCCAAAGAAAATTTAGGCTCTGAGGGAAATTATTTTCCACAGAGTCTCCTGTGTGGAGCAATTGTAAAAAAAAAAACTGGTACGTTAACCCAGATCCTCCAGTCTTACCGTAACGCATCTGGGTTCGAGTTCCAGTTACGACCGTTTACTTTTTATTTTTTGTGTCTTTCTTTGTCTGTTTCATATTTTCATTGAAAGTTGTTGATATAATCTTATATAATGAATAAATAGATGTTTATAAACTTCTAAGATATCCCTAAGAATTAAACGATCTTCAGATTCTCGTGCTCTGCGTCTATATTGTAAACGTTGCTCCATCTCTATTTTTAATTTCCTGATGATAGTCTGATCTGGTCTGATATCCTAATCTCCTAAAGAAAATAGTAATATATTAACTTATTATTTGCCGCACGGGCTGCCTAATTCCATTGTCACAAAGCCGTCATTTTGTCCGATCTCTACACCAATTATTTATTTGATTGCTCCATAATATTAGTTTTTTCTGAACGTATTGCTAAACTATTTTTTATGAAACAAAAAGACGTTTAATAAAATCTCAATGTTCTATATATAACATAGGCCATAACTATACGTATTGACCAAATCGCAGGATATTTGATTGATTAACATTTAACACCATCGTTTTTAACTACTCTCAAATTTTACTTAAATTATTAGTTTTTTAGGTAGCTTTTTCATATTTATACTAATATGGTTATGGTCAAACGTTTCTCTTAGATTCCTTTCCGGCTTTCATTACCGGCTTTAATATCGTCCATGTACTGAAGGTTGTTTGCCATAGTTTAGAAAGTAACTCTCAAATAACCATACCTCAAGGTGCTTTATCATAGTTTGCAGGTATTCGTCGTAGGAGGGGCCGAATAAAACAAAGTTCTTAATTAATTGCAACAATGTAGACTTTACCATCTTCAATATTGTAGTTTCATAAGATTGAAATATTAAGGGCAGAGTTGGGGTTCTTCAAAACAGGAATTTTTATTGCCTCTTTGTTATGAAGCGGTTTCATAAATTTCACCGTACATTCTTGAACACATGTGAATTAAAATTTTCGAAGGTAAAATACTTTGCGTAGTCCTTGATCAACATCAATAATAGATTCATTCTAAAGAACTGTAAAAAAAATTAATTAACTATTTTTAAACGAAGGAGTTTTGGTGTGTATTATGATTGTGTTTATAAACCAAAGGAAAGACTTCCGAGGATATAATAAATGCTTAACTTGGTTTTTCGGATACTATTCTACTAGAAGAGGATCATATAGATAATGAGGATTAATTACTAAGGATTATCAGAATAGTGTTTTGGCGACCATTCTTGGCTCTTAAGAGGGTATTACCAGAGAATACCGGAATTTAGTCCCTTTTAAATCAAATTCTAGACGTATTGACTCTTTTTTACAGAAAAACATAAATTGATTTTGAAACCTAATTGTATTTTTAATATACTAAGGTTGTACCGTTGGTCGTTGGCAGATTTGTTCAATTTTCAAACCATAGATTCTATTAAACAACACAAATTTCAAATCATATAATCTTACAACAAAATAAATCAATACATAATCTATCACAGTTTTCAGAATTTTAATTTTAGTTAAATTAAAATCATTAAAAAATAAATCCGAGAACGTGTTTTGTGAGAAAAATTCCTCAGTTTTTATATTTTTTTAAGGTCTTAAACTAAAATATTTCAAAAAAATTTTACGCATTTATTTTGTTTAGACATTATTAAAAAATCATATATATTTATGATAAAAAAATACTTACAAGAAGTACACGATATTTAATAATTTATCATCATGTGTTTTGAAATTTTTTATTGCTTATTTGAATGTAGGCATACCGACCCCTTGGAATAACAAGGTTCCATCTGTTGCTTTAACGATAATGAACTCTAAGGTAGCTTACCATAGATCCCATAACCGCGTGATGTTTCCACAACAGATGAAACCTTGAAATTCGATATATTAAAGCAAGTTTTGAATGAAATAAATCGATATTAAATTTTTAATTTCAAAAATTTGATACGGGGAATAATCCTTCTTTCTCATTGGAACCTCCCTGTACAGTTGCAAGCATTTTTAAACTTGTATTATCAGCCGCTGTTCAATCGCTCTTAATTCTAAACGTATGATTTCATTGCCAATTTTTTTAACTGTACAACAAATTCGATTTGATGTTTAACGTAATATAATTTAAGTATGTTTATTTTATTATTAATTATTTTAATTTCAACCAAGTGTAAAACACTGTAATGAAAGAACTTATTTTTGCAACCTATTGTTTATTACTAACCTTGTGTAAAAAAATTGTTAACATTTTCTCCAATGTAAAATTCCCTGTTTCTTTTTTCTAATTTTTTTTCAATATGAACACCTTACACAAGACTCCCAAGTGCTCCCGTCTGCGTCTGAAGCCAGTGAGACTACGACATCCCGTATTGGGTTATGTTGTGAAGCTGAAGGTAGTGGGGAGATGAAGGAGATGGGGAAGAGGAAGGTAGGAAAGTACCTGGCTATTCAGATCTGGACCATTTCGAACATCGTTTTAATTCTTTATGGTGGTCTTACACCGGGGCGATACTTCTTCTTCTCTCTGGAACGTGCCGCAAATATACCCTATCTTATTTAAATAATTAATTGTGAAATATTGCAAATTAACCAAATATTTTTTTTTGCGCACGCCGGATTAGAACCCGCGACCTTTGGATTGGGAGTCGAGAGCCTTACCCCTCGAACATGCCAGCCGTCTAACAAAGTAAATAAATAAAACAAACTTTTTCAAAAAAATTCAGTTTTCTCGCAGTTTATTTCATGCATAGGTATATTTTATGATAATTATATTATGAATGACTCAAGGTAGAACCCAACTAAGAAAGTGTTGTTGGAGAAGAAGATAACAAGAATAACCTAAATTAAAATATGAAAATTAACAAGAAACATAAAAATAATAATCGATAATGGATATATATATATACTATCTGACCCACCCACAAGTTGCTGTGGCTAACGAACACAACGCCATCTACTGGTTGGTAACCTAATCTAGATAACCAAGTGTTGTATCAATAAATTAACTCACACCGCCGCCTGTCAGAAACTTATAGAATTTACAAATAATTGTCCCATAAAAAACATTCAATTCGCAATAAAAAATATTAAGGTCCATAATCGAGATAAAGTCCTATTATCCTACTATCCTATCTTTTAAGTTGGACCAAATTACACGCAGTAAGCCAAATTTAATCAAAATCGGTTAAGTAGTGTCGGAGTTTACCTCGGATGAACATTGTTTATCTATCCGAGACACTATCTAGGTAACAAATACGTTCTTAGAACATTTGGTTCCAATGAAAAAGGTATCTGCTGATAGATAATATGGAAAAAAACATTAGTCGAAGATAATATTGGTAATTTTGAAATTTGAAAAATGACTGACAATTACGGCGGTTTTATAATAGGAATCAATGGCTGAAATGGTAGAGCGCACGTCCCGGTAAGACGAGAGATCTGGATTCGAGTCCCAGGTGCGACCATTATCTCTTATTATTTTCCTGTGTCTTGTTCATTTTCATAGTTTAATTTAGATAATTATTGTTATCTTCATCTTCGACGATATATTTACATTGATGGGAATAACCTTCAAAAGTTAAAAAGAGAGCTTTTCTTATAAAAAATTAAGAAAGTATCGTTTATTTTCTATTTACCATAAATACTTGCCACACTTAAACATAACCACATAAACACCTCAGCACAGGTTCTCCTAGTGAGGTGTTCACGAAATTCAATATTAACCACCCCCAGTTTCACCTTCTCAAACCTATCTTACACGCAACCCAAAAAAAGTTTAACATATATTATGTACAAATGTAAATTGGGTAAACACTGTGATGTTATATAGAAATAAATAATATTTTTGCAATTTCTTAAGAGAACTTAAGAAATTGAAATTTAGAACACACACTTCAATATAATTATTGATAAGTATTAATAACAATGTCTTTTTATAAGATTTTGGATAAATAAACAAGTTAAAATCTCTTGGAACTAACAACAATTTGTTGTAAACAAACAAATCAAACAGTCAACATTTTTATAAATTCCCTCAAAAAACGTGCCTTTTAAGATTTTTACTAATCTAAAAATAATTTCATTATTTACCTCGAATCACGAATAATAAAACTAATTACGGAAGAAATTAGCATCTCTTCCGTAATACCCTTAAGTTGAAGAAACGTGATTCTGCCCGAGCAAGAAATCCAAGAACTCAAAAAATATCTAACTTTCAAGTAGCTACTTCAAAATAATTTTAAAATACCCCGAAACTTTTAATGGCACTTCTTACAATTACGTCAGTCAAGACTGTAAATATCCAAATTATTTCATAACTTAAGTCACCATTACGAGCGTAATAGATGAGTCCGTCGAACTTTTGTTCAAGTAATCATCGTATAAAAAACATTACAACAGTATTAGGTACTAATAAGTTAAGCCCAAACTTATGCCTCTCTTTAACAGTTACACAAAAATGAAAAAAAATCTCACCTTTAAAAGCTGTTTATCCAACTTCGGTTCCATCTGTCGAAATCGGCTTCCTTTGTAATCAAATCACACTTTACATGTAACTTAGAAGTTTCACATTTTAAGCGTCGTTAAATGTTTTAGTGTTTCAAATTCACCCTCCACAATGGCAATAAAATCTACAAAGTTTCACAGTAGTTACTTTCTATAACTGATTTAACACTTAATTCGTGCAATTTGGAACCGATTCTGCTCGTAAAATGTTAAATACCTAAAATACATATATTCCAATCGAAAAATATCATGAGATATAACCTATTTTTGTTTAGTTTAACCTAGTTTTTCAAAATTATGTATTTTTTTTACTTCTGTATAATTTTTGGTGGAATTTAAGCATCTCTAAATAAACGTGCACTTTTATGAACGTATTTTAAATCATTTTAAAAGTTTTTGCAACACGAGTAAAACTTTGCCATGAACGAACAACAAGTGTCGGCTTGGCGCTTGTCGGGTCCAGGGACGTCGAGTCGCGTCGAAGCACGGGCCGCATTAGACGGAGTTGAGTGAGGCGTCGCGACGTCCAGCGGCCCCTCGGCTGGCGTCTCCTCGCTGCGCACGCCTCTCCACCGCCGGTGCGACCAGCTGAAGGCTCTCGATATGTTAAAGCGTGACAGCTTCAAGTCCCAAGTGTTCAGCGGAGAAGCCTCTTGTAATCACGAGGCGGGTTAAATGATCGACACACGTTGAAAACAAACATTTTTAACACACCATTGGAGTACCAATGAACCGAACGTACATGCACCAGTTTATGAAGTAAAACTCCAACACATACTCTGTTACATACACTTTTAATTAAAAGAGATTGTCTATTTTTCAACTGTTAATATTTGGTGTTTATCGTATCAAACAATTACTCTCATCTTCAGACTGGTATATTTTTTGCTTACGACTATGGTATTTACAATACATTAGTTAAATTACTAACATTATTATCTTTTTACAATGACTGCCGGTTACTATTACATTTAGGAATAGCACACATTACAAGAATGTTTTTGTGGGGTCCCCATAAAAGTTTTCATTGTTCCGTAATTATTATGTTTCCAGATATTATGGTCCGATCGGAAAGAAATAAAATTGCCATAAACTATAAAAATTGGTTTTAATATCACTGCATTAATTATTAAGAGGTTAGTATTATAAGACAAAATCACGTTGTTTTATATACATATATATATACATACAATTTTTTTCCTCGAGTTAACTGTAAAAAATACGAAGACCCCATAACCGATCCACGTGTATATATTTCCTTTGTACTTTATTTGTATTTTATTTCCACAATAAATATTTTTTCAATTTGCATCCGAACTTCAAGCGGTAAAAGGGTAAATTATCGATATTTTATTTAGCTATAGATACTAAAAAAAAAAATAAAAAAAAATAATTTACATGAACTTACCTACTAACAGATTAAAATGTTAAAAATTGGCATGAAAGAAAACTATTGATTTATATGTCAACTTTTACAAAAAAAATGTTACTGTTGTGATAAAGTGTGAAAGAATATTTGTACGAATTGGTATTGAAATCAGAAATAATATTTGTATGACTTAATCTCCAGAGAGAGCATCCCCAAATATGGTATAACCCTTAGATAAATTATTTTTGATCATCCGTGTGGAGTAAATGCAAAAAAAAAGTTTTTAATTTTTTCGAAATCATTAAGCTTTCCAGAAAATAGTGGATCAACCATCATTTTGAGTAATTATATACCTTCATTAATATCTACATGTTACTTTGAAAATATTTAAGGATTTCCACCCATGAATATTTAAGTTTTGAAACGTTTTATAATTATCCTATTAAATAATTTTCTGGGTTCAGTTTATTAACGAGACATTTAAACATAATTTGATATAAGTTATGTCAGTTTCAAAATAGGCAGAGATATGTGTGTGTTAAATATCTCATTCAGAAGCCAAGCATCAAAATATTCCTGGCCAAGTTGTTGTTATCAGTTAGAAATAAAGCGATCAAATCTGACGAGGGTTAATTTTAATTAAGGGAGGAAACGTTATTAAACCAGTTTAGGGGGTGGTCCTGATTAATACTGCCATCAATAAACTAACATAAATTATCGCACACTCTCAGATTGTTAAATATCCATTGACATTACAAATTGCTAAATGTGTTCACGTGTATAATACGGGAATTTGAATAGCACTTGCAAACATGCAGATTTAAAATTAAGTTTAGTGTTTTAAGTACTTGGTTGAGCTACCGACTTACCACTCAGTATCATCGATAAATAATCTATGTTTTCAAAGCCGTGAGTTTTTTTTCCACTCCATAGAAGAATTTAAGAATGAATCTATTTCCGAACTTGATTCACTCAACACACAAACTACTTTACTATTAAACATCTGGAAGCATGTTTGTATTCTTAAATACAAAGAAGAGTCGTATCCTAAACGAAATATGTTATTAATGTGATATTTTCTAATAATATGTGTATATGACACAATAACTAATGAAAATATTGATAAGTATATTTAGCAGTTATCGAAATACATAACTAACTTAATCATTTATTTTTTTTACTTTACGAGTTAAATCTCAAATTATAAAATTTTAATAAAGAAGATAATATTAGTGAAACTCGATCGAAAATCTGAAACGGAAAAAATCATACATTTTTCGTAACGCATTCGCCAGCTTACCCCTCAAGTCCAGCGTGCGTAAAGAAGTTTTACTTCTAAAAGCTTTAAGGTTTTTTGCCTTAAGTTATCCAGAATTCTAATCTAATATTAATATCGGCAAATGTGATAAACGATATGAGATATTTCCCTCGGGAGCTGTACATCAAAAGTTTTGCAGTTTCTCAGATGCAGCCGAAGATTAAAAAAAATTACTTTCAGCGCTTTGAATTGATCCAATTTTCACAAGTCATCGGACAACAGAGACTTATTGTCATAGATAAAGGATTATTGACGCTGTGAAGTTGAATCCCGCTAGAATTATGATCACCTGTTGATTGATCGACTAGATGACAATCTAGACATTATACAAAGTAACCGGAAACTGCCGCTGTAATTCACGATGATTTACCATCACTTTTGTTATAATGTAAAAGGTATATCGGTTATTTAGGGAGATAGATTGTCATTAGAAGGTTATTATGTAATCTCGCGATTTACAGCACTTCCAAACCTGTAAATCGGTTCTTTGTTATTGCTGTGTATGTTGCGAATTAAAACTCTCGATTTACTAATGTCAAACTATTAAATCGAGAGGAAAGAAATGACTCACGGGGGTGAACGCTAGAAACATATTAAATAATGCCCTGTCGCGGTGAGCGGCGGTAGGCTATTATCAGTGATACCAGTCTCATCAGGTATGAAATATTGCCTGGATGAAAAAATAAATTTGCAATGCAAAATTAAAGTAGTTTTTCTACAGTTGTTAAAATAGATCGGAAGGAAGGCAATCACATTATAGGCTTAGTGATCAAAAACAGTGGATAATTAATTCTCTTTGAAAATATTTGTATTTGATTCTGTAGCAACTTTAATTATGTAGACGAATTTATGCCATTCCGTCCATTTTCAGATTATATCAAGGATGCCCAACCCCAGGCCCGCGGGCTACAATGTGGCCCGCGAACAAAATTTAAATTGCCCTCGTGAGCAAGTTTAAAAATTCCCGCCAACTTGCAAATTTTTGTAAATCCTTTTACAATCAGTTTGACTGAAATAATCAATTACAACTATAATATATAATTTCGTGTGTAACGAAAATTACCGGATGACGGACTTCCTTTTGCGGAATCCAATAAATTGACAGAAACTAAAAATTCATACCCTGAAAGTCTCTAGCCTCGAGACCTACCCCCCCCCCCCCCCCCCCTCTTAAGGATGGATAGTTTCAGAAATTCTCTAGATCTGTTAAGGTTGGGCAGCCTTGGACTATAACTATAACCTTTAACCCTAGTTAAGTGTGAAACTGATTTTTACTTTTGTTTCATTAACAAGGCATAAATAGTTTTAAGTGCCATAAACTTGTTCAATCGCACCATTAATCTAGTCAAGTCTAGCTAGACGTTACAATTTAGTTCCTATCGTAAATTACTGCAGACCGCACGCCGTAGTACCATCGAACTATCAGCGTCCTCCGTCTTTCACGAAAAGTGTTTAGAAACTAGACCATTAGGTTAGACTAAAGGTATGGATCCTTGCGTAACATTATTTTAATCAAAAAGTGCTATCAACATAAAGTGGTCTGCATAATAATTGGAAAATAGTGTCACTTTCCTGGTCCGAATATTTGATTTTACTTTCCGAGTGTATTTTAAATTGTAGGTATAGGTATTTTTATGCGTTTAGAGTTTAGCTTTAGCTCTGTTGGTGAGAGGTAAATGGGGATTTTAAAAGGGTTTTTCAACAGTTTGTAAAATTATCGGTTATTTTTTCTACTGTTCAAAGAGAATTGGTCTTAGTTTTATTAGACAATAATAGATGTGAACATTATTTTCTTTGGTTGAACAAAAATGTTTTTTATAGATATATATGTATACCATCAACCTCGAGGCATCTTAAAGATTTATTTTTCTTATTATTTTTTTAGTCACCCTACAGCATCTTCAATTTCGTACCTCAGTTGGACAAGGTTTTAATTGACCTATTTTAAAAAAATAACCTATGAAAGCAAACCATTTCTTTTGCTCATTACTATAACCAAAATATTTTTCAGAGCCATATTTGTTATAACAAATATTTGTATGACAAATATTTTACAAGGTTCTAATATCACTTTGAACCTTTTGAATTTACCATTTTGTTTGTATCTGAGAGATAATTGTTTTTACGAGGCGAAGTATAGTTTGTACTTTAGTTGTATAGGGTTCTAATTTTTTATTTTGTTAGTCTTACCCCGTTCTGATTTGTCAAGGTTTACAAACACGAATACTATCTATTTCACAATGTCTGATTTGACCTATTTTTAAGGAAAATATTTTATAGGAACGAAGCCCTAGCATGGAATGGTAAAAGGGTAATGTAGTATGCCAGGAATTATTTTGCTGAAGCTGGTAGCATATTGTTTTATCTGCACGTTTAGGTATATTCTAAAATGTTACGCGTACGTCCTTCTTAAATATTTTCCTTTAAATACTTTAAATATAAAACAAAAATACTTTGTTCAAGATTCCACCTCAAAATCACAGGTCAGTAAATAGATAATAAGAAATCATCTATGCAAACTTTGTCACCTCATATCTCAGAGCAAAGTAAAGTGAAGTTAGAACCTTGTCCAAAAACGATCAGATGAATGCTGTGCAGCTGAAAGAAGTATTGACAAAAAATGATGTGTAGAAGAAGATGAAGGTAATTCAAAACTTGTCTCCAAATACTCTTAAAATCTTTTTTTTATAGAGAATACCTTACAAGAGTCCCAACTGCTCCCGTCTGGAGCCATTGAGACTATGGCATCCCCAATTGGGGTTTGTTGTGAGGCTGAAGGTAAGTGGGGAAGGGAAAGAGATGGGGAAGTACCTGGCTATTCAGATATAGTCACTAAACACGGATAAAGCCAATTCAAGCAACGTTTAAATGCTGAATGACGGTCTTATACCAGGGCGATACTGAGAGTATCTTCCACTCGTCAACGTGCAATTAATTGTGAAATAACACAAATTAATCAAATAAAATTTATTTGCGCATGCCGGGATCGAACCCGCGACCTTCGGAATGGGAGTCGAAAGCCTTGCCCCTTGACTACGCCAGCCGTCAGAAGCAAATTTGAAACAGTGTTCAAATGTATGATATAACTGAACAAAAATACACAGGTAGGTACATCCACATACGACAGCTACTTCTAAAATAAAACCGTACTTTATTGCCAATAATCTTACAAAATTCACTTAGATGAGTGTTTAGAAAAAAGGTGTTTGCCAATAAATTCATCGGAACGTCTAGCCGTGAGTTATTAAAATCCCACCAGACCAAGCTGTGAGCTGTACACATAAACTGTTGTGTTTAATTTAGTCTCACTGACTGTATAATTCCAGAGCTGCGATTCCCCAGTCGAGGCCGCTCTCAATCGCCGTCGAAAGTACATACATTGTTCGACTTGGTCATTCTCAAGCCTCGTCGAAGGTACATACTTAGACGACAAATGTCAAAAGTCATTCCTCTCGAACAACGAGTGTGTCGAACCACTCGTCACCGACCAAGCTGTTAAAATCTAGTACACTAATCGTACATCGTTTCTTAACCTAAGATCATTTCGCGCTCTTCGAAGGACAAGCATTATCTTTATTTATAAAAATCTCGCGTCACAATGTTCGTCCTAGGTAAACTCCGAAACTACTTAACCGATTTTTATGAAATTTAGCTTAATGTGTGTAATTTGATCCACTTAAAAGATAGATTAGTTTTTATCTCGATTATTGACCTCAATATTTATTATTGCGAATTAAATGTTTTTTATGGGCCAATTATTTGAAATTATTTGAAAGTTCCATAAGTTTCTGGCAGATGGCGGTGTGAGTTAATTTATTGACACAACACTTGGTTATCTAGGTTAGGTAATTATCCAGTAGATGGCGTTGTGTTTCATTAGCCACAGCAACGCGTGGGCGGGTCAGCTAGTATATGTACAATTATTTATTATTTATACCCTGGTGGACATGAAAATCTTACAAATTACAGTAATTAAGTGTAACAAGATAAATGCAATTGTAGAAATTGTAAGAAACCAAGACATATGTATATAATAAAATTTAATCCAAATTAGCAAAACACTAGATTCATTATAATATAATTAGTACTTTTATATTTATACACAGTTGTTGTGAGGTTCCATATAATGGCTGATTTACCGGCGATATTGGCTACAATACATAATGTAGAGCAAGTTGAAGCATATGCTTTGATATAATAATGTTTCGCCGTAAGATAGATAGTTTTCACATGAGAATTAACTTCCCAATTAATCTGTTGCAATGTCATTTTGCAGGTGTTAACAGCATTAAAACAGTGGTTAAAACTTTTTTTGGTGTTAAGTAATATACCCACCAACCATTTCGAAAAAATGCGGTCGTAAATTCAAATTCACACCATCGAAACTTCAAAAACATCAGAAACACAGACAATATTCACAGGGCTGGCAATATAATCATCTTTTCAACCCTTATATATTGATTCGATTGACCCCGGGCTGCGATTCTCCAATAACGATCAAGAATTACTTGTTATGCGCCATCTTCGAATGAAAAATTACTCTTCGCCTCAACGAACTTTGTCGAATGATTCATTTTTTACATATTCTATCTATAATTAGGTTGGGATACAATACTACTAGATTTTGACAGTTATGTCGAAAATAACTCGGTTTCGACCTGTTCGATCCACTCGTTGTCGAATGGAATGACTTTTGACGTTTGGCGTCTACGTAAATAGGTACCTTCAAAGAGACTCGAGAATAACAAAGTCGGCCAATGTACGCACATTCGACGGCGATTGCGAGCGGCCTCGACCAGAGAATCGAGACCCAGCACTTAGCATTTTGAGGTGTTAGTAAATAGTTGGATATATTAGAGCGATATTATTAGTTGGTACAGAAATAAATTTTCGTCAACAATAGTTTTTAAGATTCCGACAGCTATTACGGGTTCACAGTAATATTTTTGATTGTTCTAATTGATCGATATATACATATAATATATATATGTAATAAAAATGCAATTGTTTTTTTTTATGTGAATACCACACTAGAGTCCTAACTGCTTCCATCTGAAGGCTCCAGACTGGATCCAGTGAGACTAAGGCAACTACCATCCCTGATCATATTTATTTGCTCTTTGTATTTCTGATTGCATTGTTTGAATAATAATCAAAGTTATAAAATTTTATTAAAAACTTGCGTTATTTTTTAATGAAAAAATACAGAATATACTACGATGATGACGCCACGTAAAATCTCTCGCTGGGGCTAGTATACAACGATATCGAATTTCTGCTTAATAGAAAGTGGAAAGACCTGAAAAATGAAACCTGATAAATAGCAATTAATTGATTAAAAAATTACAAATAGTAGATATATTTGCGGCACGTTCCAGAGTGGAAGAAACTCTCAGTATCGCCCTGGTGTAATACCACCATAAGAAGTGAAACGTTGCTTGAAATGGCTTTAGCCGTGTTTGGTGACCAGATCTGAAAAGCCAGGTACTACCCCACCTTCCTCTTTCCCATCTGATTCCCTCCATACTACCTTCAGCTTCACAACATACCCCACTTTGGGGATGCCATTGACTCACATCATATCGCGTTAATACCGGAATTAATACTAACTCTTATAAACAAACTGGTCACATGTAGATTTTGTATAAAACACTTAAAATATATTTTTAAGTCCGTGTTGCAAATATTTACCATATCTAAAATAGAAACAATCTGGTTTGAACTCATGTCGATCCAGAAACTGAACGTTTACAAAATTTATTTATTCAATTAATCTCTCAACACCAAAGAATAATAGTATATTTGCGGCACGTTCCAGAGCGGAAGACACTCTTAGTATCGCCCTGGTGTAAGACCACCATTCAGAATTGAAACGTTGCTTGAAATGGCTTTAGCCGTGTTTGTTAACCAGATCTAAATGAGGATGCCATTGTCTCACAGGCTCCAGATGGGAGCAGTTGAGACTCTTGTGCGGTATACATATATAAAAAAATCTATGCCAAATTATCATCAAGAATAATAACATTAATTAATTACACAAATTTTGTACAAAATGATGAAAAAATTATTCAAAAATATTTTTTAATTATGCAGGTAAAAATAACATTGCTTCTTTAAAATTAATTTGTTAACATTTGGCCCCAACTTTAACAACCTTCAAATTTAAACAAATGGTAATATAACACATAAGTAAGTAATCAGATAATCGATAATATGTAATAATAATTTCCGACAATTTGCCTACTTGAAAAATTTAAAGGAAATTAACTGTTTAAAAAAAAAATGAAAATTTTCAAATCTCCAATGAAACTCCTTCAAAAACGACCTTATTATGAATATACTTACTATGAAATTAGCTAGAAGGCCCATTAACCAGCGCCCGAGAATTCAAATTTTAACTTGCGATCGTGCCCTTGCAACTGTACAGGGCGGTTCCGATGCGAAAGATTGATTATTCTCCGTACCCAAAAGTTTAACTAATAACTCAATATCGATTTTATTTCATTCAAAATTTGATTTAATATATACCTACAATAAAGCAATAAAAATACTCAAACGCGTGATGATAAATTTTTTAATATCGTGTACTTTATGTAAATATTTTTTGATCATAAGTATGATTTCTCAATAATGTCTAAGCAAGATAAGTGTGTAGAGAAATTAAAAATATTTAGTAGAGATTATACTTCCCTGAAGAGGCTACGGGTGTAGCGAAAACCGGTCGGCATAAAGAATAAAAAATTAAAGTAGTGTTTACAAAGTTATTGTTTTATTTTAAATTGAAATATTTTAGTTTGTAAGACCTTAAATACCTAAATAGAGAAACTAAGGTATTTTTGTCACAAAACACGTTCTGGGATTTATTTTTTAATTATTTTAATTGAACTAAAATTAAAATTCTGAAACGTGTTTTTACTAGATTATGTATTGATTTATTTTACTCTGTGGATTATATGATTTGAAATGTGTATTTTGTAGTACAATATTTCGCTTCAAAATTTAACAAATCTGCCATAATCTAATTAAAAATAAACATGGTTTTTCAAAACATGACTTTACTAGATAAAATAACAATCTTTCGTTCCCGTTAAACTGATTTATATCAGTTTATCAACGGGTTCTTTTTAACAATTGCTTTCTAGAAAATTTAAACAGGTACATAAAATATACACATTATTACATTATATATACATACATCCACATATTTTTACATATATAAAATAAAGAGCAGGGGAAAAACGAAAGAAAGAAAAAAGATTGTAATAATGGAAAAAACATTAAAAACGAAAATTACAAAAACGGAGGTTAGTATAAAAAAGTACTGTCTCTGTTAATTGATTGGCGAATTCAGAATAGTTAATATTTCCGAAATAGAGTTCATGTTCCCTGATTCTAGTTCTAAAATTTCTAGTAGTCATACCTACATACTGTGCATCGCAATCATCACATTCCAAAGAGATTATCCCGTTTTTTTCGAATTTACTAGAAACATCCTTGTTATTAATTTTTTTTTAATATTTTAGAATTAGGACCTATAAGGCTGGTAAAATGTGATCTGATAATTTGGGGGATATTTTTAAAGATAAGTCTGTGTAAATAAGTTTTTTATATATTAAGTTTTTACTACGTTAATTGTTATTATTGCCACTATAAATGTGCTTATCTTATCAACTCGGCGATTAATTATTTCAGGTTTATAACAATTGTTTAGAACTATTGGTTTTATAACGTTAATTTTATTATTATAATTATCATTGCTTAAAGGGACATTAATAGCACGACGTATCATTGAGTTGAAGGAGGCAAGTTTGTGAGATAAAGGATGAAGTAAAGTTGATGGTATAACACAGTCAGTGTGTGTAGGTTTTCCATAAATATTAAATACACACTTATTATTTTCTAAATTGATATTTAAGTCTAAGAAGTATAAATTGTTGTTATCATTATGTTCCAGTGTAAATTTTATATTTTGATGAAGGCTACTAATGAAAGTGAGAAAATTGTCTAATTGTCTGTTCCTGCCCGATTTTATATCTGTTAGTCAGAATGTTTTTACAGTATAAAAAATGGAACTGTAATGAATTGACAAAAGGTTTTCGGTATTTGCCACAAGACTGATAATAAATCAAATAAACCATAAAAAACTTAAGCCATAAGATTTAGGTTCATAATATGAATACAGTACAATATTTCGACGTAAAAGAAGTAAATTTTATTAAAATGAAAAGGTTTTATTTCCTAACCGATCTATCAATTATATTGTAGAGGAAAATGTAAGAAAAACAAAGAAGGGAATTTTCTGAATGTAATATTCCGCCCAGCAGCTGGGTCTGACGTAATGCACAAACTTCTCTCTTTGTGACACGGATATTGTAATTTACGTGGAAAAAAAAATATTACGTATATTTTCTCTACAATGTTGATATTCGCAATGATGGGTGAAACAGATGTCGCACAAAAATAATAAGAAACAAAAGGGAGGTGAGTATGAGTACCGCTGCCCCGAAAACCTTTTATTGGAAAACCAACATCTCTGCCATAGGTTACCACAAGTGATTCGCTACGTTTGGTAACTCAGCAGAGACGCCTGGGTTCATGGAATGAATTTTGTCTAGGTCTTGGCGGTGGATGCGTTTTTCCACATTTTTATGTGAATACCGCACAACCTTTTTTTATGAGAATACCGCACAAGAGTTCGAACTGCGCCTGTCCGGAGTCAGTTAGACTATGACGTCCCCAATTGAGGTATGTTGTGAAGCTGAAGGTAGTGGAAAGGGGAAGGAAATGAGGAAGAGGAAAGTGGGGAATTACCTAGATGTAGGAAGTTCTGGTCACCAAACACGGTTATAGCCATTTCAAGCAACTTTTCGATTCTGAATGGTGGTCTTACACCAGGACGATACTGAGAGTATCTTCATTTTTGGAAGGTGCTGCAAATACACTATACATTATTTAAAATAATTAATTGTGAAATAACACAAATTAATCGAATAAATTTTTTTTCCGCACGCTGCGTTCGAACCCGCAACCTTCGGATTGCGAGTCGAGAGTCTTACTCCTCGACCTTGGAGGCCGTCAATCCACCGATCGGGAGATACTGGTTGAACTCGGATTTTCTTTAATTTGTGCCATTTTCAAAATTAACAGATTTTTAACGCTTATATTATGTATCTGAATATGTTCTCAAAATAAATTTTAACAAAATAGAACAAGCCGAACTCCCTTAAGGCCAACCACTCAAATTCTCTTCATCCTTTGAGTTTTTTTCTGACCATAATCTGTATAATATATATTCATTTTTTTTAAATCGTTTCGTGGAATTCAAAGCAAAAACAACATTGATACAAAATTATTCAACTTCAAGTCAATGTTGTGTTTTACTTTGAAATTTGGACTTTTTGGGAAAATCCTTTGATGATGTTCACGTAAAAGTAGGCTTTTAGGTTTAGTCGCAATCAGAAATTGGACTTTAAATTAAGAAGAAAGGGGTATGTTTATAATTGACTGTTTGTTTAAATAACGCTTTGTTAATTTTCCACGAACATTTACTATTTGAAACGAATTAATTTACTCCATAATTAATCAAAATAAAACATATTTCTTATTCTCTTTCTCGTATTCAGAACACAACTCAACACAACGGGAATTTTGTTTTATGGGTACCGCACAAGTCTAGTGTCCCAACTCCATCCGTCTGAAGCCAGTGAGACTAATATCTCCAATTGGGGTATGCTGTGAGGCTGAAGGCAGTGGGGAGGGGAAGGAGATGAGAATAATTAGGAGGGAAATGTAAGAAATTATGGTTTTCAGAGAAAAAACACAAAATTCACCAAAGCAACGCGCTTTTTTAATTTCTCTGTCTTAGAGAGGCTTTAAAACTTATGTTAATCCTAGAGAAACACTAAAGATAAAATTAAAAAGGTTTAAGACTTGTTATTCTGACGCGTTTTACCGCTAAATATTACTCTAGCTTAAAAATAGGTCCATTTAAGCAATTCTTTATGTATTAACTGCCCCTTTGTTATACAGGGTGTTAAAAACCTACCAGACTTATCGTGATTTTTTTACATTATCAAATGTTGCGCTACCACCTTCTTTAGCCAAGGTTCCGATTATACAATATTGTCCTGATGATGGACACTGTAACGCTGTCCGAAACATTGGCTAACCCAAAAAAACACTTTAATGCTTTTGGTCATAAAAATCTAATTAATTAAATTTTTGAAAACTGTGTTGACTAGACTATATATTGATTTTTTTTTGTATGATTATATGATTTTAAATTTGTGTTGTTTAATAGAATCTATCGTTTGAAAATTGATCAAATCTGCCAACGACCAACAGTATAATCTTAGTATATTATAAATGCATTTAGTTTTTCAAAATTTTAAAACTGCGTGTAGCAGATAAAATCACAATCTTTCAAAATCAATTTCTGTTTTTTTGTAAAAAAAAGTCAATACATCTAGAATTTGATTTAAAAATTACTAATTTCAGGTTTTCTCTGGTAAATCACTCTCAAATCAGTTAATGGAATTCATTGTTTCATCCAATAATGTAATGAAATACTTCAACTCAAAACCGCAAAAATGTGTACTTCCGTTTTTTATCCTTTGCCTTTAAGGTACAGCCTGTTTCCGAATAAGGCACAGTTAGCCATTACATCTTACGGTCAGCAATTGACTAGATTTTTATGGGATGCGAACGGGTCTTAATAGTCCGTAATTTGCCATCTTAGTCCGTAGTCTGCCGTGGAATCACATTCACAATGTGCGTGCCCTTAACTTCGTGACTCTTGTAATTTGCAATTCTCAACGTCTAGGGTTAAATGTAATTTTTTTAATCTTTATTAGAGTATGTAACGCTCATTTGCCTAGCACACGCTCATGTGACTGTAATGAATAAAAAAATATTGTAAACATAACTCGTACCTATCATAACTCTGCCATAAATACATAAAATTTTCGGTTTTGAAATTAATAACTATTTGAAATAGACTGCCGACTAATTTCGGAAGGAACTATATATGGTCGTCAAAACATTACAAGAATAATAGTTATTACAGGAATGAATATTGTTTGATATATTTTCTGCTAAAGGTTATTAATAATCCGGTTTTTAATTTATTTTTGCATCAGTTCCACACAGAAGGCCCTGAGGGAAAAAAATCCCTGCGATCTATGTTATCTTTGGGATGTTGTGTTGAGGGTCTTTTTAGGTAAATGAAGGAGAGGAAGTTCTGGTAAGGAAAAAGGTATGGGAGATGGGTAGGAATCTGTAGGTCAATGTGTCCAGGAGTGATTAATCCATAGTCTAGGTTAGGTCTCCCCCAACCAGATCTCTCAGGATCCGACCCGTTCAACCTAGACGAACCCGGGCAACCACTGCTAAGTCACGAAACTAACCTTTGGGGTGACCTGTGGCAGAGTTAGATGTAATATAAATAAACCGTTCCAGGGCGGCGATACCCATACTCACCCCTAAAATTGAAAATTATGTAGGTTAACAAAAATAATGTGTTTTTTTTTAAGAAAAGAAAATTGTGCGATAATTTAAAAAAAAGCAAAATTTACCTGCAAAACTTAAATTTCAGCAACAACAATTTTACAATCTAATTTGACAATTTTGCGCTGTAAAGCTATTTTCGTCATTTCTATCCATATCACAACACCTAGATCATCTCCAGGAGTTATTAGACGTATGAATCCGTCCCTCCACTGCGGTCCAAGGCAATGGGTCGAGACAGTCCGGCTGGAGAGGTCTCCCAAGGTCTCCCTCATCCGAATCTCTCCCGATCTGGCCTAGCAGGCAGCTGGTGGTCAGATGCGTTCACCGCCCTAACCTGGACAAACCTCACCCTTTGCATCCGGCTACCCCTGTTAAGGCACCAAACGTAGTGACACACTTGGGGTGACCTATGGCAGAGTTATCCAATAAATGGTTTCCGGAGCGGCGCGGTGGTCCCCTTAGGACGTACATTAATGAGTACTCACGTCAGCTGTTTTTTTTTTTTTTAATTTAGACGTCTACCCCCCCCCCCTTTCTTGGTGAGAGTAGTGAGATTTATTGGGAACCCCCCCTCACTCACGTGAAATTTTTTTCTTACTCTCGAAATAAATGTTTTTTATAATAGAATTTTTTTCAGCGGACAAAAAGGGACACTTCAAAAGAAGAGAAACAGTATGTTTTTTTATTATCTCTATAATTAATATGTACTCTCTTAAAGATGCCGTGAGTTTTTTATTGACCCCCCCCCCCTCCCCCTTCCCCTCAATACCTCAGTTTTTTTGCTTACGTAATTAATGTATGCCCCCTTACCCGCCTCCCAAATAATTATGCCATTCCAGATATTATAAATTAAAACAAGGTCAAGTGAAAGGACTATAAAAAAGATCTACAAAATTACTAAATATTAATCTTACCGAAAAGTCAAATGGGTAGATTATCTGGCTACCGATATCTTCAGTTAAATATTCAATTAAAATTATCAATGTATATTTTTCATTGTCAGTTCTGTGTTCTGGAGAACTTGGTGAGGCTGAAATAACATCTATTCAACATTCACTAACCACTTTTCTATTTCTTTGCAGATAGTCCCGGAGCGACCATTACCATCCTGCATTATTTCCCAGCACTAACAGAAGAGGAAGAAGGATTTATATTCATCGTGTTTAACTGTCCATACTGGGTTATACGCTGAAGAAAATTAAAATTCATGAAAAAAAAAGTTTTTTCAATTTTACGAGCTGTTTTTTTAATGGGGGTGGTACTTTAGGCAGGACACCAGGATACTTGGCACGGTCGATCGATATAGAATTTATCGATAATGTCGGTAACTTGTCATTGTTCCCAAGCAAGACTGCAGATAACCAACGAAAAAACAATTCATCTCAAATAAATTAAGAATATTTAGTCGTTATGAACTGTTGTTTGTTCGTTAACTGTCTGCAGTCTTATTTATTGGTTTTGTGTTTAATTCGTAGAACTCCATTAAATTTTATTTAAATTAAGTAAAATCAATTATAATAATGTTTTTTATTAAGTTCTGCAAGTGTTTAAGTTTTTTATTATTGTGAGAGCTGTTTCGGCTTACAAGGCCATTTTCAAACTGTGGTTGTTCCACAATTAGACGACTTATTAAAGTCTGCATTCTTGCTTGGGAACGGATGTTAAGTTACCGGCATTATTGATAAAACCTATGCCAATCCACCATGCTAGATACCATGGAGAACCGTTTAACTTATCAACTACAATATATTAACTACAATTAATCTAATCAACAGAGCGTCATCTATCTTAACAAATATTTGATAGAAATTGAGAATTACAGACAGACTTACCATAAACTGAATGCAGATGTTCTGCTGAGAATATCTCTTCCCCGATGACCATTTTACACTTCTCAGAATTAAATTATTCCAGACAAAATGTTATGATGCTCTATCTATACACATATTATTTTAGATCGCTGTTTTGGTTTTGAATTTTGGTGTGATATGCGAAAATATTTTTTTAAACCAATAATTGTGACTTTTAAACGCAGCATAATGGAAACATTAAACATTATTATTTATTATACATACATAGTAATTTCGTAAGTCTTGCTGATTTGTTTTGAATTAATGGGTCATTTTAAATTTTTAAACTGATTGTGTGAAGAATTCAGAAAAGCGACAAAGTACCTGTAATTTTTTTTTTCAATATTTGAACTGATTTGTCAAGAACTCAGACTATCTTTTGATTTATCACAGTTGGTCATCTTATGTAATCAAAATGGACCCGAAAATGTATCTTTGAATCTTTCTCGTGAAACACTTCTGCCCATGTCATATAATCTACCAATTGTTACTCAATGTACACGAAGAATCCTTTACGACCAAGGTTAGCACCATTAAGTTTAGTTTATTCTTTAAATAATAAAAAATCTCCTCGATCATAGATGGCGGCAATTTAATTTTTTTAATACAAAACACTTTTTACAAGTTGTGCCGTAAAATACCAAGATGATTTGTTGATATGCTGTTGTAAATACGCAATATGAATATGAATAAACAGTTTGCTTTATATAAATAACAATATTTTCAAAAAAAATCATAGAAATTAATACAATATTGTATCGGTGATTCAATCTAATATTGTATTTGTAAGCCTTTCTTAAATCATTAAAGTTTGTTTACGGACAAATTGATTCATATTAATGTTGCATATGTACGGAAGCAAACAATTAATTCATCTTAATATTTTAACCTTTCTTTACACACTTAATATTTTAACCTAAAACTAATAATAAAATCACAAATCCCTTTCAATGACCTATGATCTTATATATATCCAATGTTTCTTCACTAAGTGCAAAAAAAAAATGCTTGCCCGTATTAAACCCGAGTTCTATAATATATACCGACAAAATCTTAGGTTAATTATTAAAGAACACTAAAGATAGAGAGCATAAATTAAGCCACTCAGGCATTTACCAACTATATTGCAATGATTGTCTATCGTTAAACGTGTAAAATAAAGCTAGAAATATAAATATTAGAATCACGGAACATTTAAGACCTTTAAATGAAAATATTTTTTCAGAGTTTGCCAATCGTCTCATTTCCACCGATTATACTTTTAATAAGGATACAGGGGTTAAAATCTTCACCGTAATAAAAGCAAAAATTAGATTACTTCGAAACACTTGAAATTACAAAATCCCTAAATAAAAACGCTAGTATAGTGAATAATCGAATTAATTTTTCTTTTAGTCCTATTCTAGATATATTTCTAGTGAACCGCTCTGTTCTTGCCGGAAATCCCGCAATTACCACTTCCCCTCTGTTTACCTCCCAATCAAACAACAATTTTTTTTATGTATCTGTCAATATATTGTGTTATATAGGTTAGTTTTGATTTTCTCCTGGCGAGGGAAGGGTTCTTCCGACACCGAAAGAGTTTGATTAAAATTATGAAGTGATCTAAAACAAATTTATATATTTTTATGGTAAATTATGGCGAGCCACAATGTGAATACTTTTTGCAAATATGTGATATATTAATGCTTAGCTAACGAAATGAGTTTTTTTTTCTAAACTAATAATACATTTGCCATCTGTGAAAGAGAAGATTTTGAAATATTTTAATGATCACCTTGACGTGATCTACAATGATAAAATTTAAAAAAAAAAACCTAAAACCCCAACCTTAACTTGAAAACTATGTCCTTCTCAGTATAAACCCTTTGCACTGTCGGATAGTGCACATTGTGAAGACTTAGACAAGATGGATCTTCTGAACATCCGCTTCCGCACAAGATGCCACTTTCTGCTACAGATGGTGGCAATTTGCCACAGCGCATCATAATGGATTCTGTATGCATACTTAAATCCAGTGGTAACGCTTTAGACTACTATTCAAAGGTCGCAGGTTCGAACCCGGCATGCGCAAATAAGTTTTATTTGATTAATTTGTGTTATTTCACAATTACTTAATAAATAATATAAAGTATATTTGCGGCACGTTCCAGAATGGAAGATACTCTTAGTATCGCCCTGGTGTAAGACCATCATTCAGAATTGAAACGTGGCTTTAAATGGCTTTAGCTGTGTTTAGTGACCAGATCTGAATAGCCAGGTACTTCCCCACCTTCTTCTTCCCCATTTCCTTCCCTTCCCCACTTACCTTCAGCCTCACAACATACCCCTATTTGGGGATGCCATAGTCTCACTGGCTCACAACATACCCCGATTGGGGATGCCATAGTCTCACTGGCTCACAACATACCCCGATTCAGCCTCACAACATACCCCGATTGGGGATGCCATAGAGCAGTTGGGACTCTTGTACTACGAAGCAATTACTTTGTAGTTAGGCAATATATTTTTTAAATAAAACCTACACTGTATTTAACCACGAACCTTTATTATTTTATACATCAATTATTGTATAAAATTGTTAAATGACGCCACAAATTGAATTTACTCTGGTTTGTTTAAACGTAGTTGTAAAATTTCCTTTAACCGCAGTAGGAATTTAAATATGAATTATTTCATTATGCGCGGAAGCTAACCTAAATCTACTATCGAATGTATTTTCCGTTTTTCCAGGTATTTAGATAATACAGGTGGCCGTTATTATTAAGTATTATTCAGATTTAAGTATTATTACATTTTTTTATCAAATTTTAAGTATTATTACAATTCTAAACTTACTAATCAATGCGATGTTCGGGTAAATCGTTTTGATTTAATTCTACAATATACAAATTATTTTGGGTTCTACAAACTAACGACAATTTTTTAATTTTTTATTTGAATCCCGCACAAGAGTCCCAACTGCTCCCGTCTGGCGCTAGTGAGACTATGGCATCCCTAATTGGGGTGTGTTATGGGGAGGGAAAGGAGATGGGGACGAGGAAGGTGGGGAAATACCTGGCTTTCAGATCTGGTCACCAAACACAGCTAAAGCCATTTCAAGTAACGTTTCGATTCTGAATGGTTGCCTTACATCAGGGTGATACTGAGAGTGTCTTCCATTCTGGAACTTGCCGCAAATATACCATATATTATTTTTAATTAATTAATTGTGTAATAACACAAATAAATCAAATAAATTTTATTTGCGCACGCCGGGTTCGAACCCGCGACCTTCGGTTTGGAAGTCAAGAATCTTCAATCTCCACCACGCCGGCCGTCGAATTAACGTCTAAACTTTTCTAAACACAAAACAAACACCAATGAAATTACCAACCAAATACCCAAACAAACTGAAAAATTATTTTTTTATTAAAACGTGTAGTAAATATGTAGTAGGTATGTTTAAGCGCTACTTTATTTTTTGTTTCATAAATTATAAAATATGTACCATTTAAGAACTGACTGTTTATTGATTTAGGGGCGAGTTTGGTGAATTAGGTAGTCATAATCTATCTACCTATCTTTTATATAAATAAAAATGAATCCGTTTTTCCCTTGGTCACGCCATAACTTCAGAACGACTTTACCTATTTCATTCATCTTTTTTTTAAGTTTTCTATTACTTTGTAGAAGGTTCTTACGGAAAGAAAAATTAAGAAATATGCGCAGAAAATTGGATAATTTCAGAAAACTTAACGAATGTTTTAACTTCGTAGGTTTGACTATTTTAAAAAAATGTATGTAAGTTAAATATATATATATTAATATTTAAATTTAAAAAATTAAACTAAATAAGATTATTCTTTTAATAATTATTAAAAAATGCCAAAGTTGTTAATAAAATTATGCAATTATTGAATTATTTAAAGACACATTTCGAATATGAAAAAACCTATCGAAATATAAATAAAATAGCACGTATCCGTACTCGATATTTGCTATATATATACAGGGTGTTAAGGTACGTACTTGAGTTACTTTAACCAGTGATTCCTGACATTATTTGGAGTAAAAAATGTAAATAAAATTTTGGTCTCCGGTGACATTTTTGATGTTATTTTTTTTTTTTTTTTCTACAAAATCATAAAAAAACAGTAGGTGTTGGGTAGTTGGGAGCGGGGTAAGTGGTGGGGCGGTAACTCGGCTGAGTGACCAATAAAATCATGTGAAAAAAAAAAATTGTTTGATTTTGAAGAAAAAAAATTTTGAAAAAAAAAAAATGTCATAAAAAAAGTCTCCGGAGACCAAAATTTCATTTACCTTTTTTACTCCAAATAATGTCAGGAATCACTGGTTAAAGTAACTTTAGTACGTACCTTAACACCCTGTATATATATATCTTTTGATTTAAAAAATAAGTATCCAGTTTGGTTAAGTATTTGGCCTTAAAGTTTTGTATGAAAAAGGTTTTTAGGTTTAGATTCTGGGATCGATAGGATATATAAGTATATATTATCTACATAGGATCTGCATTTTACGGCAAGCTGACTCCACAAGACGAAAACGAATAACCGACTGGCGATGTCAGAATTTTTCAGTTTTAGCATATTATCTAACTTTTAAAAACTTCTCGCCTCGCAATTCATGAAAATCTTAAATTCAAAAAATTGTGTAGGTAAGCGTGAACAATTAATTTATTTCATATTAAACATTAAAACTTTTATAATATTGGATATTTAAAAGTCAAATATAATTATAGTTATATCACAGACTGTTCCTAGCCAAAAAAGAAAGAGTAACAAATCGAATTTTTTCAGTATTGCTAAGACTGTAAAGTAATTTTATCCTGGATTAGGTAATTAATAGTGGGTTTTGGTTTAAGTCTGCGCGCTAAATTTGGGTTTCGTTTGACAAGAAAGATGCCTTTAGATCCTATTGAACTGCGGATTGCGGATTAAGTAGGTGATTAAAACCTGCTCTAAAGTGTTTTCGTCCAGTTTTCCAGGCCGAATTTATTTCAGTTTCAGTTCGACTACATTGATTACGATCAACATTCTGATAGTAATCTCGATCCATAGCTTCGGCGTTATATTCATATTCACATTAACATAAATGTATCTTATTAGAAAGTGGAGACATTATCTAAGGAATAAAAGGAAAACCATCACGTCTATCCAAAGTCATAACTAAGGGAACTATTTAATAGTAAACGCCCGTAATACTTTATGTACCCATCGCAAACAAGACACTGAAACATATTTCCAAGAAACTGGGCATCCTAGTCACCAGTCAATAGTCACCAGCTGCTAAACCTACACGAATCACTAGTACCTCAAACACTTGAATTTCGGATCCCCCTCTTGGCTGGAACCCCGAAAACCTTCTTGATCCTGTGCGATGGAGGTGGGTCTGACTGAAATCCGTTGTTAATAGACCGACTGCATATATATATATACGTTTCTGACAGCGTTGCAGTGTCCATCATCAGGGCAGATCCGGCAGATCCGGATCAGATCGGATCTGCCGGATCTGCAACGACACTGCAACGCTGTCCGAAACGTCGGCTAAAGAAGGAGGTAGCGCAACACGGCATAACACCCCAAAAACAAACATCGAAATTTTTCTTTATTGTTTTTATTTCTTGCTAGAGCAATCCCGATAAGTTACAAAAAACATTTTAGGACAGGAGGAACTTACAATTCATACGTAGGAGGTAGTAGTTACAATTTTCCAAAGGTATTTTGATATCATAATATAAGTTTTACATTCAGTACAGCATAAAAATAAAAACAAAGAAGTAGGTTAAAAGGAGGTTAAGTAGAACAAACAACAAGAGAAAACAAGTAAAGTCAAAAAACAAGGATTCGAGTATATAAATGACAAGACAATTACATATTTTCATATTTAAATGTAGTGTTAATGTATTGTTTTGATGAATAGAAGAGAAGAGAAGATAATTAAAGTGGAAAAACAAGGATTCGAGTATATAAATGACAAGACAATTACATATTTTCATTTTTAAATGTAGTGTTAATGTATTGTTTTAATGAATCATCCCCTCGGAAATTATATTATATATGTAGTGATTTTGAAATATAAAGCGTAAACTTCAGTCCACTGTTAATATTGGTTGAACAAAAATAGCAGGAAATAACCATATATTTTCCGAGAGCAGGCAGTTTCTTTGAAATATTTTTTTTTCTAAAATTGTAGCGTATAATTTCTTTTCTAGTATTGATTTTTTTTTTTTTTTGCCTCATGAATTTTATTTGATATTTACCCAGAGCTAAAAATGTAATCTTTTTTTTAATAATTTTAATTTTAGCGGAAATATTTTGATCTGACAAAATATGCCCGGGGCGTGAGGGGTTAACAATAAAGATGCTCTAATTTTCTGAACCTGGTAATGACGTATTCTAACCTAAAAAACAAAATAGATACACTTAGTTTAACAATGCAGTAGTGAAACAACTCTTTAGAAAAAAAACACATGAAACATTTGGAACTGTACAACTGTACATACCGTAAATTTTAACTTTGTTTAAATGTTTGATTAAGGTGTAGTGTTATTTGTTGAGTAAGAATATTTTTACAAGTGTTTTAATTTGATGAAATAATTCAAGTGTTCGATGTTTTTTTGGTAGATTGGATAGCATATGAGGTGGAAAATCATGTTGTACAGGAACTACCATTTTCTCTTATTCAACAAATCAACACCGAAATTTCTTCAGAAATCATAAAATTTGGAAATATGTAATTAATACCTACCTGGTACTTCAATATTAAAAAAAAAAATTTCAAATATGGAATTATAGAATTTGTTTAAAGAAACGTCACTAACTTAACGACATTTATTTTTCACTAGCTACTGTCCGCGACTTCATCTTCGCAGGATTATCTTCGAGTTGCAGGATTTTCTTTTCATAGGTCCCATGTATATATGTTCATATCAAAATTCTTAACCTATTTATTTAAAATATCTATAATTCTTGATTCGATTCAAAGTAGGCATTATGCGAGTACTTCAATTAAGTTCAATAATATAAATATTTTCAAAATATATCTAATTGTTTTGCAAAATATCATTCTTAAATTTTGATATTTTCTATTATACAATTATTATTAATTAAATTATATTTAAAAAAGCTGGCTTTATAAATTATCGTCTATATTTTATTCTGATGTATGAGCTATATTATTGTAAAGATTCAGTAAAATCCATTCAGTAGTTTTTCGTGAAAGAGTAACAAACACACATACATCCATACAAACTTTCGCCTTTATAGAAAGTAAAAGGTAGGTACCAAATTATAGAAAAAATATAAGAAAGTCCTCATTTACAAAAACAATCTTTACTGAACCTAGATGATACTTTAGAATTCATAATTTACTCTTTCATAGTTGGCGCGAGAATGATTATTTTATAAAAAAACGCTTTTTATGAGATATGCTTTAAAATATTAAGATGTTTTAATTGTTTGCGCCTGTACACACGCAATATGAATATGAATAAATAGTTTTGTCAATAAATAAACTCAAATTATTCGAGAAAGACTAACTAATCCAATATTGGATTAAATCACCTATACAATATTGTATTTGTTATCTTTTCTTGATAGATTTGAGTTTGTTTATGGGCAAAACTATTTATTCATATTCACTTTGCATATATGTACGGGCGCAAACAATTAATTCATGTTAATATTATAAAATTGGTGAAAGGTGTTTTTTTCGAAAAATAATTAAACGCGCCATCTAAGAAAGAGAAGATTATGAATTCATTTAAGTATCACCTTAAAATGGCCATCTAAACTCTGTGAATAGGCTGTGGAATTCTTAATGTTCATGCTTCTTTGTCCGTGTTTTTAAATCAGATCAAATAAATGATTTATGCTGAATGTTCCTGAGCGTGGTGAATAATATTTGTTTTGTGCTGTTAGTACTAACGGCATACACGAACCTAATTTATATCAACCACACGAAGTACTTAACAGGCAGCCTTGGTGGTTTGTGCCGCAATTAAGTGTTTATTAATTAAACCGTAAATTTCCCGCAGGCAGTTTCCGCCTAATTCTCTACGTGTGGCTTTTATCATATCGCAGGTCTCGATAAACGAGATTTCCTTTCATCTTTCGACTCGACAGGTTTTCTTAAAAAGCAGGCCATTTGTTTACAGCAAAAATTAGTTCAAATGTCTATTAATTATATTGAAAGTACTACAAGGTACTTGTGACTGAAATTCCTTTTTACTTTTAAAGTTTTTTTCACTGTTTGTTTACCCTACACGTTTGTGATTTGAAAAATCACATCAAGGGCACTGTAAAAATTAATAATATATTTATACAATCTTGCTAACTACAGAAGAGACAAAACATTATAACTTATGGCTAAAATATTACATAATTATTAATTAATACATGTAGTCAAACAGAAACAAAATGAACAATCAAAGTCCACCGTCGGTAATAAAATTTACAGGTAAAGAAACACGAGAAGGTTCAGGACTCAAAATTAATTTTATTAAACAAAACGTTTTTATTATCTTCGGGACTGAATTTTTTCGGAGTTTTTACTGTACGTTAATCCCCGTGTGAAATTTTAGGAGTGCACTTGGTATCTGTTTGACTATAATACAAAACTATATATACAATGCATTTGACCAATGAATGCAATGCTATGTAAAATTGTACCTATATTCTGTTATTCATGCTCTGCACGCTGGGCAGAAATTATACAGGGCCGTACTTACCTGGGAGATTATCCGTTATACATATACAGGGTGTTAAGGACGTGTTTGGCTTACTTTAACCAAAGATTTCTGACATTATTTGGGAAAAAAATGTTAATTTAATTTTGGTCTCGTCTAAATAATGTAAGAAATCACTGCTTGAAGTAAAGCAAATACGTCCCTTAACTCCCTGTTTATATAATAAATGTAATGTTGTTCAACACAAGAAATCTGACCCATGAGTTTTTTTATAAGCTCTCATCATAAAAAATATTTTCGAATTATTTATTTATTTATTTGAAATACATATATATGACAAATTTACAGAAGAAAAACATATACCTAAAAACTAATTACAATAAAGTAGTTTCTTTTTAACGAAACTAAACAATTAAATAGAGAAAATATTTATCGTATTTGAATTGGGGAGTAGTGCCATTACAGTATAAGGTAAAAAAAAAAGTAAGAAATAAATAAACTTATATAGCATGATACCAAGTACAGACAATGAAATTAATATAGCAGTTTTTAAATTAGATTTACAGTATATATAAATAACAGTAAGAAAATAGACGTAGTAAAATTAAATATAAGATTATTACATTTCAATTTAAAGGTATGTGGTAAGTACAAGTACATAGTATATTGATTTTGATTCTAACAGTTGAATGGAAGAGCTGGTGATTGTCAAAGTAGGTATACAATAAAAATTGACAATAAACGTATGATTGTAGTTCGAATGCTGATATAATATTTTAAGAGACAAAAAAGGAAAATATATTTAAATACAAGCTTCTGCCCGCGACTATACTGTACGCGTAGGATTAGTACTCCGAGTAATCTATTTTCTTTTCCTAGGTTCCATCTACGTTTATACCAAAATTCTTAACCTATTTATTTAAAATATTAATAATTCTTGATTCGATTCAAAGTATTAGGCGAGTACTTCAAATAAATTCAGTAATTTAAATATTTTCCAAAATAGAATTTTGATTTAACAATCAATGTTTTGCAAAATGTCTTTCTCAAATTTTGACGTTTTCTATTAAACTATAATTATTATTTTCAAAATATTGAAAATAAATAGCTAGCTTCATAAATTATAGCCTATATGTTATTCTGATGTATGAGCTATATTATTAAAGTTTCATTAAAATCCATTCATTAAATTTCGATTTAAAGAGAAACAAACATATATACATCCATACAAACTTTCACGTTTATAATATTAGTGAGATATGTATATTTTTTAATTAATGCTGAAATGAAATTCTAATTAATTATATATTTAAGTACATAATATTATAATTAACACTTACTATTACATTGATCAATTACTACTAATAGGTACATGTAATCAAAAGATACGTAAAAATTCTGTGAAATTAATAATTAGTGTTCGGTTGGTTTGGTAGTTTTTATAATTTGATAGGTTGATTTTATTTATTTTTTTCAGATGTCATGTCACATAGGAGGGCATTACATAATTTATTTAAATTGCATTTGGCACTTTACACACTTTGGTTCCTTAGAACAGGCAATCTGCCTAGCTAGGAACTAATATCGACCTAAAACAACGTAATAACACTTGTATTCATTTTAAATATATTCTCTTATTATGTAATATTATTTCTGTTATTTTGGCTTTAAATGTATCAAATGTAAATAAATAAATAAAAAATAAATAAATACCGTGATAAGTATAATGGTGTTGAGAAGCACTCGTTTTAAATTTAGGGATTTCTAAGTTGCCATGTAATGATCTTGTTGGTTGTGTTGTCAATTTTCCTTTAATGACTTTCGAATCTTCTGTATTGATTGCTCGGAGGCAATTCTCAGCATGCGAAGAGATGTGTGCAAAGGTTTTTATTTTCGTTTCTCTTTTTTCCGGTCAACGTTTTGGCTCCTTGAATAAACCTATCAAAAGTAGAGCATCTGATCACTCGCAAAGGAAGTTCGAGTTTAATATCAACTGTAGGACATCTCCTGTATCTACGGTATGATGGTTTATAAACCTAAATCAATTTGAAACACATCGATTTTTTTTTAAATGATTGAATGCAAATCTTGGAAATATAAATTAACCCACTTTCCGACATCCGATCGAGCTGAAACTCAATGAAGTGAGCTGATGAAGTTTTGGTGGCATTCACGTACACATGCGCATTTCTCTGAAATTTGATGAAATGATGGCGCAACGATTCTCAGGGGCGTGGCGGAAAGACTAAACTATTTCACTACGTATTCAAAAATAATGTATTATTGTAAAAAAAACTTTTTAGATTTTTAACGTAGTTTTTACGGGTGATATTTTAGCAATTTTCACTCTGATTTTGAAATCTTTGCTGTGGCCCCATTGCTAACTAAGCCACTTTTGTTGCATTAGTGCATTTGGTGCTTTTCCCAGCATTATTGCCATACTTCTGGGGAATAAAGTTATTAGCTTTTTCTGATGTCCAAATATGTAGGTTTCAACTTTTTTGTCCGCTTCGTGTTTCTACTGGGTTTAATTATACAGGGTGTTAAGCATCGTACTTGAATTACTTTAACCAGTGATTCCTGACATTATTTAAAATATATATATAATATAAGTAAAAAATATAAATAAAATTTTGGCCTCCGGTGAAATTTTTGGTGTTTTTTTTTTCTACAAAAACATAAAAAATAGTATGTGTTGGACAGTTGGGGGAGGGGTAAGTATTTGGGCGGCTACTCGGCTGAGTGACCAGTGACAAAAAAAAATGTCATCTAAAAAGTCACCGGAGACCAAAATTTCATTTTCATTTTTTACTCCAGAGGTCCTAGCACGCTCGCTCTTTAACGATCGATAGGATAACTATCGGTAACTTCTCATCGTTCCCTAGGACAACTGCACATGGCTAACGTACAAACAACAGTTGAATTCGAATATGTTAAGGACAATTAGTCATTGTGAACTGTCACTTTTTCGTTGGCGATCTGTAGTCATGCTAGGGAACGATGAGAAGTTACCGATAGTTATCCTACCGATCGTTATCGAGCGAGATGCTCAGATAATGTCAGGAATCACTGGTTAAAGTAACTCAAGTACGATGCTTAACACTCTTTATAGGTTTGAGATTTACGTGCCTGAGAACTTCAGGCGTAGTCGTCAAAGTGATAAGTTCAAGATATCACAAGGCAGATCAAATGTTCTAGCACAGCCTAGCATAACAAGAGGAATGGTGATGAAATTTTGAATGAAATTTATAAAATTAATTTAAGTAGATATATTTATAATGCATTTTAACGGAAATTAGAAGGACACAGGTTCGAGTCCCGTCCGCGGCATGTATCTTTTCTCGGGAGATTTTTTCATTGTGGATGAGTGTCTCAGGCTAATAATTATTGCTCATAACAATTATTCCCGTTTGTGCTATGGACCAAAATCTTGTCTTAAACATTAGTTTATCAATTAAAAAATAATAAAAATAAATTACGAAAAATAAAAATATTTTAGTTATTTTGTTACAAACGGCATAATTTTTTTTAACTGTTTATAAGTGCAAAATGAACAAAAATATTTCAAAAGAAATGTTTCCGCCCGGGATCGAACCGGGGGCCTTCCGCGTGTTAGGCGGATGTGATAACCGCTACACCACGGAAACCAGATGACGTTAGTTCTACTGCAAACTTTTATATCTGATTTAACCAAACACACATTAATATATTACAAAAACATATTACACTAATTACTTGATAAGCGAATTTACTTTTGCTGCATTAGGTAGTCTTGACACCGGAGATAAAAATTAAATTCTATAAATACCAATTAAGCCGATTTTAGATAGCGTCAAGTCTTGATTTAGATATTGTCAATCGATTAAGTTTATCAATATTTTATTTTAATATTACGACTATAATATTATTACAATAATCAACAATGGCATTACAAAACGATATAATATTTGTGTTTTTCTGCACCAATAAGGAGAGCTAGCTTTTGAGTATGGTGTAGATAAAACATTGTATAGGGTTGTACAAATAATGTATCTTAAGAAATGAGTCAGATAATTAAAAAAAATATATATTCTTTGAATTAATGAAAGTTACAGCTTTTGTTGGTAATTTTACTATGGTTCAAATTTATAAGTAAGGTTTTATAATTTTAATAATTATTTTAAATCTTTTTTTTTTAAATACAGTTTTTTATTTCACTTTTGTTTTTTGATTGAATAAATCTTTTAAATGGAAATTAATGGTAGATGCAGACTGGGTATGCATCGCTAACAATATCTGGGCTACTTAGCAACCATAGATTTTCAATGAAAATTTATGTTTTAGAATCACATTGGCCACACGCATCGCGACGTGCGATGTCTGTGGCCATTTTCATAGAAAATGTATAGGTTGCTAAGCATTGTTTGGCGTAGCGATGCGTACGTACGTCGTCCATTCTGAATCTACCTGTACGCTCTTACCGAAATCCAATCGAGCTGAAACTCGTCAGATAGACTCGTTGTCGAGTTGTGTTTTTGCGTTGCGTTGTGACACTGATACATATATATATATGCATTTTTTGAGAACTTAACAAAATTAAATCTTTCCCGTACGAAATAAATGTCGGTTATAAAAGGAAGGAAGGTTTACCTTAGTGAAACCTTTTTTTTTCTTATGTTTTAAAATTGGAAAATAGATGTACAATAGTAAAAAAACCTTGCTTTTTACGGGTTAAATTTTTCTTCGGTAAGACTTCAAAATATTTTATCCCTTTTTAAATACACTGTGTCCGGAAACTCGTAGTACAAACGGAAATTGGTGAACCTACATCACATTTGTAGTAAATTTTGTGGTTTAACTTTGATTTAAGTTGACGTTTTCAAGTAAATCGAGTCCAAGTTGGAATTTTTAAGGTCGAATTTGAAAAAAAACTGTTTTAAGGGGTTAAGTTTCAGGCGGAGTTTTGTCCATATACGTATCCAAAATTTCCTCTCTGTAAAAATGTCTTAAAAATCGGTTCAGTTTTGGAGAAGAAAAATGAGGAATACAATACCTCAATTTTAATGATTTTATGTAAGTATTATCAACCTGAGGTGAAGTTGTCCCTTTTGCACAGTATTCGGGGGAATTCGGTTGACAGCAACAGTTTAGTACCTAAAATACTTATTGTTGAAATTTCTCAGCGACCGGATTTCCTCTTAATATCAACGGCTTAGTGTATTTTTAAAAACTAAACCTAGCTCTTAAATATTTAACAACCCTTTTTAATTTTTTTATTTTTAAAACAAGGATGTTTAGTATTAGTAGATATTTTCCATTTATCAGGTAATCCCTTGATTTAACAAAAGGAAAACTAACATTATAAATAATTTTAAAACGTGTGTTTGAATTAGGTAACTGGACTTCTTTGAATGTCCTCCCTGTGGACTAACTTGTCCCTTTCTTGTTTTCCATTTCCCTCGCTGTTTCTCACGTATTTGTTTTATAAGACGCCTACATAGGGTTAGGTTTATAGTATCTATCCTAGAATAGATATCCTTTGTCTGCTCTAAGATTTCTTTTTTCGTCCTAATCCATTAAACAATCAAACTAGACAAAGCTTTTAACACTTTTACAAAGGAACTTTATCGAAACTCTCAATGTAATTAACACCAAAACTAAGATCACAGTCGGTTCATTGTCCTGATGACGGACCTTAGACATATGTGACGAGACATAATATGAATTATTTTATCTACCTTCTCAAATTTGCACAAATGCGTCACGCATTGTCGGTAACCTCGAGTTAACACAATAATTTTAATAAGTACTCAAGGTGAAAATACTACGCTTTATCCGTTTGTTTATTTCATGCACACTTGAATTAAGAATTTTTCAAGAAGTCCCTGAGAAACCAAATGAATGCATTTTTATGTATTAGTGAATCTCATATTATTATTTTTTTTCATTAACCCCACACAGGGGCCCTGAGGAGAATAATTTCCCTTAAGGCCTATGTCATCTTTGGAGATGCTGTATGGAGGGTCTTTTAAATGAAAGGAACAAGATAAAGGTCTGAGAAGGAAAATGTATGAGGGGTGGGTAGTCATCTAGGGATCTATATGTCCAGGAGTGACGGACATGTGTAGCCATCCCTCCCGCTGCGGTGCAAAACGATGGGTCGAGAGATACCAGCCGGAGAGGTCAAACGTTCTCCGGTCAGCCTCTACCGATAAGGCCGGATCACACTTCACCCGTTGAACCCGTGCACCCCTGCACTCACCAAACGTAGTAAACCACTTTGTATAACCAATGTGCAGCGGTTTTCGTTGTTTGTTTTTGGGGTGTTATGCCGTGTTGTGCTGCCTCCTTCTTTAGCCGACGTTTCGGACAGCGTTGCAGTGTCCATCAACACGGCATAACACCCCAAAAACAAACAACGAAAATGCTTTTGGCCGTGAAAATCTAAAAACGTAAATGGCAGAGGTGTTGGTTATCCGAAAATTGGTTCCCGGAGCGACGGTACCCATACCCACCTCCCAAATTGTATTTAAATGTATCAAAGTTTAATCAAAAAAATTTAAAAAATGTAACACAAATGTAACAAAAATGTATGAAAAATGTATCAAAAAGTATGAAAAATGTAACAAAACTGTATCAAAAATGTATCAACATTGTATCAAAAATGTAACAAAAATGTAACAAAAATGTATCAAAATGTAAAAAAAATTAATCAAAAATGTACCAAAAACGTATCAAAAATGTATCAAAAACGTATCAAAAATGTATCCAAAATGTATCCAAAATGTATTTCAAATATATCACAAATGTATCAAAAATGTATCAAAAATGTTAATTATGTCCTACTTGTAGGGTGTTTATGAGGTTTATATTTGTTATTATCGAGATTTTAATTTTGTAAGTAGGATACACAAAGTTCTCTGTTCTGTGCCATATTCATCTTTCCCGCTCCATATTCAACAATCCTGGAAAATCTCAATTAAATACAACGCCGCTCCCCATAATTGACTTGACAACAATTTGTTACCTTCCGCCTCATTGCCTAATTAATAACCATGAATAATTTCTGACATTTTACTTGGAAATCAATAAAGTCATAGGTAATAAAATAAAATCAATTAGTTTCTCATTATAAGAACCCATATAGACATAATATAAAATATTATCAGTAAGTGCCCTAACCACAGTTTGGTAATGCCTTCAGAGGCGAAACAGCTGTCACCGGTAATAATAATTAAATAACGGGTTTACGAACAACTTGAAAATAATTGAAAATCTTCTACTACCACCACAGAAAGAGGAAAATGTTTCTTTTGTCGTGATGGAGGACTTAGCCAACCGAGGAATTAAACTTAACCAGCCGAGGTATGCCTGGGTCAGACCCAAACGTGATACCAACTATGTTAATGACCGATCAACATTTCAAATAAACTCTTTTTATAGAATGAAAACTAATATTATTTCAATCAATTCAATTCAATTTCATTGCCGGCAACCCGGGCGTTTATTAAGGTAATATAGTATTTTATAACAAGTAAGTTACCCGCCTCAATAGACGTTGTCTGTTCTGAGACGGGTAATAATTAGAATATTAAAAAAGATAAAAAGGTATACAGGAAAATAGTCAGAAAATAAACATGAAAATACAAGTTGCAAGAATAATAAATCAATAAGAAGAAAGAATATATCTCTATAATTGGAAATAAAACATGTGTAAATAAAGGATGAGAAATTATCGATTAGGAAGAGATTAGCATTAACTTGGTAATGCATTCTCTTTTTTTGTGTAGTAGCAATATGTTGCATTCTTTATATAGCCATTTTAGATTTTTATCAGTGATTGAGTAAGTGGTTTCTTTTAAGAAGGTGTTGAATATTAGAGGTGAGAGGTAGGATTCGTGCATTTTGGCAAAAGTTGATTTAATTGTAAACACTTGGAATTGATTGTGTGATTTTGTTCTTCTATTTTGTGGGTGAGTTATGTGGCATGGTGAGGATTTTATGCAATTGTTATGAATTATCTTTATTATCTATTGAATATATATATTTTTTTATTTTTTTATTTGTTCGCTTAGGACATATTTCTTTTTTGGATATGCTTTGTTTAGCGTCTTTAATATGAAAAGAAGGAGAGGATGTTCTAGGAAAGAAAATATATGAGGTATGGGTAGTAATCTGGGATTCAGTTGGTCCAGGAGTGACGGACGTATGAATCCATCCCTCCCATTGTGGTGCAAGGTGTCTGCAAATGTATAATTGAAAAGAAAAATAAAATTAAGCTCTACAAGTAAACTTGATAACAACAAATAATTAGATCTAGTAAAATGTTTGCTGAGTTATATTACTCGACTAACTTCTCGCAGGGCGTGTTGAAATTTCACTCCCCACAGTTCAGATGAATAATAGTAAGTGTACGAGACAATTTAGTGAGGTCGCACAAATACTGCAAATTCAATAGGGCACCGGCACACATTGACACTTTGATCCCTGAGTTGTTCGGAGAGTTTCGCAGGGGCAGTGGTAAAACAGTAAATTAAACAAGTATTACTTTCCCGAGTTCTCTCGGATGAGAAGTGGCTGTTTGTACCAGTTACTTCTCTATTTATTGGACAAAATTATACATTAAATTTCACATGTGGTCAATGAGAGTAATTAGTGATCACCCTTATCTCTTCACTGTGTTGAACAAACAAAAACATTATTTTTTAAATGTGTGACGAAGCTGAAAAGCCATTAATATTAATTATAGCAGTCGCACATTAAGGATGCGGGATAAGCATTGATGGTGTATGGTAATATATTATAGTATCATATTAACGCTGACGCAGATATCTTAATAGTTTTATCAAAAATATTAAGGACATCGTTAAAACTTGAGATCTTGTTATCTTATAATGTCTTTGGCTCAGTACGTCCGATATACTCCCCACGGTGCAGTCTCTGCTGCGCCCAGCTACTCCGTCGGGCGTGTTCTGTTTCGTCCCTGCGTCTCGTGCTTGCGGTTGATGTCATCGCAAGGGGTTTCGGCTAGGCAGGTGTTGTCGTGTCGGTGAATGGATCGGCTGGTGTTGTTGAAGCAGGTAGTATGACGGCGATTTTAATGGCTGGTCTGACATATATTCCGGAACTTGTCTGGATACGGGCTGTCCTGACTTGTCCGTCGGCGGCGGGTACGGCTTCTAGGATGCGGCCACGCGGCCAGCTGTTCCGTGGCAGCGTGGAGTCCATGATTACCACCAGGTCATCCTTCTTAATGGGTGTGACCGGGTTGTGCCATTTTTGCCGGGCTGCCATGGTGGGAAGGTATTCTAGAAGCCACCGCCTCCAGAATATATCTGCAAGTTGCTGTCCGATACGCCACTGGCGGCGAAGGCATATTTCCTCTTCCTTTTTGCCAAACATGGACAAGAGGGGGCGCTTTCCTGCCGACCCTAAAAGAAAGTGGTTGGGGGTCAAAGGCTCCTCGTCGCGTGGGTCAACTGATATGTGAGTGAGTGGTCTGTTGTTCACCGTGAATTCAGCCTCTGCCAGGGCCGTGAGTAAGGTTTCTTCCCTAGGTGCCCGTTCCTTAAGTGTGGTGCTTAGGGCCCTTTTTACTGACCGTACTAGCCTTTCCCAAGCTCCCCCCATGTGGGGCGTCATTGGAGGTATGAAATGCCACTCGATTCCCTGGGTGGCTATGGCATCAAGCATTCTGGCATCATGGCTCAATGATACCAGAGCGTCTCTCATCTCTGCATCGGCTCCATGAAAATTTGTCCCATTGTCGGAGTACATGGCAGCGGGTTGTCCCCTTCGCGCAGTCATCCGCTGTATGGCCATGATGGCTGAGTCGGCGGTCAGTGAGGCAGCCAGTTCTAAGTGAATGGCGCGGGTCGAGAGACAAGTGAAGATGGCTCCGTAACGTTTTTCCCGATGTCTGCCGGCCGTGATCTCCATAGGCCCGAAGTAGTCGAGCCCGCAATGTGTAAATGGGCGGATGTGATGCATCAGTCGAGGTGGTGGTAGCGCCCCCATTAGAGGTGGAGAGGGCTTGCTTCTTCTTATGTGACAGGTGGGGCAGGCATGTGCTATCTTCCTGCTTGTGGTGCGCAGACGCAGTACAAAGAAATCGTTCCGTACCTCTGCCACCGTCTTCTCCGTGCTGGGATGGTCTGCCTTCTGGTGGTAGTGGCGGATCAGAAGCTGAGTGTAGGGGTGGTCTCCATCCAGGATGACGGGAGTCCGTGCTACATACTTCGTTTTCGCTAGAGCTCGCAGCCGGGTACCCATCCGCAGGGCGCCATCTTGTCCGAAGAAGGGGTTTAATGGGTTCAGACGACTACCAGTCGGCAGTGTTCGGCCTTCCTTGAGGGTGGTAATGTCGGTACTGAAGGCGTCCTCCTGAGACCTTTTTATCCATTTGTCTTCCGCCTCCTTGATCTCTTCCGCTCGCAGTGGGCCCTCCACAGATTTGTTAAGTTTCATCCGACATCGTTTCACAAAGCGGAGAACCCACGCTGTTGCCCTGATCAGTCGATGCCATGAGGAGAATCTCTCGATGGATGGTAACGCCTCCGCTGCAGTTGAAACAAGGCCGATGTAATGAGGCTTGACCTCTAGTGTCCGGTCGTCGGGCCTTTTGGTGGATGCACGCTCTTTCGGCCACGCACTCTCAGGTAAAATGATAAAGGCCGGGCCGGTAAACCACCTTCCTTTTGGCGATAGGTCAGGCACATCCGAGTCCCTTGTACCGATGTCAGCAGGATTGAGCTTGGTTGGCATCCATCTCCAGTCGAGTACATTGGTTAACTCATCTATTTCGCCTAGTCTGTTGGCCACAAAGGCAGAGTATGTGCGTGGGTCAGTGCGTAACCAGCACAACATGGTTGCAGAGTCTGTCCAGAAGTATGTTTGGGATATAAGGGCTTGGCTTTCCTTGCGAATGGTCTGGGCTAGTCTTGCCGCGATAAGTCCGGCTTGTAACTCAAGGCGGGGAATGGAGAGGGGCTTCAGTGGCGCCACCTTGCATTTACTGGCCAAAAATGTCGCTTGTAGGGCCCCATTTACTTCTTCGGTGTAGTAGGCGACAGCGCAGCAAGCTTGTTCTGACGCGTCGCAGAAGAGATGTAGGGTTACGGTGTTCTGCTTGAGATGAAGGCAGCGTCTCGGAACTGAAATGCTGTGCACATTCAGCAGGTTCAGCCATTCGGTCCACCTCTGCGCATGTTCAGGGGCAATGGGGTTGTCCCAGCCTACGCTCGAGCGCCACACGGCCTGCAACAGTATCTTTGACCGGATTGTAAGGCAGGCAACGAAGCCTACTGGGTCGAAGATTTTCATTACTATTGAGAGTAGCTGCCTTTTTGTAGGTCGCGTGGCCACTTCTAGGGTGATCGCCTCTTGGAATGAGTACAGGAAGTTATCGGTGGATGGGTCCCATACTAGTCCTAGAACTCGTTCCGTCTCCGTACCCCCACCGCTGATCCGTACTGTGGAACTGGCCCGGTCTTCTGTGGGAACACCGGCTATGGCCGCTGGACTGTTAGATGCCCAGCTCGTCAGGTGGAATCCTCCTTTCGCGAGGAGGGTGCTTACACCATGGACGAGTGTGGCAGCATCGTGACAACTGTCTACCGCGTCTAGGTAGTCATCCATGTAAAAGTTGGAACGAATGGCTGCTGCGGCAGTCGGGTTCTCATGCTCGTATTTCCCAGCTACCTTGTTCCGGACAAACTGGGCGCTGCTCGGTGAACAAGTGGCTCCGAACATCATAGATGACATTTGGTAAGTGTCAGGTTCGTGTTGGTTCGGTAATCTCCAGAGATAGAGCTGGGATAGCTGATCTTCCCGCCTTATCTTGATCTGTAAAAACATTTCCTTGATATCTGCGGCAATGGCGACTCTTCCCTCTCGGAAGCGCAGAATATTCCCAAAGAGGGAAGACAGTAGGTCAGGGCCGGTAAGCAACTGGTCATTGAGGGAGGTCCCTCGGCATCGGCTGGCGGCGTCGAACACTATCCTGATCTTCCCTGGCTTATTGGGGTTTGTCACCGCAAAGTGGGGCAGGTACCATTTTCTGGGTGCAGTTGTTGATGCTTCCAGTTTAGACAGCTTCCTGGCATAGCCTTTGTTGACCAGCTGGCTCATCTTGTCAGTGTAGGCTGCTGCCAGATTCTGATCTGCTGCCAGCTTCCTCTCAAGGGAATGGAGTCGTTTCAGCGCACACTGTCGGTTGTCAGGCAATGTGGCTTCCGGATTACGCCACAAGAGGCCAGTTTCCCACCTCCCGGTGCGAAGAGGTCGAGTGGTCGCGTTCATTAGTGCGATGGCCCTTTGTTCGTTTGCCTGGATTCTCACTGCGGCAGTTACGCCAAGAGAGTCGACAGCAAAGTTGTATTTTACCAATTCTCTTAGGCGGATATCTGCGGCTGATTCAATTTGTAGTGCCAGCGTCGTGGATTTATTGTCACCGTCAGGCCTGGCACCCCCATGGGCGATCCAACCCAGTGCAGTTCGTGACACTATTCGCGTAGTGCCAAGGTCTTCGCGCACTTCCCTTGAAACGATCAAATGAGCATTGTCTTGCCCTATCAAAAGTTTCGGGGTGACGAAGCTTCCCTGGGCCTGTTGTTCTGGCAGGTTTAGGTCGGAGATTGTATTGGCGATGATGTGGTAAGTGTCACTGTTATCACATCCTCTTATAGTCAGTTTTACTCGGCGGGAGAGTGTGTCAGAGGTGCACATCCCTTTGGCGCCATGGATTCGTATTCCGCGGACGGGGCCGCTTACCCCGATCCGTGTCGCGATGTCAGCGTCGACAAGTGTCACAGTTGAGCCTTCGTCGAGGAGGGCGAACACTGACACTTTGCTTCCTTGAGGGACGCCCAACATGACTTGCACAATTTTTAACAGCACGCTCCGGTCCATCGTCTGGCGTCACAAGTTAACTTCACCGACTGCACCTTCCGGTACGAATTGTGGATCGTGAAGCAAACGGTGATGTGGTGATCTGCACCCTCCTACGCCGCACCACGCCTTGGTTTTACAGTCCCGTGTGTGGTGTCGATCCAGACACTTGCGACACAGGTTCTTCTGTCGCACGGTAGTCCACCGGAGGGCGAAACTTTTCTCCGTGAACTCGGTGCACTCGCGAGTTTTGTGGTTGCCACCGCACTGGCAGCAACTTTCACTCGACAGTTTGCGTTTGCGCGTATTGTTCATTTTATTTTCGCGAGGCTCACTCCCTTTTCGCGACGTAACAAATTCAGCTGGTTTAAAGTCCGGTTTAACTTCACTGTTCCCTACATGCACCTGCTCGGTCCGTCGCGGTCGAGGTCGCACGGGGTCGATCATCCCGCTGTTGGGTATAGCGTTAGCCATACTTTTCAGAAATGCTGCCAGCTGAGTTATTGTAGCTAGACCCGTAAGACCACGTGTCTCATAAAGCCAGGTCATCCGCAGCGTAATCGGCATCTTTGCAGTGATGTCATTCAGTAGGGTGGGATTGGTCAGGTATCCGTCAGTCCTGAGGATCCGAAGGGATGCCACCAAGTTCTGAACGGTTCCGGAGAAATCTGCCAGGTCCTCGAGTGTTGCCTCTATTGTGAGATATGGCAGCTTCTTCACTTTTTCCAACATCAGCGTGGCTATTGCGCTGGTACCACCGTATCGCTGCTCGAGGACAGAGAGGATCTCTGGAACCTGAGCGGGATCCATGAGAAGAGGGCCGACTGCATCCCGAGCCTTCCCCTTGAGCGCACGCTGTAGCCGGATGAGGTTCTCAGATGAAGTCATTCTACAAGTGGTTGTGGATTGGATGTACTGGGATTTCCATGTGGGCCACTCGAGCGGGTCACCCAGGAATAGGGGAAGATCCTTGGCCGTAGTCTGCCTTGCGATTAAGGCGGCCATCCGTGTATCGTCCTCTATCGTGCGAGGGCTTTCTTGGGCACGGGACGTGCGAAAACCCTCTGCTATTGCTGAGGTGATCTGAGCCAGCTGATCCTCGCCTTGATGTACCCACTCGTGAGTGTGTTGTGCTGTCTCATCGGCTGTAGGCGGCGGTGGAAATGGTGGTGGAAAGGCCTGACTTGTAGGAAATTGCTGCGGTCTGGTATGAGTAAATTCCACTTCTCCAGGTACTGCTGTTTGGGGCTGCCGCTCGGGGTATCGTGGCAGAGTATAATCGGCTATGGGAATGCTCATCACGGGTGCCGTGTGTCCAGTAGATTCCGACGGTATGTGCACTGAGCGCGCATTCGAGGCGTGCAAGGTCGCTGCATAAAACGGGCGTGCAATCGAAGCGGGTCTGGGTGTTGGGAGATTGTGAGTGCCATCGGCATTTGAGGCGGGCCGCTCTCCTGGCGGTGTACGCACCGGGCATGCATTCAAGGCTTGCCCGGGTGCAGTGATAGTGTAGCCGGCTTTCGAGGCGGGCCACACTCCAGGCGATGTTTGCACCGGGCATGCATTCGAGGCTTGCCCGGGTGCTGTGATAGCGTAGCCGGCATTCGAGGCGGGCCACGCTTCAGGCGCTGTTTGCACCGGGCATGCATTCGAGGCTTGTCCGGGTGCTGTTATAGTATAGCCGGTTTTCGAGGCGGGCCACACTACAGGCGCCGTTTGCACCGGGCATGCATTCAAGGCTTGCCCGGGTGCTGTGATAGCGTAGCCGGCATTCGAGGCGGGCCACGCTCCAGGCGCTGTTTGCACCGGGCATGCATTCGAGGCTTGCCCGGGTGCTGTCATAGTGTAGCCGGCTTTCGAGGCGGGCCACACTCCAGGCGCCGTTTGCACCGGGCATGCATTCAAGGCTTGCCCAGGTGCTGAGATAGCGTAGCCGGCATTCGAGGCTGGCCACGCTCCAGGCGCTGTTTGCACCAGGCATGCATTCGAGGCTTGCCCGGGTGCTGTGTGTGTGTGGTGTACCCAGGGCGCGCATTCAAGGCGGCTTTGGGTGCTGCAATGTAGTCCGTCAACTGTGACCAAGTCTGTTCAGACAATTGGGTTGATCCGTAAAGAGGTTGCGGTGCCACGGGGGCTCGGGTAGTTGTAAACCCAGAGTCGGCAGGCTGGTGGCCTGCTTGCGGTGCGGCGGGTGTCTTTGTTGCCACTGCCAGGGCCGCAAGAAGTTTGGCGGTGTGCTTAGCGTGCTGCTTCTCTCGAGCGTGCATCTCACGGCGCAACATTCGGATTGCATCCTCAGTTGATTCTGACCGTTGGTCACCATCCTCTCCGTCGGACTCCTGGGGGGCCGGGGAAGTGTGGGTCAGGATGGGACCCCAAGCTGTGGTTGATCGTTCAGCGGAGTCCAAAGCATGCGAACTCATAGCTTGATCCGCTTGCTGAGGCGCATCTTGGCTAATGAGAGCATCAGTCGGAGAGTTGGAGGTAGGTGGGTCCGGTGCTCGGCAAGATGTAAGTATGTCTCGGTCTGCGGGAACACTGGCTGCTGATCGCGACGTCCCGAATGAAGTAGAGATTTTACGGCCGCTGCGAAGCGATGGCATCTTCACTGAAGCAGGATTAAAGGCGTAATGTGTAGAACCGGCACGAAGGACCAATTTGTACGAGACAATTTAGTGAGGTCGCACAAATACTGCAAATTCAATAGGGCACCGGCACACATTGACACTTTGATCCCTGAGTTGTTCGGAGAGTTTCGCAGGGGCAGTGGTAAAACAGTAAATTAAACAAGTATTACTTTCCCGAGTTCTCTCGGATGAGAAGTGGCTGTTTGTACCAGTTACTTCTCTATTTATTGGACAAAATTATACATTAAATTTCACATGTGGTCAATGAGAGTAATTAGTGATCACCCTTATCTCTTCACTGTGTTGAACAAACAAAAACATTATTTTTTAAATGTGTGACGAAGCTGAAAAGCCATTAATATTAATTATAGCAGTCGCACATTAAGGATGCGGGATAAGCATTGATGGTGTATGGTATTATATTATAGTATCATATTAACGTTGACGCAGATATCTTAATAGTTTTATCAAAAATATTAAGGACATCGTTAAAACTTGAGATCTTGTTATCTTATAATGTCTTTGGCTCAGTACGTCCGATATAGTAAGTATTCAGAACGTTGCGGGGCTATTTCAAGGAATCAAATATTTTCAAGAGCAGAGTTTTCTATGCTCCTGATGACTACCAAAGACGGCGCTATCTCTTTTTTGTTCCCTTTCCGTAGAACCAACTTTGCATTGGTTCCGCCGGTGGCGAGAAGTAACTTATGAGAGTTGTCTCAAAAAAAGCCATGTACGAGTAATTATTATCACGCTTGAGATTTATTTCGACTTCTAAAGGAATTATCAAACTGTGAACAGTTTCGTTTGAACTATGATTTTTTTTAAAACAATGGTAAATTCAGAGAATTTAAACAAAAGAATATAATGTATTATAAAATAATATATTTTGTGTGCAATGTCACAGGTTAAGGGAAACAAAGTTTAATTTGACTTCAGTCATTTTCCAAGGTAAAAAGATTTTCCATTTCACTGTGGCTGTTTTGCAAGAGAGAGTCATAATATTATACTGATAAACACCTCAAGGTAGAAATTTGATCCTAGAAACTTTTTTAGTCGATATGTCTTGAAAAATCAATGTTACAGTTCAAGGAAAGCGAAGTTCATCCGTTTGCTGGTCACTCTTCAAGGTGTAAGCACTTGACCGATTCAGCGGTAGTTTCAAGGGAATCATAATACATTATGCTGATATATTTCTCAAGGAAGGTATATGAACCTTGTAACCTCTCGGCTGGGTTGCGTTAGGAATTAATATGCAATGTCACGGTTCAAGGAAAGAACAGTTCACCTGATCTCCGGGCACTCTTCAAGGTGCAAGCACTTGACCGATTTGGCGGTAGTTTCAAATGAATCATAATACATTATGCTGATACACTTCTCAATTAAGGTTTGATCCTAGTAACCTCTCGGCCGAGTTGCGTTAGGTTGCAATTGAATTTGCAAAGTCACAGTTCAAGGAAAGAAAAGTTCACCTGATCTCCGGTCACTCTTTAAGGTGCAAGCACTCGACCGATTCGGCGGTAGTTTCAAAGGAATCATAATACTTTATGCTGATACACTTCTCAAGGAAGGTTTGATTCTAGTAACATCTCGGACGAGTTGCGTCATGTTGTAATTGAATTTGCAAAGTCACAGTTCAAGGAAAGAAAAGTTCACCTGATCTCCGGTCACTCTTTAAGGTGCAAGCACTCGACCGATTCGGCGGTAGTTTCAAAGGAATCATAATACATTATGCTGATACACTTCTCAAGGAAGGTTTGATTTTAGTAACATCTCGGACGAGTTGCGTTAGGTTGTAATTGAATTTGCAATGTCACAGTTCAAGGAAAGAACAGTTCACCTGATCTCCGGTCACTCTTCAAGGTGCAAGCACTTGACCGATTCGACGGTAGTCTCAAGGGAATCATAATACATTATGCTGATACACTTCTAAAGGAAGATATTTGTTCCTAGTAACCTCTTGGCCGAGTTGCAATAGGATGTAATTGAGTATTCAATGTCACGGTTCAATCAAAGTAGAGTTCACCTGATCTCCGGTCATTCTTCGAGGTGCAAGCATAACGCTTTTCAAGGGAGTCGTAATTGATTATATTGATACTCTTTCCAAGGTGGGGATTTGATCCAAGAAACCTCTCCGCCAAGTTCTAATCATTTAGACATTATAATTGTGTACTATCACTCAGTCCTATGGAAGCACAGTTCATCTGTCAAACAATTATGTGAATAATTGTGAACTTCTCTTCAAAATTTCCTTTAACTAGGCGTGTATGGATACCGCTGCCCCGGAAACCATTTACTTATTGGATAACCAACCAAAGGCCACTATACCTGTCATAGACCACCTCAAGTGGTTCGCTACGTTTAGTGACTTAGCAGGGGTGCCCGGATTCTTGGGGGGAGTATGAGGTGATATTTGTCTAGTTCTTGTCGTCGGATGCGTCTGCCCATCGACGGATCAGGAGACTGATTGGGGGAGAACTTTTGCCCTCTTCAGCAGAACTGTCTTAACCGATCAACTTAACCTTGCATTTCAGTGGAAGGGTGGATTTATAAGTCCGTCACACCTGGTTAAGTTGACCCCCAGATTCCTACCCCTTATACCTTTTCCCTTCTCAGAATTTTCTCTTCTCCTTTCCCTATAAAGACCCTCCACATAGCATCCCGATAGATGACATGTGCCCTGAGGGTAGGTATTTTCCTCGGGGCCACCAGTACGGAGCTAATTTAAAACAGTTAATAATAAATAACGACAAACTGCTCACATACCTCGAGAAGAACAAAATTATTAACGACCGTCAATACGGATTCCGGCGGAACCGCTCGTGCGGTGATCTTCTCGCGTATGTGACGCATGTTTGGGGGCGGTGCCTGGAACGTTTCGGTGAGACCCAAACGGTCGCACTGGATATTTCCAAGGCTTTTGACCGGGTCTGGCACCGAGGACTTGTCAACAAACTGCCTTCTTACGGACTTCCCGCATCCTTGTGTACGTGGATTGCCGACTTTTTGAGGGAGAGGTCGATTCAGACGGTTGCTGATGGCTTCACCTCTTCCTCGCACTCGATAAATGCTGGCGTCCCACAGGGATCGGTTCTGTCTCCGACTTTGTTTTTGTTGCACATCAATGACCTTTTGACATGTGCACCAATTCATTGCTACGCGGATGACAGTACAGTCCATGATAGCTTTTTGTTTGACAAGCCCCCAAAGGGTGCACAAATTCCAACGGCTCGGAGGGCTTTGAAGCAAAGAATGGACGGTTACCTCGAGAGTGTTTTCTCTTGGGGTAAGAATAATCTCGTCGAATTCAATGTTTCAAAGACCCAATCATGTCTGATTACGTCTAAAAGGGATCGAAATGACAATCTAGTCTCCTTCAACGGTAGCATTCTTCCAAACAAGTCCTCCATTGATATGCTCGGTGTAACTCTAAGTGACCAGCTCAGGTACGGGGGCTCCATCGAGGCCAGAGTTAAGTTGGCCTCTCAGAAACTGGGCGTACTGTACAGGGCCCGCAGATACTTTAATTGTACACAACTGCTAACCCTGTACAAATCGCAAGTGCGCCCCACTGTTGAATTTGGCAGCCATCTCTGGTCTGGAGCCCCGATGTACCTGAAAAACACCCTCGACTCTGTGCAGAAACGGGCGGTCCGCTTGATAGATTCTCCTGTCTTAACAAACGGATTGCAATCTTTGGAGCACAGGCGTCGGGTGGGAATGCTATCCTTGTTCTACCGGTATTTCAATGGAAGATGCTCCGAGGAGCTAGCGTCATTGATCCCCTCGGCACCGGTGCATAGTCGGGAAACACGCCAAACGCGCGCCCAACATATGTACACAGTTGACATTTGTCACATGAGAACGGGACGCTTCTACGACTCGTTTTTGTGTTCAACAGCTCGGCTGTGGAACGATTTGCCGGCCTCTGTGTTTCCTCCTTCCTATAACATGGGTCTCTTCAAGACCCACGTTCACTCCTTCCTCTCCTCAAAAAGACCCTCCTCACAGCATCTTCAAAGATGACATAGGCCCTGAGGGAAATTATTTTCCTCAGGGCCTCCTGTGTGGAGTTAATATAAAAAAAAAAAAAAAAAAAAAAACTGTTTTTAGTTATAGGAGATTCACAAAGGGCTATTTTAGGGCAAAATTGCCTGTCACGAAAAAATGTATAGAAGATCCTTCCGTAGCGCATCTTCACAGGGGTCAGAACTCACGGCATCTGTGCCCAGCGCGAGAAGTCTTACCGCTTTACTAAAAGAAAAATATTCGATGTAGTAATTATATTAGATGTACAACAAAACCTCCTGTTTCCTTTGAATTTTTTTTAAATATTATATGTTTGCATTGATGATTTTTTGTTATAAAATATTATGTAGTGGATTTACGTAATATTTTTATTCCAAGTAAAAACAAAAGATATGGAATGTAATCTCTTTTATTTATTAATTTATCTGGGTTATTTTACTGAAGCTCCCGCTTACGTACATTTTTGTTAAACTTTGCAATCAAAACAAAATTACAAAATTAAAATATATTTGAATAATAATAATAAACAAACCACACTTTAAAAAAACAACCAACCTTTTTCGTTATATATCTGTACCTTAAAGGATAAACCACAAAAGTCCACTTTGGACTTTAGTTCAGGAAAGCGATTTTTGTGTTTGTGAACTAAATGTTTGTTTAACTAATTATAAAACCACCAGTGGTTTGGTAATTAATTAAAGCAGTTTGTATACTGTTTATGGATTTCATTGTTTAATCCAATAATGTATTGAAATACAGAAAAATTTTCTGGATATTCAACTCAAAACCACCCAAAAGTGGGCTTCCGTGGTTTATCCTTTAAGTAACTCCTTTCCAACTCATTTTACGATAGAAACGTGTATGTACAAAATAAACTAGAAAAAAATTCCTACACTTTACGTATTAATTTTTTTTTTTGGAAAATCAACAGTTTTGGCGTAAAGTATACTTCAATATGCGATTTGGCTAAAAAAATCATTCCCACACCACCTTAGGTAGAGTTAGCGGCGCGTTTTTTTTATCATGGTGTCTGTCCCCTGTAAGCTTAATCCACATGTCATGTAATGCACAATTTCGAAATTTAGCACAATCTTCTTCGCTTTGCTGTTCCTGATGGATCAGGCGTTGTGAGTCTGTCTTCGGTATCGATCCAGACGTCACAGATTGAGATTTCATCCGCATCATCTGCGATGGGATTATTAGACTCATCACAAGCCTCTTCATTTTCGTTTCCATCATTTTCCATCATATTGGAGCAAGGGGATGGATCAGAAACAAAAATGGGCTAATTCCTGTTAGTGCACTCAAGCCCCCAGCTCCAGAAACCTTGTTAAAACTTTATTTCTTGAAAATTCAAAAGGGGGCGTCAGAAAACCTGTGGATTCAGAAAAGCTGGGTTAAAATGCTCCATTATATGCCCAAGTTGTAGTGGAGATAATAATTTGCACATTCCATCGCATGATAGCGATGAAGAGGAATAAACTGAGACTATTTTCAAGCAAACGTATGATGGAATATGATGAAATAGAAAACGAAGAGGATTGTTATGAGTCTGATAATCCCATCGCAAAAGATGGGGATGAAATTTAAGTCTGTGACATCTTGATCGATACCGAAGACGAACTCGCAACGCCGGTCCATCAGGAACAGCAAAACGAAGAAGATTGCGCTGTACATAACATGTGGATTAGGCCTACAGGAGACAGACACCACAATAAAAAATGCATATTGAAGAAACGGCACTCGTACGCCAAAACTGTTAATTTTAGAAAAAATGTCAACACGTAAATTGTAGGAAATTTTTTCTATTTTATTCTGTAAATATGTTTTTTTATCGTAAAATTAGTCAGAAAGGAGATATTGTCAAAAAACTGCTATTAGGCGCCATTTTTCCAAAATGGCGGCGCGAGCGGCAAAGATGGGAGGAGGTGGCAAAGTTGAAATTCAGAAAGAGCACATCTAAATCTTTAATATTACCAATTTTCAAAACTCCCGGATAACCTTCCAGGTATCCCCTTTTTTCGTACTAAATGATTGTAGGTACTACTTATCCATGCAGCAATAATTTGGTGAAATGAAAAGTACAAAATATTATGTAGAACTAATAAATCAATGTAATGAAACCGAGAACAAAGCCATTCAATTGAGACGTTCAGTGTTTTTTTAATAAAATTGATTCTCATAAATATTTATAATCAAAATTGTAAAAAAGCATTATTAAACTTATAAAAATTTTTATTAAATAATAGAAAAAGAAATGTTTCCGCCCGGGATCGAACCGGGGGCCTTCCGCGTGTTAGGCGGATGTGATAACCGCTACACCACGGAAACCATGCAAGCTTCTTAACAATATGGTAATCAAAATCCAATTAGGCATTCATATTGCATAATTGCAATTCGGTATTACGTTCGCCTGATAATACATATTATCTCCAGAGAGATTAACCGCTCACTCCAAAATTAGTACAAATTTGTGATTTCAATTAATATCTATTATTGGATCGTAACAAACCATCTAATTCTTTCCGAGAGCATATTGATTAGTTCTTCGATCTCGAATACTTTCTCATTCCTCATCGCTTGGTCTCGTATTGATTAGGGCTGGGGATGCTATTGGTTAATAATAATTATCACCTAGCCGTTCAAAATCAGCAAGACTGAAAATGATTTCAGCTAACCGATAGTGAATATATTTGTTAAAACCATTATGATTTTTTTTCTTCATTTTCAATTATACCTGCAAAGCTACTGCAAACTAGCTTGTCGGCAGGAAAACAGTGTGGACAAAAACATAGTTTTAATAACATAGTAAAATGTTTTAAGTAATTACTATAGAAGAAAAATGTATTGCAATTTAATAAAATACGTAAATAAAGAAGTATAAAAATAATAAGAATACGTCTAAAAAATTTGAACGAGCACTAGGAGTCAGTCAATACAGAACATCTGATTCCAATAGCCATGTTTTTAACAATAGCGCAAATTTAGGTGTCAAGCAAAAAATTTTCAAATCATACACGGAGAAAAATGTTATTCGAAAAAACGATCATTTTAATAGTAAAAACGTTAAAAACGCGACTGAAGTTCTTATGAACAAATTAACAGGGTTTCAATGTTTATTGGCGGGAACATGTAAGAATAATTTGTTGGTATACCAATAGACGTACGTATACCAACAAATTATTCATACATTTTCCCGCCAATAAACATTGAAACACTGTTAATTTGTTCGTAAGAACTTCAGTCCCGTTTTTAACCGTTTTTACTATTAAAATAATCGTTTTTTCGAATAACATTTTTCTCCGTGTATGGCAGCATATCAAATATAAGTGATACAATGTATTCGCTGGCCGTGAGGGAACAAATATCTTCTTCTTCTTCCTTGCACTGGTTCAACTCATTACCTAGGTAGGTTGTAAGGGTCGGCTCTTCTCGTTCTCAGGTTGTAGCTTCTTCAGCACTGGGTATCGCTTTCATCCAGGCCCTTTCTATGAAGAATTTTGGAGCATTGAGTCATCCAGGAGTTATTTGGTCTTCCTCTGGATGACTGTCGATGAAGCTTCATAGACAGTGCCTGCTTCACTGTGTGGTCAATTATGTGTATTCGTATTTTTAATATGTTTATTTTTATTTTCCCATGTTAGGGGAATAATTATGTTTCCTTTAAGAGTGAACCAATAAGTTTATTTTAAAGTTTATTATACTTTTTAACTCTTTTTAAACTGCTATAAATACGTGTCATACTTGCAAATTGATTGTAACCAAAATTGTGTTTATCTAAATCTTACAATTTATTTAATTATCCCGTTACACTTTATTATTATGAATATTAACTCACGCACTAATTTCTATGCACACGTTAAATTATATGCTGAAGAAAAAAATTACAAAACACTAGTTTCCTTGATATTTTTTAAATTATAAACACATTTATAACTACAATTTGGTAGGCGGTTATGGGTACCACCACCCCGGGAACCATTTATTGGATAACCAACACCTATGCCATAGGTCACCCCAAGTGGTTCGCAACGTTTGGTGACTTAGCAGGGGTACCCGGGTTCATGGGGTGAGGTTTCCTGATGATGAGGATCCCTCAATATAAATATTTAAAAAATCTTTTGTAATCCTACTTGTATTTAAAATGACTGATTTTTCCATTTTTATATATTCATTCATTGACAAATCTAATAGGCCTAAATTTTTAAGGAGAAAGCTAGGTATTATGCCAGTAGCCGAAATAACAAATGGTTTATCATTTGTATTATTAATTTATTTTTTTTAATTTCTGGTTAATTCTGTTTTTTCTAGTTTACATTCAGTTTTATATTTCTAAATACCTTGTGACCAATTAATAATTGCTCTGTTTATTTTTGTCATAACTTCTTTTATCTTTGCAAAATCGCTTTCTGGCGTCATGAAATTATTATTATAATTAAATTATTTTTTATTCATTTAATCATAATGTAATTTCATCCCGCGTTGAAGATGCAAAGACCATTAAAGTAAATTAGTTCGAATAATTAACGAAAAATCTCTAGAACAGACAGGACAATAAGTGGAAAGCCAACATTAGAAAGCAAAGTACTGGCCTTCTCATAACTGGGTTAATGAAGATAACTAGCTCTTAGATTTAGAACGACGTCTTGAAGTCGGATAAACAACAAACTTACATTCAATAAAACACTTTGTAAGTGGGAACCCATGTTTACAATGTCTGTTTTTGATGTTTGTGAGAAATGGCTTGCGTTGATAATCTGAATCGTAAATTATTTTTTTAATGCCCATCTGTTTAAAAAAAACAAACAAAATAATGCTTGACTGGCAACTCACTGATATGTAAAAATATATAAGAAAAAAAAACTGAAGAAGACATTGAAAACAATAGCACGCAAAAAGAATAACAAGATGGCTGCTTGTTTTAAAATTGCGCTTTACAAACTTTTAAAAGTTTTTCTATTGCACAATTTCACAACGACTACAGCTACAACATTCATGTAAAATAAACAAAGACTGGAAAATTATAAACCGATAAAATTTCGTTAGTCTAGTCTAGAGCAATACGAGGAAGATCAGCTCTCAAATGAGTAACATCTTTATTTTCTTCCTACTTACCGACATTACACCAAAATACAGTCAGTAATAAACTTGATTATTATTGGTTGAATGTTTTATGGGAAAACCTTAACAACAATGGCAGATAGGATCGTTGAGAGAATTTCCTCCGACAAAGGCAAATGGAGGAAGGCATCATCTGAGGGAAACATTATGGTAATGACGAGTAGAGGGAAATCGTGAACAGAATATATTTCGCTAACTGGCTGCCTTCATAAAGGTTACATGCTGTCCATCCAAGAAGTGATGGTGTCTGTGAAGTTATCGATGATTGTAATTAAAAGGACATCTTGTAAATTATACCTTATCTGTAATTCGTAGATAAAAGATATCCAATATGTCCGACAATCATCCGACTTCATCAGAAAGTAGAGTCGTTATTAGAACCACAATAACTTCGATTGAAGCCGCGTTTAGGCGGAAGGAAAACGCAGCCGGATATTTTTTCTGGCCATTTTTTGGAAATATTATAAAACTTCGTTAGAAATAAAACATTATTAATGTAATTTTCATAAAAATAGACCTATTTGTTCCAGCGTTCTTTAATTGTGTAGATACATAGAATCTGGGTTGCTTTTTTGTTTCCATCTGAATGAAGGTAGTCGAGGATCAAAATTATTTTCCTTTTTTTTATTTTGAATGACCAAATATAAATATTTAGACTCATCTTAAATTATTCAATAGTGAGTATATTTTATCTGGGGGTGAATGCTAGAAGTGCGTACCAATTTGGTTTAGGTTCCAGATTTCGGTAATTTTGTTATGGTTCCAGAAAGCTCTTAAAAAATCCCTTTATTTAGATGCTATGAATTCTATATTTATAATACAATAACCTATCTAACATCAAAATATTATTTCAGCTTTTTTTACGCTCAGAAATCGATGAACATCTTCGTTCCTGAGCAATTTACAAATCTGTCAGCAACTTCTTGAAAAATTGTTAAAACCCGAACATATTGCACTATGATACACATAAAATGAAGAAAACTAAATATTATTATTATTATTTATACTTTTGAGTTTCTCAGTATTTTCCCGAGCACGTTAAGTACCCAAAACAATACATGACATGATGCACGGGCAATTTTAAGCATCAAAATTAATTATATAGGTTGATCAAAAGTTGTCACCCGATATTCTTTAGCTGTATTATTTTTATGAATAAAAAAATGGTTTTGCTTTTGGATAGTGTTTATTTGATGCCTTAATTTTTAACTTTTCGAAGAAAACTTCTTTGTTAATTTTTTTTTCCATTGAGTCAAAAAATGATATCGGCCAAGTGGCCGTCGCCAGAATTGTGACCATATGGGCCTGATTTATGGCATTTTCCACCACCCTTCCGAGGATAGGTTCTCACATTCTTGATGAATATTCTTTTTAAGGGCTTCAACAATCTGAGGCTTGTTTACATAGACTCGTGATTTCAAGAAATCCCACAAAGAGAAGCTGGAACGGTTAAATCGGGCGATCTTGCCTTCTAGTGCAGCTCATTGCACCAAACGAGAGTTTTGGTGATTTGCCGCATTCTTGAGTTGTATAGCGATTTATGTCTAATTTTCGTAAATTTTGTATCTTTTTACTATACAAATATCAAAGCAGAATTGACTTTTGCCGCCATTTGCAAAAATGATGACATTTTCCGATAGGGTGATGACTTTTGCGCCACTTTGTACATATAAAGATAATAAATATTCCAAATTTATGAATACTGTTAAAACCTTTTCAATAATGTTTCGCACTTGTTAACTTAATTTATTTACCTGTGATTTAGATACTTTTTCCATCATTTTTTTCATTCGTATTTTTTATAAATTTTAATTATTAATCGTTTCTCCGCTTTTTTTGTACGAGCTTTGGTTGTAGCACCTGTTAATACTGTTAAAACCTTTTCAATAGTGTTAATTTAATGTGATTTAGATACCTGTGCCATCATTTTTTTCATTCGTATTTTTTATACATTTTAATTATTAATCGTTTCTCCGCATTTTTTGTCCGAACTTTGGTTGTAGCACCTGTTAATACTGTTAAAACCTTTTCAATAGTGTTAATTTAATGTGATTTAGATACCTGTGCCATCATTTTTTTCATTCGTATTTTTTATACATTTTAATTATTAATCGTTTCTTTGCGTTTTTGCGCGAGCTTTGGTTGTTGCACGATATATTCATAAATTATCTAATAAAATAAAATTCCATTTCTTCATATATTTTGTAACTTCCCAGTGAGAAATTAAAAATGTATTAATTATACGTTTATGCCGAGATTATCCTAAACACTAATGGGAAGTAATCTAAGAGATTGGACTCAAAATAGTGCGCGCTGGTTCATATTAGTTATCATATATGTCAGTTATCATATTATTATCAATATATGTACTTAATCATTATATTATAATTATTGTTAAATTGACCTGCTGACAAACTGCTTTGGCAGTTTAGCGGGTGTTCAAATGAAGAATAAAAAAAAAAAATTAAAAAAAATCATTTTACTTGTCTCTTGAGTTTTCATGAAAAAGAAGCCATCTTTTCTTTGGTCAAGAGTAAAAGAAGAAGCTGATTAAAACCCTTTTGTATTTCGCGTTTTATACGAATAAAATGGGCGAATAAAACATATATTCAATTACTTTATCCCAAGTTTTTTTAACGATAGGTATACGGGTACTCTCCGTGCTGCTTATGTTTCAAGAGTTTTCCCGTAAGTAAGTTTTTCCAGATACAATTAGACACCAAATATATCAATTAAAATGATATTTTATTTATTTTATTTATAAAATACATGATATTCATTAAAACATTTACATATAAATGACATATTAAATCACCATACTAGGCGGCTGCCTGTTTTATGGTGACCAAATATATATAAGTTTAATTGGTTACTTTATGAAGTCTAGTGTAAACATATATGGATTAAGTATATAAACATGCTTAAAAATTGGAAAAGTTGTAGAAGAAAAAAATTATAATGAAGTTGAAAAAACTATAACAGAAAGTATAAAATACAAAAGAGAGAAGATAAAGAGTATAAAAAGTATAAAAGAGAAAAGATGAGGAATATAGATTTAACACATATTTTAATTCTTATTTTATATGTATTCATGCATGCGTGTGTGATTATATGCACACATACATATATGAATACATATAACAACTATATATTTGTACGCATTCACATGCACATATGTGTATGCACACACATATACACATACACAAGTTCATATGTTTACACATACACACTAATTTACACAAATATAAACAATGGACACTCTCTTATTATTTCTTATCTGTTGTTCTCTATCCTAATACGATCAACAAGCTTCTAATTCCATCACATTCACTCATCAAAAAGTCTCCAAGCGTCTTCCTGAAACTGTGATATTCGGTTATTGTCTTATTTCAATTATATTATATATATTTGGTGAATCGTGAAATTTGTCAATTTTCTCCAATTGGAAAGAATAAATTTGACATTTTTTCCCTGGAGCTAATGAAAAAAAAATATCTACCAAGGACGTGGCACCATGTTGATTCATGATCCTTATTCATTAGGGCCAAGATCAAACAGAAGGGGTGATGTTTACTATCATCTTTAACAAACCATTAATTTTAGTTAAGATACAAAACATCTACTCTCATATCTGAAAGTACAGCGTCATCAGCACGTTTCTTACATCTGCCACTTTCATCTTAAGATAAAGCTATACGCCAAATTACTATTTAGATCTATCTTTACCACGAATCGGTTTACATTATGAATATGAAAAATATGCTTTGGATACACTGAAGCTTTTTCTACCTTCTCTATTTATTGAAATTAAAATTAAATTATTAATTACGTTACAAAAAATATAAGCCTAAAGTTCTAAATAATTTGTTTTTTCATTACATAAATATAACAAACATAAGAAACAACTTTTAAAAAATACCCCTTTGTGGCTAAGATTAATTTTGACTATTTCCAAAGACATTTTTTTTTCTGTCTTGTAAAAATATTCATGAAAAAAAAATTAACAACTTTGGCGCTACCTTTTCTCGTGTAGATAATACCAAAAACACGCGGAGTGCTAAGGGGGTAAGAAGTCAAATGCTGGCGTTTATAAGACAATGACAAAGAAGCGATAGACCTGCCATCAACGTAGATCGTCAATTTCACTTGTGTATTACGAAGTCCCTGCCACAACTTTTAATGTAGATTCCGACTTGGTCGATGTACGTACGCATCGCTACGCCAAACAATGCTTAGCAACCATACATTTTCTATGTGATTCTAAAACATAAATTTTCATTGAAAATCTTTTTTTTATTTTTTTTATACCTCACAAGAGTCCCAACTGCTCCCGTCTGGAGCCAGTGAAACTATGGCATCCCCAATTGATGTATGTTGTGAGGCTGTAGAAAAGTGGGAAAGGGAAAGAGATAGGGAAGAGGAAGGTAGGAAAGTACCTGGCTATTCAGATCTAGTCACTAAACACGGCTAAAGCCATTATTAAGCATCGTTTCAATTCTGAATGGTGGTCTTACACCAGGGCAATACTGACAGTATCTTCCACACTGGAACGTACCGCAAATATAGTAAATATTATTTTTATTAATTAATTGTGAAATAACACAAATTAATCAAATAAAATTTATTTGCGCACGCCGGGTTCGAACCCAATCTATGGATGCTAAGTAGCCCAGATATTGTTAGGCGTAGCGATGCATACGTACGTCGACCCAGTCTGAATCTACCATTACTCTCCGAACTATATGGCTTTAATCAAATATAACTATTTGTGTTCTAAACGTATTATCTGCTAATTGAAGTGCAACATGCACTTCGAATGCACATATTTACTCTGCAATTGAGACGCGCGGCGCTGTAGAAGTATATAATAGTGTACCTGCCAGTCCCACAGACTCTCAATGTGTTGTTAGAATGTGTATATCGTAAGATGAGTACGTTCCGCTATACGAAGGCAAGAACAAAGAGGTGCACGTGCATTCGTGGTTATACTTCACTCATTACGAAGCTGCTCTACAATGCCGTATTGAAACAGACTTCCTAGAGAACAAAACTGTACATAAGAAATCCCTTTTTTTGTATTGACGATAAACATATTTTTATATAGTCAACATTCTGAAAAAAAAACACCAAAATAATTCTTTGATGAAAATAAAAACTTTTTAAATTTTCAGGAGCATTTCCTGTAATTTGATTGAATGGCAATATAACAAAATAAATTGATATAAGCTAAACATTTGTTTTAGACACATAACAAAGTTATCGACTATATTCTTTTTTAACTGTAAATTTAAACAATAGAACGGAGAGGTATTGGTTTTTTTTTAACTCTTCTCCGAGTTTTATAAGTTCTACGAAGGATCATAGGAAAGGTATCTAGTTCAACTGGAAATAATAAACAATTTGTAGGCATGACACAATTGAACTTAATGGCATTCATAGCTCATTTTTCAACCACGTAGTTGATTCAATTTGTCGTGCCTTTATTACTTTAGAAAATGCTGTTAAAATTACGTTAGGTTCCCATCACAACGAAGAGATAAAAATTTTCAATATAAAATCATCCGTCAAGTTGAGAGAAAACCTTTATACTAGTATGTATGTAGATACTTAAATAATAAAAATTGCTTTAGAAGAATATAATACTGATAAATTCTAAACGAAAATGGACAAGACCAAAAAATAAAAAAGTAACAGTTGCAACTGGGGCTTGAACCCAGGATCTCTAGCCTTACCGGGACAGGCGCGTCAAAAATAAATAACCCAGTTGGTTGTGGCGCTCATTATATGAGTCCCAGTTGCGACCGTTACCTTTTTTTTCGTATTTGTTTGTATTATCTTCTTTATTAATACATTACGAGTACAATGATAAGAATAACCTTGATACGTTATTAAAAAGAGAGTAAGGGTCGGCATAAGCTGGGAGTCAGAATGTGTCGCCCGTGGAGGAAATGTATGGACTTGTACGACATGCTTCGTATAAGCCCATACATGTCCTGCGTCGTCTGCACGCGCGACACATTCTGACTCCAAGCTTACGCCGACCCTTATTCTTAAAGAATTGTGTTCGTTTAATTAAGGCTCTTAATTAAATGACTTACGTTGGGTTGTTTGAAACTCTGGTTACAAAAATGTCATCTTTGGATTTCTCTCTATTTCATTGAGTTTTCTTGCATTGATCTGATCTTAGTATTTTGTAACGGCTAAATTTTATTCTCCTCTGGGGTTAACCGAGATTCACTACCTGTAGAAGTATCTCACTGTTTTGTTGGGTAAATGGTTGAGGATCTTATTGAACACATTTTAATTAATATTTTATAATGAAGATTTATTCACGACTTGCGGGATCAGACTTCGACACAGAGAGAGAGCGTACACCATAGACATAATGATCACAAGTACTTTCCACTAGTGATGTGACCTACTTTACAGTAGTGATGTGACACTCACAAGGATTCAACATAACTTTCATTAATTCTACTCCAATAAAAACAACATTAATAATTCAATTTCAATGATTTGTCTTTTCTGGTGCCCCTTTCCGTTAGAAAAGGGAACAAACAGTTGGTAACATCATTCTGTTTTATAATAAAGATTAGTTTAAGTTCGCAGAGAAGCTTTGTTTTCTTACAAAATTGTTTCAAAATTAAAGTAATATGAACTGATAGAGGCCCCTTTTTGTTCCTTGGATCTGAAAAGGGTGGAAGCCCTCCAATGTAAACACTTGCGAGAGAAATTGTCCCAAAACAAACCCTCGCCATGAAAGGACGCAGGCCTTGAGGATCACGGGTTTGTTATCAGTTATCACCAGCTGAGTCAGTAATGCGCAGGTTCAATGAATCCGTTCAATGCAATGTCATTCATGCAAGGATTAGTATATTAAGATTGTCAGCTCCCGAGCGAGAATGCGTACGAGCAAATTGCCCATACCCAAGCGATGACATTGAACCCGGGAGGTAATTGTCAACTGGTCGATTCGATGACATTGGTAGACTGAAATATTTTTTTTCCATTGAGAAGACAATGAAGGACCATAAAAAATGTTTGTGTAACCCATATAGGGACATATGTGTTCGTAATATGTAGGTCAATATATTATTGCTTCAATTGAAATGGCCCCATTATAAAGAAATCATATAAGTATTTTTGAACAGTGGATTTGCGACCATTGCAGTACACGACTGCTTCGACGATTGTGTCTGAGTATAATAGAGCAATTCTAAGTGAAAGTGAAAGTTAAGGGGGTTGTTCGTTCGTTTTGTGTTTGTGCTCAGTGATAAAATGAAGTTTGCCTCCTCCACGTACCGGGTCGTGCTTTTGTGCGAGGTAATTCAACGTTGTTCAATTGAATGTGTAAGCATGTTCGTTACTTTCAGTTCGATATATAAATATGCCACACCTTATATGCTTATAAATAAATATAAATTAATTACAATACGCACGAATGTTGGACAAATAAATATAATAGTAATGAATAATGTGCATTTTTGTAAATAAATATTATATTGTGAGATTAGTCAGAACCCTTTAATAATAATAAATATTTATTTGCACAAATCTTTCAATTTTAAATTGAAAACAGGTATGTTTTCTTTCTCGGGAAATTAAGACGTATTGCAATTTATCCCTCTCTCTCTCTCTCTCGCTCTATTGAGCTAACGTTTCGGATAACCTTGAAGTTTTTTTATTGAGTGATAATCGGCAGTACCTATTAATTTAAATCGGAAACTAAATTGATATTTTATGTTCCTTCCGGCGGAGATAAATAATTTTCGTGCAAATTAGCAGATTAGTTATTTTTTTAATCGATTCTTGTTTACTGATTTCGTCGTTTTGCTTATTGTTAAAATTTAAACCCTTAAGAGGAACAACTGCGTGACCCTTTTCTTACAAAACTTAAATTTGGATTTGAGGCCAAAATACCCAACCAAAGTGAATAATTATTTTTTCCAATCAAAAGGCATAGCAAATATCTAGTACGAATATGTGCTACCTTATGTATTTGTGTTTTAAATTATAAAATTTACTCTCTTAAAGAATTCGCTTTATCGTGATTTTAGAGGCAATATTGTTAGTTTTTTACGACAAATAAAAAAAAGTGATAATATCTAATAACGGTTTTGTTTTATCCGTGAAAAATAAATAAAACACCGATTTCCTGAAAAGCATTTACCTACTTAATTTGTATTATTTCACAATTAATTAATTAAATATAATATGTGGTATATTTGCGGCACGTTCCAGAATGGAAGACACTCTCAGTATCGCCCTGGTGTAAGACCACCATTCAGAATTGAAAAGTTGCTTGAAATGGCTTCAGCCATGTTCGGTGACCAGATCTGAATGGCCAGGTACTTTCTCACCTTCCTCCCCCATCTCCTTCCCATCCTCACTACATTCAGCCTCACGACATACCCCAATTGCTCACTGGCTCCAGACGGGAGCAGTTGGGACTCCTGTGCGGTATTCATATAATTTATTTTTAACTCTACCGCCAACTTACACGTGTCTAAGGAAACTGAAATCTAAGCGAATAGCGAATGTTGTCATTTTTTACTACAAATTTAAAATTTTGTAATAATAAGGGTTTTGTTTTATTTAGAAATAAATAACACGCCGCACGTAACAGAAATAAATTGTGTTTTGATCTTAAATAAAACACCAATTTCCTAAAAACAGTTTAATATTTTTGACAAAGGTCTCAAGTCAAACCATATTTGTGTTTCGGAGGAAAATTTACCGTTCTCAGTTGGTTTGTGTTAACGCGATGATTGGGTCATCGCTCAATGTTTTCCAAGAAAAATTGTACTGGAAAATATACACACTTCTAAAAAATAACAGGTTTTTTATATTTGAAATTTTCTTAATATTTTCCCATAAGGCATTTTTATGTATTTTATAGTGGCGAAACATATACAATGTACTTACAACATTCTAAATTATTGAAATTTTAATCGAAATTATCGTTTTCATTTGCTATCATCTATCAAAGTAAGCCAACATTGTCCAAAATATTCATTATTAGTAGACTAATTTAAATCAATATCAAAGTTTGTGGGAATATTATTGACATACAAAATAAATGCTATACGAATTCATGCTTGAAATTAAATGCCAGATAATATTCTACAAATATGAGCTGTATATTATATGCGACAAATACCTAACATTATTCAAATCAACAAGGTTCCAACATAAACGTGACTGAATTTCTGGTTTGGAATTTAACAGAATGACGTCTAAAATTACAAGTAGTGGTAAGACAATATTAAACCACATTTTATTTAATTGCCGTTTCGGCTCGACAGTCTACAGATAATATCATCATTATCTTCAAAAAGAAACTTTTTTTTTTGAAACTTACAAACTGAAAATTTGTTTGGTTTGGTTTTATTTGGTGTAAAAATGTAAATGAAATGTTGGTCTCCGGTGACTTTTAATGTCTTTTTTTTTTTAGTAAAAAATTTTCTTCAAAATCAAACAAAACAAAAAAATCTTCCCCATGACGTCACTGGTCACTAAGCCAAGTAACCAACCAACCCATCACCCGCCCCTAACTTCCCAATACCTACTGCTTTTTTATGTTTTTGTAGAAAAATTCATTTACATTTTTTTACTTCAAATTATGTCAGGAATCACTAGTTAAAGTAAGTGAAGGACGATCTTTAATATCCTGTATATACATATACAGGATTTAACAGGATTGTAATCCCGAAGAATTTAGCCAGCGATTTCAGAGCATATTTGGAGTAAATAATGAAGGTATCAGAAGGTGATTTTTTATGTACAAAATATAAACATAACAGAATAATAATTACATGTAGGTATTTCAATAAACATCTCATCCTGCTAATTTTGTATTCACGCGTATATATATATATATATATATATTTTTTAATATTAACTTAAATAGGTATATTTGTATGTATGGGAGGAAGGTGTTATTTTTTTAGTTATAATATGTTTTAAAATTTGTTTTTTTACTGGGGTTTTTTTATTATGTAGTTTTTATTTTTAATTTTTTTATTATTATTTTTAAATCACTGTTATTATATGGGCGCTGTACAATTTATTATGATTTCTTAGGCACTATCTAATTTTATTATTTTCAGACGGATACTGAAAACATACTTACCTGGCAGGTCACTTCCCATAAACACACTAAGTATGAACTCAGTGTGTTGATGGGAAGCTCTCAAAGCATGAGCTTGGAGAAAATACGACGCTGCACGCAGTGGACACCTATATATTTAAAACACTGGACATTTTACATTTGCTACCCCCATTCCTGTCGATATTAGATTTGTGAGAAGATTCATGGCAAAATTAGATATTTATTTTGAAATACAGGAAAATTTAGGACTCTTTAGGACTGGAGAATTTTTATGAAATGACCTTCAAAAGCTTACATGTTCTTACTTGCTTACTTTTAACCCAATTGGTTATTTACAATTTCTCAGGCTGTGAAGATGAAGGTGAAATGTTTTTGACTTTATTGATACTACTGTCTAAAAAGGTAAGTTGTAAGTTTAGAGTCATTGATCATTCTTAAATCATGTGGGAGTCCATTCCAGGCTTTAGATCCTGACACTCCGAAAGCACGCTCATCTAACTTAGTATCTGTTTTACGCTTTAGTTCATTCAGATAAGCATTGGGTCTCGTTCCGGCAACACGGTAACACACGAAACCTGGCGCGAGTCGGTACCGCGCAACCGAACCGTAGTCTACTATGTCTACGACCAGTTGTAATCTGGGACTACTTGTGGTATATTTCCATACCGCTGCGCAGAGTCCGCACAACCACCCGCACTAATTACATGGTGCCCGCTGTCGCGCCGGCGCGCGCGTCGATCCACGCTCCCGAATCACTTCCGCCCGCCACGCCATCCATCGCCAGCCGAGCCGTGCGGTCACAACAAGGGGTTTGGTGCGGTTGGTCAGAGCAACGGATGTCTCGTTAAAGCAGGAGTTCTCAATATGTTGTACAATATATATTTAATTTTGACATAATCATTTTTTATATCATTTTAATCTGATTCCGATTGTCACAATAAAAAAGAATATTTTTGTAATTTATTTTACATTAGCTCCACACAGGGAGCTCTGTGGAAAACAATATCCGTCAGGGCCTATGTCATCTTAGGGGATGCTGTGCGGAGGGCCGAGGGATTTTTGGAAGCAATTTTGGGCCTCCTACTGATAAAGGAGGAATGTTTTTGGGTCTCCATTAAAATAGGAGGTATCGGTGTGTCGTGATGCCTCGGCGCCTGCTGCTCAGAATAATAAACACTCGATGATGATTGCGTTGAGATGGTGTGTATTTACATATTTACAAACGTACTAAGATTATTCCGAGGCTCGCGGAACTACAGATACTGGACTGTGTACTAGGGCGGCGGCGGCGCCGACTGGCTTGCTCGCTGGAGTCGCGGTTTATATAGCCCGGCATGGCTAGTACTTGAACGGTAGGCTTAATATAATTAGTAATTTCGCTCAGACGGGAAACTTCGCGAAGTTTCGGCGAGGCGCCATGCATTGCGCCATGGCGATCGCAGCTCCGAGACCTTTCGAGATGGTGGCAAATAATACGGCGCACAGTGGACGGAATGAAGAAAAAACACGAATTAATTGTTTGCTGCCTAAATATTAATGCAATATATTTTTTTTGATCTTATTATTGAATTATAACTGTTTTGAATTAAAAATTAATAAATTACTCTTGCGTAAAAATTTACAACAACAAAATAATACATTTTAAAGATATAAAAAATAACTAGGAAAATAAAACATATTAATTTTATACTTTACATATTATAATTTAGATCTATGAATACAAAAATAGACAAATGATAGAAAATCTAAGTCCTAAAGGTGTCTCCGTTGTCATCAGACTCTAAATCATCACTCAAAAATCCAGGATCATTGGATGGAATTCTTAGTAGACTTAAAACTTCCGTATGTACCACAGAACCTTTTTTTTAGGAAGTGGTCGAATAGATGAAATTACAGGGTCTGATGAGCTTAACAATTTATTTAATATATCTTGAGTGGTGCTGGTTCTGGAAACTTTTCGGCTATGGTGTTATCGGTATATCTTCACTTAGTTGTCTTATTGGAAGTAAAAATAATTTCATTACTGTCGCACCATGTATTAGGATTTTATGAACACTTGTTGGCATGGGGTACCAATTATATAGACATACCGTACATAAAGTCTGGCAGTGTCTAAAGTATCTTGTTCGAAACTATTTTCGTCAATGTCATATCCACTGGACATTACTATCAAATCCGCATCGATACCTGTTAGTTCCGAAGACAGAATATGATTGTCAAAAAATCGACAGGCAGTGTTGACATCATTGGTACTACCAAAGCCCTGCTTTGGCATTTCTACCAGTACGACAGTTTTTTCTCTGAACTCGTTAATAATGTTCGTCTTTCTTGATCCAACGTTTAGTTTATTTTCTTGTCCACTGACTTGTAATGATTTAATTTCGAGACGATATGAAATATGCCATAGATATTCAAAAAATCTAATTTATGCATGCAACGTTGACAGACCAAATGAAAACGTGCTAACCTCACACTCTAGATTTACAACTCCACTGATCTCATTCATGTCTTTGGGCCTGGCTTTACATATAGAGCACATTTGTGTCCAGTTATTGTTTGTCAGTGAGTTGCACACCTTCAAAATATTTTAACCTACCGCTATGTGGTATTTTTGTATTATATAATTAATTAAAAACTCATTTGATTTCACGGAAGTGGCAGTTAATATACCCCGTTCTATTAATACCTCGAATAATCCTCTTCGGGGAATCCATATAGACCTTCCTGAAAATAACAAATTTGTTCAAGGAAGGACAAAAGAGGAACACAATTTATATATGACATAAAAGGTGAGACTGCAGTCTACAGTATGTATATACTCATACATGGGAACAAATGATGTTTTGTTTCTAAACGCTAAATGAAATAAGCATTTTGACAGCAAAAAAATACAAAAATAGTGGAACATTAGATGTTAGCTCAAATCTCACATACATGTGATATTGATATATAAGTTAGTAAATTAAATAAAGAATACCTTGAGGAACGTTAGCCATAACAAACTTTTGCAAATATATCCAGACGTCACTCAATACACAACCATCTCTGCTCACGCGTAGGAGCGAACTAAAAAAGCTTTGCAAAACATCGAATTTACGACACACTTTGCGGCGTTACCAAACTTCCATCAAGCGTTATTGACAGATTTAAATAAACACCTAAAATGCAGAAACTATTTTGCTATACTAAAAAAAATTTATGTATTTAAAATATTAACGTTTGCAAAAACCACTTAATTCGGGTTTTTTCTCCATTCCGTCCATAGTGCGGCGTAGGGCTCAGTGCAGTGCGAAGTAGATATAGGTACCGCTACGTAAGTGGGTATACCTATCGCCACAAATTTTTCGTTCATTAGATTTTTGATCATTAAAGTTTTCCATCATTAGATTTTCGTTCACTCGATTTTTGTTCATTAAATTTTTCGTTTATCATTTTTCTTTATTTTATTTTCTTTTAAAAAACTTATGATTTACGATTTTAAAAACTTCTGAGACCGTAAATTATTAAATGGTTTGAATTCAGTGTTTTTTATGTGAATGATACTGCAATATTCTACAGGGGTAAAGATCTAAACATCCTACTAGAAAGTGCACAAAGTGACCTAGAATGAATTTGCAGTTGGCTTCAATCAAATATTCTAACAATGAATATAAAAAAAACAGGATGCATGATTTTAAGCTCAACCCGTAAAATAATTCCTCCTCGTGTACCCTTAAAAATTGAAAAGAACGATTTGAAAATCCTGATACAAGAAAAATAATTTGCGCTGGGCATCCACAAGCATTTAACTTTTAAACAACACATAAAAGATAAAATCACTTTTTAATTAACGTTTTTAGCCGATTATTATATCTATTACCAGAAAAAAACGGTAGCTTCAACGGCTTACAAAACCTTTATTTCTACGATAGAATCCGGTATACAGCATAGTGTAAAAAAAATATGGTCCTATGCCAATTCTCAAAGAAAATCTCCTACCGATCATATGATTTACGGTGAAAAAACTGCTAAGGACAGTAAAGTAGTAGCTGATTTATTTTCTGAATATTTTATCTGTATTTTCGAATGTTCAACCTGCTCATACAAGCAGTGATTGTTCTAATTCAAATAACGTGATTAACTCAATCGAGATCAATGAAGACATCACCTTCAAATACCTTAAGTCCATCAATATTACAAGTATTACATTCATATTTGATAACATGAAATCGAATAGGTTCATATACTTATATCTAGAAAGATGGTTGTATTTGTACCGCAGCAAGCGACGTCGATATTCTTACTTGAAGTATTCACAGCCTACAATCGTACTAATTTCAAATGCAACTCTCGATCCATTGAGTGGAAGAAGTTTGCAGCGGGCGAAAAACTAGATTTAACAATTTTAGAATATTTATAAAATTGGAATAAAATTATATTATTTACCGAACGCTCCTGTCATCGGCGTCGCTTGAGGTATCTTCGAAAAATCGACGAGTTCTTCTGAAGTTTGTTTATAAACTTTTAGTTTGTAGATTTACAGTCCACGAATTCATTCGTTCTTTTGCTGTCAAATTTCAAGATTTATTTTAGTGGCACTATGTACGAAGTGGTGTGTAAGAGATAGAGGAAATTATGTCACCGTCTCTTAGGTTATTTCTATTATGTTGTTTAAGGTTAAAAAAAAATTATTTGTAAACAGAAGATTTGTTTTCATTGTTATAGAATAATCTTGTATATTAACTGGCTGACGTCCCCGGCATTGACCGGTCTTAAAAAAATTTATTTAGTAGTAATTTTCCTCTTATTTTTAACGTTAAGGAAGCAAAGTTTCGTCTAGATTTATCAAGGTTCTGCTTCAATGTGTGGGAAAAGGAAATATGGTGGTTTTTCGAAATCTCGTGAAAGCAGTGACCTTCCTCTAGTTTTGAAGGTCCGGTGGGCAAAATTTCATCAACATCTTAATAAAACTGTAGATTTGTATCCAAATTGCCCCCCACCCACATCAGGCTTTTTTAAAATTATTACTTTATATAAATAGATATATGTATCACTCCATTTTTTTTAAAATTTGAAAATGGTTTTCAAGTAGTTTTTTTTATTAGCTTAAATCCGTTGTTTTTTTATTTTTATATTAACTCCACACATGAGGCTCTGAGGAAAATAATTTCCCTCAGGGCCTATGTCATATTTGAAGGTCTTTTTGAGGAGAGGAAGAGAAGGTCGTGAAGAGACCCATGTTGTGGGAAGAAGGAAACACAGAGGCCAGCAAATCGTTCCATAACCGAGCTGTTGAACTCAAAAATGAGTCGTAGAAACGATCCGTTAAGATTGCCTATTATCTAAAAATTGCAATCCGTTTGTTAAGACGGGAGAATCTAGCAAACGGACCGCCTGTTTCTGCGCAGATTCGATGATGTTTTTCAGGTACTTTGGGGCAGATGATTTCTGTAATCCGTCTATTGCCATAATCAGTGAGTCCATGGTTATATAATATAGGATTTTTTTCAACCTCTACAATAAAGTCCACATAAAATTCAATATTGTCTAATTTTTGCAAACCACTGCGCCACAAAAAACGAACGCGTTCGATCTTGAATTCATGTAGCGCGGCTGACGTCTCGCCACAAACTGCACCCGCTATAAACGTGTCCTTGGTGTGCGTGCTTGCGCTCATTTAAAAGAGGGCGTTAAATGTGTCGCATTTCAAATGTGGCGCCACAGTTATCGTAATACAAGTGTATGTCTGGTGTGGTTCGCCGAACTGCTTCGGAGCATTGTCGACTGAACCACGGCTTTGCTCTAATCCGTGGCAAAGGGCAGGATTCCGCCTGTCAGCCAGCCGAGTCTGTTGATCCTGAGAACTTCAACCATGGTTCGTTATGAACATTGAAGTCCCCCAAAATCACAAACTCGGCCGAAGGGTAGCGGGGCAAGAGATTATCAATAGTCTCGCTCAAATGATTTAACAGCTCGAATGTGTCTGATTCGCTAAGGTTCAATGAGCGGTACATAAACACGCGTAGAATCTTGCCGTACTGGCAAGACTGACGTGCACCCACAATTACGTCGAATCTGGGGTTTTCCAGATTCAACAATCGCTCACAGTTGACGTCAGATCGGCTATAGAGACAGTTGTTTGTATGTTTTGTTAACGTATTTAGCCATTTTGAATTTCAGTTAATTTTGGACGTGACAAAAATGATGACCTAAACAATATGATAAAAAGTAAAGTAATGTAAAATAAGTAGTCGCTTAAATTTAAAAAAATATATATAAATACGAGGGTGCTTGTTTGTTTGTTCGTCCTTCTTCCACGTCGCAACAGAGCGACCGTTCGACGTAATTTTTTGTATATGGATATTTGGAGAACTGGGTATTGACATAGGTTTCACTTTATTACAGAAAAAGATTTCATTCCCGAGGGGAAATTCTGTTCACAATAGATTCTCAATATATTCACAATATATATTAAGTTTTGGTACAGCCGTCTTATTAACGATTTAACACGGTAGTACTTCTGCATACATAAATACACACTTCACCACAATCAACACATATGTCCTGATGATGGACACTTTGCCGCTTTCCGAAGCTATGGCTAAAGAAGAAGGAAGTGGAACACTGCAAAATAAACCAAAAATTAATCACATTTTTGCCTAAATTTATTTATTTATTTATTCACGCCCTTAGGGCTTTTATATGAAATTTAAATTATTAAATTTAAATTGAAATTAAATTTAAATGGTTTAAAATATGAGCTTGACGTCAGGAATGTAACGTTGTGAGCAAAAATTGTAAACATGGTTAATTGAACATGTAAAATCTCTCGACAATACCTTAAGTAGCATTTAATAAAACACTGTGAATTTTTTCAAACCTATGATGTGTTAAATAACAGAACCGAATGTGTTTATTTTAATTTTCGGAGCGTACTTGGCGATTTTTTTTCTATCGAGGAATTTTATGAGATTACCGTTTCGGCTCGACAGTACCCAGAGATTATTTTTTTTTTAGAACTTAGAAACTTAAAGTGTTCAAGGGACATATGTTATAAATCCATAGAAAATCGGAATACCGGCCCAACGGGGATACCCAACGGTGATTTTTCCATACAAACGTATTCCATATTTATCTCTCTGGATTTTAACCCTAGAGAAAATATTGTTTTTACATAAAATAGATATCAACTACTAGTGTGTCGGTAGTTTTTGTTTTTTTTTTGATAAGTTACTTTTTATAGAAGTTATGACCTTCCAAAAATCAATAAAATTGATTGGTTTAAACGCCGTCAAAAGATGTTCAGTATACAAACTAGACAATGTTTTTTTTTTTAAGTAAAACGTACAGACATATATAATAGTTTTTTCTTATGTAGTTGGTAAAAAAAAAATTGAAAATCAGTCCTCTTTTGGAGGAGAAAAGTGGGGAATACAAAACCTCGATTTTAGTTAGGTATATTGTATATATTGTAGCCCGAGGTCCCTTGTCCCTTTCGCTCAATATCCGGTAGATTAAGAGCAACAGTGACAGAAACAATTTAGTAAAATCTATTTATCAAATTTTCTCCACCACTGGGTTTCATCTTAAAGGGATCGGCTGCGCAGCCATTCTGATTCAAAATAAAATTTTGGATTTGAGGCCAAACTAAAAAATATTTTGTAACCAAAGGTAGAGCAAATATTTAGTAAGAAACTGTTCTACTTTATTTATCTGTGTTTTAAATTAAAAAAAAAAATTAAGGATATCAATTTTTCATGATATAAAACGTAACTTTGGCAATTATTTGTGAGTTAATGATAATTATTTAAAAAAAATATTTTTACTTTGTTTACTATAATGAAATGATGAAATATAAAATAAAAAAGCATTTTCATGGACATAAAAATGTAAATTAAAAACGACCGATTGACGTTGCTTGTTAACACAAATTTGTTGCATATAAATTAAAATGTCTACGCAAAAAAACATTTTTTTATATTCATAATCAACTCACAAAAATTTTAAAAATTGCCTCAAAAATCACGAAAAATTGATTATTTATAAAACTATGTTGTATAATTTAAAACAAAAATAAGTCAAATAGCATTTATTCAGACTAGATATCTGCTTTACTTTTTGAAAAAAAAAATAACTATGTTATTCAGCTTGGTATTTCCTCAAATCCAAAATGAAGTTTTGTACGAAAAAGTCCACGCAGATGTCCCTCTTAATCGATATACTAGTATGTATATATATTGAATAAATACTTAAATGTTTGGTGTGGTTGCAGTGCGTGATGATATGGGGTGCGGGTGCGGCCAGCATCTTAGCTGTAGCGCAGGACGTGGACCACAGCAAGTGCTCGCTGGACTACATCCGTCACATCGTCATGGAGAGTTGCATCCGCCCCGTCAGGTTCCGCAGGCACTCCGGATACCTCGAACCAGGTCACGAGAACGCTGGTAAGCTAAGGAAAAAACTCAACTCAAAGCCAGTAATAACAATTCATCAATTTAGTTTTCAAGTTTTGTGATAGTTTTTATATTATTTTTCCATTATGTACAATTTTTTTAACATATTTTTTTTAAATAATAACAGTACTTAAACAGAACATTGACAGAACTTTAATATTACTGTTGAAATTTGATGAATTGTTCAAGTTTTGTAAAACAACTAGCCCTATTGTTATGGTTTTTCTTTTTTATTTAACTACTCGCAGGAAACCCTGGAAAAATATTTCATCGGGAATGCTTTGTAGAGGGTATTTTGAGAAAAGAAAGGAGAGGAATTTCTTTGAAGGAAAATATGGGTTTATTTATGTGCGTTTTAGATAAAACTCAGTGGAAGAGAAGATATTTGTTTAGAGAAGGACAACCAAAAAAATTGTGATTTAAAGTTCCCACTTCTAACACCACAGAAAGCGCAATCTGGGGAGTCAAGCACGTGAATTTAAAAACAGTGAAAAGGAATGGAACTATTTCCAAATCTCATTTGAATAAGTGAGGAAATTTCTTCTTTAGAAAAATGGGGGAATTGTCGAAACCACGGTTTTGATGGGATACTCCTTTATATCGAGGCATAACAGGCTCCCTTTACGACAACCAAAAAATATTTGATCTAAAGTTCTCACTTCTAGACCACAGAAAGCGCAATCTAGGGACTCGAGCACGTGCATTTTAAACGGTAAGAAGGAATAGACCGATCTCCAGTTTTCATTGAAATAATTTCTCCTTTGGTGGAATTTTCGAAACCATTCTAGATGGGATAGTCCTTTCTAACGAAGCATAAAAGGCTTCCTTCAGGACAACCAAAAAATACTCTGTTCAAATATTGCGGGTTCTAGGGACTCGTGGAAGGATTATTTCATACAAATTCGCCTCCATTATTCTCAATTTTACAAACAACAATAAGAGTAGGGAAAGTGACAGAAGACAGAAAAGTGTATTAAAATCTGGAAATCAGCGGAAAGAGTGGCTCCCGGAAGATCAGGAGGGAGAAGACCGCAAAGCACAACACACTACACTTTTTTTGACTACCGATGACAGTCAAATGTAATTGTTGCGAGAATGATTTTAGTTGTTCATTTTTTCACTTTTTTCATTACTTCGTTTATTGGTAGGACGACCAAAATGCAGAGTCCACTGATTGAATAATTATTCTATTGATATTTTCTCATTGCAACCGACATACACCTAAAACTGTACATGTTATGAAAATATATATTAGATTTTTAACTCATGTAAAACTTCTCAACGACATTATATTGTGATAATATGATAAAATGGATCAACGAATGAATGCATTCCCAACTGCGCCACTGGGTTAATCATAATACTGATAAGGTTAATAATGGAGGGTTCCAGAGTATAGACTCTCTCAGTGTCGCTCCGGTGAAAGGCCACCATTCAGTATAGAAACTTTGTTTGAAATGGCTTTACCCGTACTTAGTGGCCAGATCTGAATGGCTTGTAACTTCGCAACCTTCCTTTCCCTTTCTCGTAGTCCCATCGGCTTCAGACTATTGCGACTCCTGTACGGTTTTAATACGTATAGAAATAATACAAATAAAAACATTATAATACATCTCGATTATAATTCTTTTTTATTATTGTAGGGCGGGGCTAGTTAAACATGATTTTTCTCTCTTATAGATATTTTTGTTATAACTTATTCTGTCGCCTTTATCAATTGAAAAAAAAGACGGTTCCAGATTCTGCCTCCCTGGATTCATCTTTTTTTTAGGTACACTTCTAGAAAGTTTAAAATCGATATTATTAATAAATTTTAGAGGGAAAAAAATACGTTACATATACAATTACAGTAAGAAATCGGAATGGAGCAAGTTGAACCCCACCAACAATTAGCCCCAACCATGTTTTATTACAAATTTCGTCGGATAACTAATATACCCTTAAATATAATATAAATTTTCAATTGACGTGATAAAGTTAAGTAAACACCAATTTTAAATAGACTTGCCTTGACCTGGTACATATTTTCATTGGTATCTGTTTTCAAAAAAGCAGTTGAACGTCTATTTTACTTTAAAACTCCCGTGTACACGCTATGAACGCCATGCGTCTTTCGAATGCTTTGTGGTGTGGTCCCCACACTTCCAGCTTGCTAGAACATGTTCGGCATTCTTTTTCAGTATTTCGGATTCCAAGATATTGGCGTGGTCCAACAAGCCCCTTGGTTCAACTAGACCCGCTCAACCCTACCATAATTCGGAGCTCGACCGTTGCGAACTCTTGCATGTAGTTAATTTAAGAGTACCTACTCGAGTAACTGGGTGTAAGGACCTATTTCAATATCACCATTCACAAACAAATAATCAGTTTTTCTCAATGCCTCCTATGTGGAGTTAATCTATAATAAAAATATATAGCAAACTCGCCAGTTCCTCGCTTACATAGTGTAGTAAACAAATGAAGAAATGATATCAACAATTTCAACGTAACAATTTCTATGTTGAAAACATACTTCTTATGTCAAAATATTATTTCAGATAATTTCAGTTTATAATTGTAATTATTTTTTGTATTTCAAATTTATTCCATTGTAAACCACTGAAAGTATTTTTTGCAACCTATTATTTATTACTAACGCATATGTAAAAAAATGTAAACAGCAATGTGGTCAACATTTACACGTGATTTTGAAAAAAAAATACGAGTGTACTTTAGATCACACGACTAAATACTTATTTGGTAATCTAATCTAATTTTCTTTCTGGCATCGAATAAAACCATTCCAATCATCAACAGTGTATAAGAATCTAAACTGAAGATTCGTTTGGGTTGTTACCATGTGACAAATCAGTCGTTTCAATGCACTGAGTTTGCACACTCTAAATGAAAATTTGATTAAATTTATTATGGGAATTACGCTTAGAATGGGATTGTTGAATTAATTCTTACAAAGTTTAAAATAAAACTTTTTTGATGCGGATTCTACGTTGCGAGAACGACGTTTATTCACATTTGCAGCAGGAAATTAAAAAAAATTCCAATCGAAAAAGTGCTAGTTATTAGTTAGATTTTAACGTTTAGAATGTGAGAAACAACAACACAACTATTCCATTCCAAACATCATAACTGTGGATTTTAGCACTGATTTTACATTGTGTGGAATGAACCTCAAATTTTTTTTATTATTATCGTTCGCCTCGTAACGCTGTAATTTCCGTAATGCCAGTTTACCCTCAAGTCAAGCGTGCGTAAAGACGTATTTACTTCAAAAAAATTTTAACCCCTTTTCAGCAGAATTTTAATGCTTCTCGAAGAAAATTGGCGCAGTTGACATTAAAAATAAGAGCAAAATGATTGTGTACATCTGATTTAGAAAACTGTATAGAACCCAGGAAACTTCAGCTTGTATTAAATATGTTTTCAGTACGCAAAAATAGGAACCTACTTTACTAAACTTTGAATTTAAAATTTCTTCTTAGAAGCAATCTTCCCAACAAGCTTTCCTTTGACATTCTCGTAACTTTAAGAGTCCAGCTTAGGAACACGGGCGCGATTGAAGTTTAAGTTAGCTTCTCAGAAGGAGGGCCGACTGTACGGAGCCCACGGTTACTGTAAAAAAGTACGCAGCTTTTGACTGCGCGAGATACAACCCTTAGTTTTGCTTTGCACTCACTTCATACCTGGACCTCTTTTGATGGCAAAAGAAAACTTTTGAGCAAGTCTAATAATACATAAAGCTGGCAGCCAATAAAATATGCGTTAAGAAAATGAAGATAATGTTGGTAGTTCTAAAAATACATAAAGCGAGTCTAATAATACATAGAGATAGCAGCCAATAAAAATGCGTTAAGAAAATTAAGATAATGTTGGTAGTTCTCAGTTGAAGTATGATACAGTTAAATATGACCGAATCGGATGGGGACACATTAGCTCAGTGGACAGAGCATCTGCCCGGAAAGCCGAAGGTCCTGGGTTCGAGTCCCAAATCTGACCCGATCTTTTTCTGATTTTTCTGTTTCAGATTTAGATTGAGTTTCGCTAATATTATCTTCATTAATTAAAAAGAAAACTTTTGACTTTCAAAAGGGAATAATTATTATTATTGACCGATTTCAATTTTTGTAATACGGACGTTGTGTGATAATTTTATATGCTTTTTGCTGGTATTTCAATGGAAGGCGCACTGGTGAACGAGCATTCTAATTTCAAATTTTTTAGATAAAATTCAGATAAATTCATTTTTATAAATTATTTTACTGATACATAAAATGGTTATGTTAGCTACTTCCGGTGATTTTTCACTACAACGCAACGGCGCGAATTACTTTTTATATTAAATTCTAGACGAAGTGACTCTTTTTTACAAAAAAACATAAATCGATTTTGAAAGATTGTTATTTTATGTGGTACACGCAGTTTTAAAATTTTGAAAAACTAAGTTATTTTTAAGATACTAAGGTTTATACCATTGGTCGTCAGCAGATTTGTTCAATTTTCAAACGATAGATTCTATTAAACAGCACAAATTTCAAATCATATAATCATACAACAAAATAAATCAATACATAATCTAATCAACACAGTATTCATTTATTTAATTTTGGTTAAATTAAAATCTTTAAAAAATAAATCCGAGAACGTGTTTTGTGACAAAAATACCTCAGTTTTTCTATTTATTTAAGGTCTTACAAACTAAAATATTTCATAATTTTTTTTTATTTTGTTTAGATATTATTGAAAAATCATAAATACGTATGATCAAAAAATACTTATGTAGGTATGTATTAAAGCAAGTTTTGAATGAAATAAAAAGATATTAAATTTTGAGATTAAAAAAATTTGATACAGGGAATAATCGGTCTTTCTCATTGGAACCTCCCCGTACAGTTGCAAGCATTTTTAAACTTTTATTCTCAGCCGCTGGTCAATCACTCTTAAATATACATTATTAGAGTGCTTAGAAAAGATCCCCATTATAATATTTTGTAATATGGACGAGTTAAACCATACATTGTTCGACTTAACTTAAGTATGCAATATTGCTTGAATTGTAGTATAGCCTAGATTTGTGTTTAAATTATGATAAAAAAACAAGAGATATAAAAAAACTTTAAAAAATATACGAAAAAGATAATTTTTTTTAAATTGCCACGGCCGAGAATCCACCGAATAAATACACCGACCGTGAGACCCCTGAGTAAGAACCACAACGACAACCGTGGTCGTGAGGTAATGCCCTCGACTAGCAATCCCACGGTCGTGGGTTCAAATTCCGGTTTGCGGAAGTAAATTTTATTTGATTGAATCGTCTTATTTTATAATTCGCTATGCTGCGCTTTTGTGTCTTTGTGAAAATTATAAATTACAACAATTTGTTCACTGCCTTCATTCTCGTCATTTACATACTCCAAGTTGGGGATGCCATGGTTCACAGGCTCTGAGATTATTCAGGAACTTTTTTTTATCTATATTGGGTATTAGTAGACGTCGGATTATATGCACTAACAAAATGCCAAAATATGCATACAAATATGCACTAAAAAAGTCCAAAATATGCACTAAAAACTCTTGATATGCCCAAAATATGCATAATGCTAAATCAAAAAACCATTTTCATTTTTATATATTTTTATTAAATACGCTACAAAACAGCGAAATATTCTTAAAATTATCCATAGTATTGTGACAATATACAATTAAGTATTTTTTCCAAATTTTTTATCGTAAATTTGTGACTTTTGTCACCCAGTATTAATTTTGTACGCCGAAAACCACCTCTCTACGGTCAACTGACGTCATTCGACAAAATTTAAAATTTGGCACCATTTCTGGAGATAACTGTTTAGACAGGGGATGACTGGTGCCGTTGATGTAGGTATTAATGTTGTTCATATCTTCAAGACTCGGGTTTTTAAGCAAAATACATCTAAAACTATTTACGATTTTTTTCTGATGTTGAATTAGGAAAGGTATTGGCGAGTTCGATCATTGTTTCCAGTATTTCTATTGATTTAAATAGAGGAAGAATTTTCTGTTTCCAATTTTTCTATGGCATCAGGGAACTTGTGGAAATGTGTTGAGATGAGGGCGATATTCTGTTTAATGGATGTTTCATCAAATGCTAGCTTCCTTGGCCTCAGAAATGTCAAATTGACTAGCGAAATATGCACGATTGGTAAAAAGGCTAAAATATGCATTAACGCCGTAATTAGAGAGTTATATGCATTTGCATATGCAAATATGCAAATGCATGTGTCAAGAAGATGGGAAAAGAGAGCGGTGGGAAAGTACCTGACTATTCACATCTGGTCACCAAACACAGCTAAAGCAATTTCGATAATATGGCAAGAATCAAGCAGATTCTAGTCATACTAATTTATGTTAATTTCTTCCAGGGAAAATGCGTAGACCAAAGAATGGCCGAGTGATACAACTTAATTAAAAAGAAAAATGTCGATGGTGCCAAAAAAATCTGACGCCATTTTTATTCAAGAGGCTTCTTTTATTTTATTATTATTACTTGTACTTCTCTCCATTTAATCTCCTACCACTTCGCTATTTTTTGGCTACATTTCAAGATGCTGTTCAATCTTTTATTTGACGACGCTTTTTTTCTGAAAATTAAATACCAAGATATAAATCCGATCAATACACAGAAATCAAGAGTTTGTGACGTGTTAGGTCTGTAAACAGTGTTTTAAGTTATGAGATTTTTTTCTGAATTTAAATATATTGAAAGGTAACCTCTTTAATAAAGTTTATTTACTAGCGAAGCCCTGAAAAATCACGAGATAATCTGAATTCTTGACGCAATCCGTTCAAGGCAGCTTCTAATTCACAACTAATATTTAATATTAAGTTTCTTTTGATAATATGACTTGTACTTAATAAAATAACTATGATTTTTAAGACAAATAATTGAGATTGCGAATTCTCAGGACAGTAAACCTGTTATCATAAAAATAAAGGTGCTGGCTAATAAAAATTGCGACAAACTAAAAATTTGAAATAACAGCTATGAAAATATCATGACATCGAACTTGAGAGTTTTCATGTTTCAGAAAATAAATTAAAACGGTAAAATGGTGCCTGACGTGCATTTCTTGACGAAGCGAGAATAAATTATAATATTGATATTTATTTTCATTTCAGGGAACGGAATCGACGTCTCTTCTCAACACCACAGCATGACGGAACCACCTCTAAAGCGTTCCATCCTCCACCTACCCCACCACCTTCTACCCATGGACAGCACGCTGGTCGTCAGGAGGAAACTGAGACGCGGGAAGAGAAACCTGGACTCGCAGTACGACGTCTACTTCCATTTCTGCTGCAACCACATGGACATCTGCGAGAACCTCGAGTGTCCTTGAAAGTCCTTTGAACACTTGGAGAAAACCAAGGACTTAAAGACGCGACCTTGAACCACGTGGAGTGGTCGAATGCGTCAGAACGCTGTGGAGGGGTGTTTGAAATATGATTGTGATATATAAATAAGATAAATCTCGTTGTGAGATTTGTGTGGCTCGAAGAATTGTGTGGATTTGAATATATGATTTATGTGGTATTGAGTTTTTAAATGTCCGTGTAGAAATTTTCGGCAATGTCAAGAATACCAGGCATAGAAAAAAACTACATCTCGTTCATAGAACCCACAAATGGAGAAAGCACTACAAAGATATCATGTTAGTTAATATAAAAATGAAATATTATAAATAGTTTTCAGTAAATCTGAATAATTCTTTGTCGATTCTTCGAATAGTTTCAAAGGAGGATTTATTCGTCACTAGCCGTGGGTTTGATTTTTAATTAATAAAATAGGTTTACTTTAATTATAACAGGGATAATCCTATGAACATGTTGACTTTAAATTATGTTTTTGATTGTTAATGATATTATTAAGTAGCAGTAAAAAAAATGCCTTATGGTCATAAGATACAATTTAAAACCAACATTTTTTCAAGAGACTTCTAGAATAAGCTACTAAAGTAATGTTTGTGTATGTACATATATAATTCGTTTGAAATGTCAAAATGTGTACTTAATGATAATATTAATATTTATTAAATAAGATAAATAATAAACATGTCTATTGATTTTGTCTGTAATATATAATTTAATATTCCCATTCTATCCAATAATTCGGTCCTTCATAAGCAATTACTAAGTATAAATGATTTAAATTCTCTGGAATTTTTCAACAAATAAAGGAGTTCTAATAACTCCCGGAGCAAATTGTGTTCCTGTTTTAATAAAACCCTTCCCCTGTAAATAAAGCTTGTGAGCTTTATTTTGAGGCGGTCGAGCGGCAAAATTCAAAGAAAGGTAGATATAATATTGGTTGTTTGCAAATAAAAAAAGTGATTAATTAAATGGAAAAAAATTACGTATTTCCCATTGTATTATCAAGTAGAGGAATTATGAAATATGTTTTTGAAAAATATTGTTATTAATATATTTTAAAGAGGAGATTCAACCAAGAAAAAAATTATAATAGGTAATATTCTTGTTCTTGAGCTACAAAGTAGGTCTGGATCTTATTGAACAAGTTTCGTGTATTAAAACCCTAACGACTCATATTAATTTACAACAAAACAAAATAGAGTACTTTTTTCAACGTTAGCTTTATACGGTCCCTGATGGAAACAATTTCCCTTGGGGCCTATATCATCGGGGATGCTGTGTGAAGGGTCTTTTTGGGGAAAATAATGAGAGGAAGTTCTGGGAAGGAAAAAGACGTGAGGAGTGGGTAGGAATTCGGGGTGTCAATGTGTCCATGAGTGGCAGACGTATGAATCCATCCCTCCCTCTACGGCGATAAGTTCAGAGAGTCTGGCTGGAGAGGTAAAAAGGACTCCCTTAACCAGTATCGCCTGATCCGGCCCGCCACATGTGCCACTAAGACTAAGACAAACATCACCCCATGAATCCGAGCACCCCTTTTTTTATTCATAAAATATTTTTGTATACAGTTTTTTACATTCTTTTCGACTACCACACTAGACACATGCCCATATTATGGTAGTCGAATGTCGTAGTCGAACGAACCCCTGCTAAGTTACCAAACGGCGAACCACTTGGGAAGATCTATGGCAGGGGTGTTGGTTATCCGATAAATGCGGATAAAGCGGCGGTACCAGCCTCACAAATTTAAAAAATTAACTAGTGAGTATTAATAAATAGTAAATGTAAATGTCTACTAATCATAGATTTAATTTGGTCTTTGGAAATTTTTTTTTAAAAAATAGCATAGAACCTAAGAGGTAGCTATAGAACCTCCACCTTAAATAAAGGGTAACTCAAGTTGACAGAACGTAAGCACGGAGTTCTTTCAATTAAAGCAAATTATAGCATTGCGGAGAAACCTGCCAACACAGACGACTAAATTGCTAGTTAACGGCTGACGACTACTGCACCGGAATATTATGCAAGTATTCGTAATCAACAAATTGCAATCCATTTTCAAAGCTGCTGCAAGATTTATCCTATAAATATTCCCACATTTCAGAGCATATTTAAATTAATCAATTTTTCCCACATCTCAAAAATCTTAACTCTTTCAATTCTCCTTAAAGAAAGTACGAATTCGTTCGCTGAATGGTAGGCTTCATCTTCATCAGAACTGAGTATTCCTGAAATAATCAATTCTCGGCAGCCAACTCTTAGATCAGCAACTTCATCAGCTATCGGACGGTTGAAGGAACCAAAAGGTACACCAGATACTTAGTTCGGTGAACATGATTTTGGTGTGTCGGGACTTTGGTCCTGGAATAAACTGCCCCACGATTAATTTAAGAATAATTAAAGACTCGACAGAATTCAGAGCGAAGCTTAAATCTTTTGAAAGTCGTATCCATTAATGGTGAAGTTTCAAACATAATTTACGAGTACATGTACATATCTAAATTCATTTACAGAATATAATGATTTCGCACTCTAGGGCTCAAATGCGTCGTTTCGTTTTTATGCAATAACGTGACGCCTGTATTTTTATTAAATTTATGTTTCTTCTATAAGATGTTAGCAAATTCGGAGAAGCCGTTACCGTGTAAACATCTTAGGAGTTCTTTGACGCGGGTATTAATATGTCTTCCAGTTTTGCGCATAAAAACGTAATGGATATCAGATTGGATAACTTAGAAGCACTAGAGCCAAGGAAAGCCAAAAACATTAACTAACAATAACTAATTAATTAACAACAAATCCTAACAATAAATCCAAATAAAATTCCGATTCTTAGGTTGTTTCCCATTGACAAAGAACATTCACTTCCCAATCATCAGTCCCTTACTCCAATTACGTCCTCCACCGGCGGAACCCAACCCATTTTTTCAATCCACTGAATATACATATTATTACACATGTTAGAAATTAGTAGAGATCATACTGCCCTGAAGAAGCTACGGTTGTAGCGAAACCCGGTCGGCATAAAGTATAAAAATAAAAGTGGGGTTTACAAAGTAATTTTTTTTTTTATTTAAAATTTTTATTATGTTAAGGTAAGAATGTTTTTTACCTGTTTTTTTCAATCCAAGCAAGTAATATTTGTACAGCGTCCTTGAGATGATTTTTCACAGAAGCGGTGTTTCACAAAATATCCGATTATTATTAATATTGATGCGAGCCTTATGATGACGCACTTATTATTTTCATAGAAATCTCGAAAAATAAGCACAATATAATATCATTTTTTTGTATCAGTTTAGTAGCAATACTTCTTCAATTATTAGTCACGGATTATGCGTCTGACAATACAAATACTTTTATCTCGGAGTAGCATTATGTGGTATTTTTGGAAATATAAAAGTTGATGAAGGACAACTAATGCTTTTTAAATAATTATGAGAAAAAATTTAAGTAGGCATTTGAGAAGATATTTCTGGATGAATGGTTTATTTGTAATTCTTTAGCATTATGACGTCGGAACACAATATCTTCTGGCTAGACTAATTTAATGAGCTCACATCTGCTAGATAGCTTTTACCCATATAATTCAGAATTTTCTTCTTCCTTGCACTGTCCCAACTCGTTGCCTAGGTAGGCTGTTGGGGTCGGCTCTTCTCGTTCTCGGGTTGTAGCTTCTTCGGTTCATCCAGGAGTTCTTTGGCCTACCTCTGGATGACTGTCTGGAAGAAGCTCTATAGATATTGCCTGCTTTACTGTATGGTCTGGTGGTCTCCGTCTTATGTGCCCATACCATCTCAACTGTCGTTCCTCCAGCTTACTGTTTATGTCCGTGACACCAAGGCTACCACGAATGCGTGAGCGTTTGATCTTATCTTTTAATGATACTCCTGCCGACCATCTAAGCATTCGCATTTCTGCTGATTCGAGTGTTCTAGACCAGGAGTTGTATATAGTCCAGCATTCGGAGCCATGGATTACCGCGGGTCTAACAATAGTCTGGTATATCTTTCCTTTAAGTTTTATTGGAATTTTCGTGTCGCACAAGATTCCTGTTACGAATCTAAATTTAATCCGTCCCACGCCTATTCTGTGGTTGACGTATCTGTGAATGAGTAAGCCCAATTACTTAAATGATTCACAGTTGGCTAATGTTACTCCATCCTGTTGCATCGAAGGAGTTACAGCATTTGGGTCTTCAAATGGCAAGTACAAATATTCCGTCTTTTTCCTGCTAATTTTTAGGCCATTATCCTCCAGGATCTTTCTCCACCTTTCCAGGCTATTCTGTAAGTCACAATGATTATCTGCTATCAGTACTACATCATCTGCAAAAAGCATAGTCTTGAGAATACTGTTGTTCAGTTCTTAAATCGTTAGATAATTCATGACCATTATGAATAACAGCGGACTGAGGACAGATCCTTGGTGTGCTCCTGCTATAATTGGAAATTTTGCTGACATCCTTGATGGGCATCTTACTTGTGTTTCTACGCTTGTATGCATGGAGAGCACATATCCTTCTAGTACTTTATGAGATCTCAATGCCTCCCATATTAGGCTTCGGGGTACCCTGTCAAATGCTTTTTCCAGGTCTATAAATACCATGTGTAAATCTTTTTTTGCATCTCGATATTTTTTAACTATGATTCTGACTGTTTGAATAGCATTGTTGATTTCCCCGATACGAAGCTACATTGGTCGTCATGTATTTTTACAATATTCGTAATTCGTGTGTTTAAAATCCTCGCATATATTTTCATGGTGGGAGATAATTCACCAATATAATTAAGAATATTTTTTCGTAATTTGAAAGACATTTATACATGTGCTTATCCAAGCTATAAATAATTGATTATTTGAAACATACCCGAAGAGAGAAAATGCAATTCCATATAAGTGATAAGTGATAGATTGCTTAACCCCTCAGACCTCGAGCATGTTCTGTCAGAAAATCGGAATATTTTTGCTTTGCAATAAAATTCAAATAAATGGAAAATTTCTGAACGTAACCGAACTGTTTTGAAAGGTGAAAAAATACGCTTTCAAATTGTGTTATTAGAATTAAACATACTCGTTTAAAAAAATATTAAAATATTGATTGCACACATGAAAAGTTTAAAAAATGACTCACCTTACTAAAACTAATATTACAGAGAGCGAAAAAAAATTAAAGACATGTACATTTTATTGGATAAATGTATTATAAACGTTATTATCGCATCACTTTTTGTTGTTTCATCTAAAAATAATTAATAAAAAATTCACAATATTTCATAAAATTTTCTCATATTTCAGTCGGAAACTTTGATTTCTTATATGTGTAGATTTAATTCTTCTATGGTTCCCTTTTAGATTTGAATACAAAACGTGTTATTTCCTTTTTCTAGCACCGTTTAGATCATATTTCTCACCATGTTTTAACTTTTTCTATGATACCTATAGGAGCTGTTCCCAAAAGCGAACAAATTAGCCCGCGAGGTTAAATAAGTCGAAACCCGACAAGTGTCTGAATTAAAATATTTTCTATCATATGAATAATAATTATTAATGCGACCTTTATGCCACCGCTCTTTTCAGAAGATCGGAGTCACGCAAATGGGATCATGAAAGTGCGGCTGAAAACTTTGAGGTCAGTTTTGTATTCACCAAACATACGATTCAATACTAAAACATAACATATGAGAAATTATTTTGCTTTACATTGCAAGCAGAATTAAGTTCATATATTAATTTGGACAAAGATTAGGTTAAGATTGATCCGGTCAGTATGGTTTCCAAAGGTATTATTTTTTTTTTTTTTTTTTTTATTTGTGAAAATTTTAATTATAACATTATAAATATATTTTATTTAACATTTATATTAAATTACTACTCTTCCATTTAAAGCATTTGCTTGTGTATGGAAGAGGAGTGTACATAGGTGCTGTTATTAATTATTACTTAGATATTTAATTTTACATGCTGTGCGCATATATGTATATGCGTGCTATAGTTGGTACATATTATGATGGAAAATAATAAAGATATACCATAATTTTTTTATTTTTTTTTTGTTATAAAGTTGAATTTATATTTAATAGAAAATATTAATTAAAAATAATAAATATATATATATTTTTTTTATATGTAATAAATATATATATTTGTGATGTGTGTATTTTGAAAAAAGAGAGAATGTTATGGAGAATAAAAGATATTTGCAAGAATTAATTTAATTTAGGTTTTTTTTTTTTTTTAAGATTGTCTTTAAAATGTTTCTTGATAGAGTGCAACATTTGAATTTTATCATTAATGCTTCTGATTTCTTCCGGTAGTTGATTGAAATAGGTTCTTCCCTGGTAAGTATAATGGTGTTGTGCAAATGTGGTATTTAATTTTGGGCATAAAAAAATATATTTAAGACGAGTTCGGTTTTCAGTTAAAAATTGATATTTGTGTTTTTCTTTTATAATTTGAATTAATGAATTTTTAATATATAAATCTTTAAATGTAGGTACTTGAAATTCGTCAAACAATCGTTCCGTTGGGTAGTCCAAAGGTTTTTTTAATATAATTTTAATTATTGTTCTTTGTACAATTTCTATTGGAAGAAGGTTAGATTTATATGCGGATCCCCAACTTATAATGGCGTATTGTAAAGTGGATTGAACTAAGGCATAGTAGATTAAATATAGATTTTTTATCGATAGAAAATTTCTGATTCTTAAAAATACATATATAAATTTTCTAATTTTTTTTACAACTTCACATATTTGTTCTTTCCATTTTAAATTTTTGTCGATAATTACTCCTAAATATTTGATTGTGTTTGTGGTTCTTAATATTGAGCAGTTTTGTAAACAGTAATTTTTATTGTGCGTTTTAGAGTTGTTATGAATGATAATGTTAAAGTTTTTAGGGGTATCATTTGTCTGTATTGCAAATGGAATTACATATGTTTTATCAGTATTTAGTGATAGTAAATTAATGTCGAAGAAATTCTTAAGAGTATTTATGTCTTCAGTGGCTTTTAATATTACATTTTCCCAAGTTTTTTCGCTTATTATTAGTACCGTATCGTCGGCATACGAAGTAATTTGGCCGTGTAGGGGTTGAAAAAAAATGTCGTTAACATATATGGTAAAAAGAATTGGTCCGAGCACTGTACCTTGCGGAATTCCAAAGTCTGATGTGTCTTTATCGCTATTAATCTGATTTATTTTTACTACTTGTTGTCGATTTTTTAGGTAGCTTGAAATCCATTTAATTGCGTTGTATTTTATACCAATATTATTTAATTTTTTCATTAGTATCTTATGGGATATGCTATCGAAGGCTTTTCTAAGATCAATAAATATACCTGCACATTTTTTACCATTATCTAATGATTCGTAAATATATGAAGTTACACTGGAAATAGCGTCTTGTGTGCTAAGTGATTTTATAAAACCAAACTGATTTTTGTGAAGTATTTTATTATTATCTAGGAAATTTACCAATTGTTTTTTTACTATTTTTTCAAAGATTTTTCCTATATTAGAAATTAGACAAATTGGGCGATAATTTGTTACTAGATGTGGATCTCCAGATTTGTAAATAGGTGAGATTATTGTATTCTTATAGTTCATTGGAAATATTCCATTTGTTAAACTTAAGTTTATTAAATGAGTGATGGGTTTTATTAAATAATGTTTCATAGATTTTAACAAGTCTGTAGTAATAGAATCAAAACCGGGAGAAGAACCTCCTTTCATATTATCTATTATTTTTATGATTTCACATTCTGTTGTTTTTTCAAACGTTGAGAGTATATTACTTTCCTGTAAGTTTTCATTTATATGGTTTTCAGGGTTTGAAAGTTTTTGTATACTTTTCGCAAGATTTTTTCCAACATTAGCAAAAAAGGAATTAAATACGTTTGCGCATTGCTTAGGCTGTATATTGGCGTCTATAATTTTGTTATCCTGCTCAATGTATTTTATGTTTTGTGTTTTTTTTGTATTGCCTAAGGCTAAATTAACTGTTTTCCACATTTGTTTATGGTTATTTTCAGAAGATAATATTTTATTTTTAAAATAGTCTTCTTTGCTTTTTTTAATATAGGTTGTTAATTTATTTTTATATTTTTTGTAGAAAATATAGGCTTTTTCATTTTGGGGATTTTTTAAAGTTGTTTTGTAAAGTTTTTCTTTGTTTCTGATAGATATTATAAGACCTTGGGTAATCCAAGGTTTTAAACATCGTAATTTTGATTTTATGTGAGTTGTTATTTCAGTTGTTGAATTTTTAATGTGTTCTGATAGTAAATTTTCGAAGTTAGTCGAGCATATTTCGGTATCGTCACTGTTTAAGACATTGCTCCAATTCTCCTTTTTTAACTTTTCAGAGAGAATGGCCATATTTATGGTGGATTTTTTATGTATTATATTATGTTTATTATGTTTAATATTGTTATTATACAGAAGTAAGCATGAATGATGATCGGTTATGTCGGTTTTCCAAACAATTGATTTTAATTTGTGAAGGTCTTTAATATTTACGTTTGTCCAGATATGATCTAAACAAGTTGGAGTATGTTTTTTTATTTCTCGAGTATTTTTATTTATGCAAGATATGAAATTTTGTTCAGTCATACAATTGATGTATTCATTTTTGTTATTGTTTTCTATTTTTTCATTAATGTTTAAATTAAAATCACCTACAATAAAGCAAAGTTTATTTTTGAATTTCGATAATATGTATTTGAGGTCATTAATAAAAGGAATAATACTCGAGCCGTGCGTTCTATATATAGCTATTAGATGGTACATTGATTTGCCGAGTTTAAAATGTATTTCGATGCAGTTTACTAAGTGTATTGGGTGTTCAATTATTTTAACAATACTAAATTTATTATTCGCAAATATTATTAGTCCACTATTTTTGTTGATGTCTATGTTGGTAGAGATATAATTGTATTCAGGTATGTGATAATGCGGTGACTCAGCGGTCGTAAATGTTTCGGATAACACTATGAAGTCCGGTTTTTTAATTAAATTATTTATTTTTAGAATTAGTTCTTCAAAATTTTTTTGAATACTACGTATGTTTAGGTGCATAATAAATATATCATTGATGTTTTTAGAAATAATTTTGTTGCATGAGTCAGTGGATATACATTCATATTCTTGAATTTTAATATTTCTTTCTAATTCGTTATTAATGAAATCATCCATTTTATAAAATCAACGTTTGCCCCAAGGGAAGAGTAGAATAGGAAATTTATGGAAATGATTCTAAAGTAGACCCATTAGCTGACCTTGTGGAAACCCAGTTAATCCCGCGAGGTATCGGGTCTCACATAAGGCTAACCACTGTTGTTTTATTCATGAATTCAAATAACTAGGGGTTGAAACTTATCCACGAACACCTTTCTAGTGAAGCATATTCAATGGAATCTTAAATGATCTATTAACAATTATTGTAATTTAATAGATTGTAATAAGCTTATAATATCATTTAGCCACATGTTGTTTTAACGTGACACCATATTAAAATAAAATAATATATGCCTGTATTATATTTGCGGGGGCTTTTGTAATTTATGAATGTCTTCATCTTTACACAAATATGTTTGTATTCAACTGAATATAACTATCATTTATTAAACACAAAAAAAATCTGATTTCAATGTTCTCTTTTATATGTCAAAATCATTTTTTTCTGAAATCATAAGAAGAAAATACTTAAATTCCTATCAACTTAATTATAAATCAGGTGTTATATCTAAAAAAATTTATTTATTATTTTTTTTTAATAATTTGGACATTAAAGTTAACAAATTGCTAATTTTAAAGTTTACAAATTACATACTATATTTTTCCAGTTTGATGTAGCTCCTACAATACATCTTGAATATTCCGATTGGTGCGGACTTTAAAGTTTCTGGTAGTGTGTTATAAAACTTTATCCCTTTGTACAGCAAACTATTCTGCGTAATCGTTTGATTTCCTTGCACGTTCTTGTGTTATGTCTGTGAATGTCTTTTTAATATAATTTTATTTGATGAGTATTTTGGTAACAGGTTGTTTACTATTTAAAGTATAAATATCATTGTGTTCAAGGTCAGCATCTGTTTTACGGTTAGCCAATTTAGTTCCTTTAATATTTTATTTACTTATGAAAATTTATTTCGCCGAAGTACATTTTATTCTCATTGCCTTATTTTGGAGAATTTAAAACTTATTTTGTTCTCGTTCGTTACACTGGAAATGAATATTTGAATTATATTTGAATCAAAAAGTAGAGTAATAATTGAGATGTAAATAGTTTTAATTTTATCTAATTTTTTTAATTTTTACAATTTGTCCAAAGAAACGGCATCATGACAATGACAATTCTTTTTTCACACTTTCTTCAGGCGGGTATGTACCATTTATTGAAAAGCTCAGTCAAATTTAGTTACCTAGTCAACGATAGCCATCTAGTCAAAGTAATGTTTGTTTGAATAAAATAAATCAGTTAACTATCTATTACTCAAAGTTATCCACCTAGTTAAAGTTAGCCATTTAGTCAAAGTGAGACTTATTTGAATAATGAAGCGGATGTGGAGATTTTCAAAACCGGGAACGAAATACACAAACCAATTTACAGACAAATGAACTACCAAACTGTCGAGTAAGAAAAGGACTTCGCTATGCCCTGTCAAATATTATTTATGAAATGACACAGTAGAAACGTTCACAATTAAAAGAGGAAAAGGCTGCGCGGCTTTATTCATACAAAACTTAAATTTGGATTTGACGCCGTCATTCCCAAAAAAACCTTATTATTATTATTGTTTTAATCAAAAGGTGTAGTAAAATATAAAGAAATATCTACTATTTTAATTATTTGTGTTTTAAATAATGATAAAAAGGCCATTAAAGAATTCAATGTTTATGGTTTTATGGGCAACCTGGGATTTTTTAAGAGTTAGTTGGAATTAACAAAAAAAAAAACAATCTTTCCCTACCTAATGTTTTAATATAATTTAAAATAAAATATTAAAAGCTTTTGTGAGTGGAGAATTTTTTATTTGGTGCAGTCGCTCACGGGGCAACTGAAAAAAAACAGTTTGCAACTCAAGTGAATATCCTGTGTATTTTAATTCTTATTATTACAAAGTAAACACAACAAAATTATTTTTTTAAATTATTATTATTAACTCATGGCCAAAGTTGCCTCTATAATGAAGAAGAGTTGAATTATTTTATAGCCTGCATTTAATACTTTAAATCACAAATAAATAAATAACAAATATCCGTAATAGATATTTATTACACATTTTGATTAAAAAAAAAAATTTCAGGTTGCATATTTCGGCGTCAAATCCAAATTTTAGTTTTGTATGAAAATGGCCGCGCAGGTGTTCCTCTTAAGGAAAATTCCAAGCAAATACTATTGATACAAGTTTGTGATACAAACCCTTTCTTGGGGTATTCCTAAGTTTGGTTACCAAAAGCAGTGACTCCAACCGCGGAATCTGAGCAAGTCATCGAATACTTACCAACTAATTTGTAGCCACAACCGAAAACTTTCGTTTCAAGAACATAGGACCTATCTTAAACTTGTAACTTGTGTAAACGGTTTCCCTACACTTATCAGCTGGTCTTCCCAGGGATAAATGACGATACTATAAATAACTGATTATCAAATAATCAATTTAACACCTAAAACGCTTTACACGGTAAAAGCTTTACACGGCTTTAGCACGGTAAAAGCTTAATGAATTAACCTGAATAGGTATTGAGAATTTATGTAATCCGGCACCTTTTGTGAATCCTGTAACCGGGAAGCTGGTCGTGAACCTATAAGCGAGATGTTATAACCACAGTTTGTACCATGTAAATTAAAGTTAATTCCCAAACCGGGCAAGCGCCGTAACCACATTTGACCCGCGGCGGATTGGAATCATAAAATTTGACGTCAAACCTGGAGGATCTTTGGTAAAGCAACCTGCCGGACCGTTCCTTTCATGGAACGCAACTATCTTGCCAGTGACTCTGGACCAGTCCTGACACCTCTTGCTACAACATCCTGCTTATCACAGGCAGACGAATGTTTGACAGCAGCACTGTTTGGTTTTGAAATGATAATATGAAGACGTTTGGAAGCAACTTTGGTGTTTGTCGTGTTGATAATTTCATTTATTAACTAAAAGGACTATTTCAAATTAAATAATATCGTGTTTTACTTATTTGCTGTTGTGAGTTGTGTCGTGTTTTCCTAGAGGTAAGTGATTGGTTTTCCTTCTCCTTTGTATCCATTTGTTTCAAACACATATTATCAACCAATTCCATCGAATACCATTTCGTTTTAGCTCTCGTTCATATTATTTACAGTCCATTCTACCAAGTGCATCTGAAGCTGTTATTCGCGAACAGTTTCGTATGCAGTGTGTTAGGGTAGCTAGATATTATGTAAGCGTTCAATCCGGGGTAAGTTTTACTTTTTTCTAAGTAAATCTGAGTACTAAACTATGTACCATCATTAATCGAACGTTAATACATATATTTTCTATATGTAATTAAAACTGCAGTTACATTCAACTGTATGATCCTACATAAAAACGACACAGTCCCCACGATTCAATGAGAGGGTCTCATCTTACTTATTATTCCTTACAAATCCTGGGACTTGGTTCGGTGCGCTGGAACCCTAGGGGTCCACGAAGCTGCTTCTGGAAGAATTGGATCACTCATCTGACGACCGTCCGTGGTCGAGTGGTAACAACACTTGACTCCCAATCGGAAGGTTGCGGGTTCGAACCCGGCGTGCGCAAATAAATTTTATTTGATTAATTTGTGTTATTTCACAATTAATTAATAAAAATAATATATACTACATTTGCGGCACGTTCCAGAGTGGAAGATACTGTCAGTATCGCCCTGGTGTAAGACCACCATTCAGAATTGAGACGTTGCTTAATAATGGCTTTAGCCGTGTTTAGTGACTAGATCTGAATAGCCAGGTACTTTCCTACCCTCCTCTTCCCCATCTCCTTCCCTTCCCCACTTTCCTTCAGCCTCACAACATACCCCAATTGGGGATGCCATAGTCTCACTGGCTCCAGACGGGAGCAGTTGGGACTCTTGTGAGGTATTCTCTATAAAAAAAAAAAAAAAAAAAAAAAAAAAAAAAAAAAAAAAAAAAAAAAAAAAAAAAAAAAACTCATCGAACAAAATTTCTTAACCTCTAAATACTCTTGCAAAAACCCGTATTAGGGCGTTTTTCAAAAAAAGTGTACATAGATAAAAGTCAGTGTCCCATCACTTTCAGGATCAGTAACTTTTGTTGTGTCGGTTTTAATGACCAACCATATATTTTACCAATATAATAACAAATAAATACCTTTATGGACTAAAAATAATGAATAAATCTATTAAATTTCGATATTATTTTAAAATAAGTAAGACTACAGGTCACTGTTTCTGGTATGTCCTACACCTACCACTACCAGTAAGAGTTCAAAAATTAATGTTATTTAATGTTATCCCAGTATTTATTTCTAATTCTACTAATAGTATATGATAATATTTTCGATTTGCAACCATAATATAGATTAATTATCGTGCAAAATAATTTAAATACCAGATATTGAGTTGTCCTACGAAATAGCGTATGGTGGAATTTCCGCCTACGCCACCACATTATTGACGTCTTCCAATAAAAATATTACCAAATTGATGAATATTTTCGAAAATAGTAACCCTATTTAGTCAATGAAGGGCGGCCATGCTTGGTTTTTTACAGCCAGTTTGCCAAGAAATCGTAACAAAATTGGTCGTTCTCGGCTGTACTAAAAAAGTGTTCCACCAACGCTTCCGTATTTCTCCAGGTAATTTACCAGAATGTATTAGACTCTACTTTGTATTAAATTGATTCATTTATTGTTTTATGAAATGTTTAGTTAGAACAAACAAAAGTTTCATAATTTATTGATAAATACATTTCGAAAAAATATTGACGCGATTACGCCACTTCTCTTACGCAACGGTGTCGTGAATGGAACTTAAAAGTGACGTAATGGAATTCTAAAGGTCGGTTCACTCTGTCCGTCTTTTAGGGTATTTGGGTGTGTTACAATTTTCTAATTAAATTTATATTTTGCATGTATCTTCAAAATGTAACTATTACATGTAGATATGTGGGTTGAGTGATATATGTAGCATTGAAAAAAAAGAACAGCATAGCTAAAAAGAAAAAATTATTTGATTTTTATGTGTATAATTTTTTTTCTTTTTTTTATTAATTAAGATTATTAAAGATTAATTCTGAAAGAGTCGAAATGGTGTCGAAGTACTAATATAGACAGCAATATGAGCAACTATTACTGTAGAGGCAACTCTGAAATTCAGTATAAAATCAGCTGGTTCATACAATTTTGTTTAAGTAAGTATAAAATGTAGCATGATTTATGTTCCTGTGTGTTTTAGTTAATCCTGTACCTAATTAAAGTTGTGTACATTAACAAGTACTTTAATACCCTTTCAGCTTAGTTACCTATTTCAGGCTATACACGGTATGCACGTGTAGCCCATTATTACCTATCTAATTATTTGTGCATTTTTATAAATAATTTATTTTAATTTTATGTTCAAATATGCCGTTGAAAGCTGCAGAAAAATCAAAAAGGTACAGAGACAAAATTAAAAACGACCCTGAAAAATATGAAGCCTTTATGAAAAAAGAGTTACAAAGACAAAAATAACATCAAAATATAATCAGAGAGCTAACCAAAGAAGAATAGAAAAAAGAAGACGTTGGAGAGAACAGAAACGAAAAAAAAAGAAAAGAAAAAAGAACAAGTGGAAGAAAAAGTACTTGCGCGGGGGGCCTTCCACGGTGGCGGTAGTACGTAAAATCGTCCTTTTTTATAGAGAATACCTCACATGAGTCTTAACTGCTCCCATCTGGAGCCAGTGAGACTATGGAATCCCCAATTTGGGTACGTTTGAGGCTGAAGGTAAGTGGGGACAGGAAGGAGATGGGGAAGAGGAAGGTGGGGAAGAGGAAGGTGGGGAAGTACCTAACTATTCAGATCTAGTCACTAAACAGGTTAAAGTCATTATTAAGCAACGTTTCAATTCTGAATGGTGGTCTTACACCAGGGTGATACTGAGAGTATCTTCCACTCTTCCCATACCAGTCGCTTGTCGCGCTTTCAGCAGTGTAGCCACAACGTGCGTACACATACGACTGATATTTCGCGCCCGCTGTCGCTACCGGGCAAGCCTCTCAGTCTGGCCGAGGCCTTAGAATTCCTAAACGTTACCAAATTTTTCCCCTTACGCCACTGTCCTGTTATTGCTGTGATTTATTTTCTAAGATCAATTATTATATCTCAAAGAAATTTGTTCTTTTTTTTATTGATATAGTTCATGATTAATTTTAAATTTGTTATAATTAAACATTCGTAAAACAAAAACTTATATTCGTCTTTCTAGAACGCAAAATATACAGTACAAAGTATCCAAAAGTAGCGTAAAAGAATATTTTTATTGAAAAACTTAATATTTAATTCAATAAGCTTGATTATTCATATTTTTTAGGAGACTGATTGTGTTTTCAATTCGTAAATAAAAATCTGAAATAATGAATTTCTTTTAATTTTCTTTATAAACTTTATGATAAAAGTGACGTAAAAGAATTTCTTACCAATAGTATTAAACTTAAATTGCAATTATTTTCGAAGTTTATTGACATTTTCTATTTAAATACTTTTTGTCATGAAGTTCATTCTTTCTTTAATAAATTTACGTATATTTTTAATCGAAATGCAGCATCTCACTTAAGTGGAATTCCTATTACGTCACCGACATCTTTTTTGGAAAACGCCCATTACCGTGCATAACGAAGCAACGTTCAGATGTAATTTAAGGAGTCAAAATATATTCCATATTGAAATACTTAATAACAATATTGCATTCCTCAATCCACTATCTAGAATGTGTTGTATGTACAATACGTTGTTGTCTGGACGTACGAATCCATTCCTGCCACTGCGGTGGAAGGCGATGGGTCGGGAGAGGTCAAATGGTCTCCTTTAACCAGTCTTTTCCGATCCGCCACGCAGTGAGTGAGCAGACGCATCCGGCGTCACGAGCTTGACAAACCTCACCACATGAACCCGGGCACCCATGCTAAGTCACCAAACGTACCGAACCATTGGCAGAGGTATTTAGTATGGATTTAAAAATGTGAGCGCAATATAAAATTATGTCCCTGCTTTCCGAGTGCCTAGTGTCAGTTTCCATTAAAATAAGCTGATGTTGAAAATGTTATTAAAAGCTAAATGAAATGTAACATAATTCGGAATGCTTCACAAAATATCAATTTCATGACACTTTATATCAGAATAATATATCAGTTTCATTTTTGTAATCTGCCTTCAAGCACTGAAATTACGCAAGATCTAGTAAATAATATCTCCTTCACTAATAATTAATCACATTTTCTGGAAAAAATATACCTTTTTCAATAAACAAGTAGCAAAATGTTATTAATACTTCAAAATTAAAAATATTATATTTCTGAAGAGTTGGGAATAACTGCTAGAAATAAATATGAAAGTCATCAAAAAGTGAGAGCCTTTTCCAAAATGAAATTTAATTAAATAATGTAACACTTTCTAGGATTCTTTAAAACTAGGCATGCTTTTGTTAAAATATAAATTTCAATAAACTTGCTTTGCTAACTATAATTTATCGTTATCAAGTTTAATTTTTAGAACTCTATTTTAATTTTTTTATATCTTTTGTATATTCAATAATAATATTATTTATTTTATAAAAATGGTTTATTTACAAACAACTTTCGCTGTGTAATTATTATTACGCACGACAGCTGTTTCGCCTTCTAAAGGCATTATCAAACTCTGGTTAGGCCACTTACAGACGGTATGTTTATATTATCTTATCATAACAACTCAATTACTCGTTTATATTATCGTAAAAACTCAAAAAGTTAAGTACCCAAATTAAAAACTAGCCGCATTTATAAACTCTAGTGTGATGAATGCAACGCTGTTTATGTTGGACAAACTGGCCGGTTCTTTAATACTAGATTCATAGAACAAAAGCGATCGTTTAAAAATAATAATAAAATACAGTCACAAGTCGCCAGGATAAAAATCACACACTCAGTGATAATAATATGCAAACTCCGTTAGATATTCAAAATATAGGCCATAAACTCAATATTTTAGATCAGTTGGAAATTAACGAAACTTGTAATAAATATTCCGTAAGCTAGTTTGATAAACAAACAAAAAATAAAATTTCGCTCGCACTCTTAGATATGTATAAGACAAATTCAATTATTAAAGACCATAAAAATACTTAATTATGCTGGAAAAAAGAAACCACTGAATCATCATGGAAATAACTCACTTAACGACGTTGGTCAAATTTAATCAATGCAGTAATTGAAGAAACTTTGGTTAATAACCATTAATACTTTCCGACATTTTAGTCGGAAATCAATAGGGGCACAAGTAATAAAAATTAAATCAATAGCTTTTTCATTATTAGTACCTAAGTGAAAATAATATAAATATATATTAGAAGTGGCATAGTCAAAGTTTAATAATATCTTCAGAAAAAAAAATATTGGTTGTTAAACCATCTAGTTAATTTTTAAAACTGGCAACCTCCACACAGCATTTTCAAATATGACATAGGCCCTGAGAGAAATTGTTTTCCTCAAGGCCTCCTGTGCGGAGTTAATGTAAAAAAAAAAAAAGTTAGTAAAATAATTACTTCGGCAATTTGGACAACAAATTATGGAATGTAAATAAATTAGTCAATTTTCTAACAAATCTGTTAAATCATATGCAACAATTTCAAAACTCTGTACCTACCTACAAGCTAAATATTTTGAATAATTTGGTCAATTTCATAGGTAGGTTTTTCAGTTCAGTTCAGTGTTCAGTATTTTATTTAAATTTATTTACATAGTTTTCTTTTTACCCGCCTCACTAGACAAAATCTGTTCCGACGCGGGTACATGCATTGCTTCGAATCCCAAAAATGCTAAACTTTAGATCTTATCTCCCATTGTACTTACCACCCAGCATCCTTTCATCCCACCAAACACTCCACGAAAATCCATATTGTTTCTTACTTGTTCTCTCGTCGCTTACATTTCCAGCTGAGTGCCTTTTGACGTTGCCCATACAGCCTACATATCCGGAATGCATCGGACGCCACATTTTAATTAATTTTCCATACCTAACGTACCTTATCCTAAATATACTTTGTGGTACGTGTTTCAAATGAGAACTGAAATAATAATTCGATTTTATTTATGAAATCACCTACTAGGCGGCTGTATGTTTCATGGTGACCAATGGAGTATAGTTACTTTGTATAGAGTCTACTGTAAACATATGGATTTGGCATATGAGTATAATGATGCTGAAAATTGGAAAAATTATAATAGGAAGTAGAAAATAAAAAGGAGAAAAACTCGTGCATAAGGATTTATATAAATGAAATTTAAACAAATTTCTTTTTTTTTATAATTTCATTTACTTAATCTACAGTTTTATTTCGAGATTAATGTTGCACATTGACTTTCAAAACAGGAGAACAATCACTGTTTCAAAAACTATCCCTCCCCTTAAGGCAGAATTTTGAATCTTCTTGACAAAATTTTGCACAACCGACGTTCAAAATAAGAGGAAAATTACTATTTACATCTGATTTATTAGAATTACCTCTAAAGTCCAGCATAGCTGGGGAATTCAGCCAGCATGAGTGTTTTATTTTTTATCAAAAATATTTGTCAATTGAAATAAACGAATATATTAAAACAGTGCTTCTAAAAAAATGTAGTTCTAACTAATATAATTTTGTATCATTAGTTTCTTTAAAAAAGTAAAATTAGGATCATTAGTTTCGTCAAAAAAACATATATTTGCTTTTCATTGCTTTTAGATAGGTCACCTTGTTTTATTTTTATTCCTCGGTACTATACTGCGGACACAGTGGTAGTTATTTACAACTTGTTATGTACTTACAAGTAGTATACTTTGGTCTGATGTCTCGCTGCGTGGGAGTGCTTTCTTCGGGATCAGACTAGAAAATATAATAATGACATGTTTGAAATTAGAAACGTTTTCTTTTCATAATGGATTATATTAATACACAACATGGGGGCATTGAACCATTCGTGTACAAAAGAGATACGGCAGACAGTAGAGATATGGATACCATAAATTTATTTTTTAAATTTTGATTAGTAATGATAATAAATCCTTATAGCCTTATTTAAATATTGTCTCACGTGAACGCAAAAAATATCTGTTTTAAAAATATAAATAAATAGCAGCTCCGTTATTAGTTGTTCGTGTCGTGGACTGAAATGGATTTCCATCAAGAAAACCAATTTTGACTTTTACGATGGTTCGAGTATTGTTCGAGGAAGGCCTTCAATCACCGAATGTCATATTGCATTCGATTTTAGACCTTGTACTCGGTATTCAGTCGGATTTGTTAAATAAGTCTAGAAGATTTATTTGTATTAAATTGTAGACACCTTTTTCTTACTACTATAAAACGAATATTCCAGAATCAAAAAATTATTTTCAAAATGTCACAAACAGAAAAATAACGGTTTATCAAATAGTGCTCGCATTTAAAATCACTCCGTTGAGTTTTTTTTGTAAGAATCTAAAATAAAGACTACTTTTCTATTGAACTATTTAACATTCATAACTCATAACTAACATTAGCCGGACGCGTAAAAATACTGGTGTCAGGGATCAGAAGAATGTTCAAATTTAATGTTCAGTTAAAAATCAAAACCTGAAGGATTCCGACATTTTTTTTTTTTACATTAGCTTTACACGGGAAGCCCTGAGGAAAATAATTTCCCTCAGGGCCAATGTCATCTTCGGGGATACTGTGTGGAGAGTATTTTTAAGGAAAGGAAGGAGAGGAAGTTTTGGGAAGGAAAAATATAAGACCTAGACAAACCTCACCCCATAAACTCGGGCACCCCTGCTAAGTCATCAAACGTAGCGAACCACTTGGGGTGACCTATGGCAGAGGTGTTGGTTATCCAATAAATAGTTCCCGGGGCGGCGGTACCCATTCCCGCCTCCCAAATTAAAAATTATAAAAGCAGATATACTTCGTTTATACTTTTAGTGCTTTTAAACTCAAAAAAAATCTAAAATTATTTTAATTTTTTATTTAAAGGCATTGCTAATTTCTCTCATTTCTCTATACGTAAAATAATTTTCTTATGTGTACTTTGTTTTCCTAGTAAAATGTAAAAATACGTGTAAATGTTTATTTTTTGCTCTACCTACATAAATCTTTATTTATCTTCTATATCATGAGAACTAGTTAGAGTCAAGGTGAATTTTCCAGTTATTGTTTTATATAATCTTCTTTCTGTATCAAATAAATAATTATCATACGATTTTATTCACAACTAAGATTTTTTTTAAAGTTTTCGTACTTAAATTTCATGAAAACGTATTTAAAATGATCAAAATTGGTAGTAGCTCTGTCGATTAAAAAAATATATGTTTTACAAATCAAAACAGTATAGAACAAATCGATTCTTACGCTAATCTTAATATTTGATGTTCCGACGACGATAAATAGCGTCAATTGATGGTAAAAAAAATATAAATATACTTCCCTCCTTCACTATTAAATATTTAGAAATCACGACAATCATAAAGGATATAAACCTTTTAAAATACGAGTTACACAAATTAACATGGAATAGCATACTGAAGCAGAGCATATTTACTACCTTGGAAGAACAACAAGCCTTAATAATTTTAAATCAGCTATAACGAAACACCGGCAACCGTAAATAGGACGCAATATCGCGGCCAACCAGAGCTTTATGGTCACGATTACGCTTGCAATATTAAGACAAAGAGTTTAAAAAATCTAATAAAATAAATTGATTAAATTAAAATAATGTGTTGAAAAAGTTATAAACTATTTTAGTTGAGATACGATTTAAGATTATTTTTGTTATTTATTTTTAGGGTGTTATGCTACCTCTTTCTTTATCCAACCTTTCGGACAACGTTAGAGTGTCCATCATCTGGACTGATGCCCTCTGACACATCTGAGATTACATCTGCCCTGATGATGGATGTAACGTTGTCTAAAACGTTTGCTAAAGAAGGGAAAGCGCAACACGGCATAACACCCCAAAAATAAAAATGTTTTAATTATATTCGATGAAACCATTTTGTAAGGAGATTTATCTATAATCGATATTTTTTATATGAAGCAAATCCTTTGTAATATATATTTTTTCAATTAAATAAAACAAACAACGAAGTTGCGCTCCCATGAGTTATCAAAACTCAAAGGGATCGCCAATTGGTACTTTTGAAAGTTAAACCCAACCCAACCCAATATGCGGACACAATATATGAAGAAAATTTTTACAAAACATTTCACGGAAGCAACATACAGACACAACATATGAAGAATCACTTTACAGATATTTCACAGAAATTTGTCTTATAAGATTTTATGAATTATATTATAACCACTCATTAGATTTACTGTTGGTGTCAAAAAGTTAGAATAAAGTAATCCTTTGTGGTGGACTATAGAAATACATAAAAAACAAAATCAGGAAAATACAATAAAAGCAAATATAGCAAAAATACCTCAATAATATACAGACCTAATATAAGATATTTACATACAATAAACATATTACAAGAGACATAATACATAATACAAGATGTTTACATACAAATATGACAATAATTTTTTAAATTTATATTTCCTTGTATTATTAATTTTATTTTATTCTGTATTTTTCAACTGTTCCAACGTAATAAAAGCTTTTTAACAAATAAAAAATAGCATAATTTCAAAAAAGAAATAAACGATTGAATTATTTTTTAGTTAGTTTTTTTATTCTTTGATAATCCTCCATCGACCTAAAAATTACGTAGAAAAAAAAAGAGATTAGTAGACATTGATTACATTCTTGCAAAATACCACAATATTATTTGCACAATCTCTTTTATCAATGTGATGTAAATAATAAGTTGTGATAGGTAGAGATCCCAAGAAACTTTCTAATAAATTTTACATTATTTTCTGTTTGGTTGATTTCTTCTCCGTTTCATGTCTGACGCGCGGTTGTAGGTCCCAAAATAAAATATATAAAATAAAAAATTTACGGAAAGAATTTTAAAAAAACCTTTCTAAAAGTATAAAAATCGCAAAAAAAATCTTGATTCGTAATCACGCAGAACAATCGTATAAAGTAGAAAACTCTTTGAGTAAACTTAAAAGGAAAAAAACTTTATACCCCTAACAAACCAAGGTGAAAATGACCCGGCAGACACTTCAAGTTTCACTTCATTGAATTATTTCTCTCTGTGTAGGTACTTTTTTTATACTTTCACTTAAAATTTTATCTTCGGGCTTTGTCAAACTAAAACTTTTTCCAACGATAATTTATTCGCTTAAAGTAACACAGCTTTAAGTAAATAAAAGGACTCAGGCTTTTCTGTAAAAATAATTTATTGTGATAATGTTTGTCTTGAAAACTTACCCCTGTATTTTCTTTCCCTAGTTTATTGCAAAAATATATTTGTACTTTCAAGACTTCGCTAAGTCACCGATTCTGTAAATGAACATTTTAATTTTAGTGGTACCTACATGTAATTAAAGCAAGTGAATACGAAGTATTGGAAACAGTTTTTAAATGCTGTTTTGGGAGGCGGGTGGTACCGCCACCCCGGTAACATTTTATTGGATAATTAATACCCCTGCCGTAGGTCACCCCAAGTGATTCGCTACGTTTGGTCACTTTGCAATGGTGCCCGGGTTTATGAGGTGAGGTTTGTCTAGGTCTTGGAGGCGGATGCGTCTGCCAATCTACTGCGTGGCAGGCCGGATCGAGAGAGACTGGTTGAAGGAGATCTTTTGACCCCTACAGCAAGACTCTCTCGGAATATCGTCTTGCACCGCAGTGGGAGTAATGAATTCATGTATCCGTTACTCATGGACACACCCCCAGGTTCCTACCCACCCCTCAAACCTTTTTCTTTTCCAGAACTTCCCTCATTTTTCTTTCCCTAAAAAACCCACCACACAGCATCTTCAAAAATGACATAGGCCCCAAGGGAAACTGTTTTCCTCAGGGGCTCCAGTGCGGACCTAATGTAAAAGATGGGGGTCCTGTGCTGAGGCGGACTAAAGTCATTTCTAATTTATTTGCCTTCTATGTCGTTATTACTGTTTTGTTTGGGATTTTTCATTGACCTCTTTCAGACAGATTTTTATTCCTGATTTGCACTCATTAATTTTTTATTACTTTCATGTCTGGGGGAAGGATCTTACGAAGTTTGGTTGCAAAATAATTTCTTTCCGAATGTGATTTTATAACTTGGAATGTTTTTTATGTTATTTTTATTCGATCTACTGTGATGGATACACGGTCTAGTAAAGGATTCAGAATTTTTGAATGGTTTTAATCAAATATATTAGAAGTTTCAATAATATATTTGCGTATATTATTTATACGTTTGGTATGTCAAAACTATTCGATTTAAAAATTATTTTTTTTATGGAATAGGCAATTCACCCTAAGAAGAGTGCTTTGTGCCATTAAAGTCAAGAAAGATAGTTAAATTTTTTAGGTTAATCTACGAGGGGACAGGACAAATCAAACATTGAACTCATTTAAGTCTATGAACTTGTATAAAACTGAAAAAACGCGAGAATTGTTGAGAGACAGCAAATACGGAATACTAAGGGGAGAATTGTGGGTAATTTTAATAAACAAACGATAAATGTTTTTGAAGGAAGAATGATTTTTACAATTAAAGAATATATGGTTAAGAGTCTCCTCCTCCACACCGCACTCGCAGAGTGGACTATCGAGGACTCGGATCTTAAACAAATGAGTTGCAATAGAGCAGTGACCAATTCTCGTTCTCGAAATGCAGGAAATAAATCTTTTGGATTTTTTTTTGCCGTGGAACCAAGGTTTACTCGGAATATGCCTTTGTATTCCAGCATAGAAAGATCCCGTTCGGGTTCTCGTACTTGTCCAATTTTCTTCCCAGGAACGAGACATATTGGATTTAAGAATAGAGAAGACGTCAGAGATAGGAATTCTAAAATCTAAAGGGATAGAACCAGAGATCGTTCCAAGTTTAGCGAGAGAATCGGCTTTCTCGTTACCCTCAATTCCTAGATGGCCAGGGACCCAAACCAATATTGTCTCAAATTGTGATTCGTGTAGAGAGTTGAGGATGTTTTTAATATTACAAATAATGTAGTCTTCTGGACATCGAACGATATTAGAGGAAATTTTTAATACAGCACTTAGAGAGTCAGTGCATAGTATGGCTTGACGAATATTGAGAAGCTGGATTTGAATTAAAGCTTGTTCAATTGCGAAGCATTCTGCGGTAAATATAGAAATTTCTCTAGGCAATTTATAAGAAAGATTTAGATTGAATTCAGGAATATACACAGATGCGCCACAATCTTTGAGCTCGAACTTGGAACCATCTGTGTAAATTAGGGAAAACCCAGGAAACTTAGAAGACGTAATGCTTTTAAAATGATCGTCCACATTTTGAAAGTTATTAGATGATGTTAAAATGTTCGTCCGAAAGTCGGAAGTTATTACATTGGGGATAAAATTAATAGTACCAAACGGGATTTTGTAAATAGGAAGGATTGGATCTTTTTGTACGTTTTGGAGAGAAGAAGAGAGAGATCTGTATGAAAGAAAACTTTTTAGAAGGAAAGACTGTCGATTTTTATCTGTCAATCTTTTGCTGTTGTTTAAGTTATTAAACAAATGATCGAGACTTTCTTCTAAAGGATGACGAGACAGAGATAAAGATTTGAAAATAAACTTATCAGCAAGGAATTGTCTTCTCAAAAATAAGGGTGGTTCTACGCATTCCACCTGGAGCGCGTTAATAGGAGAAGATTTCATCGCCCCAATAATCATTCTGAGCGCCTTGGATTGAATTCTTTCAAGTTTTTTATCCAAATATTTAGGAAGGGGGTCGAAAAGAAATGTGCCATAATCCAAGTGGCTTCGAACTAGGGAGTTATACATTAGTTTCAGGGTAGTAGGATGAGATCCCCACCATACTCTGGAAACTGCTCGCATCATATTAAGCCCCTTTTCACACTTAGCAGAAATGTGTTGAATATGTGGGAGCCAGGAAAGCTTATGGTCCAAAAGTATACCAAGAAATTTTACTTGCTTAACAGTTTGGAGATGAACATTATCAAATGAGACAGAAAAAGGGGGCAATTTTCTTTTGCGCGTAAAAGCCACTACCTTAGTTTTAGAAGTCGCTAAATTCATTCCATTTGACAATAACCAAACTTTAATATAATGCAAAGCCAAATTTAACTCCTTAGCAGCATGGGATAAATTTTTGTGTGTTATATATATAAGAAAATCGTCCGCAAAATAAAGTCGCTTGATATAAAAAGGGATTAAAATGTCTAAATCGCTTATATAAATATTAAATAACAATGGACTAATTACAGACCCCTGAGGTAACCCTTTCCATAATTTACGTTTTAAATTTTTTGAGGAAGAGTGGATTATAATGGATCTGTCTGATAGCAAGTTGATAATAAATTGAACCAATTTCATAGGAATTTTTATTTTTATCAATTTTTCTTTTAAAATATTAATTAATACATCGTCATAAGCTGACGAAAGATCAAGAAATGTGGCCAGTGTGCAAGAATTAAGGGATTGGGAAATACGAATTTCTGTTGTAAATATACTTAAATTATCCATAGTTGATTTCTTTTTCCGGAAGCCATATTGATTTTGAGAGATAATACTGTGATTTTCAACAAACCACTCCAATCTGTTCTTTATCAAGTGCTCCGCTACTTTCGTTAAACGCGACGAAAGAGCGATAGGACGATAGGAAGAGACTTCGGAAGGATTTTTCCCTGGTTTTAAAATCGGGAGGATTTTTTAAATTTTCCAGATATCCGGAATAAATCCGGTTTCAAACATGTTATTAATTAAAGATAAGAAGTATTCTAACGACGTGTCAGAGAATGCTTTAATAAAGCTATATAATATTCCATCAGGACCAGGAGAAGAGTCTGAAAGGGAATTAGTTACTCGTTTTAATTCATTAACTAAGAAAGGAGAGTCTAGCCAGTTAGAGTGAGAAGGATAGGAAATAAAAGTAGGCATTTCTTCATATCTGGCAACTGATGGAGGGGCTATCTTGTCAGCAAAACTATTTAAAATTTCTTCTGGAATATGCTTTGTACGCTGCGGAGCAAATGATGAACCGAACTTTTTTAAACTGGTCCAAACAGATGACTGGGAAGATTCAGGAGACAAACTTTCACAAAATTTTCGCCATCCAGAACGCTTTTTATTTTTCAATATACGTTTAGTTTCTGCCTGGGCGCGTTTCACTAATAAGTAATTTTCGAACGACATACACTTGCGGAAAATGGAAATTGCTTCTTTTCTAGAGTTAACAGACCTAGTACATTCTTCATCCCACCATGGAGTCGAATGTTTTATCTTAATAGTAGAATTACGTTTCGGAATGGATTTTTCTGCTGCTTTTATTACTAGACTAGGAAACAATTCGCATTCTCTTGAGATGTTCCCAAGGGATGACTTTGTCGAGTGAACAAGGGAGTCTAGTTCATTAGAGAAAGTTCTCCAATCTGCGTCTTTAGTTTTGAATTTAAAATTATTGTTTACAGTAAAGGAACGCAAGGTAGTTAGTTGGTGGAAGAGAATAATGATAGGAAAATGGTCACTGGAAAGGGGGTCTTTAAGTATGTCCCAAGAACATTTAGGAATCATTGAAGATGAGCAAAGGGACAAATCAACGGCACTTTTCCTTTGTTGAGGGGGGGTGAATCTAGTTGGGGATCCGTCGTTTAAAATACAAAGATTAAAAGTATCAATAAAATCTAACAGATTACGACCCGAACGGTTTGTTAATTCGCTACCCCAAGAGGGAGAATGAGCGTTAAAATCGCCCAATATCATATAAGGGGGACGAATCTGAGATATTAATAATGACCATTCGTTTTCGTCAAAAATAGTAGAGGGAGGGATATATATTGATAATATTGTAATGTCAGATACAACAGCTGCTACTATCTGAAAATTGATGGGGAGAGTATGAAAAATGATTTGTTTAAAAGGGATAGAGTCATGAATAATAAGAGCTGTGCCACCTTTACCATCCAATCTATCATGTCTAAGACAATGATATCCAGGAATCTTAAATTGATACAAGGGTTTTAACCATGTTTCGGAGATGGCGGCGACTGAAATATCATGTACATTGAGTAATTGAATAAGCTCAGATTTGTTAGAGAATAGACTTCTACTATTCCACTGAAGTATTCTGTTCAGTTTCAGAGACATTGGGAAGACAAGAGAGTAATGATTTAATATAATCAGCAGCGTTGGACGGTACATTATTGTTGTTTGAAAGAATTGAAATTAAGAGGGTAATTAATGTCTGAATGAAAGAAGAATTTTCATTAACAACTTTAGGGAAAATAGGTGAAGCAGAATTATTTTTTAAAACACTCCCATTGGGTTCCTGAGTTTTATTGTTCCCATTTGGGTAAAACAAAAGTTCATTGTGTTGCTTTTTGTCAAAAGAGGGAATAAATTTAGGTTTCGGTTTTAACGGTTTAAAAAACGTTTCTCTGTGAGAAGATGATAGTGGAGGTTTAGAGGAAGTGAATTGAAAGGGAGATGAGGTAGAAGTTATCTCTGCAAAAGATTTTTTCGCAGTGGGGAATATTTTTGACGCCTGGAAGTAAGAAATATTGTCTGAAGCCATTGCTTGCTTAATATTCTTTTGTCTAGTTAATTCTGGACAGGCCAAACTAACCGCGGTATGATTGCCCTTACAATGAATACAAATTGGATCATTAGATGAATTTTGACAATTATCAAAAGCGTGATTTTCTCCGCAATGAAGACAACGTGGAGGGGAACGACATACGGGTTTCGAATGTCCAAACCGGCAACAGTTGAAACATTGAATCGTCGGAAATTTATATACTTCTACAGGAAGTGAGTTGTAATAGATGAACACACGGGATGGTAAAGTTTGACCTTCAAATGTTATTACAACAGATTGCGAAGGTTTCCATATGGTGGTTCCAGTAGATGTATCCTTGTAATTTAATCGACGTACTTTTAATACTTTAGGAGTCACTTGAGAATCATTAAGAGCATCAACGATTTCTGATTCTGAGAGATCAGGTGGAATACCCCTGACCCGCCCCATCCTTGTAAGGTTATATGTAGGAATAAATGATTTAAATTTTTGGTTTGAAAGTGAATCAATTTTTTTTACAAATTCATTTGCAAGGGTGGCGGATTTAAACTCAATGGATAATTTGTAGCGGCCTTCCGGTTTGATTGATCCATTAACTATTCCAAGGTTTTTATTATTTGAACTGAAAATAAATTTCCCAAAATCCAGCGGATGAATAATCTTCCCATGTTCAGTTCTTTGAACATTAACAATGAAAGGGGCAGATGAGGAAAGAGAATACATTAGATCAGCACTTTTAGTTTCAGGTAGAATGGTGTCTTTATGATTTCCCTGAGAGCTTGAGGTTTGATTGGTATGAGAAAGAGATTTAATTTTGGGAGGTACATTAAGAGAAAGCGAAGGTCTTCTTTTACGGGAAGGGAGAGTTATAGAAATATGGCTATCATCAGAGTCACATTCATCTGCATTGTTGAATATGGATTCGGGATCAGGGGGTCTATTTTCGTCTTCCTCCATTTTTACAAATTATTTAAACACAAAAAAAATAATAATTTAAAAATAATAAACAGTCTATTTGATTGACTGTACACACGAATTTATCGTAAACAAAATAATACAAATAAATTATAATCAAAACAAAAGTGTAACAATAAATGAATTCTTATCTGCAGTAGAATCAGGAGGTAAGTAGGTAGATCGTCAAACACAGAGCACCGGTAAACACAACCACTCACTACCGACGTTCGATGCGGAATCGATTTAAAAATTAAATCCAGGGCGTTCCAACGGCTACTTTCGGTATCCACTTTACGTTCTCTTTTAGAATAGTAGTCAGGTTATTTATATGTGGCAGATCCCCAACCTATTATTTTAGTTCCATACCTTTTATTTCTAATAACTATGTCAAACAAAGAACAGTAATATTAATATAATTGATTATTATATTCATTCTCTACTCTTTGTTATTCATATTTATTCAAAATATGTATCTAGGCTTATAAAAGGCAATGCAAACGCCAGTTACCTTTATTTTTATATTTTAATCCTTGTTATTGTAAATATACCTTTTATTTTATTACTTTTTCAATAACTTTGCTAAACAAACAACAGTCACATTCATGCATAACTTATCTTAATTGATCCTTTCATTTCTCTTTCCAGTTCTTATTTACTCAAAATATGTACGTATGTGTGACTATAATATGCAAAGCAAATACCAATTCACTTTTTTGTTTAAATCCTTTGTTTTTAAGTAAATAAACCATTTATTTAATTATTATTATTATTTAAACAAACAAACAATGGTTGTCTTTATGTTTTAAGTGGTTTTTTTTTTTATTCTGTTATGTCTCTTCCTTTTTTCTTCTTCTTATTTTATACAACACATATCTGTAGGACTATAATATGCAATGCATACATTAGCTTGTTTTTAATGTTCGTATGTTATAATTAGTTTTAATCCTGTTATTAAGTTTAAATACTTATATATATTTTTTTAATTATTTTAATATCTGTGCTAAACAAGCAACAGTTATTATACTTATAAACTTTTATTTTTCTTATTCTTACTTTGTATCTTTTTTGTTGTTGCTATTATTATTCTTTCTCTTCTTTTTATTTCCTTTATTTCTTTTTGTTTGTACAAAACATGCTCCATGTATCATACTAATTTGACTGTCCTTAAACGGTATTCCTCCTGTTTGGGCTGTCAAAACATTTCGTAAATAATGTACAATATTATGTATAACCCTTCACTAAATAAAAACATTTTTTTTTTTTAAATATTCGATTCGAGAATGACATAATACATAGTAGACTTTTGTCATATTCTTTTTATTTACCACGTTTCTTAGATTTTTACAGAAATATATGACGCTTGTGAGTTCTTACGTAATACCTTTAATGTCTTAGGCCCCATATAAGAATTTCATTAATTGAGTGAGATATTTAATGTTTTGTGTTTTTTTGTCATACAGTTACCAATTATTGACATTTTTCTGTAAATTATATGTGTAAACTGTATTCATTTGTAAAACGTATGTATAAGAACAGAAATCAATAAAAAAATAAAAAAATCTAATTTTTAGTTTGTAACTAATAAATTTTTAAACAATCACTTTCCGGTAGCGTTCATTGCACGTTTTAATGATTTTTTTTAAATACATAGAAAAAACAGGATAAAGTTATTCAACATTGGTCGCCAGCTTCTAAAGATTTTTATTTGACGAGGGCAACGCACTTGACATTTTTTCCTTCGCTTGAATGGTATTGACGTCATGAGAATATTATTTTATCCTGATATCGATACGTAACGCAATATAAGATTAGGTGCAGTCTTCTGGGAATGTTTGTAACGTATATTACATAAGGTTAAAAAAACTCTTTATAAACACCCGGGTTGGAGACAATGAAATTTAAAAACTATGAATACCGTTAAAAATGTGTGGAAAATTTAAATTATATTTCGAACTGTGATCAATGTGCAAAAAGTGTGTACTTTTAATATTTTCAATCGTAATTATTAATTGGATGAAACAAATTACTTTGTGTTAACCACTATAATCACATGTTATAATATATACGTGTTTTTTTTTTATGGAATAGGCAATTCACCCTAAGAAGAGTGCTTTGTGAATATATATATACGTGTTTCAAAACCGATGGTTTCTTCGTGAGGTTAATAATAATATTCATGTTATACTTTTAATATTTTCAATCGTAATTATTAATTAATTGAAACAAATTACTTTGTGTTAACCACTATAATCACATGTTATAATATCTACATGTTTCAAAGCCGATGGTTTCTTCGTCAGGTTAATAATAATATTCATGTTATACTTTTAATATTTTCAATCGTAATTATTAATTAATTGAAACAAATTACTTTGTGTTAACCACTATAATCACATGTTATAATATCTACATGTTTCAAAGCCGATGGTTTCTTCGTCAGGTTAATAATAATATTCATGTTATACTTTTAATATTTTCAATCGTAATTATTAATTAATTGAAACAAATTACTTTGTGTTAACCACTATAATCACATGTTATAATATCTACATGTTTCAAAGCCGATGGTTTCTTCGTCAGGTTAATAATAATATTCATGTTATACTTTTAATATTTTCAATCGTAATTATAAATTAATTGAAACAAATTACTTTGTGTTAACCATTATAATCACATGTTATAATATCTACATGTTTCAAAACCGATGGTTTCTTCGTCAGGTTAATAAAAATATTTATGTTATACTTTTAATATTTTCAATCGTAATTATTAATTTGTTTCATTTAATTAAAATGATGCCACACAGTAAATTTGCAAAGATTAAAAAAAGTAATTATTAATGTAAAAACCGCAAATTTTGAAATGGTTCCAAAGTTCCAACTGGCTACAGCGTAATTATGAAATAGAATCCGTCACTGGCTGGTAAGACGGCTGTCACCAACATTGCCTGGCGTGACGTCAACGCCGCCGCCGCACAAATAAGCTAGACGAAAAAAAAACTGTAAAACATCAATCAACTACTTGTAACCCACCTTAGAGGGGTGTATTTAATCCTAATTGAAAAAATGTGATAAACGTTGTAATGTAATTTTTCAAAAAAAAAAAAATTTTATCACGCGTATATTAAAATTACTTGTTGTACAAATGTCTTTCAAAATTATTTATTTACGCGCAATGCTGGTCATGTTCCCACAGTAATCACAAATTTTCAGAAAAATGTACATGTTAGGGTTAAATTGAGCCCAACTCTGCTTTTCATCTGTTTTTAACGACTTGCTAAAAATTCTTATAGATTTTAAAAGCTTTTCCTTCTTCGGCATCTGGGCAAACTCCCCCATGTAACGAACTTTCTGCCTGGAAATCTTGTCTGTGGTGTCTATAATAAAACAAAATAAACTATTGCTAAAAAAAATATTACTTTACTGTGTTATTATGTAACTAACAAGTTATTTGTTTTTATTTAATTAAAAATGACGGCACAAAGTAAATTTGCCAAGATTGAAGAAAAAATCATATTTTTAATTTACCGAGAATTTATTTGGATTAGAGAGTATATCAAAATCGCACGATAATGTTTATTTTTAGAGGCAACTTGGGCAATTAATTGTGACTAAGTGACAAAGTTTTAAAAAATTAATTTTACCATATTTATTAAAAAATATAATGAAACATAAAATAAAAGTTATTGAAAGAAAACATTTAAATGCCTGTAAATTTAAATTACAAATGACCTATTTACATCGGAACACAAATTTATCGTATATCGATTAAAATTACTACCCAAAAATCGCATTTTTCGTTATATTAACACAGTAAATAAGGCAGGAAATATTTTTTTATCATTATAATTAACTTAAAAATTCAAGGTTGCCTCATAAATTAAACAAAATTGAATTATTTAATTAACTATAGGTATATTATAATTTGAAAATTAAAATAAATAAAATAGGAGAAATAAATATTTAACATAAATTTTTGAATTAAATAAAACAAATAACTTTGTTTAAACCACTAATATAATCACAATTACCTACATGTTTCAAAAACGATGGTTTCTTCGTCAGGGTAGTAATTATTAATTATTAGTAATTAATTATTAATAATTAAGTCAGGGTAGTAATAATTAATTACTAATAATTACTAATAATTAATTACTAATAATTAATAATTAGTAATAATTAATTACTAATAATTAATAATTAGTAATTATTAATTATTAGTAATTAATTATTACTAATTATTAATTATTACTAATTAATTATTACTAATTATTAATTATTAGTAATTAATTATTACTAATTATTAATTATTAGTAATTAATTATTACTAATTATTAATTATTAGTAATTAATTATTAGCAATTATTAGTAATTAATTATTACTACCCTGACGAAGAAACTAAGTAAATTTGCCAAGATTGAAGAAAAAAATTATATTTTTAATTTACCGAGAATTTATTTCGATTAGAGAGTATATCAAAATCGAACGATAATGTTTATTTTTAGAGGCAGCTTGGGCAATTATTTGTGACTAGGTGATGAACTTTTAAAAAATTTATTTTACCATATTTATTAAAAAATGTGATGAAACATAAAATAAAAAAAAGTTATTGAAAGAAAACATTTAAATGCATGTAAATTTAAATTACAAATGAATGACCTATTTACATCGGAACACAAATTTATCGTATATCGATTAAAATTACTACCCAAAAATCGCATTTTTTCGTTATATTAATACACTAAATAAGGCAAGAAATATATTTTTTTAAATTATAATTAACTTAAAAATTATTTCTTCAAACTTCGCAAAATCACTTTGTGGCGTCATTTTGAATTAAATTAAAACAAATAACTTTGTATTAAACAACTATTAATATAAGTCATTACTACCCTGACAAAGAAACCATCGGTTTTGAAACATGTAGGTAATTGTGATCATATAATAGTGGTTTAATACAAAGTTATTTGTTTTAATTTAACTTAACAACTCAAAGTTGCCTCAAACATGAAACAAAATTGATTCTTTAATTGCCTATAGGTATATTATAATTTAAATTTAAAATAAATAAAATAGCACAAATAAATATTTAACATAAAGTATTGATTTTATAAAATTATTTTTTCACATTGGTTGGGTGTTTTGGCCTCAAATCCAAACTTAAATTTTGTACGAAACGGTCCGCGCAGCCGTTCCTCTTATGACGTGCTGTTATGTTTACCCAAATAGCAGATTCACCTCGCAAATGAATACAGTTGGCTCGGAGGAATCCTGTGCAGGAAAATGCCCCAGTAATGCAGACAAATTCAAAAATTCATATTAGCATCGTAACCAGCATTGTCAACGAATATTATTAATGTATTTCTTTTAACCTGTCGTCTGTGGCTCTTTTTAATTTATTTTTTATGCGTGTTTAACCCTTGTGCACAAATAAATTGTACAAGGACAAGGTGTGAATCGCTTGCGCACATATCATTCCAGAAGTTGCTTTTAATTTCATTCATGTAGCTTCTCGGAATGCTTTGAAATAAGTTTTCCATGAAAAACGGCCAACGTGTTGCTTAATGTCATTCCACATTCAACATGTTAAACTTATCACAAAACCGTCAAATTGTGGTATAACGGGGGTCATGCTGTTGTACCCATCAGGTGATTCCGATTTGATCAAAAGCTGAAACTTGGGAATCGGCCTTTTTTTAAATTTTTGATATTATTTTTTTAATTATTATTATTATTTATTAACATTCAAACCCCCTAAACTACTTATGTAGTTGTCAGGAAAAGTAAATATATAAAAAATTATCAAATTAATATCTACTAGATGTTTTGTTTATTGTTTATTGTTTCTTCTTCACATTTTAGTTTTCAGTTTACAATACAATTTTTAACCTCACTAGGACAAGCCTGTGTTGAGGTAATTATGTAATTATTGTATTCTTTTCTATTATCTAAAATACTAATTTCAGTTGAATTTCTGTGATTAAAGCTCTGGTATAACGATAAAGGTTAACATTCGGATAAGTCCCTTATGCCAAAGAAGAAACTGGATTGGTTTTATTTCATAACAAGTCATTTTTGGCGCAAGTCCTCATAATTTTTTTTTTTTAAGAAAGACAAATATTCTCGGGTTGAATAACCTGACAATATTACTTCTACCATTACAATAAGAATAAAATGATGCTTGTGTCGTGATGGAGGTCTTAGTCAGCCGAGGAATTGAATACGGGACGCCTGGGTGGTACCCAAACGCGATGCCAATTCAGCCACCGACCGATAACTAACTAACCACCGTTTCCCCGGAATCGTTGGCAAAGCTAAACATATCTGTCTTGGACTGCCAGCATTTCTTCATCGGACAATATTTTGTTAGCGCCAACCGCGTTCAGTCTTCATTAATGGAGTTCCCTGCATTTACCCATCTTTCATTATCTATATCAGCCTTTCAATCTCTCGTGAACATACTTCACAAGTAATCCATGTATTCATAATTAACAACTGTAATTATTTCATACTGTTTTCGTACACGAGTCATCATTATTTGCTTTTATTTTTTCACAATATGAGTGTTATTATCCAACATGAGATATGCACGTGGACATCAAATCTACATTTCTGCATCCGCTCGAGTAGTTGAAAACAAAATCTCAATCTATTCACAATTTAGCGTATTACGTTATTTTTAGCATAAATAACAACATTATGTTGTATAAGCTTTTACAAATTCAGCAGCTTTTGTGCGCAGTTTTTCGAAAATTTCAAAACCTTCAACAAAACGTGTTGTCTGGCGTTGTCAAATGTTTAACAATAGAATCTCGTCCAATATACTTACATAATAATTATCATTTAAATGTATATTTTTATCCATTTATTCCATTTAATTTTAATATAATTGTACTTTCCCTATGATTTGGAAGATCACACTCTTTATAGAACTAATTCACACAACAATTACCTTCCTTTTATTGTATTGAACTTAAAATGTAATTAACCTTTATATTCAAGTAACAATGTTTGTATACAATGTATGTACCCCTACGTCTGTCTCGACACAGGTATATCCTAGTGAGTGATTAAACAATAAAAAATACAACATTTATTTTAATTAATTTTAAGATAAAATATATCTCAAAATCTGCCAAGACGCCCGAGGAAGACATGGCACGATCAAGTAAATCGGATACTTGAGTCGGGCCATGTCAAGAGTCAGAATAATAGAAGTATGATAAGATAAGACAAACAGTGAACATTCATTAGTGTATTTTTTATTGATTCACCATCAAGAAATGTTTTTTCTTCTTATGAAAGCTTTATTAAATAAGAAGTTGGATTTAATCTATACGATTGCTTTTTTTACTACATGCGTCGTAAATGTACAAACTACCTCTTTATTATATTTTATATTATTATTAGTTAATTACAGTTTTTTTATGAACATAATATTATTATTTTTGCGCATTAAAAAATAAGTCCAAAGCGTCAATTAAAATCTATTTATTTTCTGATAAAAAAACACTTATACGAAATGTAACGGCCAAATAATCACAATAATAGTGCAATAATAATGTTAAGTCCCGTTTTAACGGGTATTTTTTATGTAGATAAAGTAGCTATAATAATATAGGATTATGTTAATTATGTTAATAATTATCAAAGATCCAAATCAAATTGATGATTTATGTAGAAAATGTATGGCTTTTCCGGAAACTATAGAACACATTATATCAGGATGTTCTATATTAGCGCCGTCTGAGTATACATTTAGGCACAATCAGGTTTTAAAAATAATTCACCAAAGTTTGGTAATTAAACATAACTTGATTGACTGTCATAATATAGTACCATATTATGAATACGAACCAAATTCATTTTTAGAAAATAATTTCTTTAAAATTTACTATGATAAAACTATACTAACAGACAGACCAATTGGTCATAATAGACCTGATATAGTTTTACATGACAAAATTAAAAAAATAACTTATATCATTGATGTAGCTATTCCAAATTCCTGTAATATTCAAAAATCTGTTTCTGAAAAAATAAGAAAGTATACAGATTTAGGAAATGAAATTAAAAGAATTTGGCATTCTCAGACTATAAAAATATTACCTTTTGTTATTTCGGCTACTGGCATTATACCTAGCTCTCTTATTAAAAATTTAGGCATATTAGATTTGTCAAAGAATTTGTATATAAAAATGCAAAAATCAGTCATTTTAAATACATGTAGAATTACGAAAGATTTTTTTAAATATTTATATTGAGGGATCAGTAGGATTTATCGGTCAAATTAGGAATTCCACAGAGCCGAACCCTCTGATATGAAAATATCTGGAGACGGTGAATTATATTCCCATTTAATAGTTTGGTAGATTAACGTGTTGTTCTTGTATTGTTTTGTATTAATTATACACTTGCATAACGTGGATTTACTAGATGATCATTTATATGGAAAAGTGTATGAAAGGGTTTAGTTTTTCCTATGGGAAAAACTAAACCCGTTCCTGTAAATCTGGTGAATAAAAAATTCACTTTTACTACCGTACTTCCAATCAAATTGACAAAATTGTGTTGCGGTTCAGTATTCAATATATAAAGGGAAAAAGGAATAAAAATATAGAAATTTGTTTTAGATCACTTCAAATTTTAAACTCTACCGGTTTCGGAAAACCCTTCTTTCATCAGGAGAATATTAAAACTGTTTTCATATTTAAGTTAATATTTCCAGTTTTAATATTCTCCTGATGAAAGAAGGGTTCTTCCGAAAACGTTAGAGTTTAATTAAAATTTAAAGTGGTCTAAAACAAATGTATATATTTTTATTGTAAATTATGGCGAGCCACAAAGTTAATGTTTATTACCAATATGGGAAAAAAATATAAACAGCCCAATACTTTGATATTACAAAAGGTTAATGACATTACAATTGAATGAAACGACGCGATATTGTATGTATGAGTGGTTCTTAATGATTATACCTATTTTCACTGTTTTAGTCAATCTCGACCAATTTTTAAAGTTATTTACCATCAAACCATAATATTTTTTGATCTCTTGTTGGCCACTTGAAAAGAATTTGAAATTGACATTGGCAGCACCCCCCCGAATTTTTTTAAAAATTGATTTATTATTTTTGTGTTTAATTAGTGGAACTCCGTTTGTTTTTAAAAATTTTATTTAAAATTTTTATTATTAAGTTCTGCAAGTGTTTTAGTTTTTTTTATTATTGTGACAGCTGTTTCGGCTTACAGGGCCATTTTTAAACTGTGGTTGTTACACATTTAGACGATGTATTTTTACGATTTTGAAAATGATTTAATTGATTTATTATCGGTTAAACCGATTTCCTGGGAAACAGCTGTCACAATAATAAAAAACTAAAACACTTGCAGAACTTAATAATAACATAATTATTTTTTTAATTAACAAAAAAATAATGAACATGTTCAGTAATTCTGAAAATTCACCCTATTTTCTTTTTAAACTCTACTTTTAACATTAATATCGAATCACTTTGGCAATGAATCAATTTCAATTACTTGTAATGCGAATAATTATTTCTAGTTTATGCTGAATTCCTAACGTAACATTAATTGGGTTAGAATTGGATTGCCGGACAAGACGAAATGTCGTGTCCAAGAAATCTCTTTATCTCCGATAACCAATCGCTTTCACAGGCCGCAACCGCAGGCATAGGATAATACTTTGATCCAGCAAACAGGAGACGTTCACACAACTCCAAAATAATCATTACCCGACCTCGCCAAACTTCGCTCGGTCTTAGATAACACACATAAAAGTTTGTGCTTGTAAACTGGGGCGCATTTTCCTTTTATACGTGTATGTCTGTGGGACGGGGATGAATTTTCCCGAAAGCTGTCAGCAACATCTATGGCCCAGAAAACACGAGAATCACCCACTCTCTTTTGATTAAATTACAAAGAATATTATGATGCACAATAACATTAGTTTGTTTCCTATTCACTAGAGAATACCGAAAAAGTGTCCTTTTTAAATCAAATTCTATACGTATCGATGCTTTTTTACCAAAAAACATAATTTGTTTTCGAAAGATTGCTATTTTATCTGGTAAAGCTATTTTTAAATTTTGAAAAATTGAGTTTATTTTTAATACTGTAAGGTTTATACCGTTAATCGTTGGCAGATTTGTTTACTTTTCAAACGAAATATTGTATTATACAACACACATTTCAAGTCATATAATCATACAGTAAAATAAATCAATACATAATCTAAAGAACACACTTTTTAGAATTTTAATTTTAATCCTTTTTAAATTTTAAAAATCGCCATTAAAATGCATTTTCTTCGTAATTCCGGTATTTGAATTGATTAGTACTAGTTAATATCTAACTACTACAATTATTTTTTTGTAGTCCATATTAAGGCCGCGCTAACCCGATCAAAAAGAAGAAGATGGAGAGATACGACAATACGAACGTGGGAGCGAGCGCGCTAACATTAAAAACCATAAAATTCATGCGTTAATTGTGAAAATGTTTTATAAAAGACGACTCGTTTGAAAAAAAACAAAAATCTCGTGGGGGCTGTGTCAAGTAGCATTTAAGGAAACATTGTGAATTTCATAATTATAACTTGTAAAATATCAAAAACAAACGAGTAAATAATAATTTTCGGAGCATACTTTGCGATTTTTTTTCTATCGAGGGAATTTCAAATAATTACCGTTTCGGCGGGGGGAATGTATAGATTTAAAGAAAAACATATATTTTTTAAGAGCTTAAAAACTTCAAACGTTTAAGGAAAACATGTAAGAAAATAAAAATATAAAATTCATGCGAAAATTGTGAAAATGTTTTATAAAAGACGACTCGTTTGAAAAAAAACAAAAATCTCGTGGGGGCTGTGTCAAGTCGCATTTAAGGAAATATTGTGAATTTCATACATATGACTTGTAAAATAACAGAAACAAACGAGTAAATAATAATTTTCGGAGCATACTTTGCGATTTATTTCTATCGAGGGAATTTCAAATAATTACCGTTTCGGCGGGGGGAATGTATAGATTTAAAGAAAAACATATATTTTTTAAGAGCTTAAAAACTTCAAACGTTTAAGGAAAACATGTAAGAAAATAAAAATATAAAATTCATGCGAAAATTGTGAAAATGTTTTATAAAAGACGACTCGTTTGAAAAAAAACAAAAATCTCGTGGGGGCTGTGTCAAGTCGCATTTAAGGAAATATTGTGAATTTCATACATATGACTTGTAAAATAACAGAAACAAACGAGTAAATAATAATTTTCGGAGCATACTTTGCGATTTATTTCTATCGAGGGAATTTCAAATAATTACCGTTTCGGCGGGGGGAATGTATAGATTTAAAGAAAAACATATATTTTTTAAGAGCTTAAAAACTTCAAACGTTTAAGGAAAACATGTAAGAAAATAAAAATATAAAATTCATGCGAAAATTGTGAAAATGTTTTATAAAAGACGACTCGTTTGAAAAAAAACAAAAATCTCGTGGGGGCTGTGTCAAGTCGCATTTAAGGAAATATTGTGAATTTCATACATATGACTTGTAAAATAACAGAAACAAACGAGTAAATAATAATTTTCGGAGCATACTTTGCGATTTATTTCTATCGAGGGAATTTCAAATTATTACCGTTTCGGCGGGGGGAATGTATAGATTTAAAGAAAAACATATATTTTTTAAGAGCTTAAAAACTTCAAACGTTTAAGGAAAACATGTAAGAAAATAAAAATATAAAATTCATGCGAAAATTGTGAAAATGTTTTATAAAAGACGACTCGTTTGAAAAAAAACAAAAATCTCGTGGGGGCTGTGTCAAGTCGCATTTAAGGAAATATTGTGAATTTCATACATATGACTTGTAAAATAACAGAAACAAACGAGTAAATAATAATTTTCGGAGCATACTTTGCGATTTATTTCTATCGAGGGAATTTCAAATTATTACCGTTTCGGCGCGGCGGGGGGAATGCATAGATTTAAAGAATAACATATATTTTTTAAGAGCTTAAAAACTTCAAACGTTTAAGGAAAACATGTAAGAAAAAGGTAGAAATTGGGTGAGCGGCCCCTTAAGCGTGTCCCGGTTTTGTAAATATTTACCGTTATTTTTCATAGAAACCAGGTGACGTCAAAATCCTTTCGAACAATCATGAATCATTTTTAGTTGATAGCTTTTTAACATTTTTTTAAGAACGTTTAATTAATTTTAAGAATAATAATATAGAAATATATGATTTTGACATTGTGAATCTTTATGTACGTCTTGTTTAATACATTTTCAGGACTGTGCTATCGACATCACGTGAGCCAATAATAATTAGTTGGCGGTGGTAAAACTCATCACCAGTGGAGCGTAGTTAGATCTAATCACTGAATTAATCAAGGTGGGGTTTCGATATTCGGAGGAATTATTAATGAAACACCTAAAGTTGCTTAGTTTGATAATACTTCTATACTAGTCCCAGGGAGAGATCGTATGCAAGTCATCGACGATAGTTCTAAAAGCCGTTCATAAAATTCTTCCTACTCACACGTTTTATGAGAAAACAAAAAAGACAGACGTTACTACAATGTTGAATGTCTTTAATTATTATAAATTTCGCGAACGTATGTTTCTACCGAATTTACGAACTCTTATGGTGTTGCCAGTTATAAAACTAAATAAAATAAAATAAATGCTTTATTTCAGTAAACGCGCCCTGTGGTAATAAAATTTGCACAGGATGAGGTATAAATTTACCGTAAAAATAATATGATATTACCGTTATAAAGTATAAAAGTTCCTCTCTGAGACGACTTATTTTAAGATTTGTAACACTTCGAATTCAAATGTCACTATTTGGCCATATGACGACCGTTCTCCATAGAAAATTAATTTCAAAGCATTCCGAGAAGCTCCATTATTGAAATTTATTTATTAAAAGAATTTTATACATAGTGTAGATATTGTGTTATTTTGCCTGCCATGCTAGGGATGTCCCTGTGTTATGGCGGGTGAAGTATGCAGATTATATAATTTAAGGTAATGAAATACGTTTACTGATAATATAATAATTATGATAATGAGGTTTACAGTTAATGCAGCAATGAATTTATGATAATGAAATTTACATATAATATAGTAATTGATGATAATGATGTATACAGGTAATAAATATAACAAGGAATTTATGACAATGAAATTTACAGATAAAATAATAATTTAAATTAAAAGCAAAGTCTGGAATGATATTAGCGCAAGCGATTCTGACCTTGTCCTTGTATAGTTTCTTTAGGGTTAAAATGGCATTTAAAAAAAAAATCTCACAAACGACCGGTTAAAAGGTAAAGTGAACAGCCAATTTTGAATACTGGAATTTTTAAAACCATTAAAAATAAATGAAAACATCTACCTCTTGTGTTCTTTTTGCGAAAATGTTATTTTAATATTTTTTTGTTTATCATTTGTAAAGTGCAACTGAACACAATTTACAATAAGAATATGTAAAATTTTTTTAGACAACTAAAAACCATTAAAGTGGTCTAAAACAAATGTATGTATTTTTATTGTAAATTATGGCGAGCCATAAAGTTAATGCTTATTGTAAATATGATATACAATTTATTTCCTTGCAATTCCATGTTTATATATATTCATAATTATTTCTTCAAATATATATTTTCGAATGAACAAGAAAATTTTGTATGCTTATAAACGAAACGCTTATTTTTTGTTAATGAAACGTTTTTTATTTTGTATCATTGAAGAAGAAGATTACAATAATAATCAAAAAAAAATTATATATGAAAATAAACAAGACACAGAAAAATAATAAAAGATAACGGTCGCAACTGGGACTCGAACCCAGAACCTTACGTCTTACCGGGACATACACCTCTACCAATTGGGCTACTGCGATCTTATATGAGACTGTCGTAATTGTCAACTTCATATTTCAAATTTCAGAATTAACAATATTATCTTTGACTAATGTTTTTTTTTTCTTTTTTTTCCATATTATTGGCAGCTACCTTTATTATTGGAAACAAGTATTCAAAGAATGTATTTATTTTTAAAGTTTTTATTTTAATTCAATTAATTTATGAATGTTAGGCATTATAATTCACCTGTATCAATTAATTCACTGTATCATTGATGTACTACGTTACGTTATTAACAGGTCCCGTCAGGTCATTGTCAACCATCCATATATTATAAGTATATTCGAATACTCTATGATGACCGTGGATACGACCCCTGCCTAGTTTTACTTTAGTGCGTGGGTTGGCAACCAGCGACTCATTTCCACATGTTTAAATATTTGATAAAATTTGACCACTATGCGGCGGTTTCGGACCTACTCAAAAACATACATTCGGTTATAGGAAAGGCCAATATCACTTCTGCTCGCAGTATTTACTTAAAGCATCTGTAATACAGGCGAGCGATTAAATTTTATAACCAAAAACCCATAATTTTGTATGATTTTGCGATACTTACATAAAATAATACTCGGAATCATCGGGAATGTAATAAATTGTTACATGAATTGTTGTTTAAATAAGTTCAAGCGGGTACTTACTTGTATTTTATTTAGCAAAGCTAACCAAAACTCAACCTTGGAAATCGAAAACGCTACAATGTTATCCATCAACAGATTACAGATCGACAATATTTATATAGAATTATACAAGTAGTTTCCACATCGTTTAACAGATGTCGTCAGTATAGACAGAAGTTATATGCAGTTTTTAGGTGTCTCAACATATGTTAGTTAAGTAGTACCATAGAAGAGTGTCAACTATCGTCGTTCGTGTCTAATAATAATAAAAATAGTTTAATCCAGAATGTATACAGGGCTAGTACAATGCAATAAATTACATATTTCGTAATAACAAAAGAAATTAGACAAATAGACGGTGATGTATGATACATGGGCTCCCTCAGTGTTTGGTTCCCCAGCTCCAGAGTAACTTAGAGCTTCCCATAATATGGACGTTTGGTCCAGTTGAATATTAATAAGCACAAACTTCACCACAATCTTCGATTACACATCTGCGCTGATGATGGACACTATGTTAGCTAAAAAATGAAGTAGCGCAACACGGCAAAATAACCCAAAAATAAATCGCGATAAAATGCAACTCGTCCTCATATTGGAATTACCCGGTATTTTCGTATGATTCTAAGGATGCGTAACGTAACATAATAAAACTTGAGAATGATGAGTTTATCACTGAAATTTTTTTGAAAAACATCTATTTGATTTTTGATTTAGTTTTCTTAAATGAATGAATTCAATTCTTCAAAGTGGAAATTAAGCCACTACCAAAACGAATATTTAAAATGTATTTTTATGTACTTGAGCGCCTTTTACGTTTTAAATTGCCGTGTTAGTCAGTTTATTTGATTTTTGCCTTGAGTGAAGTGATTTAAACTAAAACTATCAACCACTACGGTAGGATTTTTGAAAAACTATAGGTAGACAATTTTTACTAAGGATTTCAAGTTTTTAATATGAATAAATAAATTTTAAAAATATAGGGATTTCATCGAAGGTACTCCCAGTATAGCCCTGGTGTAATACCAGCATTCAGAAATGAAGACCGCTTTTTGCCACATGATGGTACTATATCCAAAACCACGGATTGCTTTGTTGCCAAAATATGTCATTTTTTTTTTCTTTTTATTAAAGCGATTATAGAATCTCTAGATTCTTTAAAATGTTGTAAAGTTATAGATTTACTAATATTTTTTTATAAATTTTACGAATAAGTGATAATAGGCAAAAGATAGGTGAATTCATTGGCTATATAGAATTATAATCAGTTCGTATGTCTTCATATTCAAATTTGGAGGTATGATTTTTTTTATGTGGGTGGAAAAATTTCCTTTAGTAATCCGAGAAAAAAAGATTTAAATTGCTCTGTCGCTCCAGTGGTTATAATGGCTTTTTCCGTGTTTGGTGACCAATTCTGATATCTCAATTGGGGATACAGCATCAATAAACAGTAAGTTCGTAAGTAAGTACCTGTAGATTTGGGAGAAAAAATACAAGCTGAAAGTTACGTAACCCTGACTTTTAATTCCTTTGACTTAGGCACGCGATTTTTCCGGTGGCTTTAGAAATAAATTATAATCTTTTCTGATTTCATTACTTTTTATAAATATTTTTAATCCTTGGAGTTTTTAATATTTTTAATTTTCTTGGAGCAAGTTAATTATGTGTCGGTTAGGAAATCCGGTATTAGCATATATACCCCATTAATAATAAGTTGGTTTGAAAAAATAAAGAATGTTAAAATATTATTAAGGTAACTCCGGTTATCAATAAACTCACGCAAAAAAATTAGCCTACTTAGTTCCAAAAAAACATTCGCTTAGGTAAACATATTAACTTTTAAGCTTTGAAGTAACCAAAATGCTACTATACAAGCTTTTCTGTTATATTGTTGACAACGATAGCAGAATAAATAAAAAAAGGTTGTTAAGGGACGTACTTGACTTACATTGACCAGGGATTCCTGACATTATTTGCAATAAGAAATGAAAATTGGGTCTGACATTATTTTTTTTACTTAAAATTTTAAAAAATCAGTGGGTATTGATTTTTTACACCCTGTATATTGTGGTTTCCTTTAATATATATATTTCTAATAAGTATATAATGATTTATTAAAGCAGCTCAAAATTTTTTAAATCGTTTTAATAAATTATGTTAATGGAATTTCACCACGAATTGTCAATATCTACGTAGAACAATCAACGACGGGTTGTTTCACAGAAATATAACCAAAGAATGTAACATTGTCATCAAATGGTTTTTCAGCGCCATTTTGCTTTGTTGGAAGTTGAAAGGTCACGGTTGAATGCCGATTCTAGGTGCATTTCAGCAAATTTTGAACAAATTGTGATCAGCAGAAAAGGGCAACTATTATGTTGCCTTCGACCATTGCCAGCTTATTAAAATTTGATAGAAAGCTTAAACGCACCTGTAATCGGTGTTTAACGGGGATCTTTCAAATGTCATAAAAACAAAATGGCGCTGAATGACCATTTGATGACAATGTTACATTTGATTTCTGTGAAATTTCCTAATTACGTCCATGAGATTGTATCTTTATCGGCGGTGATTTCGATATCGGAATTTCAAAAAGCCGGTATCAATTTACGGCTTAAATACAAGGAATTTATTACATTAGAGATAAGTTGAGAATGGTATTTACTCTGATGTATGTGGAATTTGTTTTGTTCCATCAACCTTCCTCAAAATTTGAAGTTTGTATTGACAAAGGCGGCATTCATTTCAGATAACTTAGTATTCAACATATATTTATGGAGTACCTCTACCCACCTGTGTTATTCTGATTTCAGATACATTATTTTAGAATTCTGGGTGGGAGTTGGTTTACTGAGCAAGAACACGTTCGTATTATGTTGGTGTAATATATTATGACATTTTACATAGGTTCCACACTGGAGGCCTTGTGGAAACCTCAGGGCCGATGTCATCTTCGGTGGATTCTGTGTGGTGGCTCTTTTTAGGAAAGAAGGAGAGGATGGGGGAAATAAAAAGTTACGGAGGCGTCAGTGTGTTCAGGAGTGACGGATGTATAAATCCTTCAACTACATCAGGTCTGGAGAGAAAGGCTGGAGAGGTCAAAAGGCCTCACTCAACCAGCCTCTCTTTATCCGGCCCGCAACGTAGGTGGGCAGTTGCATCCGCCGTCAACACCGGACAAACCTCACCTCATGAACCCGGGCATTCTGCTAGGTCACCAATGAAGCGAACCACTTAGGGTGACTTATGGCAGAAGTGTTGGTTTTCCAATAAACGGTACTCGTACCCGCCTCATTGAGATACAGTTTTAAATACTTAACTAGCAAACCTTTTAAATAATAATAAAATTCTTATTATTTTTGTAAAAAAGAGGGGTTTATTTTCATATAGCTACAAAACAGCAAAAGTTTTTTTTTTTCAATTAAATGAATTTCCTCGAATTAGAAACGATTGATAACACCTTTTTCGAACTTTATTAAGATTACAACTTTACCATCAGTTACGTATAAAAATGTGACATGTTCAAATGGATAACTTTTAATAAGTATAAAAAACCCTGCACGAATATTTGCACGAATATAACATTTTCCATCAAAAAATATGGAACTAACACAACTTCTTTATGTAGGACAACTTGAAACCATACCTTCAGAGATAAAACGCCTAGCTAAGTAGGTACTTACTACTTGTGTTAAGGATAGTTACATACGGCTATTGTGGCGAGGTTTGGGGTCTGTCGCCTTTGTAAAGGACAGGTACCTACTTAGCGCTGTCCTTCAATTATTGTTAAGCCATTCATACACGGAGATACTGACAAGCGACTCGAACTTCATGCATGTAGTAAACGCGCCGCTCGTGAGTACCCGCCATACTATTTTGCTAGTGTTCGTACCCGATGCTTCGCGCCGACTACGGGTTTGACGTCACTTGCACGCTACGGATTTGCATTCGTATCGTTTGACGTTTGACAGAAATGGCGATCGAACTTGAACGGAATGTTAAATTTTGTTCTGTGGAACGGTCAGCGGTTTGGCATCGCGTTTGGGCGTCACCCAGGCGTTCCGTGTTTGATTCCTCGGCTGGCTAAGTCCTCCATCACAACATAAGCAACATCTTCCGCTAAGTGTGGTGGTAGTAGGAGATTTTCAAATGTTGTTGGGTTATTCGTAACCCGGGAATGTTTGCCTTTCTTTTTAATAAAAAAAGAAAGAAAAAAAAAATACTTGAAGTTAACAAATGCACCAAATTTAAATAAGAATCCATTGACATTCTACAGAAAGAATTAAACTTGTTTTCTTAATTCTCGATATCATAATTCTAGCGTACAGTTAATATTTCTTTCGATATATGGGTGAACCCAAAATTTATAATAAAGATATCGTTTTTTATTCTTATAATAAAAATATCGTTTTTTATTCTTATAATAAAGATATCGTTTTTTATTCTTGAAACGAGAACATTGTCTTCGTCGCTAGTCATTGACGTCGTATTAACTCCACGGCTTCAAGTGAAAAATGATCAAGTTCAGTGTATTTCGGGTAGCGCCGTGTACGGAAACCAGCGTTAAAGAGTAGTATATCGATAGGCTACTTGTGTTTGCGTCTTGCGTCACAGTCACGTAGTTTGTAAGTATCTCCACGTACGAAGGGCCTTACTCTATGGCTTATAATGTGTATGATGTGATATAATATTATGACACTGCTTCTAGATATATTTCTTTACAAAGTTTACTTTTTTTTTCATAGCTCTATCATCTCATTGCTTATTTTTTTCTTACACTATTCATATTCCTAAAACAATAATTAGTTTTTCTCTCGTCCAAATATATTTTTTTTTAAATATATGATGATATAGATGGATTGCCACAAACTCAATTTTGCACGCACTCCTCGATTCAGTCCCATTCATACTTCGTAGAAGAGAAAACTATATTAGGATAACCGACGTGAAATTTTTTTTTTGTCACGCATTCTAACCGTTTGTAGCAGCAACCCACTCTATAGCCATTAACATAATTATTTTATTTTTTTACATCAGCTCCACAAAGACGTCCCTGGGGAAAACAATTTCCCTCGAGGCGTATTTTATCTTTAGGGAGGCTGTGTGGAGGGTTTTTGAGAGGAGGGAAAGATTAGAAGTTCTGGTAAAGATGAAGATATGAAGGTTGGGTAAGAATCTGGGATCAATATATCCAGGAGTGACAAGGCGAAGAGTCCAGTTAGAGAGGTAAAAAGGTCTCCCTGAACCAATCTTTCCCGATCCGGCCTGCCACGCAGTAGGTGGGCAAACGCATGTGCCGTCATGGTAAACAAACATCACCCAAAAAACCCGGACACCATTGCTAAGTTACCAAACTTAGCGAACCATTTAGGGTGACCTGTGGCAGGGTTGTATCCAATAAATGATTCACGGTAGGGATCTTACCATACCCCTCTTCCAAATCGATAAGTTAAGGTTACCTTTTAGCATACTAACGTAATTATTAATTAGTTATTGTGTGTCTGCCACTATCGAGAGGTCTAACGATCTAATTTAAACTATTACATAATAAATTTGACCAGGAAATTCTTCACGTCTTCAACTGCACGGAATATAGTTATAAGAGGCTATAATAACATACCACAATCACAACAATCATTGTTAGGCATGATACCATTCTTCTTCATGGTTTCTAATGTATATTTTACTGCAGATTCTTAGATTTTACAGCATATTTATTTACAGCGCCCTTGAGGTGATTTCTCACAAAAACGGCGCTCTACAAATTATCCAATTATTATTATTATTATTAAACTACTTACTTCAGATCTCTAAACTATCAGATAGAAGAGTGTTAGCAAATAAATGCATCATCTTTTTCAAAATTATTATTTATTATTATATTTTTATTATTTATAAATTAAGAGTTATTGTAAATGACATCCCTGTTTCAACAGAGCCTAACTCTAAGTACTTAGATTACCATTTAAAATAAATATAATTTTGAAAGTAACAATAAACTCAATACCAAACTACTCTGCACAATAGCCAATTCCTATTCCCCCAATGAATTGCAAATAAAACTAAAGTACTTGATGTTATTTTTAAAGATATTTCTATATTACTTCAGAGTTCCTTATTGTGCTTATTGTAATACTGTTTCCCTCCTGTACACCACTGTAAACATTAAAACCCATGTTCACCTTATTGTAAAAGCTGTAATGGCTTTTAAATAAATAAATAATTATTATGGTAATGGAAAACTCACTGACTATAATATACATCTGACCAAATCCATTATTATTTCTAAGTTTATTCAAGTTTGGAAGAGTTACTGAGGGAGTTCGTTTTGTTTGTATTGTGAATTTTCTTATACATTAAGGCAGTTTTGGCGGGGCACGGCAATACGGGCAAGACAATTTTTCCACAATAATAATCAATTTATCTTCCTACACTTATTCTATTTGAATGGCAGTGTACACATGTGCTTGGGGTGAACAATATTGACATCCTTTAGATGGATGTTTACATTATATCATGCAACATACTAGAATATATTTGTAGATTGTACTTGCACACAAAATTATTCGTTATTATAAAATATTATAGATTCTGACTAATGCCATACCATTAATTTACCGGAAAATATAGTATCTTTTTGTTTTCCGAGTCACATTTACATCAACAAGTACTTCAAACAATATTTTTCAACTTTCTTTCAGCCAAAAGACTTCAACACTGAGCCGGTAAATGATTCGGGAAATAAATGGCTGCAATAAATCCAAGAAATGGGCTACTTTTTGGACGCTTAAATATATTATACGGAAACTTAGCATATTTATTCACATTCTGAAACATCCCTAAGCTGAAAACGAAAATGCCATTATAAAAGTGAATAATCTATTTATATATTACTCGTGTTTTCAAACAACATGTAAAATCTCACTTTTCATCTACATTTTGTTCGTTGTGTAGATCTGTAGATGATGTAGTTATTATGGGTGCATTTCATATACGCAAACAATGTTTAGTAACTTTAATTTATTTATTTATACGCCCATGGGGCTTTTCATATAATGCAGTACATGTTTTTTTAAATTACAATGAAAATAAATAGTTGACAAAATTCACGGAGAAAAATGTTATTCTAAAATACGATCATTTTATTCGTAAAAACGGTTAAAAACGGGACTGAAGTTGTCAATATTTACTGATAATCTTTTCTTAAATTACGAATATATTAAAATGATTATTCGCAATTTCGACGCCGTTCGCATGACAATACTAATAGTTTTGCATTACAATTACGAATATCTTAAGAGTTTTCATGATAGTTCACTAACATTTTATTAGTTCTTACGAAGATATTGACAGTTTCTTAATATTCTATTAGTAAATACTGGCCATTCATTAGTTCTTATACGAATACTCTGTAAGGTCTTACTGACATTTTATAAGTAATTACGAATCCTTCATTCGTCTTCCTGATATATCGTAAGAAAAAACTGATAATTAATTTGTTCTTATTCGAATATTTTATTGAGTCGTCCTGATATTTTGTTATGCAATATCCTAATACTTTATATGTACTATCGTGTTAAATGCACTTTATTTAGTGATAGAATAATAGGACCTTTTACTCATATTTTTAAGGATTTCACTACCATAATATAATTCCATTGAAAACTGGACCATGGGACTGGGATTATTTTTTGGATTTGAATGTAAAGCGTGGCGTTTTCTCTTTCTTACACCGTTTATATCATTTTTCACACCGTGATAGTAAAGGAGCTCCCAAAAGCGAACCAATGATGGAAAAACATTTGGGGCTAAAAATAACTTGAAACTTTAGCAAAAAATATGTGAAAATGCGTTTCTCTGAAGTTCACCGTAAGGGATTTTTTCCAGTTTAACGCGTATAACCATGAACTTTTCTCACATATTACGAATTGGGTTCAAAGAGATTTTCCAAGTTCTAAAAGATCACGGCAACCATTACCATAGATCGAACCATTAAAAGTTTGACCAGAATAGATATAACATTGCATGCAAAATAAAACCGATACCGCCAGAAGGTGTTTATGTTTATGAGTTTGCACTTTGTAACATTACCAGCATGGATTTATGCGCAATATTATGAAAACTTTGTGTTAATAACTTGATAAAGTTACAAGTAACCAGTGTATAAGTTCATGATTACCACCGTGTTTTGTTTCTGTTTTGTTCCTAGTTTCCACGGGAAGCTTTTAACGTACTCTTTCTCAGTTATTAGTTACTATGTATTATCTAAAATTCTCGTTTCCATTTATTTCATTAAACGTGATATTTCACGTACTCAGTACATTATATGAATATTGTGTGAACGGCCCTCCACACGAATGACTAAATTTACATTTGTAAAATAACTTCGATATCTATGGATATGATTCAATCAGCTATGACATACACTCCAAATTCCGATGCAACCTCAAACATCAATTAAAACCAGGGCCTCTACAAAAAAACACTAAATATACCGATAACACATACCTCACACGAGCAGAGAAACTTTAAGTTTTTTTTATTATTTTTATTGATAACTAATGTTTAAGACAAGATTTTTATGCACAGCACAAACGGTAACAATTATTAGAAATAATAATCGACAGCCTGAAACACTCATCCACATTAAAAAAAATTCCGAGAAAAGGTAAATGCCCCCGACGGAAGTAGAACCCGTGTCCTTCTGATGTCCGGTCAGGTGCTCTGATGCACTCTGGTGCACTGAGCTACGGCGGGTTACCTCTTACCCGCCAACTACTAACTACAAATATATCTACAATTATTCACAAAAAACATATCACAGACTGGATCAAAAAACAAGGTATTCCCTTTACTCAAAACATTTATGAGGGCACGATTGGAGGACGCGTGCCTTGTATTAAACACGGTTTTGGAGGGAGAAATAGCGTTACAAACCCGTGCGGATTTCGACGCAGTACCTACTGCCCCCTATTGAACACGGAAAAGGAAATACGCAGCCTTACCCACGGAATGACCTACGACAGAGGTGTTGGTTATATGTCGGTTATAGTTAAAATTTAAAAAAGTTAAAATGGAAAAAACGAAACCGGTGATGTTTGATAACATTTTATTTATAATAATAATAATAAGTTCTTTATTCCAGAATGTGGGGAGGTGAGTGCAATCCCACACATCCCATAGATAGTATATGTACATATAATATTGAAAAGCATAAATATTTTATAGATATGAAACGTAAAAAATATATAAACATAAAAGTAAAGTAAAAGTAAAAATCAAAATCAAAAAGTAAAAAAGATATAAAAATAAAAGTAAAGTAAAAGTAAAATCAAGACACGGAAACGCAGGAATCCATCGGATCTAGGATTGTGGGAGCCAGTGTCTTTCTCCAATGGTCTTCTATGCTCGATCCTGGGGTCATACGGGATTATTATATAAAAACAATAAGAATACAATTCTTAAGACTTAAAGGAAAAGTCGCGAAAAAAGGCTATTTAATAAGAATTTATTACAAGAATTTGGGCTGAATTCATGGAAAAATGTTGTATATGAAAATTTCATATGCGACATTATTTCACAAAATGTTTTTTTTTTTTTAACTTTTCTGACCCTCAAGAAAGCACCATGCTCTTCTAACATCAATTTAAATATGTCATTGAAGCATTTGTGCTTAAAAAGCAAAAAAAACTAAATGAATAAATGAAACTATTTACAATCGAGATTTTGTTTTGAGATCAACATACAACATTATTCCACAACACTTTCAATGGCTAAAAAGCAGCCTTAACAACATTTTTTCTGGACGAATTCTACTTTTATGCATTTTTCAGTTGAAGTGTATCTAGTTGGAGCCATAATATGTACGATAGTTTTTTTTTAATTTATTCACATGAATTAAACCAATCTCCGTGATTTCGTTAAATGGCTTTATACAAAATTCTTCCACAAACCGACACTTAAAATAAGGAAGAAGACGAACATCGATGACGTCGGTAAGAGCTCTCGCTGCGACTAGTTTAAAATACAAACTTTATTTAATTTAATTTTTGACGGCCGGCTGGTATGTGAGCGGCAACACTCTCGACTACCAATCGGAATGTCGCGGGTTCGAATTTTATTTGATTCATTTGTGTTATTTCACAATGAATTAATTAAAAATAATATATACCTAGTAGATACATTTGTGGCATGTTTCAGAGTGGAAGATTCTGAAATGGCTTAAGCCGCGTTTGGTGACCAGATCTGAATAGCCAGGTATTTCCTCACCTTCCTCTCCCCATCTCCTTCCCCTCCCCACTACCTTCAGCCTCACAACATAATTGGGGATGCCGTAGTGGCTACAGACGGGAGCAATTGGGACGCTTGTGCGGTATATACATTAAAAAAATTATATATGCCAACAACCAAGAGACCAATTTTACGCTATTTTTCAGTGAAAAGAATAGAACTTTTAAACTTCTATTCATTCTAGAGATTAAAATTCTTGCTTTCCGGTGACTGCGATTAATTTCACAACTTCCCGATTGACTGACATTGATAACCTTTTGAGGATTAGTTAAATTGTGTGAATTTAAGCAAAATTTACCGATTTAGAACTTGGCTTGTATAAATCTCAGCCCACCCAATCGTTCGTCAATAATCTTAATCGTTTTAAACCAGTTTTCTGAATTAAATGGACTATTGCTATTTTCAGGTTTCGGACAATTTGTTATTGTGGACGAGTCTAGTACTTAGCTGAGAGTTCGCAAGCTTTGCGTGTCGTATCAGAAAGCCTTCTAAAAACACGTTTCTTAAGAGTGTGTTTTAAAAATAGAATCATCGAATAACTTTCTACCAATATCGTTTTATTTTGTGGATTTCCCGAAATAGGCAAGGATAGGTTGGATTATAAAATGATATTATTTTGTTTATTACTTATTTTCCATACCAACTGAAGGTCTAAATATTTGAATGTGTCGTTTTTTTAACTTACAAAAGCATTTTTAATTTTTTAATTCATGAAGACAATATTAGCGAAACTCAATAGAAAATCTGAAACAAAAAAATCAGAAAAAAATCTCTGTCACATCTGGGACTCGAACCCAGGAACTTCCGCTTTCCGGGCTTTGAGCTAAAAGAGTCTTATCCATAAAGTCAAAAACCTTTCACATTTACTGCCCGCGACATTGTAAATAGCTAATTATGTAAAAATATGAACTAATTCTTATTTGTTAGCTTTTTATTTATTTAATTTCTACGGTAAAATAAACCATAAACAGTAGTTACATGACACAATTAGAACCATAAGAAAATATTAGCAATCATTTTAAATAAAGAATAACAAATTAACTGTGGCATTTAATTGTGAAATGACATCAGAGATATGAGCAAGAGATTGGTAGAAATACATCCAAATTCTATAGTATAAATAAGGTAAACTTAGATTGAATTAATATTGATCGAAAATATAAGATAGCATAGCCCTCTTGTATCTAATTTCCGTGCAGTTAAATATATCCGCTACATCAGCGTATTTATTACTAACTGCATGCAACCTAGGTACAAGCGAGTTTTTGGAATACGCAGTCCTGGTGTTGTTACATTTAAACAGGACGAATATAATTCTTCGGTCTGAGATTTTTAATAAATTTAATTCTTTCATCAAGTAATTATAGTTTATGTTTTCAATGGGAATACCGAGTTTGAAATTAATGTGTCTTAGGAATTTATGTTGAATTTTTTCGATTGAGTCCGAATGTAATTTATAATAGGGGGACCAGATCGAGGAGTTATATTCGACTTGACTACGAACTAGGAATGTATACAAAAATTTTAATGTTGAAAGGGTCACTTGATGAAAATTCTCCAGTCCTAAATAATCCTAAGAGTCTCAAGTCTTTCAAAATCTTCTTATAAACGAATACTTACAGTGATGGGGGTAGCAAATGTAAAATCATGCAATGTCCAGTGTTTTCAATATTTCCTCTGCCTTCCAACTGGTATCTTCTCCAAACATAAACTTTCTAATAAAAGTATGTTTATTGGAAGTGACCGGCCAGGTAAGTATGTTTCTGTATCGATTTGTAAATAATAAAAATAGATGGAGCCTAAGAATTCATAATAAATTGTACAGCACTCTTAAGACGATTTCTCACAAAAACGGCGCTCTACAAATTATCCAATTATTATTATTAATAACAATAATTTTCGCATGATTTATATAGCGCCTTTCTCGTGAAAAAATCCCCTCAAGGGGGCATTCATTTATTATGGCGCTATTTCCATTATAATTAGAGTGAATTCAGAAATGTGTGATTTATCATGGAAACTAAACGTTCACCTTGCCGCTGATAAATGCCGCAGCTAATAAAGGTACAATCATCCGCATGGATTGCAGTAATTACCCCGCTGTGATTTGGCCTGGTGTGGGGTTTAGGGCAGAGTTTCCCAACGGGGCGGTACCGCCCCCCTCCCTGGGTGCGTTGGCAAGATTCAGGGGGGCGGTGGTGGCCTTAATGTTGGACAGTGAAAGATTATAAGGAGGCGGTGAAGGGTTGAAATAGCGGTCAGCGGACATTTAAAAAATTACTTCCTTAACCCCTCATGCCTCGGGCATATTTCGTCAGAAGGTCAGAAAATTTCCTCTTTGAACCAAAATTCAAATAAATGGAACATTATTGAATTAATCGAAAAACTGTTTTTGAAAGGTGATAAAATAATACGCTTTTAAATTTATTTTTAGAGATAAATGCGTCATTTTTTTAAACATAATTTAATTCAAACTTTAAAAAGTTTTAAAAATTGCTCACCTTTTTTCTAACTAAAATTACTGATAATGAAAAAAAAAATTAAAACACACTTGAGTTTTATTAGACAAATGTATCTATACATCTATAGACGTTATTATTACCTCACTTTTTGTCGTTATACAAAAAAAAAATTAAAGATTATTTTTTTCTCAAATTGCGGTTGGAAATTTTGGTTTTATAGAGGTGGACATTTTAATTTTAATTTTTCCATGGTTAGCTTCTAGATTCGATTACAAAGCAGGATGTTTTGTCTTTCTTACATCGCTTAGGTCATATTTCTCACCATGACAGTAAGGGAGGTACAGCAATTTCCACGAGACCTATGTGAGTTATTCCCAAAAGCGAATAAATTAGCCTGATACTAATGTATTCAAGTAAGTTGTAGGTTCACCATTGCAAGAATCGTGCATTTGAACTGTTCAATTGGTCATTATTGTCATTAGTAATTAGTGAGGATTGCTAGAATTGTTATAATTTTATTTTTAAAACAACCTTTTTTTTAATTTAGAAAACTTTATTTCCGGGTTACAAATAATCTCATAAAGTTAAAAGTATATATAAGTGAAAAATGTTACTTGTGCAATGATGGAGGACTAAACTAGTGAAGACACGAACTCGCAATGCCAGATTAGGAATCAATAACTACGACTCTATCAACCGACTGGCCTGGATGTTACAAACATATAGTTTTTGCTTCATTTGAAGTTTATTATTTTATTGTTTATTGTTTCTTCTTCACATTTTAGAAGTTCAAACTTTTTTTAATTGGGAGATAGGGGTGAGGAAGGGGGCGTTGAATAAAAATATAGTAGGAAAGTGGGCGATGAACGAGATAAGGTTGGGAACCTCTGGTATAGGACACAGGTTATAGGGTGGGCATGGCAACCTGTAATGGCGCGCAGTGATTCCCGCTTCAGAACGACGAATTCATACAACAGTGAACTGCTGCGAACTGAACCGTTCTAATTGTGGTTGGAAAAAGTTTTTGATACGCTAAAGTTAAAAGCATTGTTTGCAAATTGTATCTCTTTATGCAGAAAAAAAGGTTATTAAATGTAACGTTTTCAATTTTTGCATTCGAAGTTTTGGGTAGGTATAAATGAAAATATGAAGTAGTGGACAAAACTTGTGATCTGTAATATTTGCAATAGCGCTTTGTTCTCTTAGTAATTTGTTTAAGGAAAGAAAAATGAAAAAATTATAAACAAAATTACATTAATGAAGAAGAAGATAATTCTAATAAATCTAAATGAAATATGAACTAGGATAGAATACAGAAGAAGAAAAAACTTGGATTCGAACCCAGGATCTCTTATCGTACCGGGACAGTGCCATAACCAACTTCGCCATTAGTACCCTTTTATTTATCGTATCTATTATCGTTCTCGTATTTCAATTTCAGAATTAACAATAACATCTCCAACCTAATTTTTCCCATACTTTTGCTGTTATCTATTGTTTTAAATTTTTTTTTAAAGTTCTAACGAATTGATTTGTACCCTAGATAATGTCTCAGATAAAGAAATCCGATTTTATTTATACTGGACACCTATTGATTTTTTCTAAAAGTCTAAAGTCTAAACCAATATTCAATTTTATTGGAATAACTATTTAGTAATCAATATATATATATATATATATATTAAAAACTCAGAAACGAGTCCCGGTACGATCAAGGGAGTTATATGGTGTGGTATATTTCTATCCCCCCTGGAGAATGAGGGGTCCCGTTTTATCCTAAAGGGCGTGCTTTTAAAGATACAAGGGTGGGAAATTTTGCCCTCTGGAAATTTTAAGAACAGTCTTCCGGAAAGTTCTGGAAGGGGTGGCATAGTATGTCGGTGAGTAAAAGTTACGAGAACGTTCTGGATAATTCGTTAATACTCTAGAAAGTTATGGAAGGAGAAAGTTCTAGAAGCTTTCAGAAATAAGTGGCGGTGCGTATCGGTCTGTCTTCCGGAAAGTTAGGAATGCCATTACACTGCCTTCGACTGAAAATTAGATCTCTGATTATTAATCATAAAAATGTACATATATACCCCGGATAACAAACTGAAAAATGTTGTTTATAAACAAGTATTATAAATAGTTAGAATATGTTTACAATTAAAAAAAATATCTGTTATATTTTAAAGCTTATTCTTTTATTCCAACTACCACACGATCTCATATCAACTCCCTGAGCGAAGCCAAATACTCCAGTTAGAGTATTTGAAACCATTCCGCAACATTCAGGAGCATTCTGGAATGTTGTGGAATGTTCGGGAATAGGGAATCAGGAACATCATAGTGAAACATTCCAATGTTTTTTCTCCAACTCTCGAATGTAGTCCTGAGCAAAGCCGGGTACTTTGAAGGTTATACCCATCTATAACATATCATAAATAATAAATAAATGAAGAATATAATAAATAAATATAAACAGTAAATGATGTTATTGTTTCAATATTGAATATTTCATCTTTCCCGTGCAGAATTTCGTACACAAGCTAATAAGAATAATATAATAAGAACTAAGTGAACAAAGAGAGAGTACCATAACATTATTATTATGACAAATTATCTTTAAGAGCCGTCCTTTTTTAATTACATCACCTTCCCCTTATACAGAGTATCATATTATTAGGAAAGTAAATCCAAAAAAATTTTGATATTCGAACCATCATTATGCGGTGTTTGTTATTCTGTTTTCGTTTGCCTAGCTCTCTCTATTCTCCTTCTTCAAGTGGTGATATAATAACATCAATGCCAAGCTTGGGTTTCCTGGAGCCAAAATATTATAACGCTAATGATATAATCACGTCGTTATACGCCCTGTCATCTTATTGACGAACCATTATATCGACAATGAGAGTAAATACACATTAATCTTCGTTATTTGTGGCAGTTTTTTTTCCTTGGAAATGGATAAAACCATCGCCCAGCAACAGCGTACAATTGAAAGGGAAACCAGAACTGAGAAAAACAATATTATTTACATAATGTATTGAAGGACCCCAGCGAGGCAAAAAAAATCACAGACGCGCAAGGCGTAAATATCACGGATGTTTATTAGATTTTGTTGTGTATGTATGACTATATTTGGTCCTTTTGTTTGTTTATTAATCTGATAAATAGTGAGTACCTCACACATGGGTTTTTTTTTACTAAACTCATTCTTTATTTACGGAGAATGTACAATGTACATTTTCCTCCACACTAGGAGTTCACTAAGTGTTGTGGAAGACGCTTTACAATGGTGATTTGTGATTTGATTTTATAAGTTGACTTTAAGGTGAATGTCAAAAGAATTCACATTCTACGCTTTCGTAGATGGCGCGCGTATAGTAGTTTTACTTTTAAACGCTTTTTACGAGTTATGCTTCGAAATATTAAGAAAAATGTATTGTTCGCGGAAGTACACAGACAATATGAATATTAACAAATAGTTTTGTCAATTAAAAAACTCTAATCTTTCAAGAATGCGAATAATTTTTTATTTGTATTAACTCCACACAGGAGGCCCTGAGGAAAATAATTTCTCTCAGGGCCTATGTCATCTTTGAAGATGCTGGGTGGAGTGAACATGTTGTAGGAAGGAGGAAATACAAAGGCCGGCAAATCGTTCCCCAGTAGAGCTGTTGAATTCAAGAACCAGCCAGAGAAGCGACCTGTTCTCATTTGAGAAATGTCAACCGTGTTCATATGTTGGGCGTGCGTTTGACGTGTTTCCCGACTATACAGTACTATGCACCGGTGCCGAGGGGATCAATAACGCTAGTTCCTCGGATTATTTTCCATTGAAATACAGGTAGAACAAGGATAGCATTCCCACCTGACGTCTGTGCCCTAAAGATTGCAATCCGTTTGTTAAGACGGGAGAATCTATCAAACGGCCCCCCCGTTTCTGCACAGAGTCAAGGGTGTTTTTCAGGTATTTCAGGGCTTCAGACCGGAGGTGGAGTTTATAGTGACGTTCGTCACATTTATAGACGAAATAATATACGTGGCTATTAAATAACGAGATTGACGCTGCTGCAGAAGAACTAGCTAACTAACTAACAAACGCCAGCGCCCAACACTTGTGTAGCGTGAAGCCTTCTCTTTCGACTGCAGTACCTCTTGCTTCTGTATATAAAATCGTATAGCCGTAGCCTTCGTTCGCATAAGAGTTTTTTTTTTTTAAGTGTATGACAATGAATGTTTACCGCGTGCGCGTGTTTATGAGTGGTGTAAACGTTTTCAATATTGCCGAGAAGACGTTGAAGAAGATTCACGCCCACTTCCATGTCAAAAACGGATTACAATATTGAAAAAAGCGGTAATCTGGTTAGATCTGATCGTTGGGTAAGTATTGTGCGATTTCTGAAACTGTGGGAATTGATAAAGAATACGTACGGCAAATTTTACATAACAAATTTTATCACGCAAAAAGTGTGTATCAAAATGGTGCCTAAAATTCTCACGTTTTAACAATAAGAGCCCGCAAAAATGTTTTTTCTGACACTTCATACTACCTTATTTGCCGGATCTGGCGCCGTGCGACTTCTTTCTGTTCCCCTACGTGAAATCTGCATTAAAAGAATAAGATTTGAGTCCGTTGACGCTGTGAAAGAGAAAGCGGCACGCGTCCTGAAGGAGCTGACAGAAAAATACTTCCAGTATTGTTTTGAACAATGGAAGATTCGTATGGAGCGTTGTAGTTGGCAATAAGTAAATATCTATGAAATTAAATTAAAATGTTTTACAGCGTCTGTCTCGTTATTTTATAACCACACCTAGTACGTATTTACATGAAGATAATAATATGTTGTCGTTTTATAATGAGTTTTAAAAAGAAATCCTATAAAATTATTTAATCCTTTATATAGAATGCAGGCATGGCATCGCGTGGAGGTGACAAAAAACCGCTTAACAAAGAAAACTCGTGGCAGGCTATGAGGGAGGATGAGAAATGAGGAACGAACACGAACTAGATTATTTGGCTATTTGCATATAAGGTGCCCCCAACACGCACGTCCTCCCGTGTCATCGATTGGATCCCATCGCGTCATCGTCTGTCAAACAGATTTATAGATTTGTGTATCCGGTTAAAGTTTCGCTTCGAGGCCTCGGCCGTGGTGGGTCTCGGCCATGAAGTCAAATTTCGGGTGAGAAAATGGGATTTTCTTTAACAAGGGCCGTATAAAAAATCCATTTCTACTTTCACTGAGTTGGCGATGTCAGCGGTAAAAATGCTCTACACTCAAGTGTTTACGGTATTTGAATTATTTGTAGTAAATCACATACTGAACATTATTATCATTATTAAATGTGCTTTGAAGATAGTGGGAAGGAAATGAGGTGAGGAAGGGAATGTTTGTGTAACTACTGAACTATTCAAATCTTGTCACCATACATGGATAAAGCAATTTCAAGAAACCTTTCGATTTCGAGCGGTGGTCATTCACTATGTGCTACTCGGAGAAAAATGTTATTAAAAAAAACGATCATTTTAATAGTAAAAACGGGACTGAAGTTTCTACGAACAAATTAACAGTGTTTCAATGTTTATTGGCGCAAAAATGTAAGAATAATTTGTTGGTATAAATTTTTAAAAAAGGCACCGGAGACAAAATTTCCGTTTATATGTTTTACTCACAATTTGGTAGGTGGGTATGGGTACCGCTGCCCCGGGAACCATTTATTGGATAACCAACACCTCTGCCATAGGTCACCCTAAGTAGTTCGTTACGTTTGATGACTTAGCGGGGGTGCCCGGGTTCATGGGGTGAGGTTTGTCCGGGTCTTGCCGGCGGATGCGTCTGCCCACCAATTGCGTGGTAGGCCAGATCTGGAGAGACTGGTTGAGGGAGGCAATTATGTTCCTAAACACCTTGAACCTATACCTACATTGTATTACGCAATACGTTCAAGATTGGTGGAAACTTTTAATTAATATAATCCGCCCGCTGAAAAACTCAAACGTTGCTTGAAATGCCATTTGTCATTTTTGGGGACTAGATCTGAATATCCGGATTATTCCCGACCTTCTTATTCTACCCCTCTACTCCTCTTCTCCATACCATTGCCTCACAACTCACAATATACTATTTGGGGATTCCATAGTCCCATTGGCTTCGGGCAGATGTACCTCTTGTTCCATCTAACACAAATAAAATAAAATAAAGCTAATATAATATATCACATATTATGTAAACCTCCATGCAATCACGAATTATAAAAAATAGGTTTTTTTTCTATGCAGTGTTTCAAAAAACATTATAATACTCAAAATAAGGTATTTTTGTGGACTATTTATACAATAAAGAAGAGTGTCCGTGTGGATTTGAGTTTTATAAAAAAACTTTTGCATATCGGAATAATTTATGATAAAATTTTACATGCTTGACCATTAAAAACGACGGTCACTGTCTACATGAGATTTTTAAAAACCACTTCCTCCCCTATTTCTACTCCTTCACCATTGAAATGCCGACCTCCTGCGACATTGTACGCCTTGTGAATCATTATAGCGAATCCACGGTGGACTCGTCGATTTGTTAAGGGTTAAAGCAAAAATTTGATACTTCTTGACAAAATTTTGCACAATTGACGTATAAAATAAGAGGGAAATGACTGGCCACATCTGGTTGCAAAAATCTATGCCCAAAGCCTGCGAAACTTCGGGAACTTCAGTGGATAATTAAATAGCGTGCAATATTAATTAGTAAGTATTATTCTAAAATATACCTTTGAAACATTTTGATAAACTTATATAATTACACGAGGAAAACAACGAGCATAATAAATTAAACTACGCAATATTATGTAAATACTAAACAGTCACCATGTTTCCTATGTTTGAACGTTGCACAAAATTGTGTTACCAAGTCCTTAAGAGCCTTAACGTTTCTGAACTGAATATGTTTGAACAATCCTTATATTTGTTCAAATTATTCAAAAAACGCATAACAACGAACACACGGATTTGCACAGTGTAAACACATGTGTAAATATATTATTATATCGTGAATACATGTACGCCACTCTCCAAAAATGTCGTAGCTACAAGATGGTTTTCGAGGTCCTCAGAAAAATTAACCACAAATCATGGAAAATTTTTAATTAAAATAGTGTTTAGATGAAAGTCATCACTATCCACAGCGATTAACAAGCAAAATCACCACTCTCCACAAAAGCCAATCACAACCCTGAATTCAAAATAAATTCAACATGACCAATGAACACATTTGTACAACAATTTTTATTATAATATTTCTCTTTGAATTATACTTTTTAAGATATTACTAAAAGATAACACGAAAAATGAGAAGCATTCTTTGATCGGTTTTTTGGGATTTACCGAAAACAGTATTTTTGGAGAGTGGCGTTTTGGTCTTTAAACCCCTCAAGAGCAAAACTCAGTTCATGGTATTTAACCGACGAGGCCTGCAGTACAGAAAATAAAAAAAACATTCAGGGACTTTAAATAAGTAGGCAAGCTATATAAATATTACGATACGAAAATGCGTCGTTCAAGAAAATCAGTGATAGCATGTATGATGATTATTAATAACTGATACATTTCTGCAATGAATACTCCTAAAACACTTCTGTTGTAATTAATTGCTGATTACTGCAATGTATATAATCTGAATTGTTATTACTCGTAATTACTGATACATTACTGCAATACATACCTACTCCTAGTACACTTCCATTATTATTAAATACTAAGGCATTACTGCAATGTATACTCCCTTTCAACCACAAGCAAAGGCTTTCATGGAAGAAAAGTAAAAATTTCTTATCTTACGGATATATGTATGTTTGTTACTTTTTCAATGGATTTTAATAAAACTCTACAATAATATAGCTCATACATCAGAATAACATATAGGCTATAATTCATAAAGCTAGCTATTTATTTTCGATATATTGAAAATAATAATTATTGTTCAATAGAAAATGTCAAAATTTAAGAATGACATTTTGCAAAACAATTATTGTTAAATCAAAATTCTATTTTAGAAAATGTTTAAATTAGTGCATTTATTTGAAGTACTCACCTAATATTTTGAATCGAATCAAGAATTATAGATATTTTAAATAAATAGGTTAAGAATTTTGGTATAAACGTAGATGGGACCTAATAGATTACTCGAAGTACTAATCTTATGCAGACGAAGTCGTGGGCAGAAGCTAGTAAATTATAAAAAAACCTAGTAATAAATAACGGGGTGTTAGTTGTGAGACAGAAACAAAACTTTGAGATTGTCTGGAAGAAGGACAGACATAAAATATAACTACTCACTTGATTACTTCCTGTTTTGTGTTGGTTTTGAGATTTCCATTACTTAGTTTTGTATTCAAGACGAGAAGCAAGTTTACTGTTTCCTTGGGGTATGATTTGCATTTACGAAATTATTAATCTCGCGGATTATTCCTCCTTCCGCCATGGTAATGCCACGTTGCAGAAGTGCTGCATAAATACTGACATATTTAAATAAATTTTCTTACGAACGAAAAATTGTTTTTTAGAAGAACCAAGAATCTTTTTACGCCCGCGACAACCATTCAAAAGCATGACCACAATGCACGGAGAAAAATGTTATTCTAAAATACGATCATTTTATTCGTAAAAACGGTTAAAAACGGGACTAAAGTTCTTACGAACAAATTAACAGGGTTTCAATGTTTATTGGCGGGAATATGTAAGAATAATTTGTTGGTATACGTAATTTCGTACGTATACCAACAAATTTTTCTTACATTTTCCCGCCAATAAACATTGAAACACTGTTTATTTGTTCGTAAGAACTTCAGTCCCATTTTTAACCGTTTTTACGAATAAAATTATTGTATTTTGGAATAACATTTTTCTCCGTGTGGAAACTAGAATAAAAACAAGGAATCGTAACTTCTCACATGTCATGTGAACGCTTTCTGAAAGATCGGGAGTCCATCAGAATTGGAATTCTATTTTTATTGATCTTATTCTGGTGCCCTTTCCTATCGGGGGCTAGCTTATATCCATTACGACCATACATTCACCATCTTGTAGACTAGACTAAATTGCACTCGTGGTAGGAACGTTGGTTTCGAGAGCATACAGTGCGGAGTCTTTCTAAATTTTTCCCTTGTTTATCAGAAAATAATCTAAGATTATTTATCTCTTATCAAATGTTTTTTTAATGGACAGTATTTGTTACATGTTATACATTCAGTGTGGAAAATAGTCTCAATCCCTGGTGCAAGACAACCATTCAGAATTGAAAAGTTGCTTGAAATGGCTTTATTCGTTTTTACTGACTAGATCTGAATGGCAAAATAATTCCCCACCTTCTTCTTCCCATCTCCTTCTCTTTCCCACTACCTTCAGTTTCACAATGTACCCTAATTGGGGATATCATGTTCTCACTGGCTCTATACGGTTGGGAGCAGTTGGGCGGTGTTCACATTATACACTACATTCTACATGACCGACAGATTTGTGCAATATACATTTTCTTCAAATGTACGCTGGTGCTTGTGCTTAGAAAAGGAGAACAATTAAATGTAAAAAAAAAAATTAAAGAGAAATATGAAGAATAATTTCAATAAATTTACCAAGGTATGTAAAAACGCGATAAGAGTTTTGTGAAATCCTGCATTTAATAAAGCTACATAAGCAAACAATTACATTTTATACTCCTAAATCTCATTCCAACTATAGTTGCATTCCCCAATACATTTTCATAGTCTCGGTAACAATTACTTAATCAATTTGAATGTTTTTGTTAATAATTTGAACGTGGCAAATTTCAAACGCTACTTTGTGCCAACTATTCCTATCTATTTGATAAACTATCGTTAATTACCATCTTTAAACATTTATATTATTTGTATAACAGAACTCAATTGGTTCTTATTAATGGATACAAATCATCCCCTATAGTGGTACCTTCTGGTGTACCACAGGGTTCAAATCCTGGCCCCCTGGTTTTTCTTATATTCATAAATGACCTTGGCTCGAAATTAAACTGATTATGATTTTTTCACCGATGATCCTAAATTTTTTCGTAAAATTAAGTCTGTTTCCGATCATCAACTGCTTCAATACGACCACGACACACTCAGTAACTGGTTTACTGTCAATGATGTGCACTTAAATGTTGAAACATTTTAAACTTCACTAGAAATAGAATTAGAAACGATTTTTCTTATGCTATTAATAATATTTTTTTGAGAACAATATTATTACGATATCGCCACTGCGCAAAGTTATATTTTTTGAGAACAATATAACTTTGCGCAGTGGCGATATCGTAATAATATTGTTCTCAAAAAAGTGTCTTCAATAAGAGATCTAGGAATCACTCTTGATTCTAAATTCACATTTGATGTACACATTAACGACATTAAGGACTAGTTGTTTCAAAAAATGGAAAAATTCTATTTTTCATTTCAAATTGGACATGTCATCACGTCTTCCATCATTTCAATTACGAAATGGGTTGTTTCAACTCCAAAGTAACGTTAGGTAAATTTGAAAATTTCACTCAGTGTTCCCGGCCGAATCACAAGTTTGAGGTCTGCGCTTGCACCTCCCATCACATCAACGCTATAAATTTCACATCACATTTCCTTTTTTTTTCAAATTTTCATTGAAATTTCTTCTGACAGAGGTTTAAACAACTCAATTTTTCGGTGAATGATGATTTGAAGGAAATTAAAACATGAAATTTTCCGAAACAACTGGCCCTAAGTGCAAATCATTAAAAATGATGGGATTTGGTCACAGAATATGTAAACCTTTCAAAGATCCTCAATCAATTCTAACCATTTACAATGCCTTAATTAGAAGTAAACTTGAATATGGATGCACTATTTGGAATCCACATTACTGCAAATATGAAAATCTAATATGTTTACATAAAATTATTAACGACCATCTTGATACTACATTATGTCTTAGCTGCAATAAATGTCCCCAACTCCCGTTGCTTAAGACGCCATAACATTTTCCACCTGAATACATTTAAAAATAATATCGCCTACTTCAGCCCTCTGACCCAGATGTGTCGACTATATAACAAGATGGAGTGTGCTGAAGTAGATATTTTTAACGATAAATTGCACGGATTCAGAAAAAAGTTCTGGCGCTGTTAAAAAATTATAAGTAATTATATTGTCTCTTTTATGCATGCCTCTAATGTTTATTATGCCTCTTGCCACTCATTGTAATGTATTACTTGAGTGAGCTAATGTATATATTTGGGAAATTGATCATATCATTTTACTTGGTTTTTAAAGATTCTTTTTCGTATCATTTATCTTATCCGAATATAATACAATAATGGGAATTGAATCATTTCTCATGGAAGATTTCTTTGAATTTGGTAGCATTCTTTGAAATTGCTTTATCTCACAATCTTCTCCTAATATAAAAACTCAGATTATCAAGTTTTTTGAGAGCTACTTTACAGAGGGTGTTTCTACAGGAAGCAAGGGCATAGTTATAACATTCACATGGAGGGTCCGACCCAAAGAGGGGATTTGATTCTTGGAGAGGGCAATGGAGAAAGGGGGTGGGTTTTAAAATTTATTAGAAAGTTTTTTTTGGACCTTTACTTACCACTTAACTTAACTTAATATTGACATATTGATAAAAGCGATAGTGCAAATACCTTTGTCCTATTTTCCGGGAATGTAATCTACTTACCCTTTTTTCCTACGCAATACTGAGGCCAATGGGGGAGTTTGAACCCCATATACCCCTCTTATATTCACCCTTCTCAGGATAGGATTTTTTGTAGAAAACGCATTTTAATGATTGTAATATTTGTAGAAAACGCCTTTTAAAGGTGGCAAATATAACTATATGATTTTCCATAAGCCATTGGTGCAAATTTTATACTGAATACATTAAGAACCAGAGAATACCGGAAATTAGTCTCTTTAAAACAAATTCTAGACGTATTGACTCTTTTTTACAAAAAAAACATAAATTGATTTTGAAAGATTGTTATTTTATCTAGTACACGCAGTTTTTAAATTTTGAAAAACTAAGTTTATTTTAATACACTAAGGACCAGTTGTTTCGGAAAATTTCACGTTTGAATTTCCTTCAAATCGACATTCACCGAAAAATTGGGTTGTTTCAACTTCCGTCAGCAGTGAAAATACTATAGAAATGTGATGTGAATGTGATCAGCCGAGTCTGAACGGTTAGCGAAATAATGGGAGGCGCATGCGCAGACGTCAAAATTGTGATTCAGCGGGGAAAATTTTCAAATTTATCGAACGTTATTTGTTGCTATTTACTGCTGACGGAAATTGAAACAACCCAATTTTTCGGTGAATGACGATTTGAAGGAAATTCAAATTTGAAGGAAATTCAAATTTTAAGGGAATTCCGAAACAACTGGTCCTATGGAATTTTCGATGAAATTTCTTCTGACGGAGGTTGAAACAACCCAATTTTTCGGTGAATGTCGATTTGAAGGAAATTCAAACGTGAAATTTTCCGAAACAACTGGTCCTAAGGTTATACGGTTGGTCGTTGGCAGATTTGTTCAATTTTCGAACGATAGATTCTATTAAACAACACAAAATTTCAAATCATGTAACCATACAACAAAATAAATCAATACATAATGTAGTAAACACAGTTTTTCAGAAATTTATTTTTTTTTAAATTAAAATCATTAAAAAATAAATCCGAGTATGTGTTTTGTGACAAAAATACCTCAGTTTTTCTATTTATTTAAGGCCTTACAAACTAAAATATTTCTATTTTTTTATACACTTATTTTGTTTAGACATTATTGAAAAATCAAATACTTATGATCAAAAAATACTTACAAGAAGTACGCAATATTTAATAATTTATCATCGTGCGTTTTGAGCATTTTTATTGTTTACTTGAATGTAGGTATATATTAAAGCAAGTTTTAAATGAAATAAATGATATAAATTTTTTAATTTAAATGATTTGATACGGGGAATAATCGATCTTTCTCATCGGAACCTCCCTTTACAGTTGCAAGCATTTTAAAACTTTTATTCTCAGCCGCTGGTCAATCGCTCTTAAGTTACTTAGTTATTTTAATTTTATTTTAAAGAAAGACAAATATTCCTACGTTACGAATTAACTGATAACATTTGAACATCTCCTACTTCCATCACAGTAAGCGAGAAATGTTACTTGTATCGTGATGGAGGATTTAGCCAGCCGAGGATTTGAACACACTCGTCTGTGGGGGACCAACCCACTCAGCCACTGATCGGTCATTAAAACCCAATTATATTTCCTGCAGGAGTGGTTGGAGTGCATAAATCTCTGTACATATATTTTAATACATCTTCTTCTATTCTGCCGACAATTATCCTTCCATTCAGTCTACAATGAATGAAAGTACAGTCTAGGATGTTTTCACAGAGTTTAAACAATTCATTAAATTTTAAAGTTATAATTCAAGTTCTGTTACAATGGGCCAATTGTTTCACAATACCTAGATATAGTTAATAACATAACTTGAATGGGACTTTCGTACAACTTGAATATTAACCTTGAAATTTGATTAAATGATCAAACACACTTCACAATTCAAAAACAGACTTCATTAAATATTTCTTGAAAATTCATCATAGTCAATAATATCGTTAATAAAATAAAGAAACACCGTTTATTTTCGCACAGAAAGCGGTTAACACAGACCACCACTATAGGACTTGAGTTTTACAAAACTTTCAATCAAACTCTTCTTTGGCGAAGATTTCGTTAAAGAATAAAACTTCAAAGCGGTCATTGTTTTTCACATTTCTACAGATTTGATTCAATCTTCTTTTCGCTCCATGAATTCACTTTTGTTTTTATCATTCGCACAAACTTCTTATTTATTGGAATTTTCTGGAATATTCAATTATCTGCTAGTAAAAAACTGCAGGAAGACATTAAATAAGGTACGCTCCACACGCTTCAAAAGAATTCAAGATTAGAAGACAGAACTAAAATAATTTCAAATTACACAACTCTGTATTCGACTGTGGCGAACTCCTACAACTCATAAACTTACGAATACACACAGTAACAACACGACAACATGCACTATTCTACTGCAGTATTCATAAGCGTAACTACATTCCCCACTCTCCGACACAACGATTTCATACTATGGGATATTAATACTTAAGTGGTATTGGCATATTTAATATTAACTTAGCAAGTTTTGTGGATCATTTAAAATATTTATTTCGACACTATTCCTAAACAGATCTTGTATTTTTCAGTTTTTGTTCTTGTTATTTTTAATTGATAAACTTATGTTTAAGGCCATTGGGTGGGCGGCAAGTTTTATTCAAAACGTAGTTTTGGATTTTAGGCCAAAATACCCAACCAAACTGAAAAATTATTTTTGTGATCAAAAGGTATGTCAAATTTCGATCTCGGATAGGAGCTACTTTATTTATTTTTGCTTTAATTTTTAAAATATAGGCTATTAAAGATTTTAATATTTTATTATTTTAGAGGCAACTTGGACAATTATTTGAGAATAAATTTAAACATTTAAAAAAATTATTTTTACTCTATTTTTTTTTTAAATATGATTAAATATAAAATTTTAAATGTTGTTTTTTTTTTAGAATCAATTTTGATGGGTGTAAATTTAAATTACAAATTACCTATTTACATCGGAACAAAAACTTGTCGTTTATATTTTAAAATTACTACCCAAAGAAACCCATTTCAAACCTTTTTAAATTTTTAAATTTATTTTTCTTTATTTTAGAACCAAGGATTAGGCAGATTTTAGCGAAAAAAAATTATATCGTGACACCACCACACCATTGATTGAATAATTTTATTTCCTTATACACATAGTAATGCTATGCTGTTACGGTTCGTACGAGTGATACAGTTAGTCCACCAAATAGGAAGTAGAAAATTATATCGCATTTGAATAAAATGTCGAAACGGTTCGGTGTTATCGCTACTTTACAGGGAAATATGGATATTCCAAAACATATTCGAAAAGATTTTTTTCTTGTAAAGTATTGTGTGAACGCGTTCCCGTGGAAGTGCTTCAACGTCTGAGGTTCCGGAGAATTCCACAAAGGAGGCTCGAGGAAAGAAGAAGATTTCCATCCGTTCTTCTCAGGGTTGTTGAAGCGAGAAACTGGCAGGTACTTATGCGCATGGGTGCGTGATCCAGTATGAGCTTCGCAATTATTTAAGGGTCGTTAAAATGTTTAAATTTTCAAGCATGTTCTGTCACGGATCATATCGTTCTGAGACTATTTTATTCAAGAAAAGAAAGACCAAGACGCAAGCGTATGTTATCACCGTAGAAAAATCTGAATAAAGAATCTTATATATATATATATATATATATATATTAAAGAGGCGAATTAAGACTAAGTGCTTCCGTTCACGGGCAACTGAAAAAAAACAGTGCAACTCAACTCGCTATCATGTGTATGTCAATGTAATGGTCCGCACACTGAACAGTTTCTCAAAAACCCGTTGTCAATGGTAACGCAAGCAGTGACTCGCGACTAGCACTGCTAGTTGGTACAAAGACAGCTGATTGTTCTTCGTCTATGGTTAAACAAGCTGAGATAATTATTGAAATCGTAAAATTGAGTAGGAAGTTTGGTTGGAAACCATATCAACCAGCAAGAGCGGATCGCCTAAGTGCTTCCGTTCACGGGCAACTGAAAAAAAAACAGTTTGCAACTCAACTCGCTATCCTGTGTATGTCTGTCTATGTGGTAGTCCGCATACTACACAACTTTTCAAAAACCGCCAGTCAATGGCAACTCAAATAGCGTAGAGGCCTTAGTCCCTTCGCTCACGGAGAAACTAAAACCAAACTAAAACTGACGGGTTGCTATGTTTTCCAACCAAACTTCTACCACGGCGCAGTAATTATTTCGGCTTGTTTAACCATAGACAAGGAATACTTAAGCTGTCATCGCATTCATCTGTCGCTGTCATATTGGTGCTGGCGACTAAAAATCAAACAAAAAAACTTGAAAACTGCCAACCATGGGAAAAAAACTGGCTCAACCATGGCAACCAAACAATCTGGCAACGGCCGGCTGCGGCAACTAGCACGGCTGGTAGCGAGTATCTGTTTGCGTTGCCGTTGACAATATAACCCAGGATATCGAGTTGGGTTGCAAACCGTTTTTTTTTCAGCTGCCCGTGAGCGGATGCACTTAGACCTATAATAATTATTTTATCTATTTTATATGTATATTTGTGCGTATACATAATTAGTACACGGAGAAAAATGTTATTCGAAAAAACTATAATGTTATTTCACGATTAATTATTTAAACATTAAACATTAAAAAATTAATAAATAGTACATTTTCAGGACGTTCCGGGATGAAAGATACTATCAGTATCTCCCTGGTGTGAGACCACCATTCAGAATTGAAACGTTGCTTGAAATGATTTTAGCCGTGTTTGATGACCAGATCTAAATAGCCAGGTAATTTTCCACCTTCCTCTTTCTCGTCTTCTTTCCCTCCCCACTACCTTGAACCTCATAACATAGGTGAAATGGGGATGCCATAGTCTCACTGACTCCAGATGGGATCAGTGGTGACCTTTGCGCGGTATTCACAAAATTATTATTTTTTTCAAACTTCTACCTACTTTAATTCACACGCAACTCTATCTACCATATCTACAGAGGTCACTTCTAGTTTCATTATTCTGGTTCGTTTTTTAAAAATTCTGATAACTTTAACCGGAACCGAAACTTAACAAACAAATTTACAGTTGGATGAAATGCCAAACGGTAGAGTTACGAGCAGAATAGGACTTCGCTACGTTCAGTCAACAAGCAAAAAAAGCTTTCTATAGTACCTAATTCGCTGTTCAATGATTACGTTTGATGTTACCTTTAAGCCATCTCGAATGGACCACTTTTATTTCAACATTTTTCCTCTCTGGTTAGACATTACACACTCCAGAATTGATTGCTTGCGTTGACCTTCTAGTTCAAACATTGTCAGCGTTCGCTTCTTTTCAAACATCTCTTCTATATTTATAGACTTTCAATAAATTTCTCTAGGTTCTTACAATAGTCGCTGTTAAGTTTTCGGGTCACTTCAGTAGAAAAATGTCTCAAGATAGTAAGTATTTTGATTTTAAATCACAATAAAGCATTTACGTGATGATTTGAACACCGACTTCCCGGTATTTCGATTTAAAATTATAAAGATAAATGATTTATGGAATCTTACTATATTTATGAAACAATGGGTTTAAAAAACTAATACCACAACAAACCAACTGACAATTACAATAGGGAAGTTGAGTGAAAAATATTTTAACTTATAAAAAATATGTTCATGTAGATGACATTAAAACATAAATACCATTTTTTTTTTTAAAGTTCGTTTTCATAATTAAATTAATTCTACAAGTATGAATATTATTAAAGCCCGCGAAAACGGCGGCAAGAGCATAATACCGTGCGGCAGAGTCCGTGACGTAACCCGGTCCTTGCTTGTGTAAAATATAAGGGAAAATATTTACAAAACCGGGACACGCTTAATATGGACGAAAAAAAATAATTTAAAAAGTTGTAGTAGTTAGATATTTACTAGTACTAATCAATTCAGTTACCGGAATTTCGAAAAAAGTGCATTTTAATGGTTATTTTTTAAATTTAAAAACACGAAATGTCATTCTTCACCGACCGCTATGTTAGGAACTGTTGCAATTTTCGTTGAAAAATGACATTTCGTGTTTTTAAATTTTTGTTTTTACTAAAAATTAAGGGTTAAAAATTTTACACACAAACTCAACAGATTTACAATTAGCAAACTTAGAAATTTTAGAAATTAGAAAAAGTGTTAATAGTAAATTAACCGCTTGGACACATAAGCTTGTTTTCACGATAATTTAACGTAGGTAGACATAGGAATGACGTTTGTCCCGTACCTGAGTTATTTTAAATATCATTAATAACCAAATATTTTTTTAAAATAGCCATCTCTTAAATTTATTTTCTTATTAATAATTATATTTAAAATAATTTATTTTTGTTGTTTAAACATCTTTATTATGTTTTGATAATTTATATAATGTAATTTTTCATATTTTTTAAATAATTTTTATATTTAATTTTAAATAATTGTTTTTTACGATGATTAATTAATTAATCACCTCTCTCTAAAATATTTTTGTCCATAGTTCTTTTTAGTCTATACTTGTTTGTTTATTTTGTTATTAATGTCATTACTACCCTGACGAAGAAACCATCGGTTTTGAAACATGTAGGTAATTGTGATTAAATTAGTGGTTTAAACAAAGTTATTTGTTTTAATGTAATTCAAAATGACGCCACAAAGTGATTTTGCGAAGTTTGAAGAAATTTTCCCTTTTATTTGATACAAGCAAGGACCGGGTTACGTCACGAACTCTGCCGCACGGTATTATTATCTTGCCGCCGTTTTCGCAGGCTTGATAAAATTCAAACTTGTAGAATTAATTTAATTATGAAAACGAACTTTAAAAAAAAAATATATTGGTATTTAAGTTTGCCTGTGAACATTGATAAAAAAAATTAAAAAAAGGACTCAACTTCCCTATTAGCTCATAATAATATTCTGCATTATCGACTTCTACATATTCGACGAACCGCTCAATCATGTAGCAAGTAATTAGCATAAATGACAGTAGGGTTTAGACAAGCTCCGAACCTAATAACTTTGAGTTTTTACCCTACAGAGGACAATGGTATTGCTTTTTTAAAAGAGTTGTAGTTTTCCCAGAGTAGCTTTCATGTTGTACCACAGTATTGGATTGGTCCACGATTGATTTGATTAAAAATGATGAATATGTTTGTGAAGTCCTTTAATCATGTTTATATGGAAAAAATTAGTTGTAATAAAAATACAATAATGTAAATAAAAACCCTCGTCTTGTTTTTCATGCATTTTTTGACCTATTGTGATTTCTCATTTTAATATAAATACATTTGTACGAGTATGTAGGTACGAAAATATGAGAAAAAATAAAACTCCCTTTTTTCCATCATCAGGGCAGACGTGTGACGGACATTGACCTGATGATGGACAAAGAAAAGCTATCCGAAACGTTGACTAAAGAATGAGGGAACACAACACGGCATAAAACCCCAAAAATTAATAACAAAATACTTCTAATAAAAATACTAACGAAAATACGTCAATCTAAAATCATATCTATCAAAATCTACCTTTATGTATATGCATATGAAATATTTTTGAGTGTTTTTATTTTGGATTTTAATTTTTATTTTATTTTGGACTGTATGTTAATATAATATTCATTAAAACATTGGAACGGTTCTTCAAAACTGTTCAATGGCAATGAAATTCAGATAAGTGAAAACACATAAAGCAACGGCCCTTGAGACAGGTTCTGTCGCCCGATATTTCAACAATTTCAGTTTTATCTTTGATGTTTTTTCTTTCATATTTTTTGAACCAACCTGTTATTATGTACTTGTAAGCACAACGGCAATTTGAAATATTGAAAATTCTGACAAAAGATTTTTAATTGTCGTTATCGATGAAACTTCCATCCCTACCAATATTACAAGTTCTGGCAAAAGATTTTTAATTGGTATTATCGATGAAACTTCCATTCTCACCAATATTACAAGTTCTAGCAAAAGATTTTTAATTGGCATTATCGATGAAAACTTCCACTCAACCCAAGATCACTACTGAAAATTACATCGATAGTGTTTTAAAGAGAGTTTTCGAGTTACCAATTTGGTAGGCGGGTACGGGTGCCACCGTCCCGGGAACAATTTTTTGGATAACCATCAACATCCCTGCCATACCTCACCCCAAGTGGTTCGCTATGTTTAGTGACTTAGCAGGGATGCCCGGGTTAATGGGGTGAGGTTTGTCTACGTCTTGGCGGCGAATGCTTTTATCCACATACCGCATGGGGGACCGCATCGGGAGAAACTGGATGAGGAAGACCTAACTCAAACTTTTCTAGCCGGACTTTCTCGACCCATCGCCTTGCACCGCAGTAAGGTGATTCATACATCCGTCACTCCTGGACACATAGACCTGCAGATTTCTACCACCCCTTATATTTTTTTCTTTCCAGAACTTCCTATCCTTCCTTCAAAGATGATATAGGCCCTGAGGGATTTTTTTTCCTCAGTAAAGCTAACTTAAAAAAATTAAAAAATAAAATAAAAAAGGTTTTTACAGGGCGCAAACAAAGGACATCCAATAAGTACCTCATTATTGATCATCAGAAAGAACTGACCCCTGCGTTACGTGCTGGGTATTGCCCAACACGTTTGACGTCATAGAAAAGAGTCTTCAGTTCCGCACCTGCTCTTGGAAAAATTGGCCTTGTCAGTTACACGCAATTCATATAACGAATGCAAGAAAATTAATAAGATTTTTTTTCATATTCATTTATGAAGAATAAGGTTAATGGAGTTCTCAAAAACAAATTATATTTATGTATTTATCTATTTTCGCATCGATTCTGAATAGTTGTTCTTCACCTGCAAAATTTGTATTTATTGTAGTCTAATTAAGGATATTTTACCGGACACTATTAAACAAATTAAGTCTATGTATTTATCTTTTTTCGCATCGATTCTGTATAGTGGATTTTCACTTGTAAATTTTGTATTTATTATAGTCTAATTAAGGAGATAATGTGTGTTTATTCCGGTATTTGGGGGATAAGTGCAGTCCAGCATTCCATAAAGTGTCATCACTCTTGGCTCTACAACCCCTGGTGGGTCTTGGCCTCCACGAGACTCTTCCTCCACTCATCACGATTTTGTGCCAGCTCTCTCCAGTTAGGAAGCTCCAAGGTAGATATGTCTTTGAGGACGTTGTCGCTCCATTCTTATCTTGTCCTTTCCAGGCTCCTTCGCCCTATCGGTCTTGAGTTCACAAGGTATAAAAGATATGGAATGACAAAGAAGAACATCCTAGCATCTCCATTCAACGAGCAAATAATTCAGATGGTGTGGCGACCTCCCTGAAAGACGTAGTTTCATTTTGTTTTTCCTCCTCGATAATTTGCGCCTTCAGTTCTTGCATGGTATGGGGGTGGTCCTTGAAAACTTTTCCTTGAAGTATCCCCACAGGAAAAAGTCACACATCCTCAAATCAGGCGAGCGTGCGGGCTACCCAACGTCACCTCTCAGAGAGACGAGATGAAGAGGGAACATGTGTCTGAATTTCGCCATAGAAATGCGGGCTGTATGCGCTGTAGCGCCGTCTTATTGGGGTGGAATAACAAATCATTATGCAAAATCCTCCTTACACAACGATTAGACATTCCCAATGCAACTGCATGCCTCCGAGCAGAGCGCCTAGGTCTCCTCGATAATTTGCGCCTTCAGTTCTTGCATGGTATGGGGGTGGTCCTTAAAAAACTTTTCCTTGAAGTACCCCCTCAGGAAAAAGTCACACACCCTCAAATCAGGCGAGCGTGCGGGCTACCCAACGTCACCTCTCAGAGAGACGGGATGAAGAGGGAACATGTGTCTGAATTTCGCCATAGAAATGCGGGCTGTATGCGCTGTAGCGCCGTCTTATTGGGGTGGAATAACAAATCATTATGCAAAATCCTCCTTACACAACGATTAGACATTCCCAATGCAACTGCATGCCTCCGAGCAGAGCGCCTAGGTGACCATTCCACTGCTGCCCTCACCAACGTCACATGTTTGGGTGTTGTTGCAGTTCGGCGTCTTCCAACTACACGAGGCATTCTATAGCACGAACCCAACGTCTGATTGTCTTTCCACCAATAACCGAAACGTTGCGCGGAATGTTGAGACGCAATCGCGTTGCTCTCTGCGTCCCGATGACAGAACGGCCATTTTGTAAAAAAGTTGCGGCGCGAAGCCACGATGCTCTCCAGTCCAAACCATAAAAAAAAAACTAAATTGTTTAAAATAATATTCACAGTTACTGTAATAAATTCAAATCAAAGTATTGTCACCCCTCTAAAGGAAACTGCCAACATTACTTATTTAGTAAACAAATAAATCAAAGAAAGCGATTAAATTAAATTTTATATCATAGACCACCAATGTCAATCGCAATGTCATAGACGGTATGCCAAATAGGGATAGAATTCCTAGGAAGACTAAAAAATCAGAAACATGCCCAAATAAAACGACTTTGATGTTTTGGAACAAACTTAAATTAAAATGAATTAATGGGAACACAATTTCCTTCACAACCAGACTCATCCAATTTTGTAACTTCTTAGAACATGCAAATTTCGAATAATTACATTGCGGTGCGAGTTTTTCTCAGAGGGTCTGGAAGCTTTTCCGCCAAATTAGTGTGGTATAATTTTACAATTATTTGCAATCGTAGGCCTTGGGATTTTGATGTACTGTTGTTCCATGTAAATTGGTGTATGGATGTACCTATGTTGTTATAATTCCAACGTGTGTCTAATATAATTTGTAAGCACATCACTAAGGAAAAATACGTTGAAAAATTGTCTTCATTGGATCCATACGGGAGCAGTTGGGACTCTTGTGCGGTATTTATGTAAAAAAAAAAAATATTGGTTATTTTTAGTGATCAGATCTGTATCGCTGGGAACTTCCCATTCATCATATTTTCCTTCCCGGTGTTATTCCATCCAAATAGTCCCTAATTGGATGTGTAATATTTCAACCATCTCAGGGTAATTAGGACTATGACAGTGGACTATTGTGTGGTTTTCTCATAATATAACAAGCCCATTCATGTTAATCTTAAAGAATAAACTCTATATTTTAGTGGGTAATTATTCTACAACATGAGAGTTCCAACATAAAGCTCAAATCTAAAAGCACAAAGATCAAAGCTCGAACCTCATGCTCTATTCGGAGAACAAAGCCCAGTATTAAAGCTCAAAACTTAAAGCTGCGCTTACAGTTCAAAGCTTAAAGTTCATAGATTCGAAGCTGAAAGCTCAAGATCAATGCTAAAGCTCAGTCTTAAAGCTCAATGCTCAAAGTTCGAACATAAAAGCTTGAAGCCCAATGTTCAATCACATCTGCCCTGATGATGGATACTGCAACGCTGTCCGAAACGTCGGCTAAAGAAGGAGGTAGCACAACACGGCATAACACCCCAAAAACAAACAACGAAAATGCAACATTTGGCTACTACACAAAAAAAAAATGCATCACCAAGTTAATGCTAATCTCTTTCTAATCGATAATTTCTCATCCTTTATTTACACATGTTTTATTTCCAATTATAGAGATTTATTCTTTCTTCTTATTGATTTATTATTCGTGATTAATACAACTTGTATTTTCATGTTTATTTTCTGACTATTTTCCTGTACCCCTTTTTATCTTTTTTAATGTTCTAATTATTACCCGTCTCAGAACAGACAACGTCTAGTGAGGCGGGTAACTTACTTTTTATAAAATACTATATAACCTTAATAAACGCCCGGGTTGCCGGCAATGAAATATATATATAAACGTGTATAAGTATCCCATTCTACACCAATAAATTCTGTCGATTTTTATCATTCTGAAACATTAAAGAACATCAAATTTAGTCAAGAATACTTTTGGTATTTTATAAAATGGAAACCTATACAATTCATCAAAACTAGATCTCAACAAAAAAGTGCTGCGCTTCAAAGTTGAGTTGTTTTCTAAGCTAATTCAAAACTTTGAAAAAAGGACCGCGTTTTCCGCTAAACTGTTTTTCAAAACAACAGAAACCGTTGAATATTGTTTACCGCATTTTATGATATTTTATTTAGCCACGTGGGAAGTACGAAAAGGCTCGCGGGTCACACAAAATAGGCAATCGTTTCTCATCACTGCTCCTATATAAACGCGAAGTAAACATGTCAAGTAAACCCGGTATATTATTTTTCTATTGTTTACGTTTCGTTTATAATTATTTTTTTCTCTTATTTGTTTCGAAGTCTTTCCATCGTAATTAATAACGCTCAAAATGTTATGTCCATTTTTCTATGGGATTTATCACTCTGTCAGGTGTAAGACAAGACTCCGATAATTTGCCCGTGACAGGTGAGAGAATCGAAACGATAAGCTCGACGGACTGCGAAGCACTGTCGCACCATTCAGTACTTTTTTTACCAAGACGTTCCCATCGCACATTTCCTGTCACTCATTTCTCCGTCCATTCGCTCTACGTGTCCAATTTTGATTGGACATATTAAGGGGGGGGTATCAAAACTCGGCTTGACTGCAGTTAGGTATTTTTGGTACTTGTACGGCCCGCTAGCGAACTACAATTTTAGCCGTCTATGGGGCAGACTCGGGTAAGATTGACACCAAATTGGTAAACCATTTAGCATTTTGATAAAGTACGAAATAAAAAATACACTTGCTCTATAAAATTTAAATTTGTTTACTAGATAATGGATACAGCTAGACAGACAAAAAATCATATTAGCAATGGAATGGATAGATAGAAACATCTTTTACGCCCTGAACCTTTTTTGACGTCTCCGTTTTTTACTCAATGAGACTTTGAATCTAATGGTGTTTTGACGTAGATTGTATGGTTTATAAAATGGTAATAACTGTATTTATAATATTACCGGAAAATAATGGGTGTGAATAAAGGGAGATCATAAAATAAAGTTGGGACAAATATTTTTAAGTACGTGCAATAGAAATGACAAAAAGAGGTTTTGTTTTTGAAAGTTTATTTCGACAAATTTTTTCGTACTCAAGAAAGAATATATTTCAAAATATTAGATCAGATAAACAAAAAGTAGAATGACGCACATAAACGAAAAATCACAAAATTTAATACAAATTGATATAAAATCAACTAAATGTAAACTTGGTATGCAAATATTCAGCATAATATCCTACAAAAATTGCCAAGACTTGTGGATTTTAGAATGATATTAATTTTATCTTTAGTACTTGCGTTAAACAGTGTTAGTCGTACGGAATTTTTATACCTCTCAACAATAATAGTAGAATATTTTTTTTATTTTTATATATAACTTCGCACAGGAGGCCCGGAGAAAATTTGTCTTTAAGAGACCCATATTGTATGAAGGAGGAAACACAGAGGCCGGCAAATCGTTTCACAGCTGAGTTGTTGAACTCAAGAACGAGTGGTAGAAGCGACCCGTTCTCATGTGAGAAATTTCGACCGTGTATATATGCTGGGCGCGCGTTTGGCGTGTTTCTCGACTTTGCACCGGTGCTGAAGGGATCAATGACGCTAGTTCCTCTCTGAAGCATCTTCCATGTCTGAAATAAAGGTAGAACAAGGATTCCATCGCGGTAGACGACCCTGAATAATTCTTGAAGCACGTGTGCTCCTGAGGCTGTTCCTTCTTATTGGCAGCTCGTGTACAAATTACCCAAAATTTATTTGACTCTCTCGACTCATCGCCTTGCCCCGCTGTGGGAGAGATGGATTCATACGTCCGCCACTCCTTTTTTTATATGAATACCTTACAAAAGTCCCACCTGCTCCCGTCTGGAGTCAGTGAGACTATGGCATCCCCAATTGGGGTATGTTGTGTGGCTGAAGGTGAATGGGGATGAGAAGGAAATATTGTAATTATTTCTACAAATCTCATGACGTCAGAGCTCACCACTATATGTATATAGAATCCTTCGCGGGCGTGTGCACAACAAATCACCTATTGTTTCAGCGCAATCGAATGAATGGTATAGGAATTTTTTTATAACGCCAGAGCTCAGCACTACATATAGAAACCATTAAAGGTATGTGCACAACAAATCATTAAAGTTTCTTTGCAATCGGATTAATGCTTTAGGTACCGTATAATGAATTACGAAGGTGTGCATTTAACAACTTACAAAAGTTTCATCACAATCGGATAAATAGTACAGGAAATAAATTCATAACGCTAGAGCTCACTTGCACTATAATATATATAGAAACCTTCAAGGGCATGTACACGTACACGAAAAATCCGCCAAAGTTTCATCGCACTCAGATGAATGCTTTAGGTACCGAATAAGGGACAAACAAAGAAACATTATTTTTTTATGTATTTTTTAACAAATTTCATGACGCCAGAGCTCACTATTATTTATAGAAACATTGGCGGGTGTGCACATAACAACTCACCAGAGTTTCATCACAATCGGATAAATGGTATAGGAAATAATTTCATAACGCTAGATAGGAAATAATTTCGGATTAATCGGATAAATGCTTTAGGTTCCGCACGAGGAACAAACAAAGAAACATTCATTTTTATACGATAAAATAATTAATTTCTACTTTGCTTGTATAACACCCATTTCCCCATTAATTGCTTGACGGAACTGCAATGCGAGCGCGCGACCTCTCCCCTCAAATGTCCGTAAAACCTGAGCCTTAATAGGTCTTAAAAAGGCCCGGATTATATGAAGGTGGAAAAATAGACGCCGATAGCTCGTCCTACATGCAAAAAAGTATCGGAGAAACGACTCGTTCTCATGAAGCCAAAATCATTTAAATGTTATCATTTAACTATTAAAAGTTTCTGTGAAAATTATCTAAGATTCTCTTTCCTAATCTGGTTCATTCCGTTTACATCGATCTCATATTATTATCAGTTCTCCACATGTTTTAAGAGAAACGGCTTTTTCAAACTAAATTTAATTTTGGATTGATACCAAAATACTTGAACAAACTGAATATATTTTTTTTAATCAAAAGGTAAAACAAATATCTAGTACGGATATGTTCTACTTTATTTTTTATCAGATTTGACATATAATGTATAGGACATTAAAGGATTCCATTTTTCAAGATTTTACAGGTATCTTCTACAGGTAATATATTTATAATGAAATATATAATAAACATAAATTGATAAAATAAGCTTTTTTATGTACTTAAATTTAAAATTAGAAACGTATGATTTACTTAAGAATAAAAATTTATCGCAAGTTAATTTAAAATTTTGATAAAGAAAGCTTTTTAAAAAAATTTATATTTATTTTATGTTTACACAACACAAAAAAATGTCAATTTTTTTTTTTAAATATGAAATATTGAATCCTTTAAACCTATATTTTATATTTTTAAATAATAAAGTAATACATATCCGTACTAGATATTTGCTACACCTTTTGATTTTAAAAAAAAATCAGCTTCAGTAAGTATTTTTGCCTGAAATCCTAATTTAAGTTTCTTTTAACATGGTTTTAGCTGATGACCTTTTTAATTTTCCCTCCAATCTGTTAATGGGAAATGTTGGAGACCCCTGCTCCAATATCTCATCAATATCAATATCTCAGCTCAATATCAATATCTCATCAGCATCAATATCTCAGCTCAGTTAGGGTAACCAACGTTTCTCAAAGTTTATGGAACAGGTCTCTAGAGACCTCTGGTGAAATCTATTATATTAAATGGACCTCAGCGGGCCCTGGCGGAATTCGTGACAAATAAATTAATGGAGTTGCTTCAACCATTCATCGATTTTACTTACTCCGACAGAAACTAAATTATAGTAACAGTGTTGAATTTGCACTTTATCTTGTCGGTAATATTTTATTTTTACATTATCTTATCCAGGAAAGGAATTCCCTCAGGACATATGTCATATTTGTGGATACTGTGTGTAAGGTATTTTTAGGTAAAGGAAGGGGGAAGTTCTGGGAAGAAAAAGGGTATAAGGGTTGGATTGGAATCTGGATGTCAATGTGCTCAGGAATGACGAACGTATGAATCTATCCCTCCAACCGCGGTGCAAAGATGGGTCGTGAGTGTCCGGCTGGAGAGGTAAAATGTCTCCCTTAATTAGTCTGCCACGCAGTAGGTGGGAAAAAGTATCTGCCGCCAATACCTAGACAAGCCTCACCCCATGAACCCGGACCTAAGTCACCAAACGTAGCGAACCACTTGGAGCGAACTATGACAGGGTGGGATGTTGGTTAAAGATTAAATGGTTCCCGGGGCGTCGGTACCGATACACTCCTCCCAAATGTATGTAGTTTTTTGTTGTATTGTTTTATCCCACACGACTCCCAAATTAAGAAAGGGATTATGTGCCTGCTTTATTTATGAATGTTGTTGACGTTGCCTAAAATGAATAATTCAATGAACTAAAATTTGCTTAGAATTTAAGTGTCATTTTCAAAATTGGAACTGATTGTGAAAATAATTCAAATAAGCGAAGAACCTATCCACCTATTAGTTTTAATATAACATATTTTAACAGAAAATAATTTTAATTGTAATTAAAAAGAGGAAATTATGTTTTTAAAAATCAGACTGACTCGTGATTTTTCACGAATCTGCATTGGTTATAAATATATTTTAAAAAATTGGTGTCTATGTTTAAATACGAATTAATTACGTGTAATCATCCGACAAATCAACCTACCGCATCTTGAAATTTTATTCAATAAATATTCTACATACAATTTTCTACAACAAATTTTATTCAATAAATATACTACTTTATTTAAATGTTATACACAGACCTTAGATTATATAAATATAATAAAAAACATTAAGATTTATATAAACGAACTTATGAGTCTTCCCATGATGAGCTTTGAAGGAAACATAATGAGCTTTGCAGATGACACTGTTATTATATTTCACGACAAGATTGGACAAGCACCTACAAGGAGGCGGAACATGTCCTGGATGTACTTCAAAACTGAACGTGAATAACACTTACATTGAACGTGAATAACACTAAATATCTAACATTCTCAAAAAACAAAGGAGGAAAACCAATGAATGAGCACGCACTCAGATTACATGGATGTCAAAACAATTTTCCTCGGTGTTTGTGTCCACATATAACCCAAACCAAAAGCATTAAATATCTTGGGACCGAAAATGACGAAAATCTTCGCTGGGATCGAACCTCAAAAAAGCTAACAAAACTCATCTACTTCTTCAAAAAATTACGAAACATCTATCAACTAGGGATCTAAAGAGAGTATATTATGCTTTATGCCACTCTCATTTCTAATGTGGGATAATAGGAATGGGGCTAAGCAGCGTCAAAACAAAAACAACTGGAGACAACTGAAGATAACTCAGAATTGCATCATGAAGACGATACTAAAGTTCCCCAAAAACATTCTGAAAAAAGATACAAAGGCAAACACCCCACACAATCATAAAACCAGAGCCAAACAAACATATCTACATATTCTATGGCGTTGTGCAACCTTCACATTCGAATATCGAATATAACACTGAAATAGGCAATATTGTTATTAAATAACTTATGGTAGATTCAGACTGGGTCGACATACGTATTCATCACTACGCCTAACAATATCTGGGCTACTTAGCAACCATAGATTTTCAATGAAAATTTATGTTTTAGAATCACATTGGCCACACGCATCGCGACGTGCGATGTCTGTGGCCATTTTCATAGAAAATGTATGGTAACTGAGCATTGTTTGGCGTAGCGATGCGTACGTACGTCGTCCAGTCTGAATCTACCTTTAATCATGATCATTCTTGAATTGAATGAGAACATTTAAAGTAAAGTAACTTAGTCGGGAGAAAAGGATAGCAACAATAACAGAATCACAAATATAGAGGGGAGAAAACAAACACAAGTTTGATACGTTTTTAGATTTTCACGGCCAAAAGCATTTTCGTTGTTTCTTTTTGGGGTGTTATGCCGTGTTGTGCTACCTCCTTCTTTCAGTGTCCATCATCAGGGCAGAATGGGGGGTCCATCAATGCAGGTCCATCATGCCGGATCTGCCCTGATGATGGACACTGCAACGCTGTCCGAAACGTCGGCTAAAGAAGGAGGTAGCACAACACGGCATAACACCCCAAAAACAAACAACGAAAAACACAAGTTTGTTAATAACGTTTTCAAAATTAGTTGGTACATTGACAAAAAAAAAATGTTTTGACAAGACGTATTTTAATAATGCTCCACCAAAAATTTCAAATTAAAAAGCATGTTTTTCAATCAACTGAACAGTTTTTTTTTTACTTATTTGGTTCTATTTATCGTTTTTTTTTACGTGTTTGGAAAATTTTAGTTTACGACCCTAAAATGTTGTGTGAAAAGGCCGTAGGCACTGTGCCTATTATTGGTCTAATGGACAAAGCGGCCTTTAAACTTTAATTACAATGATGGTCTTTATTTAAACTTAAACCAATGGCGTGCGGTCACATCTATTCTTTTTTTTCGATTTATATCATCAATGGGAAAGCTGTCCTTGTCTCCTCGCCAGTTCTTCAGAAGATATCTTATAAATTATATCTCGGAAGGCCTCAAAAGAAAATAATTTGTTTCAGTGGGAGTCAAAAATAGTATCCGAAAATAAAAACAAGAACCAACCTTATTAAAAATGACAACAAAACCAATAATTTACAGCGTTATAGGCTCTAATAGCCTACCCATATTTTGTATAAAATAATAAAAGAAACAAATTTATTTTACTTCCAAAAACGATTCTAGTTAATAAAATCCCGTGGTAAAATAATTCTATTATTTTGGAATTTTAATTACAATGTTGATTCTGATGTTTTTAAAATAAATGGCTGATATACATGTGTCACGTATATTTATAAATCTCGTTGTTTTTAAAATTAATAAATGTCCAGAAAAAAGGTCGCCTTATGGCCAGTCACGGTAGGGAAAAGCGCTAGTATTCAAAGCTATACAAATAATATCATGTGGATTTTTTTTGCTTGACCCAAAAGCTGTGACGGAGTAATTCTTAAAACATACATCAAAATGAAATATTATCATTTTAGATTTAAAAAAAACGGATAAATTAAAGAAAAAAAAAAAAAGAAAACTAAACAAACTTTTAAAGCATGTTGTGTTTTTGTAAGAGAATGCGACTCGCCGATATTACACAGGGTGTAACGGTACGTTTTAACCAGTGATTCCTGAGCATATTTACAAAAGTAAATGTAATTTTTTTTTCTTCGCCACTGATAATTTAACACTATACGTCGCGACGGGATCACGTGATACGCGCGCTGTTTCATCGGTTACCTTGCTGCTAGAACGAGACGGACTGCTTACCGCGTGACCCGCTAGGCTATAACCGACTACTCAGCTGCGGCGTATGATGGAGAAATATTTTTTGTCGTCGTTTTTAATTGAAAAAATAAATAATCGGACCGCAAAGTGGCATATATATTTTTACTCCATATACAGGGTGTTAAGGTATGTACTTGACTTACTTTAACCAGTGATTCCTGACATTATTTGGAGTAAAAAATGAAAATGAAATTTTGGTCTCCGATGATAATTTTGATGTTATTTTTTTCTACAAAAACATAAAAAAATAGTAAGAAATGAACAGTCGGGGGCGGGGTAAGTGGTTGAGCGATTACTCGGCTGAGTGACCAGTGACGTCATGAAGATTTTTTTTTGTTTGATTTTGAAGAAAAAAAAATGAAAAAATAAAAGCGTCATCAATAAAGTCACCGGACACCAAAATTTCATTAAAATTTTTTACTCCAAATAATGTCAGGAATCACTGGTTAAAGTAAGTCAAGTACGTACCTTAAAATCCTGTATATGCTCAGGAATCGCTGGTTAAAATCCCACAGGTACGTGCTATTACACCCTGTATGTGTATATTAGATTCAGTTTAATTTCTAGAATCCATCATTCAATTATTATTGTTATTCGAGTTTGACCTTAAGCCCTCGTTTGTGATTGGTGATAAGGGGATAAAACTCGAATGTGGGTATTTTTAATCCGCTTGAAATAAATTTAAGTATTCGACGGCTGAGTGGAAGCCAACCGAGGCCGAGATATCTAAAAATTGTCAAAACATATAATATTATCAAAAATACTCATTTCGGTTGTCTGTGCGTCCTGCATCACTCCGGTTCAATGAACTCAAATTTGCTTTGAATTTAAGTGCCATTTTAAAAATTGTAGAAAAATTCAGACAAGCGATAAAGTACCTACCTATCGAACATGCTGATTTCGGTTGTCTGTGATGTGCGTTAGCCCTGTTTGATTTTTTTTTCAATGTCGTCAAATTTTCTTTGAATTTAAGAATTTTTTTAAATTCTAACTAATTGTGTGAAGTCTTCAGTTAAGCGATAAATTAGGTTCCTACATACAGATAATACAAAAATGTTAACACATTCTCAAAATTCTAACTGATTTGTTAAGAATTTAAACTATCTGTCTTCAGGGCTAGTCCTTTATAATTTATTTTTCAACCAACTGAAATGTCCGTTAATGAATAATTTCCAAGTAACTACGCCCCTGGTTTAGTTTTTAATGTGTTACCGCAGAGTCCCAACTGCCCGGAGCCAGTGAAACCGTGGCATTGCCAATTTGGGGAATGTTGTGAGGCTGAAGGATGTAAGGGAGGGGGAGGGTGAATGCTAGATAGCATGTAGGTCAAACTAAAGGTAACCACAAATACTGTGTATCCGATAATCTATGATTTCTCTAGTTACATTGAAAGAAGAGGACAGTAGACTTATTCCCCAGTGAATTAACTAATACAACAACTAGGAATAGAGATGATTTCATTAAATTCCGTCTCCTGCGGTCAAAATCTAAAAAAATGTCAAAAATGTGCTATTTGAACTATATTGATAAATTAGAACAGTTGGCCATTGTGAATCCGCAAAATGTTTTCAAATTCTCTGATACTCTTAATTGTAAAGAATCTGGTTTTCCTTCGACAATGTATTATAAACACAGAATAGCAGATAACTCTCAAGATATAGTAAACTTATTTGCTGATTGCTTTGGTGAAGTCTACGACACTAAAACTGATTCTCCATTACATGATATCAATTTTGACGATTCGATTGATTTAAACAATTGTATATTTAATGAAACTGATATTAAAAAGAAAATTGTCTCTTTAAAACAAAATAAATCCGCAGGCCCTGATAATGTTCCTCCAATATTTTTATTAAAATGTATATCTATATTAACAATTCCACTAATGAAAATTTTTAACCTCTCTCTAAAATCTGGAATTTTTCCTGATCAATGGAAGAATAGCTTTTTAACGCCTATATTTAAAAAAGGTGATAAAACTGACGTCTCAAATTATAGACCTATATGTATACAATCTGCAATTCCTAAATTATTTGAATCTATTTTATTAACGAAACTTAATAAGGAATTAATTAAAGTTATTACACCATTTCAACATGGATTCATTTCGGGAAGATCAACTCTAACAAACCTTATGATTTATCAACATCATATAATTGAAACATTGAATAAACGATCTCAAACTGATTCAGTGTACACAGACTTTAGCAAGGCATTCGATAAGGTATCTCACAAAATTTTAATTCATAAACTAAAAGTTCTTGGTGTTTCTGGTAGCATGTTAAACTGGTTCAAAAGTTACTTGTCATCTAGAAAAATTTGTGTAAAAATTTTAGATTGCACTTCTAAGCAATTTGTGGCTTCCAGCGGAGTTCCACAAGGTTCTCATTTGGGTCCTGTGTTATTTTTAATATTTATCAATGATATTGTAAAAGTTTTTAATGGAGTAAACATACTCCTGTTTGCCGATGATTTAAAAATTTACAAAACGATTACCTGTATTAATGATTGTAATATCCTTCAATCCAATCTCGATCGTTTACAAAATTGGTGTAATCATAATGAACTGTTTTTAAATATTGATAAGTGTCAATTCATATCTTTCTGTAGAAACAAAAATCCTATTATGTTTCATTATAGTATCAATAATATTTCTCTTAAAAAGATGTCTCATATCAAGGATCTGGGTATCGTATTTGATGAGAAATTAACGTTTGTTCCACACATTAATGAAGTTACTAATAAGGCTATGAAATGTTTGGGATTTATTTTAAGAACAGTCAAAGATTTTACGTCACTTTATTCATTTAAAATACTCTTCACTGCCTTAGTTAGAAGTAATTTAGAATATAATTCTACTATTTGGTCCCCATACTATAAAGCACATCAAGTAAAAATTGAGAGAGTTCAACATAAATTTTTAAGATTCATTAATTTCAAACTCTCCATACCCATTGAACAAATTAATTATGATATATTATTGAAACGACTTAATTTAACTGACTTATCTTCTAGAAGAACCAAGAGCGATATGGTACTTTTATTTAAATTAGTAAATGGCACAATTGACGCACCTGATTTAACTAAACTAATAACATTCAGAGTACCAAATTGTAACACGAGGCTTCAAGAGCTGTTCTTTGTTTATCCTTCGAAAACTAATTATTTCAATAACTCCCCAATCCAAAGACTACATAGGCTTGGAAATAAATTTAGTTCAGTTGATATTTTCGTTTATTCCTTATCAAAATTTATTTCTGAAATTTCAAAAATTCTGTTTCCCACTTACTAAACAATGATGTAACATAATTTGTATATTATTGTTTATTTTTCTGTTATTTTTGTATTATGATTGTTGTAAAAGCTCTATGGGCGTGAATAAATAAATAAATAAATAAATAAATAAATAAATGAATTAACGGATCCTCGACCAGAAGTCATCCTAGCAGTACCTTAACTCTTCCGAAGATGTAAAGTCGGTGTTTGCAAATCGGAAAATCCTAGGATTGCGATCCTCAATTACTCTAAGGTAGACGACTGAAAGGGGGTAGAATTGAACCCGGCTTTTCAGATCTGTTCACGATAAAGTTCGAGATATAGTCAAACAATTTTTTTTATATATTCAATGATATTATTATTTCAATCATTAAAAAAAACATAAATTGTAAAAAAAGTTTTGATGTGTAATTATTGTTACGCGTGACAGCTGTTGCGCCATCTGAGATAAGTAATAATATTGAACATTTTTTAATAAATACATAATAATCGAACATACATAATGTTAAGGGACGTATTTGACTGCCTTTAACCAATGATTTCTGACATTATTTGTGGTAAAAAAATGTAGGCAAGTGAATTTTTTTCTTCGATAACTTTTTTGCGGTTTATTTTTAACTTTATTCTTCAAAACCAAACAAAAATAATTCCACATGTCAATTAACCGAACAACCCTACATTCCGGCCCTACCTGTCCAAAACCTACTGAGATTTTAGGTTTTAAATTTAAAAAAAAAATACCGGAACATTTTCACCGGAGACCGAAATTTCATTTACATTTTTTACCCCAAATAATGTCAGGAATCACTGGTTAAAGTAAGTCAAGTGCGTCACTTCACACTCTGTATAGGAGAAAAACTTGTGATAACTTTTTTGATATTTTACGTTTATTATTTCTATTGTGTGATTTAATATAATTTAAGTATTTCAAAGTGACATGTGTCATTCCTATGATTTATTAAAAAGATAACATAAAAAGTACAAAATGTTATTGGAGGGAATCTAAGGAAAAAAAAACTATAAACGATAGAAATATATTCGACTTCTTACCCCTTGAAAACTCCCCGTATTTTAGTAGAGTAAGTAAAGTAGCGCCAATGTTGTTTTTATTTTCTTTATGAATATTTTTACAAGAACGAAAAAAAGTTAGTCAAATCAATAAGTCAAAAATAATCTTGGCCATAAAGTAGTATTTTTAAAAAGTTGTTTCTTACATAACTTCATATTTATCTAATGAAAAAAAAAATAAATTATTTAGTACTTTGCGCTTATATTTTTTGTAACGTAATTAATAATTTTATTTTAATTTCATTAAACTGAAATGGTAGGAAAAGCTTCAATGTATCCAAAACATATTTTTTCATATTCATAATGTAAACCGATTCGTAGTAAAGATAAATCTAAATAGTGATTTGGTGTAGGTATAACTTAATCTTAAATAACAATATTTTTAACCGTTGCATTCTGTAAAACGAGTACTAAATCTAAATCACACTCAAAAGGTCAGAGGAGACCACATTGACAAGAGTTTAATCATGGTTGAACTTTAGAAAACTAAGAAATACATTCCCTCTACGATATTTTCGCAAATAAACTTTGCCGCTCTCTCAATCCAGTGGTTGTTTTGAAATTACTCTTACATGTTTGTAAAAATTCTTGTATTTCTACCCACGTCATATTTAATTTGTTATAGACTGACTGCTATATTAGTATATTAGTAGGTATATTATTTTATATGTATTCTCCTTTCCACGGATTTTCCTTTGACGACTCTTTGCAATAATGTTTAATTGAGTTGTTTTTTTTTATTATACTTTATTCATAAAATATTTTTGTATATAGTTTTTTTACATGCTTTTCGACTACCACACTAGACACATACCCGTATTATGGTAGTCGAATTGTGTATGCTAATTTTTTTTTGCTATTGCTTGTTAAAAATATCTTTTCAATTTGGGAGGCGAGTACAAGTGCTGCAGACCCGGGAACAATTACCCTGCTATAGGTCAGCCCAAATGGTTTGCTTCGTTTGATGTATTGGCAGGGGTGCTCGGATACATGGGGTGAGGTTTGTCCGGGTCTTGGCGGTGGATGCATCTACCCATCAGCTGGATCGCGAGAAATCGCACCACGTTCAGAGGGATGGATATATACGTCCGTCACTCCTGGACACATTGTCCCCCGAATCCTACCTACCTCTCACACCTTTTTCCTATCCTAAGAACACCCTCCACAAAGCATTCCCAAAGAGGAGATAGGCCCTGAGGATTGTTTTTCCTGTGATGGGAAGAAAACATAAATATTTTACCACTTTAATATTATATGTAGGCGCCTTCCCGACTGCCAAGAAAAAAACCTGAAAATTTCGTTATTTGTGAGGGAGTGTAAAACAAAATTATATTTATAAACCTAATTTTACTTTTATGCTAGGCGCCAAAAGCTCTTTGACCTCTTCAGCCGAACTCTCTCGACCCATCGCCATCGCCTTGAAACGTAGTGAGTCCGTCACTTCTGAACGCACTGTCTCCCATATTCCTATCCACTCCTCGTACGAAAGATGATACCTCAGGGAAATTATTTTCCTCAGGATCTCCAGTGTGGAGTTAATATATTTTTAAATAAAGTTAGTTGCTTCCACTGTCTGAAGCAATCTAGCAAAAATAACACCGATTTTTATCTGTTAAAGCTTTCAAACGGATATTTTTTTCAAAGTCCGTGTTCTCTACCATTCAGGGTCTTCTGTCAAATATAATGTATATCAAAAAACGTCTTTCAAAAAATTGAGGAGTCTTTCATGAAAAATCGGGTGGGCCAAAATTGTACCGCTTCAAAATATTTCATTTCAGAATAAGGTATTACATACGAGTATATACCGCTTTGTCCTATTGTCTCAAATGTTATGTTACGTCATTCCTGGCAGTTTTCAATTTTTTAACCCCTCAGACCTCGGGCATATTCTGTCAGAACATAACAGTATTTGCACTTTGCAACAAAATCCAAATAAATTGAATATTTCTGAACGTATCCGAAAACTTAAACTGTTGAAACGTGATGAAATAAGCTTTCAAATTGTATTAATAAATAATTATGTTATAATTTTTGAAAAATGATAATTTTGTATAAAAGTTTTTAAAAATGCTCACCTTACGTTTTTTCTAACAAAAATTACTGATAACGAAAAAAATAAAACACACACATATTTTATTAGACAAAAATGTATTATAAACTTTATTGTAACCTCATTTTTTTGTTGTTTCATGAAAATATAATTCATAAAAAACAAAATTTCATAAACTTTGTTTTATTATATTATTTGTACATTTTAATTCTTCTGTTGTAATTTATTGATTAGAATTGAAATCCCTGGGTTTTCTAAATAGAGATCTAACACCGTTTAGATCATATTTCTCAACACGATAGTAAGGATATGGGCTACACAACGATTTATTTGAGACCTACATAAGATTTTCACAATAGCGAATAAAGTAGCTTGAGGGGTTAAGAAGGGGGAGACATGATATATATTTCTATGGTCTCTGGAGACTGACTGGCAACGCTCGACGGTTTCATATTGAATAGGGTAAGAACATGAAACATATTTCCTTATGTACTTCTTGAAATAAGTAATACAATTTCTCCCGCCTGTGGGACGCGAGCCGCGGCCGCGGCGGGAAACCGAGCAGTGTAGATTGCGTCATACAACGTTCATAGTAAAATGTGTCTGCTGCGGTTTACATGCGGTTTCCAGCGGCAGAAGAACCGCTCATGTAGCCAGGGTCTAAGGGATAGGATCAACTGCGCGTTGCGCAGAGTTCACCTGTCTTTTTGTCTGTGGAATGGAATTCGGTCCAAGTGCAGAAAAGTCCATTATTCTCTAGATATGTAATTTTTTCTAAATAAACGATTCGACACCAGTGAACCTGATGCTTTGAACCATGCATCGACTGTAAACCAGGTTGAAAAATATCTCCATAAAGACAATTATACAGTTTTAAAATGTGATGACAAAACATACGACATACTGTTCTAAAAATATGGAAATTTTTCCAATATTACCAGATACACTTTTTAAAGTATAATAGGACCGACAAACTTAGCTATAAAAGTTTAGCCTATTTCAGCATATCGCTTGCCGTACATTCCCAATGGGAAGCGATATGCCGAAATACGCCAAGCCAAATAAAGTAGTCTGTCACAAGTGTTATGAAGAATCGTTGGCGATGTACAGAACCATTTAAACTTTACGGGTAATTTTTCCGCTTCGTATTTGCATACGACAGGAAATTTGAATGAGTTATTTATTTCTATTGTTTACATTGTTCTACGTCCGCCACATTAATCCTGGAAACTTTAAATCATTTTGACAAACAGTAGCTTCTATCCTTCTATTTGCTCAGAAATATTTCATTTGTTTTCTGGACATTCAGCAAATGTTTTCCAGCACAGAAAACTCCTAAATAAATAATTGTATTTAAAAAATTACATCTATTTAAATCATTGTAAGAAAAGAACGCAATACACTTCCATCAATTTAATGATTTAATTTTAAAGGTTATTCTTTGTTTAATCTCTTTCCCCGCACAAAAAGGCAATAAACATACGTTCCTTATCACAATAATGCTGCAGCTCTTTCTTACACGTTAAATGATGATGAGATAAAAGATGAGACACACAATGTACGTATTACTTTTTTCTCCAAGTACTATTTATTTTATTTCGGAGGAAACATGTGTGCATTGTGTGTATCACATTTTGTCTCACCATTATTTAATATGAAAGAAAGAGCTGCAGCATTATTATGATAAGAAACGTATGTTTATTTCCTTGTTGTACCGTCGCCGTTACGTAAACGTAAAAATACTCGAGGCGCTCAATCGTTGTCAAGAATTTATGATGCTTTTTTTGTTTATACGATTACCGCACAAAAGTTCCAACTGCTCTCGTCTGAAGCCAGTGAGACTATGGCATCCCTAATTGGGGTAGGCTGGAGGTAGTGGTGAGGGGAAGTACCTGGCTATTCAGATCTGGTCACCAAACACGGCTAAAGCCATCTCAAGCAACGTTTCATGGTGAACATAATAAATTACTAAGTGTTAAAGGGAGAATGGGGCGTGACTAGGGACTACTTTTTGTTAATTGATGATAGACGCATTATTAAAAAGAGATTCCTTAATTTCTCAGGATTCTGGTGACTTTTTGGTGACTTAGCAGGTGTGCCCGGGTTCATAGGGGGTAAGGTTGGTCCGGGTCTTGGCGATGGACGCGTCTGTTCACCAACTGCTTGGCAGACCGGATCGGGAGAGGCTGGTTGAGGGAGACATTTCGACCTCTCCAGCAGGACTCTCTCGGAACTTCGCCTTTCACCGCATTTGGAGGGATGGATTCATATGTCATTCCTGGACGAACCGACCCCCCCAGATTCCTCCACACCCCTCATACCTTTTTCCTTCCCAGAACTTCCTCTCCTCCCTTTCCTAAAAAGATCCTCCACACAGCATCTCCAAAGATGACACAAGCCCTGAAAGGAAATTTCCCTCCTACTGTGTGGACCTAAAGTAAAAAATAAAGAAGGAATATTTTGCACTGAGGAACGAAAGGTTGCCCCAAAACTGGTCGGCTTATTCAAAATACAGGGTGGGGCAGAGCAACTTGCTCTTGCTCTTGGCGGGGCTTGAAGTTTTATCTCCGTTTGGTTTAGGCGTGGACGAAGACGGAGCGCGCGTTCGCTGCCGGGCATACTTTTCGGTCAATTATCGCTATACAAAGTTGCATTCCGTACCCATTTCAATATTCTCAACTTCCCTATTATTGCTTATAATAATTTTTTAACACTTTTAACAATGATTTTTACTTTTAGTAAATTATTTTCAGTTCCAGTGTTTTTGGCTTTATGCGGGCACCCATGAAAACGCGTCCATCAACTGGCCCGCCCAGTACGATGAAAACATAAAGAACACACACAAAAAACCCAAAGAAATCCTTCGTAATTTTCGTTATTTTTGGGGTGTTATGCCTTGTTGCGCTACCTCCTTCCTTAGCCAACGTTTCGGAGAGCGTTACAGTGTCCATCACATCTGTCCTGATGAATAATAAATATCGAAAATACTTTTGACCGTGAAAATCTAAAATCATATCAAATCCTTCGTAAAATCTAAATCTCCCCATATTGCGGCGATGTTCCCTTGCACAAATTTTTTTTAACGCAACTTGACTTACTTCTATTTTTCCTACAACCATATTTAAACTCATGATGTCATGATGAAAGAGAAAAGACCTTTTGCTCTATATGCCAATATATCAAAAAGTGTTTTTGGTAACTATAAAGAGTAAGAAAGTGAGACGTAAAAGTATGAGAAACTCTGCGTTAGGCGAACAAAAGGAACAAAACTAGCGCATTCATATCCAAGTTGTCCCACCGCGACCGCCCCTACCTGCATAAAATCATACAACTTCTTCCTCCACATATGGAATACCGACAAAACTTTAAAATGGCATTTCATCTCACATTCTTATCAAACAATGATGCGCGCTGGGACACCGTGCAGGCAAATGCATAAAATCTCCGATGAAAGGAAATACTGGAAAGTTTGCCATTTTCTTGGGCGGCGAAGAGTCCTTTACAATTCAAGATTAAATTACACAAGCGTAAACTTCACGTAACAATATTACGCTGCCAGAACTATACTCGAGCGTAAATACGCGTGAACGAAACTACATATTATGGAGAAAATTACACGTAAAAAAAAATTTTTTTTAATTTTAATTTTTTTTTGTTTTGATATTTATTTAGCACACACTTAAACACTCAAAATTTTAAACCTATCAAAAATGTTCGAGTGTGTAATTCCAACAGATGTAATTCTCTTCTTTTTCATAAACCACCATTAAAATACTCACCATACGTAGCTTAGTAATGTATTTATAGTCCTCTTCACTTGGGATTCCTGTTCTGATGCGGACTGTGGGTACTTGTGTTGGTTTTAGATCATGATTTCCTCATTTTCATGTTTGTTTGTTTATTTATTTATTTATACTGGGTTTCTACAGGCGTTCTCACTAACGTGAGAACAATCTAGTTAATATACAAATAGGTACACAACATTACAAAAACTTACACAGTCAAAGGCTACATATAAAATACGGAACTATATATTTATATTTGACAACACAACAACTTACACACTATTACACATATTCTTACACACAACACAACAAAAAGTTCATAAATTATGTTATTAGCTATTATGTATAAATATTAATAACTTTATGTGAACACTGTAATATTATATAGAAATAAAAAAAAATAAAAAAATAAAATATGAAAGCTCGCTTATATGTAAAATAATACAAAGACAGGCAAGAGACGCAGGAAACACCAAAAGAGACAAAAGTGATGCATAATATAATTTTTGAGCAATAGCAGAACATTTTTTCTGAATCCGAATAAATTACGATCAAAAATGTCTACTTCAGTACATTTTATCTTACTATATCAAATGAGTTAAATATGTCATTTTTATCTTCCGATCTGCGCCGTTGAAATATTGCTAAAAAATAAGTACCTACGTCTTTTGCGACGTGCTTTTTAAAAGATTTTGCATTTAAAAAATAAATTAAATACTTTATTAAAGAACTATAGGTACGTGATTAGATATATTATAGGTACGCCTATGTAATTTCGTCACGTAACTCTCTTCGATAAACTTTTGTGGGTCCGGGTGAAATTCCATTTTACAAACATGGTGATATTTCACATATGAAGTTCACATTCAATCACACAATCAGCAGATTGAAATTTTAGATACTAGGTATATCACGACTACCAATCTCGAGGCTGGGTGTATGATTGTTCTAAGTTTTGATCACAATAAGAAAAAGCGAATTACCTACGTTTCTGATTCGTACGTAAATCCTTTTATTTGGGTTTAACCGTGGAGTGAAGCAATTTTAATGCAATCAAATTTCATTATTTTACAAAAGGGCGTTTCCACTCCGCTTCGCCTTATTCCCATTAACATTGTGTTGCATCAAAACTATATTTGAATTATGCAGCTTCAGAAGAACTTGAAAATGGTCTGAATTAAAATGACGAAATGGCATTAGATGCTGTTGGATGAAAGTAGATGTAGGGCACAAAACAATGGATGGAAAGGAAAAGGGATAACCAATCTCTTGCCATGTTAGCACCTTTAACAAAATGCATTAGTTGGGATAAGGTTAGGTTGATAATTAAAAGTATTCATAGTCTGATCTTTCATAGATGACTTGTTAAGAAATTAAGTAGAGATTGTAATTGCTTATTAAGGGGGTTTCTCACCATCCTCCCAATAGCTTATCTACCCTAATAACGAATATTATTAAAAATAAAAATAAAATACTCCCAGTGGTTAGAAAACTCGGCCAACTTATCCAATATTTAGCCAATATTCATAGGTTCGAGTACCGAATTATAAACTCTAACTTAATAAATAAATAAACCGTAAATCGAAAATATTCGTTATTAGGGTAGATAAGCTATTGAGAGGATGGTGAGAAACCCTCTAATACTATTGAATTTAGTGAGGATCCAAACCAAGGTGAAGTTTGGTTTAGATCTTGGGTGGAACCTGAGTTTATATTGTAAAATAAATAGTTTGTGAATTTTTATCCTTTTTCTCCCCCCCGTAACAGGCTGAAATTAATAAATTCCTTGTCAACTGATAATAAATTAATCCTCTTCTGAAACTTCTTAGAAAGAAACATTTCAGTCCGTTAAGGGAAAATTACTTATTGGGATGTGTTGTTGTACAGTGTCAATAAAACTTTATACTTGTTCGGTAAAATAAAGTGTATCATTCAAAGTTCTCCATTCTATCCTCTAAGTCAGCGTTTCCCAAAAGGTGTTCCGCGGAACCCTGGGGTTCCGTAGAAGCATCACAAGGGTTCCGCGCTCCGTCCAGATTTAACTTATGTATAATTTAACAAACAAAACAATGCCCACGGAAGCTTTATCGAGCGCGCTTGACCGCCTTCCCTTCCTCCGCCTTTACGAACATTTGATGGCCCTCAACAAATCTCTGGAAGAGTATTTTCCTAAAAAAAACCTGCAGGACATTGACTGGGTACAGAATCCATTCCTAGTTCGCAAGAAACCGTCGACTCTTACAGCAACAGAGTACGAGACTTTGATAGGTATCAAATGTTCTCCTTCCTTACAAAAGTTTAATTCAGAAAAAACTAATCTGGATGAGTTTTGGATTGGACTTAAAAACGAATATCCAGAAGTCGTCGAGAAGGCTATCACAGTTTTGTTACCGTTTGTGACCACTTACCGGTGTGAAACTGGTTTTTCGGCTTACGCTTAGACAAAAAACAAATACAGAAACAGACTGGATGCAGCTCCAGATCTTCGTATTCAGCTGTCTGACATAAAGCCTGATTTCAATGCTATTTTAACAAAAATTGTAAAAAAATATCACTCTTCACATTAAAGTAAGTTTTACACAAAACTTTTGATCTTTCTTTTCAAGGTAAACATGAAAGTATTATAACTACATCTTTTTCTTACAAAAATAGGGTTCCGCCTAGAAAAGTATGATCGATAAGGGTTCCGGGGCGAAAAAAAATTGGGAAACGCTGCTCTAAGTTACTCCAAAATAATACAGGCTATTTTAATTAGTTTAAGAAAAACACTGTTTGCAAGTTATGCTTTAAAATATAAAGATAAATTATTTCTTCTGTACCCATACAAAAGCAACATGAATATATATTTGTCCTTAAACAAACTCAATTCTTTTAAGAAAGGCTTACAAATACAATATTTCATCGGTGATTCAATCAAGTATTGTATATGTAAGCCTTGAAATATTTAGTTTTTTATGTACAAAAATATTTATTCATATTCATTTTGCGTGTGTACGGGCACAAATAATTAATTCATCTTAATATAAAGCATAAATTACAAAAAGTGTTTTTTTCCTATCATAATTAAACTAGCGCGATCTATGAAAGAGAAGATAATGATTTCTCGAGGCGCTCCGCTGACGAGGCAACTGAAACCAAACTAAAACTGGCTGGTTTCTATTTCTTGATTGGTCAAAAAGCTTGTTTAACCATAGACGAAGAACAATCAGCTGACAGCTGGCAACTAGCAACGGCCGACCACGGCAATCAGCAGTGCAAGTCGCGAGTCACTGCTTACGTTACCATTGACAACGGGTTTTTAAGTGATTGTATAGTGTGCGGGCCATCACATTGTCATACAAAGACAGTTGGCAGTTGAGAGTTTTCAGTTGCCTCAGTGGGCGGATCGCCTAAGTTTCACTCACAAAATACAATCACAAAATTTATTTGCTGATACTTTTAGTGGGTTTCTCACCATCCTCCCAATAGCTTATCTACACTAATACCTAATATTTTCGATTTACGATTTACGGTTTATTTATTTATTAAGTTGGAGTTTATAAGTCGGTGCTCGAACCTATGAATAGTGGCTATATATTGGATAAGTTGGCCGAGTTTTCTAACCACTGCGAGTATTTTATTTTTATTTTTAATAATATTGGTTATTAGGGTAGATAAGCTATTGGGAGGATAGTGAGAAACCCCCTTAGTGAAAGCATAACAATAAGTACACCGTAATACCTCGAGGTAATTGCCATCAAACAGCAAACAAGGGGGAAAACGATATTTCCTTTAAAAACGAATAACACGATAGTATTTTTCCTTCTTCTTTGCCAAAACAAAAGCACTCGAACTTGCACAATCTTCCTCCACCTTAACTACACCAGTACACATGTTACACTTGTCAAACAGTTTCCAAGTAATAGTAATGGTTAGGGAAAGATAGGAACTGGATAAATGACATCCAGGTAGGATTTCCATTTCAAAATCCAACAACCTGGTAGAAATATTTTCTCAGCTCGCCTACATTGTTATTTACTACCATTATCGATCACGGAAATTTTAAATGCTGTAAAGCACCAAATGTTAACTGTTCTGGAGAGCGAAAAGAAAGTTTTTTTTTTTCAAAAAATCGTATCTCCTGTTTTTGAACACCTATAATTATGAATTTTTATTACAAAATAACATTTAACTTTCAGAATACTTAACCCATTTTGTAATTCCTTTAAATAGAACAAATTTAATAGCTACTAAAAACAGCAAAAGTTTATTTTCAATTTTTCAGAAAAAAAAAATCTTAAAATCCACGTCGTAAAACAATAAATTTATTTTACTAGAAATATTCGACGACGCAGATCAAAAGAGACCAAAAATGAGAAAAATTACATAATTTACAAAGTTTTGGACTTATTGTCCTTTACAGAATTTCAAATTTCCGTGGCCGTTAAACGGTGTTTCTTGAAGCACGTTGTGTAAAGTCTGTACATTTCGTTTTTCAAATTCTTACTAAACAAAATATATGGTTTTGATCTGACAACGTCGCCATTTTACCAGCCTTACTAATAAACTTTCTGAAAAATTTGTATAATGGTCAAACAACCATGTATGAAGAATCCTTACTAATTAAGAACTGACAAAAAATTGTTCATGGAAAGATATGTACATTGCTTACACGGCCAAGGAGGGTAGGTAGTTTATCTGTTGAATATATTTGTTCCATTTGTAATTTTCAACGAATTTCGATTTTTTTTTTTTAATGTCCTATATATTTATTAAACAAATACCATTTTAGAACCAAAATTTAATTACCTTTAAGATTTTCATATCTAAAATATACTTAAATGTTTACAAACTGTAGTATTTTAAGCTTCAAACATCAAGTTGAAAAAAAAACTCACTTACCCCAAACACTTTCTATTAAAACATTGAAGTATTTGGAAAAATTCAAAATTCAAAAAACACAGTCCTTTTATTTAATGATTTTGAAATAAATCTGTCACCTCACTTTTTACTCCTTCAAACAATAAAAAAATATTAAAAAATCTTGAAATTCGCTTTTCATTCCCAAAAATTTACAATAAAAAAACTCACGTTTGAATACATTGCTTGCACATCTTAAGACATTAATTTCTTTGATACGTTTACTAAAATATGTATTAGACATTTTAGTCACCAAAAAACATCACTTTCAAGAATTTATAATAAAATAAAGATCTAAAAATGCAAATTATTTCTGAATATAACCTAAGAACCATTTTCTGACAGTTCAATTTAGAACACACGATTTTAGTGCCACAATTTGACTTAAACTAACAAAAAACAACACAAATTAATAGCAAATATATTGAGTACATGAATATAAGTGCGAATTAGTCATAAAGATTGAAATCATTAACTAAAAGATCATATTAATCAGACACACATTCGCGACCGACTTTTTTTCGTAGAGTTCGCGTACGCGGCTATTTTTTCGGCAATGCGCAGGCGCATCAATCACACCACCTAGCGGATTATTATGAAAACTCCAATTTAAACAAGTAAAATACGGCGTTGCCAAATGTAAAGATTCACAAAAACACCGTTTAAAGGCCGCGGAGTGTTTTTTTTTTTAGTAAGGCTGTTGGTGTTTAACATCGACCACCAGTGAAAAAATGCCTAAAAATATGATGGTTGAAATTTGAACACTTCTTAAATTCCAAACTATCGGATTTCTTCAGACATGTATTATACGTACCACGATCAGATTTTTAAATATGCAGTTGCCGTGCTCAAGCCGCTGTCAGCCGTCAAGTTGATATATTCAGTAGAAAGAAATAATATTCCGTGGCTGCTCCCGAATTCAACTGACCCCCTCTCCTGCCAGAGTAATAAATCTTTTAGAACGTAGTGTGTCGGTAGAAAATATATTGTGTGATAAAGTATCTTTTGATGTGAACTTAGCGTCTGTCCCGTGCATTAATCCTCGTATGTAACAACATTTTTTATATTATTTTTTGGGCTCCTTAGAGCATTTCTGACTTTTTATGCCTTTTTTATATTTTTGTTATATTTAAAACTTTGTACTTTTTAATCTTCTTAAAGACATCTTATGGTTTATACATTTTTATATTTTATTTCTTTACTTATAACTTCTTTTTTCTTTATATTTGTACTTTATATTTATACTTTATACTTATTCTTTATACTTATACTTTATATAGGCACTCACGATGCCTTTGCTGAAATAACCTCAACAATATATAATGCATTGGATAAAAAAACAAATGCCTTGGTATTTGCATTGATTTACGAAAGGCTTTTGATAGTATATATCTCCCATTCAAAATTAATTAACAAATTAAATGATATTGGTATTATTGGTAAGGTAAGGTACTGGCTACAAAGCTATCTAACTCAAAGAAGTCAAAAAGTAAAATTAAATGATTCACTAAGTGTAAATGAAACTCTAGAATTTTGAATTCCACAAGGGACTGTTATTGGACCAAAATTATTTATAATTTACGTTTACCAAATGTTTAAATTACCACTTAATGGTAAACTTATATCTTTTGCTGACGACACTGCAATAATTATCCAAAAAAGACGTGGAACGATATTACCAATGCAGCAAATCAAGACATGAAGGTTATAAAAAAATGGTTCGATAACAATTTATTATCACTCAACACTGAAAAAACATATTATATTCCATTCTCTCTACAAGAAAATGTGCCAAATAACTTAATTAACATAACAATTCATTCCAAAAATTGTGTAATGACGGTACATGTAATACGGACTGCGCTAAGCTAAATGATAAATCTAATGTAAAATATCTTGGAATCTTAATAGATAAAAACGTTAAATGGAAAGATCATATCAATCTCACTGTGGAAAGAATAAGAAAACTTTTCTACGTTTTCTATAACATACGAAACATCTTAAACAAGAAAACTATCAAAATTGTCTATTATGCATTAATTCAGTCCTTATTACAGTATGGCATTACTGGTTGGAGAGGGGCCTTTAAGGCTTCCTTACAGCCCATAATTACAATTCAAAGAATAATTTTAAAAATCATCCTGAGAAAACCATACGACTTCCTTACTTTAGAGATATTTTGGGAATTTAATGTATCTACCGTCTATCACAGAATTGTATAAAAGAAACGCCTTATATCAAATTTAATAAGAATATTTTATCCAAAAAATTCACCCCTCAGATAACATAAGCAATAGATTCAAAACTAAAGGCTTAATAACCATCCCTACGCTTAGATCCACCACGGCTCAGCATCACTACCTGTGTGAAATGGTACAATATATTATTGTCCAAAAACAAAATTAGTATAACCGAAACTTTGAAATATGAACAATTCAAAAAACAAATTAAGTCCCTGAAATTGGATAATGATATATTGTAACCTTAGTTTACACTTATTTATGATTACTTAAACTGTACTATTCAATGTAAAAAAAATAATATATATATATATATACTAGCTGACCCGGCAAACTCCGTGCCGCCTCAGAATCAATAAATGTGGTGTTTAATTTAGCCGTTCGAATTTATTCAAATTATGTCGACCAACGCACATTATTTGAAAAGCCGTTCCATACAAAATATATGAAAATTTTTATTTTCTTCATAATTATTTTTCCCGTGGTTTTTTCCAATGTTTTAATAATTATTCTGTTAATCGGGACGGAGACAAATCCAACAAATCTAAGATCATGAAAATCGGTCCAGCTGTTCTTGAGTTATAAATGGTGTAACTAACCCGACTTTGTTTTATATATTAAGATATTGTTGTCTTTCAATAACGATTTTTTTCTAAATTGTAGACCTATGTTAAATAATGTTTGTATTTATCTCATAAGTCTTTGATTATTGTTTACAAATTTAATAAGGGGGTTTCTCACCATCCTCCCAATAGCTTATCTACCCTAATAACGAATATTTAAGATTTACGGTTTATTTGTTTATTAAGTTGGAGTTTATAATTCGGTACTCGAACCTATGAATAGTGGCTATATATTGGATAAGTTGGCTGAGTTTTCTTACCACTGCGAGTATTTTATTTTTATTTTTAATAATATTCATTATTAGGGTAGATAAGCTATTGGGAGGATGGTGAGAAACCCCCTTAGAACATTATTTTTTGCATGTAAATACTCCTCCCATAAACACGAGCTCTTAGAGATCAACTTATGGAGTAGTAAAATAATAATGTATAATTGTATAACTTTGCATAATGTAATCACCTGTAATGTAAAATCTTTTTCTTATAAATAAATAAAAATAAATAAAAATATTTCGTACACTTTTACTTTACGGTATACTGAATTCTGGGTATTCAGTACACCACGACTCCTTACTTTTACTACTTTTTCAACTTTACATTTACACTATTTATATTTAAACTATTGCATTCTTAATATTGTTGTACCATTTATGTGATAATAAATTTATTGTTTTAATGGCACATGTTGTGCCGTATATGTGGAAAATAAATTAATAAGCTTAACTAAAAAAACAGATTGAATGTTTGGCAATTGACATGCACTTGTCATTGAATTTCTTTTCTAAGCAAAAACTGCTGATATCATGAGAAAAACTTTGAAATCAACAAGTAAAAAAAAAATAATTCAATAATCAAGAAACGGAAATTTTAAGTGATATTAATAATGGAAGTCGATAGTATTTGGTGAAAATTTAAAAGGATCCATAACATTTAATATTTTCCAACATTTTACTAGGAAATCAACGAGAACAATCAATAAGTTTTTCATCATAATGAACTATCTAGAAATAATATAAATATATCATCCGCACAGTTTTACAATGCCTTCAGAAGGCGAAACAGCTGTCACGCGTGATAATAATTACACAGCAGAACGTGTTTATAAATAAACTTTTTTTATAAATTAATCAATAATATTATCGAATATATAAAAGAAATTAAAATTAAAATGGAGGTCTACAAATCAAACTTCATAACAATAAATAGCTTATTTGTAAAAACTTTAAAAGTATTCAAAATTGATGTACCTACAATAGGTAATTGTTGTCCTTTCCTCTCTAATGGCAGTGTTAAATGGTGATTTAATTAGTTTATTGTTTATTGTTTCTTCTTCACATTTTAGTTTTCAGTTTAAAATACAATTTTTAACCTATTAAATACCTTTAACATTAACATTATTAAATACCTGATCTACAAATTTCTGCATCATTGAACTTTGACTCGTGACCTTTTTACTGTTTAATTTCTATTGTTCTGGAGTCACGTGAATGAAGTGAAGTATTGTGCCATTAATGCACTCGGTAGCATAATGGGTATCTCACATTAACAGAGGTATTATTTCCCTCGATATATCTAATCCTTTGTTGGGACGAGTTAATTATGTAGGGAGTTTGGCTGCAAGCGTTGGCGGAATCAATGCACTACACTAGAGGAATGCCCTAAACCAATCACAGCTAGGTGTAAAACCGGTAATAGTCGCCCACTTAATGAAATATCGACTTTAAATGATTGTAGGTTTGGTCGTACCCACCATATTACAAAACAATAACAGTTAATAATTTTACCCACCATATTACAAAACAATAACAGTTAATAATTTTACCCACCATATTACAAAACAACAACAGTTAATAATTTTACCCACCATATTACAAAACAATAACAGTTAATAATTTTACCCACCATATTACAAAACAATAACAGTTAATAATTTTACCCACCATATTACAAAACAATAACAGTTAATAATTTTACCCACCATATTACAAAACAATAACAGTTAATAATTTTACCCATTATATTACAAAACAATAACAGTTAATAATTTTACCCACCATATTACAAAACAATAACAGTTAATAATTTTACCCACCATATTACAAAACAATAACAGTTAATAATTTTACCCACCATATTACAAAACAATAACAGTTAATAATTTTACCCACCATATTACAAAACAATAACAGTTAATAATTTTACCCACCATATTACAAAACTATAACAGTTAATAATTTTACCCACCATATTACAAAACAATAACAGTTAATAATTTTGAAAATATAACAATTGAAATAAAGTCAATAGCCAAATACCGCAGTTTCAAGAAGACGCTTGGAAATTTTCTGATGAGTGAATATGATAGTGTTAGTAGCTTATTTCTCCTATTCAGATATAGGTGTTAATAATGTTTATATGTGTAAAGATATATGTATGTGTATGTGCGTGTATGTATTTGTACATATACGCGCGTATGTGTTTATATGTGTATATATGTATGCAATTATATACACATGTGTGCTTTGCACACGTATTTAAAAAAAGTTATGTATACTTAACTTAATTCAATATAAAATATAACATACATCATGTAATTAGGGTTAACATGGTATTGATTGCCCGTAACCAGTGATTGCCCTCTCTTTGGTGGTACTTTTCTCTATCCTATGTAAATACATAATAGGGAAATTGAGTGAAAAATATTTTGACTTATAAAAAATATGTTGATGTAGATGACATGCAAACTTAAATACCGGCATTTTTTTATTTTTTTAAAGTTCGCTTTCATAATTAAATTAATTCTACAAATTTGAATTTTATTAAAGCCCGCGAAAACGCCGGCAAGAGTATAATACCGTGCGGGAGAGTTCGTGATGTCACCCGGTCCTTGATTGTGTGAAAAAAGGGAAAATATTTACAAAACCGGGACACGCTTAATATGGACAAAAAAAATAAAATTTAAAAGTTGTAATAGTTAGATATTAACTAGTACTAATTAATTCATTTACCGGAATTTCGAAAAAAGTGCAATTAATGGTTATTTTTTAAATTTAAAAACACGAAATGTCATTTTTCACCAACCGCTATGTTAGGAACTGTTTCAAGTTTCGTTAATATTTTTTTTATTTTTCATTTTACCTTATATTTCAAACAATCAAGGACCGGGTGACGTCACGGTATTATACTCTTGCCGGCGTTTTCGTGGGCTTAATAAAATTCAAACTTGTAGAATTAATTTAATTATGAAAACGAACTTAAAAAAAGATAAAAATACTTGTATTATTTAAGTTTGCATGTGAAAGGCTGCGTATTTACGAACTGAGAGGCGAACAAAACTACGAATTATGGGAAAGGAACGAAACAACCGCAGACCTAGAAATTGTGTGAATCGACCAATTGCCATATTATTATGTTATTATTTTTTATTTTTAAAAACACGAAATGTAATTTTTTACCGACCGCTATGTTAGGAACTTATTGCAAGTTTCGGTGAAAAATGACATTTAGTGTTTTTAAATTAAAAAACTAACCATTAAAATACACTTTGTTTCGAAATTCCGGTAACTACAATTTTTTTAAATTTATTGTTTAGTCCATATTAAGCATGTCCCGGTTTTGTAAATATTTACCCTTATTTGTCATACAAACATGCAAACAGATGACGTCACACTCACTCTCACCTCTTATCTGGCGTTTTGGCTTAATAAAATTCAAACTTGTAGAATTAATTTAATTATGAAAACTTTGAAAAAAGAAATTTCGGAATCCCATCCGTTTCATATCATTTCATATCATATCAGCGTGCCATTACATCGAATACAATGGTACTAGTATTTAAGTTTGCATGTCATGAACATATTTTTTATAAGTCAAAATATTTTTCACTCAACTTCCTTATTACAGGTAGTACATTATATATCAATACAACACTATTGTCCTGAGTGTCCATAATATGTATAGCAGGTAGAGATATAAAACATAACATACATAATGTAATTAGGGTTAACGAACTTTTTTTTAAATAAATACATATACATACGTATAATATATTATAGTATTTAAGTTTGCATGTGAACATTGATTTATATATTTATACTTATTGGATCTATAATCTCGCTATCAGTCGCACTATGCGTTTGCGAAACACACAAATGCTTAAAATAACATGGCATTTCCAGATAAATTAGAGATAGAGTGAGTTTTTGTTTGTCTAGACACGGCTTAGTGACTGAAATTAATAAAAAAATCTTTTGATGGATTAATATTTTAAGAAGTGTTTTAACTGCTTGGAATATACTAAATAGAAAAAATCACATAGAAAAATTAAAACTTATCTGCGTGAAAAACAATATTGCCGAAAAAAAATTATGACATTAATCCCTTGAGGATGAAAACCATCTCTTTACAATCCATCAGAAATCCTCAGGGGTTACTTTGAATTTCGGCTCGTTCTCAACCCTTTTAACTACTGAAAAAGTCTGAAGGTAATTACGTAAATACTCTTGGGTCTGATTAATTTTTAAGACCAAGTCAATAATTTAATTTAATAAGACTGAAAAAACTGTTTACTGACAAAAACAAAGCGTAGATATAATATTAGGAACTCTTTAGGGAAACATTGAGCCAGTTGAATGAGGTCGTCTCCTAGAGCGAAAATACATGTTTTTACAAATTTATTATGTTAATTAGGACATTGAGGACAGAACTTTTTGAATTTTTTAATGGTAGCGAAGATAGTATAAACCGTCAAAATGTTGATTTTTGCGACCACCGAATAGCTTGTGACATCACGGAACATGCACGGCGGTAGGTACTGAGTACTGCAGCACTACCAATCGAATTATCAATTTTCTTACTGTGTGTGACTTCACGGGATTGCATACATTTTACAAGTGTTCACTTTGAAAGCTCATATTATCTTTGTCATTCACGGAGATATCGAAAAACTATTTTTGCAGTCGTTTTGACTGAGCGTAGCGGAGACCCGTTTTGAATCGACCATTTTGCATTTCGTTTGTCCGTAATTTTATTTGTGTGTTACGTGTCCGGAAAATACTATCAAGGTGGTAGACGTGTTTGGTAGTACCTTTTTATTCCACCAGAGTGCATAAGTGTCATTCAGCATAGATACAATTAGTAGATAAGTCGAGTGGCGAGTAACTCGCTACATGACTCACCAAAAAGTGTTCGCACTGCTGTCAAGTAGAGTTCATTAGTAATCGACGTGTCGCGACAAGTCACGTTTAGTTACTAATATATTCGCTACTCGACTAAAATATTACTCCTAGTAAGAACAAGGCCTAAACGTTGCGACTGTTGAGAGCTATCAACTTGGAGTAATCAACATTACGCGAAGTATTCTATTGTTCACTGAACTATTAGATACTAGCAAATAAGTTTTTAAATAAAATAATTCATTTTCATAAAAATAAAATTAGGAGACGATCTTATTATGGCTTCGACCAAGTATTATTATGGTAATGACTAGACATCGGATTTTATACATTTGCATATTTGCATAAACAAATGCATATAACTATCTAATTACGGCATTAATGCATATTTTAGCATTTTTTTCCAATTGTGCATATTTCGTTGGTCAATTTGACAGTTCTAAGGCCATTGCAATTCAGTCAAGCAAGCTAGCATCTGAAGACGCGTCCATTAAACATAATATCGCCCTCATCGCAACATATTTCCACAAGTTAAAAGATGCCATAGAAAAATTGGAGTTGAAAAACCTTCCTCTATTTATCAATATAAATACTGGACACAACGATCGAACTCGCCAACGCCCTTCCTAATTCAATATCAGAAAAGATTCGTTAAAAGTTAGACGCTATTTTGCTAAAAAATCCGAGTCTTGAAGACAGAACAGTAATGCCTGCATCAACGACACAGTTCATACCCTGCTTAACCCCTCCAGAAATAGCGCCAAATTTTAAATTTTGTCCAATCACGTCAGTTGGTGTAGATAGGTCGTTTTCGGCGTACAAAATTAACACTGGGTGACAAACGTCACAAATTTGCGATCGAAAATTTGGAAAAATACATAATTGTATGTTGCCACAAAAACTGTGCATAATTTTAAGAATATTTCGCTGTTTTTGTACCGTCTTAAATTAAAATACATAAAAATAAAAATGTTTTTTTGATTTTGCATTGTGCATATTTTGGGCAAATCAAGAGTTTTTAGTGCATGTTTTGGCCTTTTTTAGTGCATATTTGCATGCTGTATTTTGGCACTTTGTTAGTGCATATAATCCGATGTCTAGTAATGACTAATGACAAATGTATCAACGAACATGTTATCTTGCGAGTTTTGGGTATATTGAAATAGAAAATCTGTTTTCTATTTTGGTAATAGTTTGAAAAGAACCGAATGCGCTAGCGATTCCTGCTAGTGCATTTGGTGCATTGTAATAAATTTCATATTATTTTGTCATTTGTGAGTTAAAACTCCTTGTGGCACAGGTGTTCTACAGACGATAAACCTCGTCATTTGAAAATTCCATTAAGCCATAAAACTACAATGTTCTCACGGCAATGTGTCCAACATCTTCTTTGGCCGTTATGGGGTTCTGTTTGGAATTCTCACTATTTCAGTATCTAAGTTCTTTTTTTAATGTATGGAATTCGACGTTTCTTGAACACCTCGTACTATATTTTCTAAAATGACACACGTTATGTAAATATGCCTCACAAACAGCGTACATCCCAGAACAGATAAACTCTAAATTTTAAAACGAATGATTATTAGAAAATGGAAAAAATTAGAAAATGGATGTCACGAATTAACATTTTTTATATTAAACAACTATCTAAGATCTGAGTACCAATATAACATTTATTGATTCGTTCTTTGAAACTTTTACTTAATAATGTAGTGAAACCTTTATCGTTTTTGAGGGAACCTGTTGAAAAAAACGATGAATGCGGGAAATAGAAAAGATCTATAGGTAACTCATAGAAACATTTAACAACAACAAAAAGTTTACTGTGGTAAAAGAAATAAAATATTTCGTTGTTTGTTGACATTGACGAAGGGCTCGCGTCAGTTCCATTATGGTAGATTCAGACTGGGTCGACGTACGTATGCATCGCTACGCCTAAATCGTTCACGTAGCTATTTACAAGCGACGCTACCGCTACCTGTCATACAATTTTGCTAGTGTAGTATAGTATTGAAAATACAGACGAGCGGCGATCGCGTCGCTCGAACGTAGCTCCATGGAAGAACGGCGTAACAATATCTGGGCTACTTAGCAACCATAGATTTTCAATGAAAATTTATGTTTTAGCGCCTCCGCCCACTGAGGCAACTGAAAACTCTCAACTGCCAACTGTCTTTGTATGACAATGTGATGGCCCGCACACTTCACAATCACACAAAACTCCGTTGTCAATGGTAACGCAAACGGTGACTTGCGACTTGCACCGTTGATTGCCCTGGCCGGCCATTGATAGTTGCCAGCTGTCAGTTAATTGTTCTTCGTCTATGGTTAAACAAGCTTTTTGACCAATCAAGACAGAGAAAACAGCCGATTTTAGTTGGTTTTCAGTTGCCTCGTCAGCGGAGCGCCTTAGAATCACATTGGCCGCACGCATCGCGACGTGCGATGTCTGTAGCCATTTTCATAGAAAATGTATGGTTGCTAAGCATTGTTTGGCGTAGCGATGCGTACGTACGTCGACCCAGTCTGAATCTACCTTAAGCGCCTCCGCCCACTGAGGCAACTGAAAACTCTCAACTGCCAACTGTCTTTGTATGACAATGTGATGGACCGCACACTTCACAATCACACAAAACCCCGTTGTCAATGGTAACGCAAGCGTTGACTAGCGACTGTCACTGCTGATTGCCCTGGGCGGCCGTTGCTGATTGCCAGCTGTCAGTTAATTGTTCTTCGTCTATGGTTAAACAAGCTTTTTGACCAATGAGGACAGAGAAAATAGCCGGTTTTAGTTGGTTTTCAATTGCCTCGTCAGCGGAGCGCCTTACTGTTGATGCAAATTAATACGGAGATCCTCTCTTTCAACCCTTACCACCTTGGCAATTCTAGTTTTCGAAGATTTGTGTTTCTATCACAACAACAAATCCAATACATTTAAAAATAATATTTTTTCTTTCTTCTCCACGATAACAATATTGAACTAGATTTTCTTCAAAATAAGTGTTGGTTTGGAAGGTAGAAAACCTACCTACTTTGGATAAATAATGACATCACGGTAAGAATCCACAGCACGGGTTAAAGCGAAAGACCCACATGAAAATATATTTTTTTTAAATATTAGATATGTAAAGTTATTGTAAATAGCAAAAAAATCACATTATTGTGATTTATTTCTAAATCCAAATATTAATGAATTTCCGTTGGCCGGCATTGATGTATTGTGGCCGGTAGGTAATAATAATAATAAAAGTTATCATCAGATATTGAAGGGTGGGCTGTATTAAGTATTTATTATAGCGTCTTACAGCGTCTTATAATAAATACCTAATACAGCCCACCCTATAATAAATACCTAATACAGCGCAAGGGCGCCAATCCAATTGCGCCTAGATTTACTTATATAATATCTCGTGATTTTTACTAGTACATATTACAATTTTATTATTGTCATACTTTTGAAAATAAAACTAAATTAATTTTCAATAATAACCGCGCGAATTACCATTATTACCATTCAATGCGAATCTGTGTAAAACTTCGTCTATGATTTATCTTAACCAATCACACAATAGTTTTACTCAAAATATTCTAGCCTGGCATGAGATTATTTTCTTTTCATCTTTTCTGACATTTATCTATGAAAAATAAGTCAGTTCACATGTGACATTATGTCAAAATAAGCCAAAATAAAAGTTTTACAAATGGTTGTTATGAAAGAAACTCCGTCACTCTCCGAGTTGACGGACCCAAACTATGGAAAACCAGCTTCAAAGACCAACCCAGTCAGTTTGATTCATTATTAACTTGTAATTTGAATTCATTAAAAGTAAGGTTATAACACATTTAACCTGGCTTTATTATTTCAGCTTCTACAATGCCTAGGCGAACCCCACACCGAATCTTTTAATTTTATGCTTGAAGAAGGTCTTGATATGGCCGTGAAAGATCTCTTGCCTATTTGTTTTGAATTACCAAATACCAAGAGAGTATCTTTTAGCATCCAGGGTTTTTCTTTTACAAGCCCGGCGGCGCCTATTGGAGCTATTGGCATCAAGAACCAGACCATTTTACCTACAGAATGTAGGCAAAGAGGCTCCACATACAAAGGCAAATTTGATGTGAAAATTAACTGGAGCGTTAATGGAATTGAAATGCCTCCTATCGATAAAGAAATGGGTGAAGTGCCCATTATGCTACGAGTAAGTATATCTTCAGTTTTAGATACTACAATGAATTTAACGCACTGCTCCCTGCTAACCAGAGTCTGTGAGACTATGGCATTCTATTTGGGGTGTGTCGTGAGGCTGAAGGGGAATGAGATGGGGAAGTACCTGGCTATTCAGATCTCATTACCAAACATGACCAAAGTCATTTCATGTAATGTTTCGATTCTGAAAAGTGTTACATTGTTTTGTACACAATTCAAATGCAGTCTGTTCCACTTAATTGGGACACTTTGGGACCCAAATAAGCCAAGTAGTTTTTTAAATTTATTTAATGAGCTTTTATGTATATTTATATATACCTACATATTACATTTATTTGAGATCTCTCGAATATGTTTTTAAACTTTATTAAATTACAAAAAAAGATGTATGTACACTTAAATTGGTTTTTTCACTCTCCTCTGAAATATAATTTTTGTCATCTGCCGCATCCCATACGCCCGCCCTCGGCTCGGCCGATATTTTATTTTCCAATTTTCTACCGATTTATAACATATGTTATAAATCAGATAACTGAAGTAAATTGATATTAGTTTCTTTATTTGATTTCTGTTTCTTGGGTTTTTCCCCAAATTTGCTGTCCCAATTGCGGAATCGACTAAACTATAAATTTCTTGTAACTGTTTGAGATCCTAATTCTGATTACCGACTGTTAGTTAATTAACGGATGACATTTGCCCACACGATGGCCGTATACCATAGAAAATGAATTACTAAGAATTCCGAGAAGCTAGATTACTGAAATTAAAAGCAATGTCTTGAATGATAATAGCGCAAGCGATTCTGATCTTGTCATTGTACAGTTTATTTATACATAAGGTAATGGTTTTCAGTAACATCGATCTAATGTTTTACTTCTTCAATCTTCGCAAAATTACTTTGTGGCATCATTTTAATTTAATAATATAGTGATTTACACAAAATAATTTGTTTCATTTAATGTTTTACTATTCACTTCCAGTCCAAACTATGCCACCTGCATAACATGGATCCGGCAGATCTGGTGGCGGCCAAGGAGCATGAGGAGGAATGGGGTGGCTACTTCCTGGTGAAGGGGCACGAGCGACTCCTGAGGATGCTGGTGATGATGAGGAGGAACTATCCCGTGACCATCAGGAGACCCACATGGAAGTCCAGGGGCACTCTCTTCTCAGAGATGGGTGTTCTTATCAGGACTGTCACTCCTGATCAGACTGCCACTGTAAAGAATAGCCTTTATTTTGTTTTTCCTTTAAATCGTTTTTAAGGTCAAAATAAGAATCTTGATACTTCCTCTCCCACCTCATTCCCCTCCTCAATCCCTTCAATCTCATAAACTTTTGAGAGGCAGATTAATAGCTCAGGTCCGTGGCATACGTCATTTCTATGTTTACCTACGTTAAATTGTCGTGAAAACAAGCTTATGTGCCTAAGCGGTTAATACTTTAATTAATTTAGTGTACAAATGCATTATATAGATGCGTTGTTCCTGTATAAATTAGTCAGAAAATTAAGGTCAGAAAATTTTCACTTTGCAATAAAATCCAAATAATATGGGCTCCATAGAAAGAGCCGTTTTTTTTTTTACTTAACTGTATACATAATAATATACATATAGTATTATATACTAATGTTCTTCTTAATTTTATTTCCAGAGTAACACTCTCCATTTTGTCTTAGACGGAACAGTGAAATTTATGTTCAGTTACAGCAAGATGTTGTTCTATGCCCCCTTGCTACTGATCATGAAGTGCTTGGGAAACTTCTCAGATGAGTTTTTATACCAACAGTTAATTAGAGGAATGAAGGGGGACCTTTACTATGCCAGGTGAGATTGAAGACTCTTTTTTACAGTCATCATCATCTTCCTCTTGTCCTATACGGGTCAGGGACCTATTTCGACAAAGCGCTTCCAGATGTTTCTGTCCTGTACCACTTTAGCGGACTCTATCCGTTGCAGACCCATCCTCTTCGCACAGCCTCCTTTTGCTTTTCTAAGCCAAAAGGCTTAGAAAAGCAAAAGCTGAAAAAATACAGTGATCTTACAAATTAATAACATAATCGACACGTACTATCATTAAAATCACAAGGTCACAAGATCATTTTGAATCAAAACACCAAAATTATATACTATATAATGAACAGTTGATACACTGAATGTCAGAGCATAAATAATATTTGAAGATATGGTTATCTTTTGTCCGCCATATTTATTCACTTGACAACACGTCGCTCTAGTTCGTTTTTGTCCAACAGACGTTTTCGTGAAATTGAGTTTAGTATGCAGTTGTTCTCAAAAAGCCTTTATATATACTCTACTCCTTCAAAAAAATTATTTAAGGGGTTTTCAAAACGCACTTTGTCTTCCTCAAAATGTATGTGCTTTTTTCATTTACTTCTACACAAAAAAAAAAAAAAACCGTTGTTTCTCTCGATTTACGTTTTGGTCTGTTGGATAAAAATAAACTGAAGCGATGAACAGTCAGTATGTGTAATTTATTGCACATAATCTCATCAGCTGCATATAGAATAACAAAAGTATATACATAATATCATTTGCCAATTCTTCTATGAATATTATTAGCAAAGAAAACCTTTTTAAGGACATGTTTTAAAAGCTATAATGGAAAATACAAAAAAGTGTTGTGATTTTTCTCCATAGTTCTGTGAAGTTACGGAATTTGTCAGCATGCTTCCGGCTTGATTCACATCTGCTTTTCGGTTTCAGCTGTATCCAAAAGATGCTCCGTGAACTGCACGAGGAAAACCTTCACACCAGTCTCCAATGCAAGGAGTATTTAGGGAAGATGTTCAGGACTCGAATTGGCGAGTTGCCAACATGGTCCACAGACGTTGAAATTGCAGATTTCATACTAAATCGTTGTATTCTAATTCACCTAACTAATCATGAAGATAAATTTCACCTCTTATCATTTATGAGCCGCAAACTGTTTGATTTTGTACAAGACAAATGTAAGGTTGGTAATCAATTACTTTTACACTTTTAAATGTAGCTATAACTTTGTGGTTATCCATTAGAAATATGAAACAATATTTCAACCGGTTTCAGAACGACTGCTCCTTCCTCAGGGCAAACATATAATAAATAACTTAACATCACAAAACAGTGGGTGAGCACAATGTATTACTAAATGTTGTGGTGGAGGTGGGGGCGTGGCTAGGGATTAGTGAAGAGTGGGGGAAGGAGATAGAGCGGACAGTAAAAGGGAACATGTCTAAGATAGAACACATCTCTATAAGATAATATTTTTTGTTTATCGATAATGGACTCTATTAATAATAATTGAGAAGTTGAGTGTTCATATGTTTGCCCTTAGGAAGGAATGGTCATTTCGAAACCTGTCGGCGTATATAAAACATATAAGTGGTTCTAAAAAGGAAATATTGTTACATTTATTATGTAGTAACTTTAATCTTGAGGTGAATAAATTATTGTGCTTCTTAGAAAAATAGATGAAATTGATATTTCTTCCTTTCTAGGTGGAAGGAACTGACGCAGTTATGATGCAGGAATTAATGCTTGGAGGTCATCTCTATTTGCAAATTATCAAAGAAAAGCTGCAAACCTTCCTTTCCTCAATAAAATTCAACATTTTGAAAATGGCTCGAAATACCCCAAATTATGAAATTAGTCAGGTTAGTAAAAGTAAATACCCTCGAATAGAGACAATATCTAGAACTTCTGACATTTCCCATACATTCTGAAGGGAGATTCTGTAGCTTTTGCGACAGTCTTACACGTGTTAAATTGACCATAAATAGCACCGCACAAACATCAAAATAATACGACCACCTTGATTTGAGTGTTGCATACGGTATTTTATGGCAATATGTAATGTTGTCAGTCTTTGATTGTATCGAAACAAACTGAAAATCATTTAATGCATTTTCAGAAAGATGTGCTACGAGCCGTGAAGTTTTCTGGAGGTCTGGAAAATACAATGGTGTCATTCCTGGCTACAGGGAATGTGAGGAGTTACTCCGGACTTGGCCTGATGCAGGACAAGGGTCTCACCATTGTTCCTGAGAACATTAATCGAATGCGATACATGTCCCATTTCAAGTAAGGCCGACATTTCTTTATTTATTTTAATATCGTAATCGAAGAAAGTATTTACTTTGTGACTTATTTACAATATAAACACATAAATTTGTTTGAAACCACTTTATTTTAATAATTATTACTCTACTGGTTTTGGTAGGAACTTTCCAACATAATAAAATTAAAACTAAGATAAAATACTGACAAATATACATAAATGTTAAGTGTTGGAGCGGGAGGTCAACAAAGGGGAAGGGGTAACTAGAGGAATTACGGGGAGAACAGAGCGGTTTACTGGAAATATGTCTAGAATAGGACAAAATAAATTTAATTGATTATTCAAAATACTAGAATTTTTTGATTTCAAGTGCCTTTAAGTTATCCAATTTTTTGTCTTTATTATTACGGTGAAGAATTTGAACCCCTATGTCCTTACTAAAAGTATGATCTATGGAAAAGAGATGATTGGCGAACTCAAACTCTTAAAAATTGATGTTATTTAAATGTGTTAAAAGTGTTCCATGATTCTAAATTTTACATTTATAAATATTTGTCAGTATTTTGTGTTTTATGCTGGTGTTAAATTAATTCTCCTGAAACCTTCCGAAACTGGTAGAGCAACAATTATTATTAAAATATAGTGGTTTCAAACAAATTTATGTGTTAATATTTGTAATTTATAATTTCATCTCACCACGTTTCTTAAAAAGATTGATTTTTTATCAAAAGGTCTGTCCACCGTGGCTCTTTCTTCTTGGAGATGCGCACCACAGAGGGGCGCCAGTTGCTGCCCGATGCTTGGGGCTTCATCTGCCCGGTGCACACCCCCGACGGAGCCCCCTGCGGACTGCTCAACCATCTCACCATGCAGTGCCAGGTTACCCCCTCGCCCAGCCCCCAGAAGGTCAAAAATATACCGCACATCTTGGCCAGCTTAGGTAATTATTCATAAATTATAAAATTAATATGGTATTGTATTTGCATCTTATTAATTTTCATAACCTAAAAAACTGACAAAAACCAAAGAATTTGATGAATTTACATAGTTATATTCTACAGAATTGCAGGTTGCTTCTCCAGAATGCCTCTCAGTGTTCAAAAATATTCATTTTGCCCTACCGCTGAGAGTTCTATTATAACCTCTCTTTCTGTTATGTGGGTCATTTATGAGAAAATGCGAGAGGTTCAAATTGAGCTATCCATGATTTTAAAAATTTATTTTGCTTCATTCAGGACCGTTCTGGTAATTTCACCTATTCTGTCCATCGAATGATAATCCTCTTCTTGAAACATTTTTTGCTACCAGAATCTTTTTGTTTTCTACTTATAATACCAAAATATTTTAGGGTTCTCTTAAAAATGGGAGGTGGGTATGGGTACCGCCGCCTCGGGAACCATTTATTAAATAACCAACACCTCTGCCTTAAGTCACGCCAGGTGGTTTGCCACATTTGGTGACTAAGCAAGGATGCCCGGGTTTCTGGGGTGAGGTTTTTCTGGGTCTTGGCGGTGGATGCATATGCCCACCAGCTGCGTGTCAGGTTGGATTGGGAGAGACCGGTTGAAGGAGACGTTTTAATCTCTCCAACAGGACTCGCAGGTAGCCAAGAGAAGTGGCAATGTTTCATATTGGGGACCAGAATTTGTTAAGGGATATTACGCTGATGGTAAAGACGAAAGTTTTTGTTCATATTATTACATTAACAACTTGTGTTTTCAGGAATGATCCCTCTCGGCTCATCTGTGGATTCCATGGAACCCGCAGGTTACGAATATCCGGTTCTGCTTGACGGCAGACTTATCGGCAATCTTCCGTTAAGCATAGCAAACAAAGCCAGAGACAAACTAAGGCAATACAAAATATCTGGCGAAGACATACCAAATACACTGGAAATTGTGTTGGTCCCAAAGAAAGTGGTAAGTTTTACACTGAAATAGCTTTTCCATGTGCGAAGGAGGGTCATATAAAACATTGGGGCTTAGGCACAATGTTTTTCCTTTTTGTAAAAATGATTAAAAAAAAACATTTTATGCGCAGAAGACCCACCATTAGATTCGATTATAAATCGTGCAAAGAAACCAAAGTTATTATATTATTACTATCTAAAGTCCACGTGGGTGGGTCAAATCCCAGCACTATAAAGAGTGGAAGAGGGCACCCGGAATGAGACAATCCAAAGTTGACTGGAACCTAGACGAACCAGGAAACTACTCGATATGGACAGAAACTCGCTGAGGGAACTGGTAGGACTATTAACTGGACACTGCCATCTCAGGAGACACATGCAGATATTTGGAGTGGAAAACACCAATATATGCAGAAAGTGTGAAGAGGATGAAAAGACTCCAATTCACCTATGGTGCCAATGTCCTGCCCTCGTGGGAACTAGGCTCAGATACCTGGGGAGACATACAGTAGAACCAGAAGACATAGCCATATGTCCAATGACAACCCTGGTGAACTTTATTAAAGGGACTGGGTTGTTATTAAAGATTGAGGTAAAATGGGAGTTAGCACAATGGGCCTATGGTTTAAGTGCTCACGGGAACTGCTTGTAAACTGTCTCCGCCTTTTAAAAAAAAAAGAAGTCCACGGCGTTGCCCGGGCTTTACTTTACTTTTATTTTACATGGAGCTTTTCAAAATCAGATGGGGACAGTAATTATTTTTCATTTTACTTTGAACGTCAGTTGTGCAAAATTTCAAAAAATCAAATAAAATATTGATTTTTAAAATTTCAAAAAAATTTTGATTTTTAAAATTTCAAAAAAATTTTGTAGGTTCGGAATAAAACTGTAAATTTGTATAACAATCAAATCCAGGCCACCTGCCTGACACAGACACTATTCTTTATATAAATAGATAGATAGAATATAGATGTGGTTTTAGTAAAATGATACTCTTAGCTGAAAAGTTTCAATTTTTAACGGCTGTTTCTTAGAAAACAGAATTTCTTTATTTTTGAGCATGTTTATGTAATTTTTATTATATTATAGAGTCGGTAACCATTTTCCGATTCTTTAACAAATTCATAGTTTAACGTTCAAATATCCATCACTACAGGTTTCTGCACAATACCCGGGATTGTTCCTCTTCACCGGAGCCGCCAGGATGATGCGGCCGGTAGTAAATCTGGCCATGGATAAAATTGAACTCATCGGCACCTTTGAACAAGTTTACATGGACATTGCTATCACTGCCAAGGAAATTTATAAAGGTAAATTTCCTATATACATCTTTATATCTGTACAAAAATTGGTCAGGGAACTACCTACTAATATTCAAAAATTAAATGGAAACACAGAGACATCTGTTGACGTCTTAAATTAAACAAATATTGAATAATATGAATACTAATAGAAAGGCATTTAAGAATGATTTATGACGAAGTGTGACTTGTGCAGTGATAGAACTTCGACGTCCAAAATAAATATTAATTAAATAGTATCTTAAAAGTGTTTTATACATTTTAACCTACCCTCAATGTATTAATTTGATTTTTTCTCTATTATTTTCAGGAATCACAACACATATGGAGCTTTCAAAAACATCTTTCCTAAGTAATCTCGCTCAACTAATTCCTATGCCCGATTGCAACCAGTCTCCTCGGTAAGCATAAAAATCTTTGTTTCTGAAACAGCAAAACTTTCAAAAGACAAGCTTTGGTATCTTGAAGTTTTTGACTACATATTTTCAACTCGCAGTGAAATTTTTAATTAATATGTATTATATTATATTAATAAAATTTATGTTAGTTTCTTTATGTGTAAGAAATTCAATAAAACTTATTATTAATATAAGCTACGGAAGATTTAGAATAAGACCATATTGATCAATAAAAACAAAAGAGTTTTAAAACTCAGACAATGCTGAAAAGTAACCATGAGCTAATTGCATTTAAAGTTATATCAATTGTTGTTGTAACTGAATTTTTTTTTTTTAATTCAGTTAGGTTAGTTTGCCCCACATTGCCAAAAATCTTAATAATAGTGTCTTTTTAACAGTTTTTTTTTTAAATAAAAATTATTTTCAGCTACAACAAATCATTAATGTAATTTTTTTCAATCTAGACCATTTAGTCATGAGGCGCCACTGCTAGTATGCTACGATTTTAAGAATTCATGGACTATTTTCAAATGAAGGAGTTTTGTTTAAATATTCTAGTAACATGTACCAGTGTCAGATGGGAAAGCAGACAATGGGTACCCCCGTACACACGTGGAACCTGCAGGCGGAGACCAAGCTGTACCGGCTGCAGACTCCGGGGACCCCGCTATTCCGGCCGGTGCACTACGACAACATCGGCCTGGACGACTTCCCCATGGGAACCAACGCTATCGTCGCTGTTATTTCTTATACCGTAAATATCAATCATAATAAGTAAAAAAAGACTAGTATTTTTAATATTTATGTAACCTTATCTACCGTTATCCATCGGCGACTATCCATAAAGTTTCACTAAAACCCATATTTGTGTGATGAGTTAGATCTCGGTGAAAATGTAAGCATTGTAATTTTAACTCTGAGGTTGCCGAGTAAAATTAGTAATTTTCTAACTTTGTGAAGTACGAGCTTGATAAAAATTGGAAATTAGCCGTATTATTATTTTTACTATCTATCATTTTGACGGCTGGCGTGGTCGAGTGGCAAGGGTCTCGACTCCCAATCTGAAGGTCGTGGGTTCGATCCCTGTGTGCGCAAATAAATTTTATTTGATTATTTTGTCCTATTACACAATTAATTAAATAAAAATAATATATAATATTTTGTGATGTGACCATATCGGCTTTAACATTATCTTTTTCTTAACGCATATTTTTATTGGCTGTTTTCTTTATATATGATTGCAAGATTCAAATTTCATTTAATTTTTGAATAAATTTATCAATTTTTTTTTTAATATTCGACATCTATTGACTTTTCTGCAAGACTAAGATGAATATTTGAATCGTTCAGTTTCAATATCCTCCCTAATGAATTTTTATTGAAAATGTGGTGTGAATGCCATATTTTGTGTTTTTTAACCAGGAATGTGATGCTGTCGTTATTATTTCCAAATTCATCCTAGTTTATTTATAAATCGTCTTTAAATATCGACCTTCCACAATTTTCAGTTCCAAAATACTTCGTAATTGAGACTAAGCGCCTCCGCCCACTGAGGCAACTGAAAACCAACTAAAACCGGCTGTTTTCTCTGACTTGATTGGTCAAAAAGCTTGTTTACCCATAGACGAAGAACAATCAGCTGACAGCTGGCAACTAGCAACGGCCGCCCACGGCGATGAGCAGTGACAGTCGCGAGACACCGCTTGCGTTACCATTGACAACGGGGTTTTGTGTGATTGTGTAGTGTGCGGGCCATCACATTGTCATACAAAGACAGTTGGCAGTTGAGAGTTTTCGGTTGCCTCAGTGGGCGGAGGCGCTAATTACGGAGTATTTTGTATCAGAAGTCAGCATTTCAATAAATTCAAAATGATCATCATTGTCTTTCCATACAAATTTTGGTTATTTGGTTGATTTTTGTCATGCTTATTCTATTAATTTCTCAATAAAACAAAACAAAAAATTGGAATCATGAAAACTCATCAGCCCACACGTTTTTCTTGATTTATTCAAAAGTATGAAAATCAATTAGAAAGGGTTTTGGAACTCAACGATTCATTTATTTTTAAGTTCATGAGTTAAAACTCAAATTGTAATATTTTATCTAATGAGGACAATATTAGCGAAACTCAATCGCTCAATAGCTCAGTTCATAGAGCCGCGGCTCAGAAAGCCGAAGATCCTGAGTTCGAGTCTCAGATGTGACCGTATCTTTTTCTGTTTCAGATTTTCGATTGAGTTTGGCTAATATTATCTTCATTAATGTATTTCAATTTTAAATATATAATGTCACACCCCAAAGTATTTGCTTCCTGCGATAAAATTTTAATTTTAACTCATTTAACCACTCAAGCGCTTTTTGCCACAATATGACATTATTTCCAAAACTACGGATTGCTTTGTTGCCAAAATATGGCAAATTTTTATTTTTATTATTAAAGCGACTATTTTTTTATAAATCCTAAGAATGTGACATAATAGACAAAAGATAGGTGAATTCATTGGCTATACACTCGATACAGATCTATAATTAGTATGTATTATGCCTCCATATTTAATTTCAGAGGGTTTTTTTTGTGGGTTGAAAAATTATTATTTTAATGTGGGTTGAAAAATTTCCTTTAGCAATCTGAGAAAAAAGTTTTAAATTGCCCCGTCGGTTAACTCATTAAGTCGAAAATAAAAATAAATGAAAATATTTTGTAATATTAATATGTACATGTGTCCAAATGTGTTTAATGTCTTTTCCAAATACATTTGACATTGTTTATCTGATAAACATAGGGCTACGACATGGAGGACGCTATGATCATAAACAAATCAGCTCACGAGAGGGGTTTTGCCCACGGTTCAATCTACAAATCAGAATTTGTTGAGCTGCCGTCCCCGGGGTCTTACTTCAGTCGCGATCCCACGGCAGAGAAATTGGTGGATAAACTAGATGTCGATGGTTTGCCATTCATTGGGGCCAAACTCAACCACGATGATCCCTTTTACTGGTGAGGTTATGTTTTATGTAATTTAACATTCATTGTACATAAATAGCTGGTATGAAATAATTAAACTAATTGGCTCTTAAAATTGTCCTTTTCTTCTGATTAGCGATTGGTAAATTGTGTTCATTTTCTGAGACCCATTAACTGGATAAATAAACGGTATTCAATTTGAATTTGATATGTTTTAAGGAAATAATACCTATTTATGTGAAGTTAATTAATTTTGAGACAATGAAGTCGTTAACAAATGATGACATTAATACTACAAATCAATCTGTTAAAAATAGGCTAAATTAGTCCCAGCAAGAGCTCTTACGGACATCATCGACATTCATCCTCTACATTCTCACGTATCCTGTTTGAAAATGAAAAAGACATATACTAGAACGATGACGTCACATACAATCTCTCGCTGGGACTAGTATACTTCAATGTTATAATTTTTTCTTTTTCTTTATTAAGGGACTTAAAAGAATTCATAATCTGCTAATTTAATTATTTTTGGAAAAACACTGCAAGTTATGCTTTAAAATATTCAGATGAATTATTTGTTATTATTTTTTAATTGATAAACTAATGTTTAAGATAAGATTTTTTTGCATAGCACAAAGGGTAACAATTATTATAAGCAATAATTATTAGCCTGAAACACTCATCCACATTGAAAAAATCTCCTGAGAAAAGATACATACCGCCTCGAGTCCCGTCGGCGGATAAATAATGAATTATTTGTTTAGCCCTAACATAGTACATAGTATATTAGTATACCCTTTATCAATGAAAATTACAACGTTTGTAATGTTATTGTAATTAATCGTGTGAATTTCTCATTCATATATCGGGCTGAGTGGTTTTTAGATTTGTGACAACTGGTATCTATAATAATTCTTAAATACATATCATCCGTTTAGTTAGTTTGTTGTTATGGACTATGACATATACTTTTAGAAATCTTTTGAGAATTAGACCTAATAATAATTTATATTTGTCATATTTATTATATAATATCTTGTATCAATATGTAAGACGTAAAAAAATTGATAATGTTACAGCGTCTACGATGTACAAGAAGGAAAGTACCATGTTACCAAATATCATAACAAGGAAGAATCTTACGTGGACAATGTCAGAATCTGCGGGAGCTTCAGTCCCAATGTTCCTAAGAAAATCTGCATCACAGTTAGAATACCTGTAAGTACACATAATGCACATGAATCAAATAAAAAATAATAATATCAATCAAAAAAATCACTCAGAAACTGGACTTCAGAAAAGCTTATTTCCTATCCTGGATTCTTTTCATCTTCAGCTTCTAAATAATGTGATAAGATGATCAGGGTATCTAACATGGTCGATCGATAAAACCCTGTATCAATACGATATTGCCAAAATCCGTCATCTGTGGTTATTAGGTATTACTCGCCGGTATTTGTAAGCACGGTCAGCATATGATTCAGACAGCCAATAGACAAAAGCTGCCTAATTAAGAACGGCATCTTGGATATCACTGAGCTTCGGTTATCTATCAATATACACAATTTTATAATAATGTCATTCGTTATGCAAAATTACTGGCTTATTAAACTAACAAAGCTCTTAGAAATGAAAGAAGTCATATGTGGGGTATAAAAGCAAAAACGCAACTCTCCAAAAATGACGAAATTGAGTTACAAATGCCAACCTATGCGCAATGTCCGTAGCTACAAATGGTTTTGAGATCCTTAGAAAAATTAACCGCAAATTATGGAAAAATCGAAATGTAAATAGGGTTTAGATGCAAAATCACCACTCTCCACTGGGATTGACAACCAAAATCTCCACTCTCCACAAAAGCCAATCACAAGCCAGAATCCAAAATAAATTCATAATGAACAATGAACACATTATTATGTATAACATTTTTTAATATAATAATTCCCTTTGGGATTATATGTACTTGTTAAGTTATTACTAAAAAATCACACCAAAAATGCGTAGCATTCTTTGAATCGGTTTTTTGTGATTTACCGAAAACAGTATTTTTGATTTTATAGCGCTCATATATGCGATTGCTTGGCTACCGACATACCTTACGAGCGGGAAATTAATCAACTGGGAAATTTATATAAAATCATTGTCAGTTTAATCAATCTGATTTTGTCAAGATATCGATTTAACCGTGCTGGACTACTTACCTATGAGGATACAACACCCTGTTAGTTTTCTGTCTAATTTCACCATTCTAAATTTGCAGAGAAACCCTTCAGTTGGTGACAAGTTTGCCTCAAGAGCTGGCCAGAAAGGAATCTGTTCGCAGAAGTGGCCGGCAGAAGACCTGCCCTTCACGGAGTCTGGCCTCATCCCTGATATTGTGTTCAACCCTCACGGCTTCCCCTCTCGAATGACAATCGCCATGATGATAGAAACTATGGCGGGGAAATCCGCCGCATGCCATGGACTGGTAAGAATCAATCTCTTTTATATTGGTCTGTTTTAAAAAAACTTGATGTTTGTATTGCGTTGATCTAACAATTTTGTGTCTTTTTAGGTTCACGATGCAACCCCTTTCAAATTCAACGAGGAAGACACGGCCATTGATTACTTTGGCCGTCTGCTAGAAGCTGGGGGATATAATTACTACGGTACTGAGCGAATGTACAGCGGAACGGATGGTAGAGAAATGACTGCCGATATTTTCTTTGGAGTTGTTCACTATCAGAGGCTGAGACATATGGTCTCCGACAAGTGGCAGGTAAAGACAATTTTCCATAACTAAATTCATAAACTAGCTGTATTAAGTTGTATGTATGTTCCAACAAAGTAGCATTCCACTAAACTGAACTAAAGTGAACTTTAGTCCCGTTTTGTTGAATAGGTAGTTTGTTAGTAGCATTGGTAAATTTAGTTTTTCATTATTAGTCTTTTAAAAACCAGACCCTACTTGTTGACAACAGTATTGAAATAAAGAAATTACTTTAGTTCAGGCTCATTCTACTTGTGCCATTGTGCTTTCTATCATTTAAAATAATAACGAATTCTTGTAAATACGCATCCCATATTGCATATTATGTATACGGTAACCTGACAAATTAAAACACTTTTGAAAGGTGGTAAGTTATGAAGTGATGAAAAAAAACTAATTAACTTTGTTATGTTTTTTTGGCCAATTTCATAATTTTTAATGACTCATCTCCTTAGGCTAATTTGTTCGCTTTTAGGAACAATTCACATAGATCTCATAGAAATCGTTCTATCTCTCTTACTGTCATGTTGAAAATTATGATCTAAACGGTGTTAGAAAGAGAAAACACCATGCTTTATATTCAATTCTAGATGTTAACCACAGAAAAATTGAAATGTTTACCTTTATGAAACCAAAATTAATTATGTTTTTATGCAACGACAAAAATGTGAGGTAATATAATACATTTGTCTAATAAAATATGTGTGTGCTTTTCTTTTTATACTCGGTAATTTTAGTTGGTGAGCCATTTTTAACACTTTTTAATGTTAAATATTTGTATTTCAAAAATGATATGTTTATTTCTAATAATAAAATTTGAAAGCATATTTTGAAAAAAGTTTTTAGTTTTTGGATACTTTCAGAAATATTCGATTTATTTGGATTTTATTTCAAAGCAGAAATAATCTGACAGAATATGCTTGAGTCCAGAGGGGTTGAATCATTTTTCAAAAGTGTTCTGATTTGTCGTGAATCCCGCATACATACATAAATATAGAATAATATTAATTGGAAGAAGAATTGTAGGATAACAACAAAATAATAAGAATACATATTTCAGGTGCGCTCAACTGGCCCCATAGACGCCCTGACTCGCCAGCCCCTCAAAGGGAGGAGGAAGGGAGGTGGTGTGAGATTCGGGGAGATGGAGCGAGACAGCCTGATCTCTCACGGTGCCTCCTTCATGCTGCAGGATCGCCTCTTCCACGGCTCCGATAAAACTAGAGTATGTCATTTCTTTACTTATTTCTCTGTTAAATTTCCTTTTTGTAGAGTTTTAGCACTCCTTTAGACTAATAAGTAGAATTTTTGGAATGAAAAGAGACAAAAATATTTTCTATGCAGGCTGTATTAGAATGTACCTGACAGATTTTAACCCGCAATTCTTCACATTTCATTTTGCTGTCCAGTGAAATTTTATTTGACTAATATTTTTCCATTACATGTTTCCTCTGGCTTGTTGCCTCTGGCTAAGACGAATCGCGTATCACGGGATCTTTTGCGACTTATGGCAAAGTGCTCAGTAGTGACTTCTGATAGATAAAAATATGTAATCGGACAGCAAAATGACATGCATCCTTTGTACTATGCTCAGGAATTGCTGGTTAAAGTTTGGAGCAAACATTCCTCCAATCCCTACCCTGCATTAAAACTTCAAGTGATTTTTCACAAAAAACATCACTATAAAACAATTTGCTTTTATCAGAAAACCTTCCCACATTTATTCTTATAACAATGATTATTGCCACAAGACTTGTATGAAATTGATGAATCTTTAATCTTTTTAAAAAAATTCATTGACCATTGTCTCGCTTGACGTGTAAACAAAGCTATAAATAGTAATATCAATCAGTGTTACATTTTACCGAGTGACATAAAGATTATGCAATGGACCTGAATGAATGGAATCTGGGTTCCTCGCCAACACAACTAAACGGTGTGCTAATCAAATAGTGTATGTTTTGTTTTAGTGTTTGGTTTGTACGGAATGTGGCACACTCCTGGGGCCAATGACCGTCATCTACAAACACGGCCCCCAGCCCGAGATGAGAGACACCTGCAGACTTTGCATGAAAAAGAGCAAAATAGCCGAGATGGAAATCCCGTACATCTTTAAATTCTTCGTCACTCAACTCGCCGCCGTTAATATTAATGTCAGAATGGATTTTAAGAAGCAGACAGTTTGATGATGTATATGTTTTGATAATAAACAAAATAAAAAACAACTGAGTTTTTAATTATCTTATTTTAGTTCCTATCTATGTTTGGTGTTCGGAAATAATGATACATTCGGGAAATTGATGAATATATTTTTAAATTTAAATTTTATTTCAATGCTTTTCTCGGTTTTCCCACTTCCGTTTAAAAATCGTATGCCCTAGTGGCTGTAGAAAATATATGGAGCTGTTCAATGAAAAAACGAATCCGACACGTTTTGTAGGATGGATGGATGGCCATGGGCTTCCTCATAGGTTTTTATGAAGACACCTTGTCGTTCCAGCATGAGCCCCACTACACCCCAACCTCTCAATCTGTCCGATCTCAGTCTGTGTGATCATCCGATTTTTTGTCATTCCGTTTTTTAAACGGAAGTGTGAACAAGTCCTTAGAAAACTCTGGGAGTTTAAAAACTAGGGAGCCTGGTCTACACTCGACACATTTGAAAAGACAGTAAACAGCCGATAATAACCCCGTAGAGACAGATTTTTTCGAATTTGACCTAAAAAATTTCAACTATGGACTCTATTTACTCTAAAACCAAAGCTCAAATCAAAAAAATATATATCAGGAATGAAAATGTGGCATAAATTCACATTCAAATTTAAAGCATGATTGACAGTCAGTTTCTGAATAATCATATACTGGACATGGCAAATAAAGAAAATTTGTCTTAAAAGCTATAGAAAAAACATTTTAATTCTCCAAAATGAATTCATTGCAATGGCTATTTTCTGTCAATAAACAAGCGTCCGGGAAATCATATTGCAACCGGGAAACTGGCTACATCACATTTACGCCGTTCTTCCACGTAGCTACTTACAAGCGACGCTACCGCTACCTGTCATACAATTTTGCTAGTGTAGCGCCTGGCGGCGTTTTCAAACACTAATAACAGTATGGAAAAATCAGACGAGCGGCGATCGCGTCGCTTGAACGTAGCGCCATGAATGAACAGCGTAAGAGTCAATTTTGTGTTATTATTTCATCACGGACCAGTTCTTTTACCATATAACAGAACAAAAATTGAATATTCACTTTGAAATTTGATGAATTGTTCAAATTCTGTGAACCAATCCCTCCTAATTCTTGATAGTGCACAATAAGATTTTTTACTGTTCCTAATGAGATGCCGATTGATTGCTCAGTGTGCTAATTGAGAGTAAATAATCATATACTTGACATGGCAAATAAAGAAAATTTGTCTTGAAAGCTATAGAAAAAAAACATTTTAATTCTTTAAGATTCTCCAAAATGAATTCTATTGCAATGGCTATTTTCTGTCAATAAACAAGTGTCCGGGAAATCGAATTGCAACCGGGAAACTGGCGACATCATATTTAGAGTCAATTTTGTGTTATTATTTCATCATGGACCAGCTGTTTTACCAAACAACAGAACAAAACTTGAATATTCACTTTGAAATTTGATGAATTGTTCAAATTCTGTGAACCAATCCTCCTAATTCTTGATAGTGCACATATACTATTTTTTACTATTCCCAATGAGATGTCGATTGGTCGTTAAGTGTGCTAATTATTGAGTAAATGTTTTAAATTATGTAGATAGACTTATGTCCATGGTTTTTGGCTTTAAAAACTGGAGAACCACGAAGTAGCTCGTGTTTTAGCCCTGATAATTTCAGCAACTGACCAAGTTAATTAAATTTATGGAAACCAAAAATTCACTAAATGATCTCTTTGAAAATGAAAACACAAAGCAAATAATATGTCACCTCGTTCATTTGCCATTTGAATGTCCTTGTTCGCTTAATGCTCTGTTAATACTGATTAGCTAAGGAAGGTAATATGGGAAATGAGGGTCAAATAAAATGTCATAAATCCTCATTTACATGTTTATTAAATATGCACTCGGCACAGCAATCCAATAAAATTTAGATAATTTGAGTTTCACTCTATGAATTTCCTTGTTTGTGCTTTCAATTAGATTTACATTTCACCAAAACAATTTCAAAATTCTAGAAGCTTCTTCGTGGCCTTAATAATTTAAAAAGTGAGTGATCGCATCACTGCAGGTATTTTTCTCCAATTAAACATCTACTGTTGTCTCGTAATAACTTGAACGCTTATTAGACCAACATATTATTAATTTACTTAAAATACTCTACAAACATAATGCTCTAAAAATAATAAATTTAATATTATATCATACAATCGAGGTAACTAAATGGCGAAAAAAAATTATTCGTCTGTTATTGGAAAGAATATAATAATTTAATTGTCACAGATAAATTAATAATTACCTAAAAGAAAAAATGTGTTGTTGGGTTTTTTTTTTACATACTATATAAATATGTATTATTTAAATAGATGAATTGTTGTCTATGTTTTGTTGGTTCACTTGGTGGCATCCTTAAGGTATGCAATGAGATCAGCGCGGTCCTGGGGTTTCTTGAGTCCAGCGAACACCATCTTGGTGCCAGGGATGTACTTCTTGGGGTTTTCCAGGTAGATGAAGAGGGTATCATCATTCCATGTGATTCCTGGAACACGAGAAACACCGAGCTATAGTAAAAACCCAACAACTTGTAGTATTGTGTATGACTCAACACATACAAAAGTCACAAAGTCAAGAATAGCATTTGGAACAAGGTCAACATGTTAAGTGCTGAATTTACAGATATAGAAAAGACTACACAACTTTCTGTGAGACTTACAAACTCATTTAATAGTATTTTTCTACCTTCACACAACTTGAATCTTCAATGAATTATTGCCTTACTTACATTCTAACACAAAACAATAAGCATTGTATGAATAAGTGCATTTCAAAGTTCATTAAATTTCTTATCATCTGTCTTATCCTAAGTATTTGATAATGAAAACATGTGTTAAATAAAGATACTACAGAAGATAACAACCTGAGAGGTCACCTACTCAGTGACTTGTTTATAGAAGTTAATTTTATTACCGTAAGTCATTGCCAAACTAACAAATTCAAGGTTAGCCATGAATACAAATGCATGGCATTTTATTTATTTTACCAAGAAAATATTCCTAGTTTATAACAAATGTGTTTATCTTAACGGCAATAAGTTATGTAACAAAGCATAATATTGCTTTGTAGAAAAAGAAGTACAATTTTTTTTTTTTATGAAAAAATATTTGATCACAGAATTGTGAAAATAATGGATAATAAATATATTACAAACGCATAATGCCCATTTGAAATTGCTTTTTTAATTGATTTCCTTACACATTTAGTTCCACGGGGATTTTGAAGCCACACCCAATTACGTTACATCAAACACAATCAACTTTTTAAATATTTGTTCCCCCTCATAACATGATTTTCAGTTCCACTTAGTACCTGTAATAATATTTTGAATGCAATGAACCGTACCTCCAAATCAAATTAACAGAAGAAGAAAAAATTATAAAAATTTTATTGAAATTAAAACCAATACAATTGTTAGATTATTTGGTAAAATGAACTCTGAAAAAATGGATATTACTTGCATTAAACTAGTTTTAACTGGAGCCATCTTTGTCAATTCTGACAAAATACAATTATAGAACAGTGTTACCAATAGTTTGTAAGCTTTATTTGGTCATGTAGAGTGCCCAGGGAAGGGCACACAAGGGCAATAAAAACGACAAACAGACGGAGGTTGTTTTCCTCAAAAGCCAGCCCAAAAGTGAATATGAATATATAAGTTGACTGACCTTTGGCTTTGTTGGCATCTGTGTATGTGAATCCGGGGGCCTGGCCGGTCTTGCGGCCGATGAGACCGTTCAGGTTGGGGCCTACCTTGTGCTTGCCTCCAGCTTCAACCTAAAACAATCAGTAAAATAATCATTAGTTAATAAATCCTTAGCATATAATATTTTCATAACTTTCAAAAGCAATATTGATGTAACCGCAAATACCTATGAGCATGATGTATAGACTTTATTTAATAGAGTTTATATGTTACATAGTACATCAATTTATCTGGATCCATGGCTCTGGGAAGATTAGATTTTCTTTATATAAGATTTCCTGAAGACGTGCTTCATTGCAAAATATTTACTATAGCCACAATAGTACTATCGCAAGCATTTTTGGTAATATTATAATAATATAAATATGTATAATGATTCTCCACTTGATTAGTCAGACATCTTAATGGCGAAAGCAATAATGGAATGCTCACCATAAATCAAATATTATTTACACTTTTGTGTTTTTCATATTAATAACTAAGGTACGGGGCGGGGCATATGTCATTCCTATGTCTACCTACGTTAAATTATCGTGAAAATAAGCTTATGTGCCCAAGCGGTTAAATATGCTATAAAATAACACCGGGAGGCTTAACAGCCCAGTACATTAGTGACATTTTGAAATAACCTATTAGTGAGCCAGAAAACATCAACATTTTTTTGAATTCACTAGTTTCTCTGCATTATAATTGATTTGGTGGTGTTTATGAAAAATCTGAGTATTGTACCAGATAGAGTACACTTTACATATAACTTCATACTCAACTCAAATTTTGATTTTTCGGAGATACTGAACGATCGATATGTTCATTTGAATTTTACAAAATGTAAATGCTATAGTATAATTTAATAATAAGCTAACGTAACAGAAAGACATCAAAGAGATTATTATAATGCTTCATTGAAAAATATGTACATTGTTCTCTGCTCAATTTAGTTAGCAGTTAGTTAATTTTACACACAGGTAAAACCAAATTGGTGAATGTTTTATCTTTGCGATTGTGAAACATAATGGCTCATTCCTGAGTATCGTATCACGTGATTGATCAATTACTGTAAAAGCAAAACGGGTTAACAAATAAAGATAAGATAAAGCAGAAATGTCTCTTATTAAAATAGATTACATTTTAATACAACTTGTGAACAGACTGTTTAAAGGTGAAAGTAAATTGTAAATAGAAAAATCAGTCCTCTACAAGTATGTACATATGATAGTTATTTTTTACTATTCATATGTGGGGTATAAAAGCAAAAACGCTACTCTCCAAAAATGACAAAATTGAGTTACAAATAATGCCAATCTATGCGCAATATCCGTAGCTACAAGATGGTTTTTGAGATTCTTAGAAAAATCAACAGCAAATCATGGAAAAATCGAAATGAAAATAGGGTTAAGATGCAAAATCACCTCTCTCCGCAGCGATTAACAAGCAAAATCTCCACTCTAAAGAAGCCAATCACAAGCCTGAATTCAAAATAATTTCAACATGACCAATGAACACATTTTTATAACATTTTCTTTTATAATAATTCACTTTTGATTATACTTGTTTTAAGTTATTACTAAAAATCACACGAAAAATGCATAGTATTCTTTGAATACTTTTTTGTAATTTACCAAAAACAGTACTTTTGGAGAGTGCCATTTTTGCTTTTATACCCTTCATATAGGGAATAATAAAAGAGAAATAAATAATTTAAAAAAACAAGCTACTTTAGATTAATACACTGCAGCGTGGGTGTTTTTTCTTGGGATTAGATATTTTAAAACAAATAAATACAATATTACCAGGGTAATCAACTTCTACAAATATGTTTGATAAAGCTGTCTGTCGGTTGTTACCAGGTGCAAGAATTGTGTTACCATTGTCAATTACTTGTTTAGGCACTAATAAAAACTGATTCAATTACATAACTAAGAAAGGTTTGAAAACAGTGGAAACTAGGTTAGGTTAGGAGAGTTTATATTACCTTATAATTGATTGATTTTATATATGTTTATATCTTTATTCAGATATGATTTGAGATTTTCAAGGCCAAAATTATATTAATAGTGAAGTACTCCGCCTACTGGTTAATATGTAATATTTTTTATTCAAACAGTTAGATTTAGTTTTATTACGAAAAATGAGTTTTTACATCGGGGGAGATGAAAAAACATGCAAAAAAATATGCATTTAACATTTTAATTTTGTTTAAATTAATTCATTTACGCGGTATGAAATCTTCGCCATATTTGGCCATCTATTTACAATTTCGTAGAAAACACACACATTTCCACATTTTCCATGGTACCAATAGCAAAAATATTAAAAAAGATTGCCAAACCGAAAAAATTGAGACTAGAAAACTTTGAAGCTACCACGAAATCCGGGCGTGTTAGGTAAACACTAATTTAGTTTTGGAAATAAAATTAACACACCCATCAGCAAAACAGATATTATACTAAAAAAACAAAACTTGTCATCTAAATTCTGCTTTGTGGATGTTAAATAATATGTCGATATCCGAAGTGATTTTATTATACACATTCCTTCTGACCCGTATAGATCAGTGGCGGTCCGAGAGTTTTCAGTGAGCTAGAGTGATAAGATTGAAAATAATGTACTTTTTTTCTCCTTTCTATTTTCTACATTTTATTATAATTTTTACAATATTTAACATGATTTATACTAATTCCATGTTTACACTAGACTTCATATTTCATACAATGTAACTATACTATTACTATATATATATATTGGTCACCATGATACAGGCAGCCGCCTAGTATGGTGATTTAATATATCAACTTTATGTAAATGTCACAATTATGTAACATGTATTATATAAATAAATAAAAATAAAATAAAATAAACGACATTACTGATGTTGTTGTAGCTGAAAATAATTTATTTTTTTTATTTCAACTTTTTGTATGAAGATCTTCAGGATTCTTTCAGTTTGGGGATGCGCCGCATCCATAAATTGAAAGATCTTCAAACAAAAAGTTGAAATTTTGAAAAAAATAAAATTCATTTTTAGCTACAACATCAATAGTGTAGTTTTTTCAATCTTAGCACTTTAGCTCACTGAAAACTCACGGACCCCCTGCTGTAGATGGTTCATTCCGAGCATGCCCAAGAGAAATTCAGTAGGATAGAGCCACGGATAGTGGCCATACTCCCCCTGGGTAAAGAAATCTCACGATTTTCTTCTGATCCTTCTCCAAAATGTGGGAATTTTATTTAGTCATTGGGTAAAACCAGTAAGACACGCCCTTGTGAAAGAAAGAATGAAACATTCAATTCAATCTGATTCCATTGACTCCAGTCAACAATAAGTTAGTAATCATTTTACACTGTATATAACATAGAACTAGTTTGTTTATCGTTTAACAAATTTTTTTATGATTCAACTTGTGGAAACAATAATTATTGCATTTTTTATGGCTTTTCACCCCAAAGGAGTGTTCTAGCCAGTGTCAAGCGATTGATTTTGTAGTAATAACAAGAACCTATCTACATTATATAATAATAATACAAAAATGTGCTACACACTCACAAGACAAGATGTCAATTTTTTTAGCTGAGAGGTAAAATTACATTATTTGGAAAATCTCACAATTGTGATTACATACATATTTACAAGTTGAAGCAATTCATTGATTGAACTTGTGGATACAATAATAATTATTGCAGGTGTATTACATGTGACTAATTTATGATATGACAACTTCTGTTATGGATTAATGGGTAAAATATTAATGACTTACAGTGTGGCATGTTGCACATCTCTGCACAAACAGCTTCTTTCCATTCTCCACATCTCCAGCAGGTACACCCATTTTGATAGGTTATTGGTTGAGATAAATCTGAATAACAAAAAACACAATTAAATGAGGGACTCCTATATAATATGACAATCTAAAGGAAAGGTTTAGTATTACTTTAGATAATGGTGAAATATTATTAAATTAAATAAAAGAAAGAATACTGAATGAATGCCATCAATAAAGGTACCTACTCAATGAAATTAAATGATTTTTACAAGGGTACAATGTCAATGGACATCTGAAGGTGAAAGAAACATTCAAATTAATTATATGATTTAGCTGATGCAATCAAGACCAAAGAGAAAAGAAATTATTATATTAAGACCATTGATACAGCATATTACCGGAATATAACTAACTTTAAAAAATACCCCTAAATTTAAAAAAAGAAATATGTAAAAAAAATGCAAACAAGTATTAATTTTAAAGATGAAATATGAATACAAATAATGAAAGCAACAGTATAATTTACTATTGTCCGTAGTTCCAGATGATATTGCAATGAACATGAAAATTCTCAGAACAAGGCGCGAAAAGACTTATGTAAGTGAACCTTGTAAGCATGCCAGAAGGCCTCGGGATCAAACTACGAAATGTGTCACTAGACCACGGGACAAACCTTACGTAAGACATTTCAAAACGTTTAAAAATGCTAAATCTACGAAACAGTCACGAGGAACAATTCATTTCGTTAAAAATGGCATCAAATTCAAATATAAAGTGACAAGCGTCAATGACGAAATGAGTTATCAGGACGAAATATTGTACGGTAAAATTCAATAAAAAAAACATTTTATGTGGTCACATACTTGAATTAAATCACTGAGAATATCTAAAACTGTTTAAAGAATAGTTATTAAGCACAGATTGTGATGAAATTATTTTAAGAAGAGCAACGCTTACGACTCACCTTTCGGCCACGAAAAATCTGGATGACTGAGGAAATACGTAATCGGGAGAAATGCGCGCGCACGTGGGATTTAGTTCCGATAGTTACCACGAGGTGGCCGTCTGCGTCATCAGTCATCAACTCCAATAAGGGTCATTATTGAAAGTGAAATATGAAATATTTGTAAAACAATGCATAATAATTCTAATATATTAAATGACAACACAATATTTAAAAATAAAAATATATTAATTTATACGAGCGGAGTGGAGTTAAAACAAACTAGCAAAGTTTTACTAGTTGTATTAAAAGTTATAATATAAACGAGCCTGTATAGCCGGTTCCCACGGGGCGACTTTTGTCGGTCAACTCGACAGTTGAAAGCTCGACACGTGTGAACACTTTGTCAACAAAGTTATCAACTTTTTTTGTTGCTAGCGAAAGTTGATAGCCCGTCTACTTTTGTCGTTCAAGTATGACTATCGCCATTTTGGTTTTACTAATCGTTCGAGTTTTACATCGAATCGTCGCGTCTGAACACATGTTTCAAGTCGCTTATCATTTTTAGTTACTCGCGGGAAAAAGTAAACGTCAGGCGTTTCATTTATTCGGTACTATTTCCAACCGTCATGGAATCCGTTTCAACCAAAAAATATCTGAAATGGTCGGACGATTTAATGTTCAGATTTATGGATCAGGTACCAAAGCCATCCCTGTCTTTCAGATCAAAAACAAGAAGTATACAAAAATAGAATATTATTTTTGAAATGTAAATAATATTATTTTGAAAAAAATTGTGTTGGATGCGCCTAATTCACTCCTTCTCATGATCCATTTTCTCATCCAAGTACGACGTTTTTTATATTTTTTCATAATCTCCAGCTCCTCTCACAGAACATCAGAAATTAGATAGACGCACGCACTAACAATTTCAGTTGACGCCATTTTTCCATTCCATTTAATGTCAAAATCGGTTCAACTTAAATTGAAACGTGTGAACAAAATGTTGCTCAACTTTTTTCGTAAAATAAAAGTTGGTCAACAAAAATCGAAACGTCTGAACGCCCCATTACTTAGACTCCGAGACGAGCAAGCGGCTTGATGACAAGCACGTAAATTTGTTGTTTATTGTTGTCTATTATTGTTTATGCTTAGCGGCTTCCCGCGGCGCATCAAACCTCTCCGTCAAGCCTGGTCACGCCTTCGTGTGATTTCCTGGCGGTCGAAAAGGGGTTGAAAGTGAATTTTGTGCGAAATGGAATATAAAAAAGACATGGCATTCTTTATTATGTTATAATAAATTATATGTATTAATATTGTAACATAACGTTAATTATAAAGACAATTATTTTTCAATTGTCACAAAGTGCCGTAGACAAAAAAACTACGTGCTTGGCATCAAGCCGCTTGCTCGTGTCGGACTCTCTTTAGGCCTGCGCTGAAAATCATACTTCTTAACCCCTGAAGACGCTACCGGCTGTCCGAGGACAACTATTGGGTGGAAAAATACCTTTCCACGACGGGGGTGTATCGGACAGCATAGGTTTATTATTATTTAAAATGTTATAATTAAGAAATTGTTCAATCTATTCCCACACATTTTTGTAATGACTTAAGGCCACGCTACCCCGCTCAAAAAGAAGAACATGGAGAGATACGAACGTGGGAGCGAGCGCGCTAACATTAAAATCCATAAAATTCCTGCGAAAATTGTGAAAATGTTTAATAAAAGACGACTCGTTTGAAAAGGAGCAAGAATCTCGTGGGGGCTGTGTCAAGTAGAATTTAAAGAAACATTGTGAATTTTTTCATACATATAACTTGTAAAATAACAGAAACAAACTTTGCGATTTATTTCTATCGAGGGAATTGCAAATAATAACCGTTTCAGCGTGGGAAATGTATAGATACTATCTTAAAAATAACATATATTTTTTTAAGAACTTAAAAACTTCAAAGGTTTAAGGAAAACATGTCAGAAATTGGCAGAGTGGCCCCTTAATTGATAAGATTTTTATGACCGTACACGTGTCGTATTACCTTTGCAATGTTGAATTACTCTCACGACAAACCTTGGGACCTTATCACTTAAATTTACGGACCATAACGCATGTATTGTTTCATACATGGTCCCATGCATTCCTTTCTGGATAAGAAGTGTATAACTGTTTACTTTTTAGGCTAATGAAAGGGGAAACAACTGGTTCAATCAGTTAGTTGTTCTGTGACATTCGTGAAATCTGTGTTTCATTTTGCAAAGGTAATACGACACGTGTACGGTCATAAAAATCTTATCAATAGTCATTACAAAAATGTGTGAGAATAAATTAAACAATTTCTTAATTATAACATTTTAAATAATAATAAACCTCTGCTGTCCGATACACTCATATTAGATTGAATTATCGTTTTAGTATATAGCTAATCTGCAAACAAAATTATTACACACATTTGTGTTGTTTTCTTACAATTACTACAACTATGTACACAGTTACTGTAATAATTTGGTAGGCGGGTATGGGTACCGCCGCCCTGGGAACCATTTATTGGATAACCAACACCTCTGCCATAGGTCACCCCAAGTGGTTCGCTACGTTTGGTGACTTAGCAGGGGTGCCCGGGTTCATGGGGTAAGGTTTATCCGGGTCTTGGTGGCGGATGCGTCGACCCACCTTCTGCGTGGCGGGCCGGATCGGGAGATGCCGGTTGAGGGAGACCCTTTACAACTGGTTAACGCTGTCCGGGCCGCTCGGTAGTACAGGGGCCCGACCCTCAGGCTCACGACTGAGGGTGGGCTGCCCCATCAACGAGTGAAAAAACCCCGCCGCTGCTGTTGTGCCGGTTCGTGACCGGAGGGGACCCAGCAGCAGCGTTTGGGGCGCATTGGGCGACCTCTCCAGCCGGACTCTCCCGGCCCATCGCCTTGCACCGCAGTGGGTGGGATGGATTCATACGCCTATCACTCCTGGACACTCTGGTCCCCAGCTTCCTACCCATCCCTCATACCTTTTCCTTTCCCAGACCTCCCTCTCCCATCATAACCTTTACATAAAAATACTTAAAATCATGAATATTACAACCACAACTACTAACATCCTTACAGCGGCGGGTAGCAGGCGTCCCCGGTGCAGGCCAAGACTGTTGGTGAATTTTGCCAACATTCGCGGCCTGCACACAAATATAAACTCCGTCCATCACCACCTCCATTCTCAACGTCCCAACCTTCTTTTCCTCTCTGAAACACAGATAGCTCAGCCTCTAGATGCCTCCTATCTGGACTGCCCGGGCTACGCCCTCGTCGGCAAGTTCAGACCCAAAGGAGGTATCTGTCTCTATAGCCGATCTGACGTCAACTGTGTGCGACTGTTGAATCTGGAAAACTCCAGATTTGACGTAATGTGGGTGCGCGTCAATCTTGCCAGTACGGTAAGGTTCTATGCGTGTCTATACCGCTCACCGAACCTTAGCGAATCAGACACGTCCGAGCTCTTCAAACATTTAAGCGAAACTATTGATGATCTCTTGCCCCGCTACCCCTCGGCCGAGTTTGTGGTTCTGGGGGACTTCAATGTTCATAACGAACCATGGTTGAAGTTCTCGGGATCAACAGACTCGGCTGGCCGACAGGCGGAATCCTTTGCCCTTTGCCACGGATTGGAGCAAATGGTTCAGGAGCCTACAAGGGTTCCTGATGTCCAGACTCACCGCTCCAATCTGTTAGACCTATTTCTAACCACTGTGCCACACGGTTACAAGATTGAGGTCACAGCGCCTTTAGGATCGTCCGACCACTGCCTGGTGACGACCTCAATCCCCGTCAACTTCAGACCACCAAACGAGAGGCTGAAGAGAAAAGTATGGCACTATAGGTCAGCAGATTGGTTCGGTCTGCGGGCACATTTCAATGCTTTCCCGTGGTCAGCTGTCTGTTTTCGGACTTGGGATCCCTCAAGATGTGCCCAGGAAATTGGTGAAGTCATCACATCCGCAATGGATGGCTTCATTCAATCCACTGTCAAGGAAACTGGTGTGGGCTCAAAGCCGTGGTTCAGTCGACAATGCTCCGAAGCAGTTCGGCGAAAAAACGCGGCTTACCGAGCCTACAACACATCTAGAACATCCGAAAACAGAGCAGCATATAACAAATTGGCAAAGGAATGCAAGAGGATCATAAATAGGTCAAAGTTCGAGCACGACCTGCAGATCAGCAAAAAGCTGGCTGCATGCCCGCATGGCAGCAGAGCCTTCTGGTCGCTTGCGGGCTCAATAGGTCGCAATTTCTGCAAATCCAGTCTGCCACCTCTTACCAGACCTGACGGCTCACTAGCAAACACCGCCACCGAAAAGGCAAACCTATTAGGTAAAATGTTTGCGGATAACTCAACCCTCGATGATCAAGGTGCAGTCCCGACGCCGGTTCCTCACTGCGGTTTCTATATGAAAAAGCTGAGGATCCGGCATCGGGATGTGCTCCAGGTTTTACGAGGGCTTGATGTTAATAAAGCTAGTGGGCCTGACGGAATCCCCGCCCTGGTATTGCGGAGGTGCGCTGCAGAAATAGCTCCGATTTTGACGAAGCTTTTCAAAATGTCCCTGAATTCTGGCTCTGTACCCTCTGGTTGGAAAAAAGCGGTTATCCATCCTATCCCAAAGAAGGGTGACCGCTCCAACCCGGCCAACTACCGCCCCATAGCGATCACATCAGTTCTATCCAAGGTGATGGAACGGGTGATCAACGACAAACTGCTCACATACCTCGAGAAGAACAAAATTATTAACGACCGTCAATACGGATTCCGGCGGAACCGCTCGTGCGGTGATCTTCTCGCGTATGTGACGCATGTTTGGGGGCGGTGCCTGGAACGTTTCGGTGAGACCCAAACGGTCGCACTGGATATTTCCAAGGCTTTTGACCGGGTCTGGCACCGAGGACTTGTCAACAAACTGCCTTCTTACGGACTTCCCGCATCCTTGTGTACGTGGATTGCCGACTTTTTGAGGGAGAGGTCGATTCAGACGGTTGCTGATGGCTTCACCTCTTCCTCGCACTCGATAAATGCTGGCGTCCCACAGGGATCGGTTCTGTCTCCGACTTTGTTTTTGTTGCACATCAATGACCTTTTGACATGTGCACCAATTCATTGCTACGCGGATGACAGTACAGTCCATGATAGCTTTTTGTTTGACAAGCCCCCAAAGGGTGCACAAATTCCAACGGCTCGGAGGGCTTTGAAGCAAAGAATGGACGGTTACCTCGAGAGTGTTTTCTCTTGGGGTAAGAATAATCTCGTCGAATTCAATGTTTCAAAGACCCAATCATGTCTGATTACGTCTAAAAGGGATCGAAATGACAATCTAGTCTCCTTCAACGGTAGCATTCTTCCAAACAGGTCCTCCATTGATATGCTCGGTGTAACTCTAAGTGACCAGCTCAGGTACGGGGGCTCCATCGAGGCCAGAGTTAAGTTGGCCTCTCAGAAACTGGGCGTACTGTACAGGGCCCGCAGATACTTTAATTGTACACAACTGCTAACCCTGTACAAATCGCAAGTGCGCCCCACTGTTGAATTTGGCAGCCATCTCTGGTCTGGAGCCCCGATGTACCTGAAAAACGCCCTCGACTCTGTGCAGAAACGGGCGGTCCGCTTGATAGATTCTCCTGTCTTAACAAACGGATTGCAATCTTTAGAGCACAGGCGTCGGGTGGGAATGCTATCCTTGTTCTACCGGTATTTCAATGGAAGATGCTCCGAGGAGCTAGCGTCATTGATCCCCTCGGCACCGGTGCATAGTCGGGAAACACGCCAAACGCGCGCCCAACATATGTACACAGTTGACATTTGTCACATGAGAACGGGACGCTTCTACGACTCGTTTTTGTGTTCAACAGCTCGGCTGTGGAACGATTTGCCGGCCTCTGTGTTTCCTCCTTCCTATAACATGGGTCTCTTCAAGACCCACGTTCACTCCTTCCTCTCCTCAAAAAGACCCTCCTCACAGCATCTTCAAAGATGACATAGGCCCTGAGGGAAATTATTTTCCTCAGGGCCTCCTGTGTGGAGTTAATATAAAAAAAAAAAAAAAAAAAAAATCAATGTGTGAAATTTTCTTTCCATTGGGGCGTAAATAATTGATGAATTAGTGATTTGAAAATAAGCATACTTGTTTTTGAGAATCTATAAAACAATCTACAATTTGCTGCCCACCTTGCTTTTAGTATCAAACAACAAAATAAATATTGTAGCATCAAATCACTATTTTTGATACTTGATTACTTTTTGTGAGGGGTAGGTGACGTCATAACACCGATTACGATCCTGACTTACAATCCGAAATATGCTCCCGCTCATCACCGTAAGAACGATGGTAACCGTAAAATAAGGCAACACTTTTTAAATCTGACAGGCACTGACAGCTGACAAATGAGTTGCGATAAATTTACTTTTTAATTTTTTAGTAAACTTTCTTTTTCTCTTATTTCCTGTAGCTAATAACTAGCTTATTTTGGTAATTAATTTGAAATGCTTATATTTTAAATATTATTTTAGTAAAGTTAACTAAAAGTCTCATTTCCCACTTCGAATAGGTTGATTGGACCTAAATAGTCGTTTGTTGAACTACCCAATTAAGTTGAAACGAAGTGTAACATCAATACTGGGCGTATTTAGCAGTAAGCACTAAGCAGAGTAAAGAAACTTTACCGAAATTACCCCTTAATATAGTTATTGCCAAACATTAAGACCGGCCGGAATGCGGTACAGAAATACGATACGAGAAATAATACGAAATACGAGAATAGATCGAAGCAAGTTCAAGCCGGTCTTAATGTTTGACTTCATATAGGTGTTATGTATTTATATACCTGCCTATACAATGTATGGATAATATTGTCATACTATGAGCAGGCCCGGACTTAGAGACCCAGGGGCCTAAGAAACTTACAGAGACTGGACCAGCCCTGCGAGGGGGGGGGGGGGGATTGTGTATTACACGATTATTTATTTATGAAAATATTTGTTTGCATTTGGAAATGGAACTAAGACATCCCCAGCTGTAGTAAAAAAAATGTTCAGAGGGCAAAGTTCGGAGGGCAAATCAATAAAGGGTTTCGATATTTATTTTTTACAAAGTCAGTATCCCAAAAATATATAGACCGAATTCCTTTAGTATTTTATTGATTGGGAATCTTTTAGTATCATTTAAAACGGAAACCTTTTAACATATCAGCTTAAGGCGATCATTTTTACTTACTAGAATCAGATTTCCTAAAAAAGTCCGTGTGTCTTGTGTCTCGCTCTACGCAAACAATGGGTGAGAGGTGCGTAGCGCTAGCGAAACAACAAGCTTATTAAGTTAAATATGAAATTAAACAAAATAAGGCATTCAGTCCCATGCTCGAATACTTACACGAAGCCGCTGAAATGCACCTTTTGGTGAGTTCATTAATATCAGTGGACACACACAATAGTCTCAGGCCATTATTCTGTAGTATTAATGGGTCCGATGCAGCCAGCCGTTAAAATGCAGGGAAATACATTAAAAAAAAAATTATTATGTGTGAATATATTTCCATCAAGACGGGTAACCACCCTTTTGATTAGTTCATTCAAATTAGCGGAGACATGTATTGTATTTATGAGAACGCCGTGTCTATAATATGTCATTGTTAGAACAAGGTTCGTCTTGAGTCTATGTATTATTATTTGACTAATACATACTGTATTATTTTATTCGTCTCCGTCGTCGAGGGGCAAGGCTCGCGATTAGCGATCCGGGTGTCGTGGGAGTTCCAGAGTGAAAGATACTCTCAGTATCGCCCTGGTGTAAGAACCATTCAAAATTGAAATGTTACTTGAAATGGCTTTAGTCGTGTTTGGTGACTTGATCTGAACAGGCAATTACTTCCACCACCTTCCTCTTCTACATGACTTGGAAGTTACAATGTATATTTCTTCCGAGATCGAGGTTATTCAATTTGCAACACCGCCGCCCCGGGTACCATTTATTGGATAACCAACATACCTGCCATAGGTTACCCCAAGTTCGGTACGTTTGTAGACTTAGTAGGGGTGCACGGGTTCATTGGGTGAGTTTTGTACGTCTGGCGGCACATGGTTTGCCCACCTACCGCGTGGCGGGCCGGATCTATATTATTTGCAGCAAGTTCCAGAGTGAAAGATACTCTCAGTATCGCCCTGGTATAAGAACCATTCACAATTGAAACGTTGCTTGAGGCTTTACCCGTGTTTAGTGACAGATCTGAACAGGCAACTACTTCCACCACTTTCTTCTTCCCCGTGTCTTAGAAGTTACAATGTATATTTCTTCCGGCATCGGTGTTCAAATGATTAAATTTGCGAGACCGCCGCCCCGGGTACCATTTATTGGATAACCAAAACCCCTGACTTAGGTCACCTCAAGTGGTCCGCTACAATTGGTGACTTAGGAGGAGTGCCCGGGTTCATGGAGTGAAGTTTGTCTACCTACTGCTTAGCGGGCCGGATTGATCGAAACTGGTTGAGTTAGACCTAACCTAGACCTCTCCAGCCGGACTGTATCCTCGAGTCATCGCCTTGCACCACCACGGGAGGGATGGATTCTTACGTCTGTCACTCCTGGACAGATTGAACCCTAGATTACTAGTTACCACTCATATCTTTTTCTTGTAAAATATAATTTCTCAGCCTCCAATGTATAGGCACAATTTGAGCACCTAGCTGGGGACCCCTCTGAAGTGGAGGCCCTTTTTATGTTTTTTTGTTTTGTGAATACCACACAAGAGTCAAAACTGCTCCCATCCGCCTGGAGTCAGTGAGACTGGCATCCCCAATTAGGTTGTGAGGCTGAAAATAGTGGGGAGGGGAGGAAGGTTGAGAAGTGGAATGTGGGGAAGAGAAAGGTGGGGAAGTATCTGGCTATTCAGATCTAGTCACCAAACCCAGCTAAAAGCCATTTCAAGCAACGTTCCAATTCTGAACCTTAACTTGGTGGTCTTACACTGCCCCATATCTTCCCTGGAACGTGCTGCAAATGCATTATTAAATTGTGAATTAACATATTTAGTCAAATAAAATTTACTTGCGCATGCCGGGATATGAACCCGCGACCTTCGAAATTTGTTGAAATATTTCTTCCCATGTCCTGTGTCTTCAATGTGTACCATTTTGGAACCTAGTTTAAAAATCAGATGCCCTAGTGGCTGTAGAGAATATATAGAGCTGTTCACACTTATCTGACACAATTAAAAGTCAGATCCAGCATGTTTAGATGGTTAGCGCAGCGCGTCATTTTAATGTAATTATTATTATTTATTATAATCCGTTATATTATCATTGTTTTTTAAAGGAAAGTGTAAAGGGGGGCGTCTGACATCCAAGTTTTTATGATCTGTTTTTTTAAACGGAAGTATGAACAGTCCGGTGAGGTGTGTCTGCTTTTTTGTCATCCGATTTTTAAAAGGAAGTGGGAATGGGTGCTAATGCTTCGTAGAGTATGATCCGCTAGAGTAGATAAAATGTTATTATCATCTTTTCAAATTTTTTTTATAAAAGGAGGATTATTTTTATCCAAATGTTACAATGTTGTAATTATGTTACATAATCATCCACCAAGCCAACATTCATAAAAAAATTGTTTACATTCAAACCTGAATATTTAGAAAAAAAAAATCCATGAATATGTACTACTTCCTGTGGGTGGTGTAAAATATTGCCAAGATTTATTATCTGAGAATCTTTAATATGTGTTATTAATGTCAAGTGCTGATATTGAATGATATATTATATACTTTTTAAATATATTTAGAGTACATAATGGTGTATGCTTATTATTAATTATTATCAGAGTTTAATTCATTTTCATTATCATTGGTAATATGTAATTATGAGCTTGGTGTTGGAGAGATTATGCTCTTCTTGGAATGCTTTTGGATCCAGGGTTTCAAAGAAAGCTAAGATTATTTTAATTTTTTGTTAAATTTTGATATGATCCATACTTTTCTAATGAGTGATTTACAATAAACTATTGGCTTATCGCAGAGTTGAAAATATTTTCAGTATCATCCTGGTGAGAGAAAACCATTCAGTATAGAAATGTTTATTAAAATAGCTTAACCCTTTGAATGCCAAGTATGAGTATACTCGTACTTAGTACTTTTAATGGGGTACCAACTAACTACGAATGCGGTCGTAGTATTTCTATTGTGAATAGAATAATATGGCACCATGAATAAGCAATAGAATAATTGAAAATTGGCAACTGATAATAAATACAAACAGTAAACAAGTTACTTTATTAAAAAATACATCTTTCTTATTTATACAAAATATTGACAAGATATATACAAAAAAAATATTTGTTCATATGATGCAGATACTTTGCAATGTGACATTATAATTTTAAATATAACAATAACTTAGTAAACACCACTTTTATTTTTTTATACTTTTTTTGCCGACCGGGTTTCGCTAGCACCGTAGCTTCTTCAGGGCAGAATAATCGCTGCTAATGTGTAACAGTTTAGTAACATGTGTTATAATATATTCTGCTTTCACAGTGGATTGAAAAAAATGGGATGGGCTCCGCCAGTGCAGGAAGTAATTGGAGTTAAGGTTAACAGAGGATTGAGAACTGAATGTTCTTTGTCAATGGGGAACAACCTAAGTATCAGAATTTTATTTAGATTTATTTGGTTGTTAATTAATTCGCTATTAATGTTTTTGTCTTTCCTTAGCTCTAGTGCTTCTACAAAGAGTATTACTCGTTTGTATACAATATACTGTATGGTGGCACCTGATTTTTAGCTCCATTGAATTCTTGTCATTGAAATGGTCAAGCTGAACTTGTACCGGATCCAAAGCCAACCTTTAGCAATTAGCTTCCCCGCCTTCCTCAAATAGGGATGCTGTAGTTCCACTTTCTGCGGACGAATGAAAATTTTGGGCTGCATCATGCAAAAAATTAATTCTTTTTGAAAGCCAACTAATGCATTATAATGTGATTTTTAAAAGATAACATCACATACATAATAATATGAGCTGTATTGATTTTCAGAAAGCATAATATTATGCCGTTTTATTTGTAGAATCATTACATAACCATATCTTATCTCTTGTGGTGCGAGATAAGAATAAGAGCTTAGTATATATTGTTGTCTCTTGATAAATTGGTGTATAATATATTTCTCCATACAATAGCAACCTGTTCCATCACTCGAATAAACATGTCATCGCTTAAACTTCTTGTGAGTTCTTCGGAATTTCCTGAAGCCGGTTTGGAACTGTTACGTGATAAGTGAGTTTAGTTTTGAATAATATCAATTTTGCAATATAATTTAAACAATTTGTGCTAAGGTATACATTTATCATGTATTATTTGCAGAGTTCAAATTATCCAACCGAAATACAATGGCTTCGATGCTGATACCATGGATAAGTACAAAGCGGAAATAGAGCAACTTATTGTCGGTGTTGATGGAGTCATTTGGTGTTCACGGTTAGCGCTTACAAAAGATTTGATAAACAGAGCAGGTATATTCTTATAAAGATAATTATACTTCAATATTGTACTACATCTGGAAAGAAATAATTGAAGTGTTTGTTATGTCACTTGTTGGAGAGCCCTTAAGAATGATTTCATTTTTCTGCTCGTTATTTTAGATTTTTATTTATCTTACAAAATTTTGATTTATTTATAATTTGTTTTTGCTACCACTGATCGATACGGTTGTAAATTACTTTCATAATGAAAGCTCTGATTAATTGAAAGAGGTATTTGTAGGGAGCCAATTGAAGATTGTAGCCGCAATGTCGGCTGGAGTTGACCACATTGATAAGCAAGAGTTACTGTCTCGCGAAATCCTTCTCAGTAACACACCAGGGGACCTATTCTGGACGCGAGGGCGCTCGTAATCGCCGTCGAAAGTACGTTCGTTGGTCGACTTGGGTATTCTTGAGCTTGGTCGAAGGAACATTCTTAGACGCAAAACGTCAAAAGTCATTCCACACAACAACGAGTGGGGCGAACCAGTAGAAACAGAGCAGCGAGTGGTAGGTTGTTGGCGTATCTGTGGAATTGGCTGTCAAAATCTAGCATTATTGTTTTCCCGCGCGGACGTTCGCACCCGCAAAGAGGTTTATAAAGTTAAACCACAATCAGAATACCTGATTGATCATAATCTAAATTAAGGGCTGACTTTCTGGAGGAATGGCTCCACTTTAGCCTGGTGGTGTTAATAGAATTAAACCAGATTTAGTGGCTGGTAGAGCTGTTCGAAATAGGATAGTTCAATATTATTCTTTCTGTGTTTATACTTGACTTTTATATCCTGTTGTTCAGTTCATTATTTGTCAATTGTCTGGGATCGTATTATTATTGTTGATATTAGCCTTACTCAAATAAAGAGTGGTGAGGTGAGGCAACATGAGGCTGCGTTACAACACTTCAAATACAATATTTACATGTGATTATAATAATTCATTTTCAAAGCATCACCTTATTTTGGGTGCAAGCCAACTGATTTATTTAAGGCCGACATAATACCATTTATGTTTAATGCTGGCCGAGGCCGATTGCCTGCCACTGTCAAAGAAAAAGATGGTTATGTTGGAAACTAGACATTTTAAAAATTATTTTGAATCCAGTTGCTGTACAAAATAAGCCCCATCACCAACAGCAGACGCCAGACTCTTTGGTGGGTCTCGCCCCACGTTCAGTATTGTATAATTTCGAAAGTGAATTTCAAAAAGCTTTTATATATTTTGTGATAATATAGTGATGTAAAATGTAATAAAACAACGGTGTGATCATAAAAAATGTATTTTACTCTAAGAATATCATATTTTTCATCAAATAATACAGAAAAAACACAGTTTTCAATATACAACGTCAATATATTTTATAATACAAGCTAAAAATAAAGAATTATTACGCTGATGAACAAATCAAGTCTGATATTTTCTATTAAAATACAACTCTGGTGTTAATTAGTAAAACATTATGTTTATCCATGATAAAAATAAAACTCTCATTCATTACGCTGATATTGATTTTGTCTACTAGATATCTTTGTTTATTATAAGGAAAAAACATTATATTTATCTACGATAAAACTAAAATGCTACTAAATAGTATCACAATTTTTATCATATAACGCAGAAAACATTACAGTGTCAGTTGTTCAGTTAAAATTGTAATTATTTCAACATATTTTGTATTATTTGAGATCCCTGAGGCGTATGTGTGATAAAAATCATGTGTGTGAGAAATGTGGACATCTGTAAAGAATGCAAGGCTGATGTAAGCGTAATGAGTAAGATTAAGAAAAGGACCCTCAGATGGTTTGGTCATGTAGAGCGAAATAAAGAAAAAAGGAGTGTAAGAAGGACACAAAAGTGAATGGAAAGTTGTGGACGCCCGAGGAAGACATGGCATGATGAAGTGAACCAGGTACTTGAGTCGGGCTATTTCAGGAGTCGGAGTAATAGAAGGTCATGTATGAGAAGATGTATGAATGTGAATGAAGCAAGGAGTGTGTGCCAAGACTGGGTTGTTTGGCGGTCCGTCCTCTCAGCCTACCCCTGCGGTAAAACGGCGTGATGGTTAGTTAGTTTATTTTGTATTACAAGCTAAAATTAAAGAATTAGTGCACTGATGAACTAATCAAGTCTTATATTTTCTATTAAAATTACAACTCTGGTGTTAATTAGTAAAACATATTTATCCATGATAAAAATAAAACTCGTTCATTACGTTGATATTAATTTTGTGTACTAAATATCTTTGTTTATTTTAAAGAAAAAACCTTATATTTATCTACGATAAAACTAAAATGCTACTGAATAGTATCACAATTTTTATCATATAACGCAGAAAACATTACAGTTTCAGTTGTTCAATTACAATTCCAAAAACAAAATTAATATAACCGAAACTTTGAAATATGAACAATTCAAAAAACAAATTTAAGTCCCTGAAATTGGATAATGATATATTGTAACCTTAATTTACACTTAGTTTACGCTTACTTAATTTTTACTATTCAGTTTAAAAAATATATATATATATATATTGATTTTGTCTTTCAATAACAATTTTTTTCTAAATTGTATACCTATGTTAAATAATATTTGTATTTATCTCGTAAGTCTTTGATTATTGTTTAAAATATTTAATTAGAACATTATTTTTTGCATAGAAATACTTCTCCCATAAACATGAGCTCCTAGAGCTCAACTTATGGAGTAGTAGAATAATAATGAATAATTGTATAACTTTGAATAATGTAATCACTTGTAATGTAAAATCTCTTTCTTATAAATAAATAAAAAAATAAAATAAAAAATTGTAATTATTTCAACTTATTTTGTATTACAAGCTAAAAATAAAGAATTAGTGCACTGATGAACTAATCAAGTCTCATATTTTATATTAAAATTACAACTCTGGTGTTAATTAGTAAAACATTATATTTATCCAAGATAAAAATAAAACTCTCATTCATTGCGTTGATATTAACTTTGTGTACTAAATATCTTTGTTTATTTTAAAGAAAAAACCTTATATTTATCTACGATAAAACTAAAATGCTACTGAATAGTATCACAATTTTTATCATATAACGCAGAAAACATTACAGTTTCAGTTGTTCAATTACAATTGTAATTATTTCAACTTATTTTGTATTACAAGCTAAAAATAAAGAATTAGTGCACTGATGAACTAATCAAGTCTCATATTTTCTATTAAAATTACAACCCTGGTGTTAATTAGTACAACATTATATTAAAGATAAAAATAGAACTCTTATGCATTAGGCTGATTATTATTGTCTACTAAATATCTTTGGTTAATTTTAAAGTAAAAACATTATATTTATCCACGATAAAACTATAACGCTACTAAATAGTATCACAATTTTTATCATTTAACGCAGAAAACATTACAGTGGCAGTTGTTCAATTACAATTGTAATTATTTCAACATACATATTTTCAATTATAAGCTAAAGAAGAATATGTGTACTGACAAAAAACTATTATTTTGGTTTGAATTAAATTAAAACATTGAATTTTTTCCATGATAAAAATGCAGCGATAACTTCATTATGTGAACCCAAACATTTAAAAAAATTAAATGTTAAACAATACATTTTATATTATAAAGAAAATTATGTTTATAAAAAATGTTACATGTTTTGAATACAAGTTAACCACATTTAGTTTTATTTATAAACCCAGTGTTGATTACGGGCCATATGGGAGTTGAAGAGTCGAAGGTCAACATTGACTTTTCCTCTCTCCAGCCAGCTGCTGGCTGCAACAGGGGAGGAGTTTGCTTAATCAAACCAAAAAAAAATAATGGACTTAACTAACAGATTCAATTAAATCTCATAATTCTCAATTGAATATGGTGTTTAAACTATTGGAAGAAATAAGACTTCAAATTGTCAAGGGATAGATTTGGCCTTTATTTCTTCCAATAGTTTAACCGCCAAATTTAACCGAGAACTAACAGATTCAATTAAATTTAACCGAGAACCAACAGATTCAATTAAATCTGTTAGCCTCGTCATTGCAGCCAACATGCCATTAATTTTTTTTTCTTGGTTTACAAACTCCTCACCCCCTGTTCAATGAGGGTAGAGGAGAGAATCTGCGAACCTCTGCCGAGGCGTACTGCGAACCTCTGCTAAAGCCGCAGTACGCCCGGGAGTCTGTGTGGGTGGAGGCTCAAAGGTAGGGGGTTCTACAAGGAGAGGTATGGCCTCCAAGAGCAGCGGCACCTCAACAGACTGCCAGCTGCTGCAGCCAGCAACAGGCTGGGGTCCTCCGAGAGATGAAAAGTCGAAGTTGACCTCCGACAGTTCAACTCATTTTCTCATTTCAAAATCAGTTCGTCACTCGCATTGAGGCTGACTGCTGGCGCTGGTGGTCCGCCTCCTGTCCCGGCCGCATGCCGCCTCAAGGAGGCATTCTTCATTTTGGCCTTTGACCTTTAGTCTTGCCATGTCTGAAAACATTTTTGAATTATATTAATTATTTACACAAAATGTCAGTGGAAAGAGACTTTAAGATCTTAAAATATTAAAAAAGAAAGACAACGTCAAGATCACACAATTTTACTTGAATTTTGAAATAATCGGCTTTGAAGTAACGTAGCCCCATTATCAATTATCATATTATATGTTAACGTAATTATCATAAATTCATTTCGGCGTTAACTGTAAACTTCAATATCATCAATTATTATATTATCAGTATACTTCATCACCATAAATTATATTATCTGTAAACTTCACCCGCTATAACACAGGGACATCCCTAGCATGGCGGATGAAATAACACAATATCTATACAATGTACAAAATTCATTTAATAAATAAATAAAACTATTTTCAATATCGTGATTTTTAACATACAAAACTAAACACATTGTGAGCGGTGACCGGACAACTCAGAACCCCTTCAGAAAAGTCACTAAAAGTGGTGATAAAAATATACAAAAAATTGGTTAAATAGGTTACGTTAGGTTAGGGTTAAGGGCTATTTCAAAATTATTTTTTTCATAGCTTTTTTAATGATTCAAAAGAGGTGTTGAGTTAACTTGATTCGGTGTGGAACCAAGGCCAGGACACTGAATCAAGATGGCCGCCGCTGAAGGCTGATGAGTATGGATTAATAAATCTAGTTAGATGCCAATTATGGCAAAACAGTGTGAGCTGAAGAGATAATATCATACAAAATACACACTTAAGTGCAAAAAAACAGGTACATGGCACATTGGGGAAATTGTATTGATGGGTAAAAAAAGAAAACAAAATTTCTTAGTAAAAATCAATAATTTCCTTTGTCAACAATGCAACATTTCTAATACAGTATAATGGTCCTTATAATTATAGAAGGTATCAAATAAAGATTTTTTTTTAGAAGCCCAAGGGCAAATTGTTTCACAAAATTTAAACAATTCATCAAATTTTAATGAAAAATTTTAAATTCTGTGAAAGTTCTATTTAAATTCGGTTATTATAATCAATAGGGGGACAAGTTGTTTTACATAACTGAAATAACAACAGAACTTGAGTAGAACTTTCACAGAACTTGAAAATTAATTTTGAAATTTGATAAATAGTTCAAATTCTGTGAAACAACTGGCCCTAAGAAATAAACTAATTAGAAACAAAATTAATAATTGATTTCATTATTAAATGTAATGTGTGGGAATGTGTATAATACGAAGTATGTGTAGTTAGTGATGGGACGTGATAGCCGGCAGTCTGCTGAGATTGTAGAGCAGTCTGCCGCATCTGCTGGAGGCTGGTGGCTGGCTGCTGTAGTACCGGTGCATCTGAAAATAATAACAACTAAAGTAGTAGGGGTATATTGTTTTTACATGTTGAATAGTGTTGAGGGAATGGTGTACTTTGCTATATCAATCGGTCAAGAATATTTTTTTTTACTGTGTAGATTTTGCGACTTTTTGCAACTTTTTTGGTGGTATCATTTCTTTTTTTAACATAATTATTTAACAATGAATTTGTAGATGATCTCATTAAATGTTGCAAAATAATATTTGATGAATGTCCAGCGGGACAATTGTAATCTGTTAGGAAAAAATCTCTATCATTGATAGCATCTATTGTCAGTTGTAATACTAATTCACGCTGGTTATTGTAATCTAAAAACTTTTTTTCTAGTTTGGTTGATAGAAGCTTTTGAACGGTGACATAGTTATGAATGATGGCATTGACGATGTCAGGGTGAGGACATAATAGACCACCTCGATCCATATTCCTTATTAATGAGTAACTACAATCTGCGTCTAACATTTTATCGACAGTTATGGTATTGGAACATGTTGTGCATTTAAGTTTCTTTAAAACGGTTCGGACACAGTAACCTGCAAGATATGTGAGAACAGGGAGACTGGCTTCTGCTTGCTCGAAATCTTTCTCAGTAAATGTTTTGTATAATCCAGAAAAAGAGAAATTTGGTTGCATATTTAAACTGGTACAGGCCTGGGGTTCACTTTCACGTTCACAATCAACAATGTCAATCTGTATACATCCAAATGCAGACCAAGACAACGTTAAAGGTAACAGATCTTGTATCCTCAACTTTGACTCCACTTCAAATATTTGTCTGATTGTATTGCATTGTATACATTGAGGTTATGTACAAAATTGAATCGTCGATGTAATGATACGGGGCTGTATTTGCATTAAAAATAAGCACATTTCACTTACCGTTGAATATTTTGATGGAATAAAATCTCGACGAATAACCTTAACCCATTTTTGACGTAATATAACATCAATTGGGAATTTAAAAGTGTGACGTTTTGGTCCTGTATCATAGTTTCCCTTACAACGCGGAACAACGCACTTGTTAACCATTTTTTTCAAACTAAAAACACTTCTGTAGATAATAAATATGTTAATTCACTCAAAGGTTTCTGTGTAATGCTTCTAATTAATAGGTTTTTTGTTTAAATCAAAAGACACGCGCTGCGGCGAACGCAAGACACCCATAAACTTGGATGAAGTGAGAGTAAAAATCTATGAATCTGACGTTTCCAGCCGCCTAGAACGTAAAATCCCGCTAGAGACGCAAACTGGTTGGTGGAACCCGTGTGAGATGTAAGCTTGGTGTTCGTTTTGTTGAATAGAAATTTGTCATATGCAGAGCTTCATCTGAACGAAGCGATAGGTGTAACAAATAGACATTAAATGTACAATACACACAAATTAATCGAAATGAATTAAAACAAACCTTTCTCCAGTGTTTGTTTTCCAAGTCTTTATTAGCTCCTGCCGGCATGCAATTGCTCGGAAATCGCCAACCATCTCCTTCGGGATTCACCGAACATTTCCCACTCATCAATTATTTATCAGAACTTACTAATTCTGTTAGTAGTTCCTTCTGGCTTTGCGTAATGTATCCTGCAGACATTTCTGTTTTGCTTTGAATATTTTTGTTTACTGTTGACCGTTTGACAGTGACACCATAGAAATCCCAAAAACATCAGGAACATAGACAATATTCACAGGGCTGCCAATATAATCATCTCTTCTACCGCTCGACGTTCCAGAATACGTAAAATTGAAACATTCGACAAAGTTAGTCGCGACGACGAGTACTTTTTCGCTCGTAGGAGACGCATAACGAGCAACGTTTGATCGTCGGTCGGGAATAGCTGCCGAATGATGCTGTGGCCGATGTGGCTATTCTTCTTATGCTCGGAGCTTCAAGGAGGGTCCCCGAAGGCATTGAGGATTGCAAAACGTAACTATTATCATTATAAATATATTACCAGCTACCTTTGGTCTAATTTACTTTTCGAGACCCAAAAATTTTATGAGCTTCTCCAAGCTAACATACTTAATAAAAAATAGACGTATTGATGTATACAATATGTACATATATATATACTGCAGCCCTCAGTTCTATCTATGTAATTATCTCCTGGAAGTCGAATATTTAATTCGGAAAGATAATGAAAGTCATGGATAGCCACCGTTTTTAGAAACAGGGTGTGAAAAGTTAAAATTTTTTTTTTTTAATTAATGAAGACAATATTAGCAAAACTCAATCTATATCTGAAACAGAAAAATCAGAAAAAGATTGGGTCACATCTACGAATCCCGAACCCAGGCACCCTGGAGCATCTGCCCGGGAAGCCGCATTAAACTTTCGGAATATGAAAACCACAATTTGGTTAAAACCGGCACATAACATACTGGGGATCATAATAACATCAATAATTTATTTATTTTAATTTTTAACTTAAGGTGATTGTCAAAAGAATTCATATTCTACACTTTCATAGATGGCGCACGTATAGTATTTTTACTTATAAATGTTTTTTACAAGTTATGCTTTCAAATATAAGGAAAAATTTATTGTTCGCGAAAGTACACAAGCAATATGAATATTAACAAATAGTTTTGTCAATTAAAAAACTCAGATCTTTCAAGAAAGACTAGCAAATACAATATTTCATCGGTGATTCAATCCAATTTTGTGGTTGTTTGCCTTTCTTGAAAGATTTGAGTTTTTTAATTGACAAAACTATTTATTAATATTCATATTGCTTGTGTACTTTCGCGAACAATAAATTTTCCTTAATATTTCAAAGCATGACTTGTAAAAAGCATGACTTGTAAAAAGCATGACTTGTAAAAAGCATGACTTGTAAAAAGCATGACTTGTAAAAAGCATGACTTGTAAAAAGCATGACTTGTAAAAAGCATGACTTGTAAAAAGCATGACTTGTAAAAAGCATGACTTGTAAAAAGCATGACTTGTAAAAAGCATGACTTGTAAAAAGCATGACTTGTAAAAAGCATGACTTGTAAAAAGCATTTATAAGTAAAAATACTATACACGCACCATCTACGAAAGCGTGTTTTGTAGTTTTCGTATTCCGAAAGTTTAATGCATGCTTACTTAAATAGTTCATTATAATTTTAGCGGCGATTGGAAAGTTGGACCCCAGAAACAGCTGGGTCGGGATTTAAAAGGCAGCACAGTAGGAATTGTGGGATTGGGTGGCATTGGACAGACAGTTGCTAAAAGGCTTCAAGGGTTCAATGTAGAAAGCATTCTTTACTGCGGAAACAGGGAGAAACCAGAAGGTATATTACAAACATTATAATATTATATTATTAACTAAATAAACGTATGATATTTGAAATACAAAAATTTTGAATTATAACATAAAATAGTTTTTAAAATGGTAAACCTTACGTTTTTTCTAATTAAAATGACTAATTTAAAACAACAAAAAAAATACATACATATTAAGACACATGTATTATAAACGTTATCGTCGTCTCACTTTTTGTCATTTCATGTGAAAAAAAATAATAAAAAATTCCTAAAGTTTCATAATTTTTTTTCAAATTTAGGTCAGAAATTTTGGTTCAAATTATTTTGTATTTAACTTTTAGATTTGGATGTAAAACGTTTTGTTTTCTCTTTCTAACACCGTTTAGATCATATTTCTCATCGCGATAGTAAGGGAGACACAACGATTTCTAAGAGACCTATATTAATTTTTCCCAAAAGCGAACAAATTAGCCTGAGGAATTAAACCAGCATTGCATTTAATTATTGTTTTCTCTTTACAGGACTTGCACTAGGAGCCATGTTTGTATCACTTGAGGAGTTACTGAGGAAGAGCGATTTCATAGTCATTAGCTGTCTGTTGAATGAAAGCACTACAAAAATGATAAACGCTGCCGCATTTGATAAAATGAAAAAAACTGCTATACTTGTCAATGTTAGCCGCGGAGGTAGGATAATCAACATACATATACTTCTAAAAAGCCACTATTTAGCCAAAGCTAATTAGGCTTCTTCAAAGCAACATATCAGCTATAATTTTATTCAATCAGGTCGTCTCCTACAATGAAATTTAATCTTTTTACAAATGTATCATATTAATTAGAGCATGCTGAGGACAGAATTTTTTTAATCGTAAAATTCGAATGGTACCTTTAAAATGTTGATTTTTGCGGCCGACCGAAAAGCGTGTGACATCACGGGATATGCGCGGTGGTACAGCAGCACTGCCATTCAAGTTGTGATTTGTACTGCGTGTAACTTCGATGGGTGAGAAACACAAAAACTATCTACATAAATGCAAATAACACAGGGACATCCCTAGCATGGCGGGCGAAATAACACAATATGTACACTATGTATAAAATTCTTTAATAAATAAATAAATACATATTGATGAGAGCAGAAAACAACTATTTTTGGAGTTTGTTCTATCTTCTTCGCAAAATAGATAAATTGATATTGAGTTCTAAATTCCATTCTTAAGAATGACATCCTCCCTTTTAAATAGAACTTTTTTTGTAAAGTTTGAGTTTACACAATATTAAAAAAAAATCAAATGGTGATGAACTCTTAAATTTTTTTGTTACCAAACATTTTCAGTTTTTATGATTGGATGAAGACTTACGTTTCAATTTTTTTTAAATTTAATTAATTGTATTTTTCAACCTAAAATTAGTTAAAAATGGAGAAAACCAATAAATTACTGCTATACACTGCTGCCGCATGAGAATGACGATCTTTCGGTTCGTAATGCAAAAACATAAGTGCACGATCGTTTCTGTTTCTAAACTTACACGAGACACACCACGTAACACAAAAAAGTAACAGGCGATGCGTTGCTGTGTTTTTATGTTTACATGAAAATAATGAGATACATTCTAGATACTACCTCTACAGTTTAGGGAGATGCGTCGTAGTGGATATTTCTCCAAACTTAACTCACAAACTCATTTTTACATAACTCAGATACATTTTTTTGTTTCTGGCCCATCGACTTCACGTGACATTATTAATTGCATAAATGTTCTTTTGAAAGCTCGTAATTTCATCATTTTTCGAGATATCGAAAAACTAAAGTTATCGTCGTTAATAACTCTTTAAATAATATACATTTTCATTAAAAAAAAAATTATTTGTTAAATACGCATTATTAACACGCATAATGTTTTCCAGGGGTTATTGATCAGGAGGCGTTAATTGATGCATTGACAACTAAGAAGATCTGGGCCGCAGGATTAGATGTTACCACGCCGGAACCTTTGCCCAAAGATAACCCTCTTGTTTCTCTGCCTAATTGCTGTAAGTTATTATTCGCCTTTTTATCATACATAATTAAATCAATTCATCAACTGTTTTACCGCTTTCTACTTCACCGATCCTTCCTGACTATTGCACCCCACTTCACAACTTCCTGAGACACTGGACCTGATGAAAAGGCTTGTTGAAAAAGTTTTCAATTGAATTTATGATGTCGATACCATATCATCAAACATTCATGATTGACTTCCACTACATCTTTAAAAAAAAAATGGAATTTTGGTATTAAATTCTTGTTTATTTGTTGTTTTTGTGTTTGGTCTAAGTGCCCGTTTCCACTTCTGTTTAAAATACGGACGAAAAAAAACCAGACGTCGGACGCCCTTTTCATACTTTCATTTAAAAAATGGAATGACAAAAAATCGGATGTCAACCGTCCTGTTCACACTTCCGTTTAAAAAGCAGAACGACAAAAAAATCGGATGATCACGCAGACGCTGCTTAGATGGTTCCTTGCAACTGGGATCGGGTGGGTGGAGGGGTCAGGGTATAGTGGGGCTCACGCCGGAACAGGTTCATACAAACCTATGAGCGAGCTAGTTCCAACAAGATTTTTAAACGGAAGCGCTGCGCTGGTCTTCCTATAATCTCTACAGTCATTAGGGCATCCGATTTTCAAATGGAAATGGGAACGGGCACTATGCTTGTCAATGTATAAACATATTGAATGTTATGGAAGACAAATGATGTAACTCCTTTGTTTAATTATTTAAGCAATTTTATTAGATATATTAAATTAATATGTATTATAATTGTTCTTATTCTAACATAATTACATGTCATAGTATAACAATCAGTAATGGATACATTTGGTATTTAACTTTACAAAATGCAACTTGTATTTTACTTTTGTGCTTTTTTCAGTTTTGCTGCCGCACATAGGAAGTGCAACAGTAGACACCAGAAACGAAATGGCCAAACTTGCGACGCTCAACGCAATCTTAGGATTGGGCGGAGCAAAAATCTTGACTCCGGTGACGTAACTCCGCGTCGAAGATTCAAATAATATTATATAATGATATCTTTTAATGACATAATTATTAATGTTTAAATATGGTTTTGTAATTAACAATTAAAAAGTATTTATTCATGACTCGGTGACGGCCAATTTCAGATCGTTTAATAATGGATCTATGTGTTCTTCTAAGGACATGATGTGTCCGGTGTTGCAGTTATCGCTCCCAATAAATGTCAGCACCAAAGGCAATTTGTTTATTTGTATGACCTGAAAACCAAAATTTTTTTTCATGTAAATTTTGTGTACAACTCATTAAATTATGAATATTTATCGAAACATCTCAATTACTTAAAACTAATGAGTATCATTATAGAATTTGACGGGGTCGAGGGGTGGGGCTCTTAATTAGTGATTCGGAGGTCACGGGTTCAAATCCCGGCATGCGCAAATAAATTTTATTTGATTGATTTGTGTTATTTCACAATTTAATCATTCAAAAATAATGTAAGGTATTTTTGTGACATGTTCCAGAGTGGAAGATACTCTCAGTATCGCCCCGGTGTAAGACCACTTTTTAGAATTGAAACGTTGCTTGAAATGGCTTTAGCCATGTTTAGAGACTAAATCTGAATAGCCCCACCTTCCTCTTCCCCATTTCCTTCTCCCCACTATCTTCAGCCTCACAACATAGCCTTTTTGGGATGCCATAGTCTCACTGGCTCCAATCGATTGGGAGCAGTTAGGACTCTTGGGCAGTATTCACATAAAAAAGAGAAATCAATTTCCTAAAATATCTAATTCAATTAATTTACTAAATTATTTTAAATAAATTTTTGAATTGTTTTCAAGGGGGACATTGACAATAAGTTTATTGATTAATTCTCAGCATCTTTCGATTAGGTACAACATTTAGTTCACGCGGTCAGGGCCTGAGAAACATTAAACTCTTTAAAATGTAAGTAGGTATAATTATGAAGGCGACAACACTAAAATAGATAAGTGAAGAAATGGTAATTTTGGTATTTACATCAATAATTCAGGCTTATATAAAATACTGTGAAATTTCGAAGGCCCTGGCACGAGGAAACTGTGATGGTATTTACCTGGTAGTTGGAGTACATGCATATCACAGACTTGTTCCTTCCCAAACCAAGTTTGCTACCCTGGTCTGTGGCCATCCCGAATGTGGAGACGAAGTTCGGTCTCAGGGCGAGGGCAGGGGCCCTATCGGTTGCCACTCTCACCAGAGGAACACCATCTCTATCAGTTATAAGGATGCAATGCAATCCATTAACCCTGCAAAACAAAATCAATAATTATGATACAATGCCCAAAATGTTTACGCATCTTTTTAACCGTTGCAATCTTTCGAAGACTAATGCTAATGCTATTCAGATAAAACTATTCCAAACTCATGGTGGGTCACATAGCAAATAGCAAACTCTCAAAAGATAGGCAATTTATGCAAAAAAATAATCATTACTACATACTTGTCCAGTAGCTGGTTTAGGTATTTTCTCAGTTCTTCCGCCATGAAAGTTTATTGATTTCAATGCTAAGGATAAAAATTCGAGTATTGAGAAGGTGACGATATAGATTTTAATTAGAAGATAACGAAACACTACACCACTTTTACCGAAAACAAACTTTGACAATGGTTTGACAAGTTCGATAAAAATATCAAAATATGACACATTATATTATAATCTATGGTATAAAACATAGATATTAGATATACCACTTGCGGAAAACTATAATATTAAGTCATTCGTACACGGAGATACTTCCAAGCGACTCGAGTTCATGCGCGTAGCACACGCGCCGCTCGTGAGTATCCGCCGCACTATTTTGCTAGTGTTCGTACCCGAGCCCCGATTCCCGATACGCGATGCTACGCGCCGACTACGGATTTGACGTCAGTTGCACGCTACCTAAGTGGTTTATTTATGACGCTACCGACCGTGCTGGTAGTGCGCTTAGTGCTACGCGAATTGCGTTTGTATCCACTGCTACTCGTTTGGCGTTTGCCAGAAATAGCGACCGAACTTGAATGGTATGTTAAATTTGTTCTGGAAGTGGGAAAAATGCGTGTTTATGTAACTTTACGTAAGAAAGGATTTAGTGGAGAAGGCATGGATTGTTGTTGAAGAAAAGTGTATTTTTCTTATGAATACTAGGAGTTAACTACTGCACCAAATTAAAATAAGAATCCATTGACATTCTGTAGAAATAATGAAAGGTGTTTATCATCATGCAGTTCCCTGACGACAACGAACGCCCTACAGTTAATATTTCTTTCGATATGTGGGTGAACCCAAAATCTTCTGTCATATTGTTTTTTTATTCATATAACAAAGATAATCGAGAACATTGTCTTCTTCGCTAGAGTCACTTGACATTCGATCTGCATGAACTCCACGAATGCACGTGAAGAATAAAACTTCTGACAATTTATTAGAAGCGGGCAGGGGCCCTCCAATTGGTCTTACGAATGTCGATAAAATCGTCCAACGTCCCTAACAAGTTTCAGAGAGATTCGCGGACTATTTCCAGTCCGTGTATAACCATATGAGCCCTAACCTAGTCTCCGGCCAGAGGTGCCCAGAAACACAGGTTCAATATCTCTGGAACAAATTTAGCCAGAGGAAGTCAAAGCATGCATTCGGGAATAAAAGCCCGACAGGGCTACGGGGCCAGATCCGCCAGATGGAATCCCATCTCATATCTTTGCCATGTTGGGAGAACATCGTTATAACTTGTTTCTATTCTTCTTGTTTGTATTACTTAAAAATGTATATGTAGTTAATGTTACATGTGTATTGTAAATGGACACACAGTCTGTAATACACAAAAAAGGTTCAGTATGTTTCGGGTAGCGCCGTGTACGGAAAACAGCATTAAAGAGTAGGATTATCTGTAGGCTTATTGTGGTAGCGTCACAGTCACGTGGTTTGTAAGTATCTCCATGTACGAAGGACCTAAGTTTAGTGACTACCGATTACACTTAACTTTGAGTCCTGTGTGTTTGTGACTGCAAAAAAATACTGGTCAATCTTACAAAATACATTTTGCATAACGCCTTGCCGTAATAAATTGACATTGAATAAAATTAAACACAAAAAATAAATTGCAGATTAAGAGTCTCGAAGGAATAACTTTTGTCGTCTATTTGGAATTGACTTAATGGCCATTAGCTACGAAAATAACACTATTTCTCTATGCATTTGTGATGTCAACGTGACTTCTGTGGTTGTTCGGAAAATCGTATTTTCTCGCGGGGTGTCGACATTTGTAGGTACATCAAAATAATAATTAAAAATAAGACAAAGCGTAAAAGTTATCAGTTTCAATAAAGATATTGTTTGCCGAAACTATTTCAGGACAGTTCACTTAGCCTGGTGATATTAATTTTTTTGTGAACATGGTGATCGATGACGACTTTTAAAGTGTGAAAATTGTTATTTCCTTTTGGAATGTGTATTGTTTTTTAAACAAATATAAATGGAATCGGTGAATACCAACCAGGTAAGAATTTGATATCAGACTGTATCTGAATATAATAAGAGTGAAGTGGGTGCATGCTTTACCTACGTTTGTTATGAGGCCACTTTTGGACCCGGACGTAGAGATCGCTGGAATATTGTTCATAGCACGTCATTTGTTTTGTTCATTGAAACCAAACTACGTCAACTGTGAGAATATAACCTTGTTTTGACACTATCTACTTCGATCTGCCACAGGCTAACGAATTTTATTTTGCTTTATTTGTGAGTTTTCATTCTTACATTTAATTATTTTTTATTATGACATTTTGCATCCCGTTTTGCACCTTGCTGGCCAAGAATACGTTACGTCACCTGCGTGTTATTTATTATGTTATCCTGATTTTTTAACAGTCTTATTAATTTTGTGTTGTGCATTGGAAGTGTTATGTATAGGTACCATGAAAAACATGCAAACGACAACTTTTCTATTTTCTCCACATAAAAATCAACAGGTCTCCCTCTCACGACAGCCAGGAGTTGTAAATGAACACATAGAAAATACATAAGTTCTTATTTTGAATATACACACCGACGTTTATCCTTGTATTCGTCTCGTCTTGTGAATAATAAATTATTCCGCCGTTTTCGCCAATGTCATATTTATCGGTAGGCACTTGTTTATTAGATATTTATTATGAATATACAGCTGTAAATTAATAACGTAGGGGGAATAATAAGTTCGTGCTACTTACGATATATATTTAAGACACGGCCCTACTTTCCTACCTAGCTATATTCATACGACTGTTCCAAATCCGAACCCGGATGCTGTAGTGCTTGCACTTGCCTGAAAATCAATCATGTTAGAATTTTATTATTATTATTTTGCATTGTCAGCGTTTGCTCTAAACAAGTTGTTAAATTATTTTTATTTGATATTTTGTGATCGACATCAGTGAAAATATAATCACAATAGTTCCTACTCTTACAAGTAGCATACATATATATATATATATTTTTTAATTATTATAAGCAATAATTATCGGCCTGAAACACTCATCCACATTGAAACAATCTTCCGATAAAAGATACATGCCGCCGACGGGACCCGCGCCCTTCTGGATGTCCGGTCAGGTGCTCATATATTTTCTCGGAAGATTGTTTCAGGCTGATAATTATTGCTTAAAATAATTGTTACCCTTGTGGTATGCATAAAATCTTGTCACATAGTTTATCAATTAAAAATAATATTTTTTTACTTTAACTCCACACACGAGGCTCTGAGGAAACCAATTTCCCTCGGAGTCTATGTCATCTTGGAGATGCTGTGTGAATGGCCTTTTTAGGGAAAGGATGGGGAGAAATAGTTCTGCGAAGGAAAAAAGTATGAGGGGTGGGTAGGAATCTGGGGGTCAGTGTGTCCAGGAGTGACTGACGTATGAATCCATTCCTCCCACTGCGGTGCAAGGCGATGGGTCGAGATACCAGCTGGAGAGGTCAAAAGGTCTCCCTCAACCAGTCTCTTTCGATCCGGCTCGTCACGCAGTAGGTAGAAGAACATATTCGACGCCAATACCTAGACGAAACTCACTCTATGAACCCGGGCACCCCTACTAAATCACCAAACACACTGAACCACTTGCTGTGAACTACGACAGGGGTGTTGGTTTTTAATAAATAATGATTACCGGGGCGGCGGTACCTACATGAGCCTCCCAAATCGTATTATTTATTAAAATAATTATTGATTGATAAATAAATTTCATGATAAAAATCAATATAGGTACCTAACTATTTTCTAATAATAAAAATATTTTTATGAATTTCATTCGTTTGAACAATATTACTTACATAAAGTAAAAATTATTTTTGTATAATCGTAAAGATAATCGGATATCGGCGATTACTACCAATATTTTAGAAACCCTTATGACCTGCCGAAGCACTAAAATAAACAATGATTTATTATTTAAAAGTTTATGTGTACATGCTTAGTTTTGAATGATTTATTTCGAGTGAGTCTAGGTGTTTTTTTTACGAAATTTCGGCATGATAAATACCTTTGCTTACAAAGTAAAATAATAATTAATTAATATTTCCTTATGCAATATTAATTTTGGCAAATATTCCACTAACCGCCGCACTTTTATTAGGCACATATTTTGGAAATTACACTACATTTTAACTTAATTACTAGACGAAACAACTAAATACGTTTGGGTGGATGGTTAAAGATGTATTAAAATTCCATTTTTATTCAAAGTTCAAAATTTCCCGTATAAAACGAATCCTTTGCCGCCATTTTTTTTTGTATGGGTTTACATTTGCGTGAGTTTCGTTTCAATCAAAATACACACGATTTACTTTATTTAACCTAAGCCAAGAACCTGATAGTCTATTTTGTGCATGTTAATAATTGTTTCTTGTTGTATATAATCTGTGGCATCTGTGCCTATAAGTGCGGCGGTTAATGAAATAATTATCTAGATTAATTTTAGTAGGTCCGTTCAATTTCATATATTATCGAAATAAGTAGACCGCGGGCCGCGTATTGCTAACGTCTGTCTGTATTGAATTGTGAATCCCAACACCATAGAATTGGCTTTTCGTAGAAAGTTCAGCCAGTTTTTGGATTCGTTCGATTTAAAGAAATTCCTAGGAACGTTTATCTCTAGGCTATGGTATTTATCATGTACGTCACGCGGCGGCCAATCGCACCCAACCTCTTCTGGAAATCCCAATACTGCGAATCTTTGGCGTCGTACTCAGAAAAACTGACATTTGAAATCAATATAACATATCTGATTGATTAACTATGTATTTTTCCTTTATGGATGTCGCTCGTGCACTTATTAGGGCGAACGGAGAACATTACGGAGATTTGAACATTTGCGGTTTTCTAATAAGTGGATGGGAAGCGGTTTGATTGTCGGGAAAAACCGTAGGTCTTTGGCAGCCGGTCAGTTCCTTGGCACTGGACCCAAAGGTCGTGGGTTCAAAACCAAGCGAGGACAAGTAATAACTTATGAGTTCATTCGCATATTGAATTCACGTCAATTATAATGTTATTATGGTATGTTTTCAGGGGTGACCGGATAACTCGACAATGTGCAACTTCATCACTCCTTTGAAAAGTCATTAAATGTGATGAATTAGAAACAAACGATCGATAAATAGGTTGGAGTATGGGCTATTTTTATTAATTTTCTTTCATCACTTTTAATGACTTTTCAAAGGGGTGTTGAAATGCCACTTTGTTGAGTTGTCATGGAACCGTTTTCAGGGTGTTAGGTACTCAGTATCATTTTCCAGGGCTCCATGGAAGCCAGATGTAAGTTAGCCTCTCAGAATCTAGGCGTTACTGGAGGGGACGCTACCACTTTCCCAGGCGACAAACGCGAAGCTCACATCAAAAGTTACTGTGTTATATAGTATCTTTTCTACCGACACACTATGTTATAAAAGATTTCTTCCTGCGGCAGGAGAGGGGGGTCAGTTGAATTCGGAAGCGGCCGAGGGAATATCATTTATTTGTACTGGGTATGTCAACTTGACCACATCATAAAAAAATCGTAATCCTGATGAGAGAACGTTATTTAGAATCGAAAAGTTGATTAAAATGGTTTTCGCTACCTCAGTGGCCAGATCTGAATAGCCAGGTATTTTCCAATCACCTTCTCCGTGTCTCTTCCCTTCCTACTACATTCAACCTCTCAACATTCCCCAAATTCGGGTTGTTCAATCCCACTGGCTCCGGGCATTTAGAAATCTTGTGTGATATCACACGCTAAAACTGAAGTTCTGTCTCACATCACAAGATATCACATGGCTGGACTGTTGTAGAGAAGAATTATTTCGCACTTTTACGAAATAATACATAGGAAACAACTTTTCTCATAGAATTACTGCGGATGGGTGTTTCTCTTGTCTACCAAATTTCTCATCAATGGCTCTGTTTCTGCCGAGCAGGCTACATTTAAATACCTGTAAACTAGACTAGCATGTTGACGTTGGTCTTTGCATAAGAGGTGGCAAGCGATCTGCGAACCCGGAACAAAAACATTGGATTATAAATAATGTTTATTTATTTATTTTGGAGAAATATAATATTATTATTATCAAAGAGCATTTTAATTACAACTAGTTGTAAACGGATTCACTCATATCCAAAAGAGAAATAAGTGTTTTATCACTTACAAATATCATTTCTTTTCGTGACTTCTAGTTTTCCTAAGAATTTTGTTTTTGTGATTCAACTCTGAATGACTAAAAATATTTATTTTGGGCTTTGTCAATACACCACTTCCGTTTATATCAGGCGTGAAGTCTAATTCACATGTATGTAACTATGTCATAACTCTCAAATTTGCGCAACAACCGCTATCAGAAAGAAGTATTTTAGCACGATCATATATCATAGACACAAGGTGCAATTTTCGCAATCCTGATTTTATCTACGGAATCTTATTGTGGTCCTGTAATTCGCTAAGGTGTTTTTCTTCTAGCTTAGTTCGCTTAGTTCTAAAAACTCTACTATAGCAACAGCGGACCTTTGTGTTTTTTCAGTAGTTAGTATTTATCGATTATATTATGTTGATGCGCCCAGGGGAGCTAGCATGGTCGATCGATATGAAGTTACCGACCGATTGTCGGTAACTTCTCATCGTTCCCTAGGACAACTGCAGATCGCTAACGTACAAACGACAGTTGATATCGAATATATTAAGGACACTTAGTCATTGTGAACTGTTCGTTTGCGGTCTGCAGTTGTCCTAGGGAACGATGAGAAGTTACCGACAATCGGTCAGTAACTTCATATCGATCGACCATGCTAGCACCCCTGATGCGAAAGACAAATTTGGAATGTCTAAAAAAGATGCAAATACCTACTGATTATTTAAACAAAAGAAAAGTTTATTTTCTTATGCCGAATGTGTCCATCGTTGGTCTACATAGCCACGGATCGTGATACCATGGGTCAACAAGATAGGTAAGCAGAAATCATTAAAAATATTTTCTCACTGCTTTCTGCAATCGACGGGCGGTATCATTGTCAAATAATGACAAGCCACAAAACAATTATTATATTTGGTAAAAGGGACCATGACCCACATGTGAAATATCCTAAGACCTTATGTAGAAGTTGTTGAGACAGTAGGAGGATATCAACACCTCATCAATAAATTATTCACTTACATGTCGTGCAAAGCCTTGCACAAATGATTAAAGAACTACATATTTTAGAGATATTGTTATAATCACGTTATAATACAAGTAGTTTTTGTGAACAGTTAAATACCTTCAAAACCAAAATTTCCTCTGAAATCGTAAGTTTTATAAGTAGGTATTTAAATATACAGGGTGTTAAGGTACGTACTTGAGTTACTTTAACCAGTGATTCCTGACATTATTTGGAGTAAAAAATGTAAATAAAATTTTGGTCTCCGGTGACATTTTTGATGTTTTTTTTTTTTTTTTTTTCTACAAAAACATAAAAAATAGTAGGTGTTGGGTAGTTGGGGGCAGGGTAAGTGGTGGGGCGGTAACTCGGGAGACTGACCAATAAGGTCATGTGAAAGAATTTTTTTTTTTTTTGATTTTGAACAAAAAAATTTTTGAAAAAAAAAAAATTGTCATGAAAAAAGTCACCGGAGACCAAAATTTCATTTACATTTTTTACTCCAAATAATGTCAGGAATCACTGGTTAAAGTAACTCAAGTACGTTCCTTAACACCCTGACAATAAATGAACAAAACCTTTCCACATCTGAGAAGATATTCTTTTCCGAACCATTAAAACGGCCAGAATCTAAAACATAATATTTACTGAACACAACTTTTTATGCTCGGTCAATAAATTATTTGTCACTTGAAAATTTTTCGCACCGTCAACATTTTAGCTCACCTTACGACCGTTATTGACTATTGTATGTCATAACTATGTAATTTTCCTTTTTTTCTGTTTTTATTTTTCCTTTTTGTTCTATCCGTTTTATGTGCATCATATTTTATCGTTGATGAATTAATTGTATCATTTTGCCATTACTGTTCGATTCACAGAATTTTTTGAAAATACTTTTGTTCTTTTGGTGCAAACGATAATTCTACGAATGCTTTTATTCTTCTCAAATCACACAAATTATAAGTATTACAATATCTGGAACTCGAACACATATTCTATGTAGCTTCTATTTCAAGTGCAAATGTTGTTTTTTTTTAGTTTGTATAATTTTATGAGAGTAAAAAAATTAATCAGTGGAAACTATCTCAGATAATCTTAGCCATGATATCGAGTTGTTGATTATATGCGTTCATATATTTCTATTGAAAAAATATTTTTTTAAGTAGTTTATGCTTATATTTTTTTATAAAATAATTATGTTATTATAATCTATCGGTTTTTCTTTTCAATTTTGCCTTCAAAGCAATCACAAAATTGGATTTTCTTGAAAAGAATATATAAATATTATTGATTGTTCGAAATCAAAAGGTTACATAGTATATCAATTTAATCTCAAAAGTTATTTACACTATTTTGTTATGTAGCAATTTCTTTTTCGATTACCTAAATCTAAAACGTTGGACGTAGAGATGGTCATTTATTTATATCAAGTATTTGGGAAAGTTTTTAAGTAATTTAATATTTATGATTTCATCGCTTCGCTGCTTTATCCAAATTTCTAAAATCCGCGCCTTACCCGGACCAGAAGAAACCGCTTTAACCCCCCAGGCTTTTGGGAACAACTCGCATAGGTCTCTTAGAAATCGTTGTCTCCCTTACTATCATGGTGAGATATACGATTTAAATGGTGTTAGAAAGAGAAAACACTACTATTTATATTTAAATCTAAAAGTTAACCACGAAATAATTAAAATGTACATCTATATGAAACTAAAGCTTCCGACAACAATTTGAAAAAAAAATTTACTTTGTGATTTTTTTATTAATTATTTTTACATGAAAGAAACAAAAAAGTGAGGTGAAGATAACGTTTATAACATTTGTCTAATAAAATATGTGTGTTTTTTTTGTGTTATCAGTAATTTTAGTTAGAGTAAAAGTAAGGTGAGCCATTTTCAAAAATCTTTTTGATGTTTGCGTTGAAAATTTGAAAATTTTAATGTTTCAAAAATTATATGGTCATTTATAATAATAAAATTTGAAAGCGCATGTTTAATCACCTTTCAAAAACAGTTTTTAGTTTTCCGATACATTCTGAAATGTCCCATTTATTTTAATTTTATTGCAAAGCGGAAATATTTTGATCTTCGACAGAATATGCTGGAGGTCTGATGGGTTAAAATCTGAAGAACAATTATGAAGGTTAGTGGGATATCTGTGTACACAGAGTGAGCGTACCTACAACACTTCACACATTAGTCGATGTGAGCGACCGCGGTGCATGCAGCATGCAGCATGCAGCATTATGCAGGCCACCACGGGTAGATCCGGCTCGATGAAAGTCACCGATCCCCAATCGCCTATCGCTGCATATTATTAATATTTTACCGAAGTTGTTCGATTGCCGCGCGGATTGTGCAAGCGAACACAAGTGATGGGCATAATCGATGTATCCATTTCGAAATGATCGATGGTTCGAATTAATTAGTTATCGAAACATTTTAACAGGTTCATAATTCAATATAATGAGCTATTCGAATTATTTAGATCATCGATATATTATAATCTTGGACTAGGATTTAGATACATGAGTACTTTTTTTTCGCCATTACCCGGAAGTAACAATGAGTAATTAAAAAAAAATAAAAACAGCTCTTAGTTTTTCCGGCAAAAAATACCTACTAACCTTAATAATTTATTAAAATTTAATCCACTTAAAAGAATTGTAATATTATTAAAAAAATACAAATAAATGAAAAGAGCGATGAATCTTTTTAATTGTTTTAGTAAGTCAATATAATGGAATTCCACCACGAATTGTCGGTGTTAAAAATAAAAAATGGATATTTTGGAAAATTATGAAAATTGTTATAATATGCTTTTCGTCATTTTAATGCAATATGCAACTTCGGTAGCTTTGCTTGACACGGAAATATTTTTTTTATATTATGAAACAACTCAATATGCGGAGTCGTCTTTTTAGCGCATCAAATTTACATTATTATTTACTAACCTCCTTGAATATTGTATTATGTGGATTTTCCAACTCAAAGTTTGTCACGTCTGTTTTATTATTTATATTCTATTAAAAATGAATCGGCCATCCATCAGAGTGGGTAGCCAATATGCTTAAACCATTATTGAATGACCATCAAATCTTCAAAGCAGATTGTTAAAAACGAGAAAAAAAACTCCACGCCGATTCAGATTGCATAGAAGATGTTCTCGTTTAATTTCCAATTTTTTGCTCGAGACTCGTGAGTGTGTGTATTGTATAATAACAAATCAATGTCTAATCGAATGCCCTGACAGCAGAATGGTAAATTGCGCGCATCTCGAATCTATCGGATACCTTTAACATTTGGAAATAATATAAAAAATATACACAGAGTGCTTTATGGATGCGAGCGGTCGAAATCTTCGAGATCCGGGGTGAAGGCCTCGAGAGCTAGGAGCCGAGGAGACGGTGTTCTCAGATCTGATGAACGAGAACTTCCGATCTCTCAGAGCCTGTTTGTAAAGTTGTGAACCGCCTCACTGTTTAGTGCTTACAGATAAAATCGCAAGATTCGTGATGAAGAAGTAGGCTCTAGAATTGTCTTACATGGTTGTATAATTTTATTAGCGAATATATCACAATAGTGAGAACATTTATGTTTCCAAAAAGTATTGTATGAAGAGATATATTCCTGAAAGTGAGTGGATGGGTGTTTGGTAGTGTGGGGTTAAACAATTATTGCTTAAAGGGATGTGTATTCCTGAAAAGTGGGTGGTTGTTCGATAGGGTGGGGTTAAACAAATATTGTATAAACAGATGTATTCCTGAAAAGTGGTGGGTGTTGTTCGGTAGAGTCGGGTTAAGCAAATATTGTATAAATAGGTATTCCTGAAAAGTGGTGGGTGTTGTTCGGTGGGGTGGGGTTAAACAATAATTGTAAAAACAGATGTATTCCTTAAAAGTGGTGGGTGTTGTTCGGTAGAGTCGGGTTAAGCAAATATTGTATAAATAGGTATTCCTGAAAAGTGGTGGGTGTTGTTCGGTGGGGTGGGGTTAAACAATAATTGTAAAAACAGATGTATTCCTTAAAAGTGGTGGGTGTTGTTCGGTAGAGTGGGGTTAAACAAATATTGTATAAACCGATGTATTCCTGAAAATTGGATGGGTGTTGTTCGGTAGGGTGGGGTTAAACAATATTTGTAAAAACAGATGTATTCCTGAAAAGTGGGTGGATGTTGTTCGGTAGGGTGGGGTTAAACAATAATTGTATAAACATATGTATTCCTGAAAAGTGGGTAGTTGTTGTTCGATAGGGTGGGGTTAAATAACTTTTGTATAAACAGATGTATTCCCGAAAAGTGGATGGGTGTTCGGTAGGGTGGGGTTAAACAAATATTGTATAAACAGATGTATTTCCATTCCAATCTTCCAAATAATTATAATAAATTATGAAATTCGCCCATTTAAATAAAATTAATATAAAAATTCGCCTTCCCCTTTTCTATAATTTAAAGTGATGTCCTGAAGGGTGAAAGTCAGAAATAGTTGGTTAAAAAAACCCTTTTCACTTATTTTTAATTGCTTATACTATAATTATTATAAATTTAAGTGATTTTCACAACACCGGCAAAATACAAAACTTAATAATTTAAAATTTCCTATGTAATTTTTACACATTAATGAAAAAATAGGGAAACTTGTACATTACGTTTTTTTTACATTAGCTCCACACAGGAGGCCCTGAAGAAAAAATATCCCTCAGGGCCTATGTCATCTTTGGGGATGCTGTGTGGAGGGTATTTCTAAGGCAAGGAAGGAGAGGAAGTTCTGGAAAGGAAAAAGGTATAAAGGTTGGGTAGGAATCTGGGATTAAGGGTATCCAAATCATCCGCCGCCAAGACCTAGACAAACATCACCCCATGAACCCGGGCACCCCTGCTAAGTCACCAAACGTGGCGAACCACTTGGGGTGACCTATGGCAGAGGTGTTGGTTATCCAATAAATGGTTCCCGGGGCGGCGGTACCCATACCCGCCTTCCAAATTGTACACGTAACACGTATGTACGTAGAATGAATATTTTTCAAAGGTTTATTTTGTGTTTCATTAAAAAAATCAACAACAAAAAAAATCTGTATGGCACCATCGGCAATATAGCTGATTTCATGGTTTTATAGTTTATCACGGCTATTAGTGAAACCAAACCACAATTAGTGAAAACAAACCACATTATAAATGAAAGTTTTTATCTCAACCTAGTGTTTGGTCATGAATGAAGCGGGCTGTACGACCCGGATGGCCAGGGAATGACTGGCTGTAGTGTTAGCCACAATACATAGTTTGGTGGATATCTGCTGCGACCCGCCTCAGATCCTGTACAAAGCAGGTCGCCGACCGACCTACAGACAGCAAACAGTACAGACACTGAGACACTACAGGCCAGACCGGTGGTTCAGCAGACAAAATTCGGAAACTCCTGCTGACAGGTCGCTACTCACTCAACAAACTGTTGCTCATATGTCTCCTTCCCCAAACCCAATACTTAAAATTATTTAAGTACAATTTATTCAACGTACCAGGAAATCCTGGTTTACGAAAAAGAACCACATTCCCCTCTCTGACATTTTCTCCATCCTCAAAGATCGATCTCGCAATGTTTGGGCAGAGTATTGGCACATTGCTTAGTCAATCCGAGGGAGCCTGTTATGCCTCAATACAAAGGACCATCTCATCAAATCCGTGGTTTCAACAATTCCCCCATTTTTCCAAAAATAAATTTTCTCACTTATTCAAATGAGAATTGAACATTGTTCCGTTCTTTCTCACCTTTTTTAAAAATCAAGTCCTTGATTCCCCAGATTGTACATTCTGTGGTCTAGAAGTGGGAACTATATCACATATTTTATAACTAGATCACATATTTTTTGGTTGTCACTCTCTAAACAAATTTCCTCTCTTCTATCAAGCCTTATCTAAAATTGCCTCCCCGCCATTCAACGTCTCATTTTTTCTAACGGCCGGTGTTCCTAACATTTATATCGATCAATCTGAATCTCCGATCAGCTAAGTGATTTTTTTTAGCAACGATCGATTCACCTGCTGGTCGGAAAGTTGTATTGGGAAGATCGTATTTGAGCCAAAATTTTGGCTCAACAGTTAATCAGTAGGATTGGGAACAACGGCCGTAAGTCTGAACTCGACTCCAATCTTCCATATAATTTTGAAATTTGCAGATTGAATAATATTAATATAGTAGCTTCTGCCCGCAACTTCGTCTTCGATTAGTACTTCGATTAGCCTATTTTCTTTTCGTAGGTCCCATCTATGTTTATACCAAAATTCTTATCCTATTTATTTAAAATATCCATAATTCTTGATTCGATTCAAGGGTGAGAACTTCAACAAATTTCACTAATTTAAATATTTTCTAAAATAGAATTTTTGTTTAACAATCATTGCTTTCAAAATATTATTCTCAAATTTTGACATTTTCTATTAACAATAATTATTATTTGTAATACATGGAAAATAGCAAGCTCTGGGTATAAATTATAGCCTATATATTATTCTGACTTGAGAGCTATATTATTGTAAAGTTTCATTAAAGTCCATTCGCTGGTTTTTGCGTGAAAGAGTAACAAACATACTTACATCCATACAAACTTTCGCGTTTATAATATTAGTAAGATAGTAAGATAAATTCACATTTCCTCTCTCCATAATTCAAAAATATAGCCTAGAACAACCCTTGAAGTATGAAAACCGGAAACATTGAAAAACAATATATATATATTTCGCAACAATAAGTTCAAGCCACAAAATAATTTTATTTTTCAATTTATTTAAGTTGGTGTCTTCAGATCCCTATATACTCAACTATTCTTTTGCAGGTCTCCTTTCCGAAACACTCAACACTCACTGTTCCACATAGGTACTAGGAAATCGTTGTCCTCAAATCCAAGTTACCATCATAAGTTAAAGTCTAATTTGTTTTGTTTGCAGATTTAATGAGGTATCTTCCAGGTCGCAACTCACTCATTTGTTCCCCTAGGCCTACTTTCCTTAACACACAATACCCACAGCTCACAACTCTACCAGGAAATCCTGTTCCACAAAAATAACTCGCCACGATAAGTTCAAGCCGCAAAGTGATTTGTTTTATTTGCAAATTTAATTAGATACCCTCCACCCACCTGTGTATACAATTTGTGCATAATCAGTATCCATATAGAGATATTCTGTAAACAAACCGTATTATTCATTACGGCTTTTTTATTGAATTTTCATTCACAGGCCATCGTTAAATCTCAGATGAGTATGATTTATAATTATTTTAACCCGTTTCGAACGAAAAATTGTTAATATTTTTTGTCACACCAAAGTACATAGTTCCAACTGCTCGTAGGTAGTAGATCTATGTTATCCTTTTTTGAGGTATGAGATTAGGTTAGGAAAAGCGATGGGGAAAGATGGGGACTTTTCGGAAGTATTACGTTTGGTCTCTAAATGGTGATCGATCTGTCACCAGAGCCGATACAAAGAGTAAGTGAACGAGGTGCAAACATATATGATAATATTGTATAAATTTATTTTTTTGTGAAACATCCTACAAAATGATCTATTTATAGAGGACGTACTTGACTTGCTTTCTTAACCAGTGATTCCTGACATTATTTGGAATAAAAATGTAAATGAAATTTTGGTCTCCGGTGACATTTATAATGTTTTTTTTTCAACTAAAAATATTAAAAAATCTGTAGGTTTTGGATAGTTAGGGGCGTAGTGAGGGGTTAGGTTCCTCGGCTGAGTGACCAGTGACATGTGGAAGTTTAAAAAAAAAATTTTTTTTGAAGGAAAAAAAAGACATCGAAATAGTCACCGAAGACCAAAATTTCATTTACATTTTTTACTACAAATAATGTCAGGAATCACTGGTTAAAGTAAGTCAAGTTAAGAGTGTCTGTGACCTATGGTAGGCGGATGGCGTAGATTAGATTTTTACACGAATCTACTGTTTTATTTCGATATTGATGAAATTTTCCACATTTGACTTTCAAATTTTATGACTCCCCTAAAAATTTTGACATTGATGATTCATGACAATTCCAAAACACATAATAAAAATTACTGCCTTCAAAAATGCACAATACTAAAAACCACAAACACAATCAAATATCTAGGAGTAATTATGGATAAAAATTTGAATTGGAAGGAACAAATATGTCAAGTTGTAAAATAAAATTAGAAAATTAATATAATACACATTTTTAAGAATCAGAAATTTTTGTCTTTAAAAAACCTGTACCTATTTTATATTATATTATGCCTTGGTTCAATCAACTTTACAATATGCTATCATTAGTTGGGGATCCGCTAACTATTCTTACTCCAATATAAGTTGTACAGAGATTAATAATTAAAATCATAAAGAAAACCTCCCGACTACCTAGCGGATCGATTATTCGAAGAATTTCAGATGCTTTCATTTAAAGATTTATACACTAAAAATGTTTTAATTCAAATCATAAAAGAAAAAGACAAGTATCAATTTCTAACTGAAAATTTTTCCATGCCCAAAATTAAACACTGCCTTTGCACAAAATTATTATACTTACCGAGGAAGTATTTTTTTCAATCAACTACTGGAAGAAATTAGAAACATACATTAGCGACAAACTTACCAAAAAAATGTTTCCAATTGAATTAATCTTAAGAATAACTCATCCAATTAGTTTCCTTAAGTGACATTCCCTTCCTCAAATAAGTTTAAAATTATTTTATTATTAATTACTACTTACAGTGTTATTTTTTTATGTAACCATAGTATTATTAAGGTAGAATCATACCGGGTCGACGTACGTACGCATCGCTACACCTAACGATGCTTAGCAACCATACATTTTCTATGAAAATGGCCACAGACATCGTACGTCGCGATGCGTGTGGCCGATGTGATTCTAAAACATACATTTTCATAGAAAATGTATGGTAATAATAATAATAATAATTGGATGACTTGTATAGCGCCGTTTTTGTGAAAAATCACCTCAAGGGCGCTGGGCGGTAAGTAGCCCAGATATTGTTAGGCGTAGCGATGCACACGTACGTCGACCCAGTATGTATTTACCATTAATCAATCACTTTTAAATATCTGTAATAAAACAAAACAATGTACACTCCTCTACAAGCCACAAGCTAATGCTTCTATGGAAGAGTAGTCTTAAAATAAGTGATTGTAAAAAAAACAATGTAAATCATATATGTATTATGTATGTACTTACCTTTTTGAATAAACAAATAAAAAAAAATAAAAACAAAAGTAAAGTCGCTGATTTAAAAAAAAAAAATCTGTGTAAAGCCCGGGTAACGCCGGGGGTTAATGCCAGCTAGTAATAGTATAAGTTGCGGCAGGTTGCGAACTCGCGACCATTGCCATTGAGGTCGTCAAATTAATAATTATTATAGTCTGTCGTTCTCGATTCATTTGCTATCCACCAATATCCGGCGGTTGACTCTGAAAACCTCTCGGTAACCATCACATCCGCCTTGCGAGAGTTCAAGCTTTGAAAGTTTTAAGATAACATCCGTGTTATATTATGGATTGCTTTTCGATCTGCTATACGATAAGGCTTAGGTATATTTTAGATATTTCGCACACGCAAATTAATTTCTATCATCTTACGTGTCATGTTAATCTTGGATATTAATTATTAGCTCACTTGAGCTCGGGTCACTGACCTACTTAATTTACTTTAAAAAAATGCAAAAAGTAGGTATAATATGTAAATTTATAGTGATGCAACCATTGTTCCGATGCATCACAGAACTCTTAAGGTTATCTTAATCCTCGAGTATCGTACGATTATAATCCCTTGAAGATTAATTAAATAAATATGGACAAAGAACGTTAAATTACATGATTCCCAGTTGTTTAAATATGTTACAAAACTGTGCCCAAAACAAACAATTGGTGAATTTACTGAAGACTTGGCTTACGGAAAGAATTAATTTGTTTTAGCTTACAATGACATATTATTCTAAAGACAGAAATTGTTATTAATGTTTTCATAATTTTTCTTTTATCTGTATTTCTGTAAAAAGTTTAATTTTATTTTATATCTATAATTGTAAAAATGTAACTTTTAAATCACTGTAATAAGATCTTTAATGTAAAGAACCCGTTAGACAAACTGCTAAAAAGTAAATAAAAAGTTTAAACCTTGGTTACTGGGAGCATTTAATCATCTACTCTAATTTTTTTTTTCACCAAAATGTATTTCGGAGCATTGAGTCATCCAGGAGTTCTTTGATCTTCCTCTGGATGACTGTCGATGAAGCTCTATAGACATTGCCTGCTTCATTATGTTTATACAATTTAATTATATAAGGTATATTTGCGGCACGTTCCAGAGTGGAAGATTCTCTCAATAACGCCCTGGTGGAACACCATTCTGAATTAAAATGGTGCTAGTAGATCTGAAGAGCGAGGTACTTCCCCACATTCCTCTCCCCATCTCCTTCCCCTCCGCACTTATCTTCAGCCTCTCAACATACCCCAATTAGGGATGCCACAGTCTCACTGGCTCCAGATGGAAGCAGTTCGGACTCTTCTGAGGTATTCATATAAAAAAAGTTGCATTGTTTAATTTTTTTTTTTGCGAGTTATGTCAACCATTTTTTAGTCTACTGCTGACTGTTCACCATTGGACTTAATATTCATACTATTTTAGTAACTATCATCCGTGCAGATTTTCAAGATCGCAGATTGCAGATCCGAACAAATTTAGTGTGCAGTCTTAGCCATTTTTAGTATAATAATTAAAAATCGTATATTCGTTCGTTGGTTCCTCTTTTGGATGCCTGTACAGATAAATTTATAGATCCGTATATGAATGTTGGATTTTTTACCGAGAAACTTAAAAAACTTAAAAAATTAAAAATAACATTTTATTTTTAAATTTTAACAACGGTTATTTCAGCTTGTGTAGTTAACAAGAATTAAAGTGTATGTCTGTCACGTTACTTGCAATGGTGCGTTCTTACACTGTGAAATAAATAAAAAAAAAAAAAAAACGCATGTCATTTAGCTCGAGGGCTAGGGGTTAACAGCTAATATCGATATCGGTACACTTTTTGTAGAGACTTGAATTTTTGTATCCGCCATAGAAGGATCCGAACACGAAGGTTACACTTTCACATATTTTTAATGTCAATGCATAGGTCGTGTGCTGCGCGGTTCGCTTGTTATATCTGTGTGTGTGTGTGTTTTTTTTATATCTGCGTTTTTGTTTCTGCGATGCTCGGATCGGTTCTTCTTCTTTGTTAGCGATATCCTGTTACTACGTGTTTTTTAGATTGCGAATTTAATCGTTATTCGATACCGTCCGAGGAGTACCTACGATGTGCGCGCTAGTTCGATTTAGTGATGGGAAAATTTGTGATTATATCAGCTATTTCGAAATATGTTATTAACTATTTAAGACGATAGACTTCGCTTTTCGGCCCATACAAAAAGGACGCCCGGGAAAAAACACCTTTCTACATCGAAAATTGCACAAAATGAATATATTTTTTTATACTGCCTTCTAGAGGGTGAAAACTATGTCGGTATGTTTTCGAATTTTCGATGCGTTTCGTATTAACGTAAACATTCACTGTCAAACATGTACGATTTATCAAAAAATATTATTTAAGGAAAAAGTGCTGCTAACTCAACTCATAAATAATTATAAAATTATAAAAACCTACCGACGTAGCTTCTTCTTTCTAAAAAATATATATTTTTTAAAATTTCAATTTCGTGAAAGTTTCGGTATAGAAAAGTGTATTCTCCATAAACCCCTTTTCGAGCGATTTCTGTAGGTAAATTTGATCGTTGTCTCATTCGCACATTTCGCATTCGCATGTATTGTAAGTGTGCGTGAGCTTATTGTGAGCGGGACAGAATGACAATCGCGGGTGTTCCGCGTGTCGTTCAAAGTCTAGCCTCTTAAGGTTGAGATGTTTCAAACTTTTGTCGCATTATTTGTTGATTAGCTTCGTTTGAACTCTTGCCATTTGTACAACCAACTTTGAACGTGATCACCTGACAAGCATAGATCATGATGTAGTATAGTTTTAAGACAATTTTGCGTTGTCCTCTAGGTAAATAATTTTTTTCGCTTACATGTTTTGTTGTTTTTCTGGTGTACCTTTTTTAAATACATATTTTTAATGTCACTTTTCTTTTATTGATTGCATGAATGAAGTGGAATCTTGGAAGTGGAAATTAACCCACTTGTCGACATCCGGTCGAGCTGAAACTCGGCAGACATACTCGTTGTCGATAATAATGAATGAACTGAATATTATCTTGGAATATGGGAATTAACCCACTTATCGTCAGTTGATATACGAAATAAATGTCGATTCTCTCCAATTGGGATTTGGTTCAGGGGTTAGCGTATTTCACCCCAGTTCCTTGGGAGGAAAGTTCAATCCCCAGTCAAAAAAAGTTTTAAAATAGATGTATCATAGTAAAACAAAACAAAAAATTATGCGGGTTGATTTTTTCGTCACTAAAATCGGAGTCGTCCTTTTCCGAGCGTTTAATTCGAAATATCGTTCTAGCAAAAATGTTTCGAAACCGGATGTGACTGAGCCCATCACTAGCAGTCATTGATAAAGGATATTATAGAAGATTGATTGCCAAAAAACAAACATATCGATCAGTCTGGTTTATATGAACCGTTAGGTTGCCCAACAATAAAATTTTATTGTCCTACATTTATTGCACAGAAAATTCCTACGCTTAAGTTGAAGTCTTTAGTTATTATTTTCTTATTAATCGAACCGAAACCACCGCCATCTGTATTAATAATTTTAATAATGTAATTTATAAAACATAATTTTAAAAAAAATATCAAAAAACGCTTTTTATTCTGTACATCTTTTCGAAAATAATGACTTGAAAACGGTTATTCATAACTAGTAAACGGCTAGGCGGTGGCAAAACGAAGAATTCCATGATGCGAATCCGCAAAAACATCATTCCGAGATATTGAGGTTTGAAGTTTAGAATTGAAATGTTATTGTTAGGTATTACTAATTCATATCAATTCTAAATTTCAAACCTCAATATCTCCGAATGATGTTTTTGCAGATTCGCGACTTGGAATTCTTGGTTTTGCCACCGCCTAGCCCCTTACTATATAACTAAGTAACTAATAAACCATCACACCGTTTCCCCGCAGGAGTAGGCAGAAAGGACGGACCGCCAAACAACTCGGTCTTGGCACACACTTCTTGCCTCGTTCACATTCATACATCTGCTCATACATACTCTTCTATTATTCATATGCTAGGCAAAAATATATAATACTGAAAAAATCTAATTTTATTTATTTATTTAAACTTTTCATACTAATAATATCAATATCTTGTAAAAGTCTATATTTTTACCGTGAAATATGTTTTTCAGATTTTTCACTCAGTTATCATCATTTGTCACACAGATTTTATTTCCGATAGCTAGCTTTATTGTTATTAATTTTAATTTATTTAATCCCATAACATAAAGATTTTTTACACTGTATCTTTAATAATGTGAGCATCACTGGGTACTTTACCCGTGCTGAGGCCCTCATTTTACAATTCAATTACAAGATTTAATTAATACTTTTGCTATTGAGACGAAATTGTAACTTTTTATTATTATTTTTATTGCACTTATCTTAAAAACGATCACCGAAGATATTAAAGGAGTCATAGCGAAGATCCGGTCCCGTTTTCAGCAGTAACAAAGCCGAATCAAAGTGTTCCAGAATGGGTTGGTTTGAAGCTAAGAGTATGGATATTAGAGAGACGGCATGTGAAGTGTGCCCGCGCGCTCCAAGTGTGCCTTTTTGAGAATTCTACCCACATGGCTGACATTGGCTGTCACCATGTAAAATGGCTGCTGTCGGAACGTATTAAACGTCCAAAAACCAGCAGCCAATGTAAGCCGTTTGGGTAAAATTCTCGAAAAGGCACACTTGGAGCGCGCGGGCACACTTCACATGCCGTCTCTCTAATATCCAATATCCATACTCTTAGGTTTGAAGTTATTTGAGTTATTTGCGTGTCCGGGAAGGCGGATGTTGGAACGAGATTTAGGCTTCTAGCAACAACCCGACAGCCCAACAACCGCCTCGTGGGTGTAGTGAACAACCTTTCACAACTTCAAAATAATAATAGCCCTAGTACAACATCATGTTGTAAATGTAAACACTGTTGTGTTTAATGTATATGTATACCTAATATCCTAAAAACCTGAACATAAGTGCAACTTTCGCGGTGTCGACAGGCTTGTACCAATCTTACACCAGGCGGATGTAACCCACATATTTTATCGGATTACCTTGAATTTGCATCCGAGGCACATATTTTTCTCCTATTTAGCGGGATTATACCGGGTGCCACAGAAATAACTGACCCCTTTAATTTTTATTTCTCCGGAGTTCACTCTCGGGCTAAACTACCCTAAAGTACCTAATTAATTTAAGACCCATTGACCAGCGGCTAAGAATTAAATTTCCAAAATGCTTGCGACTGTACAGAGAGTTTCCGATGAGAAAGATCGATTAATCCCCGTATCAATTTAAAAAAATTAAAAATACAATATCGATTTATTTCATTAAAAACTTGCTTTAATATATACATACATTCAAGTAAGCATTAAACATGCTCAAAACGCATGGTGATACGCATTATTAAATAACGTGTACTTCTTATAAGTATTTTTTGATCATAAGTATTTATGATTTTATAATAATGTCTAAACATCGTGTAAAAAAAATCTGAAATATTTTAGTTTGTAAGATCTTAAATAAATAGAAAATCTCAGGTATTTTCGTCACAAAACACGTTCTCGAATTTATTTTTTAATAATTTCAATTGACCTAAAAATTTCAAATATTAAAAATAAACTTAGTTTTTCAAAATTTAAAAAGTGCGTTTACCAGAAAAAATAACAATCTTTCAAAATCAATTTGTTTTTTTTTTGTAAAAAATAGTCGATACGTCTAGAATTTGATTTAAAAAGGACAAATTTCCGGTATTGTTTGGTTATATCTACTCTCTTTTAGCCAGGGGTAGGTACTCCTATTCATATACATACATTCATAAAACACGTTTTGTAAATTGAAGATGCACTTTATCATAATTTTTTTATTCAGATTGTTTGAACAAAATCAGACAAGCGATAAAGTTCGTATCTACCTGTCGTTTTCAAAATTGTAATTATGATATTCCCCTGATTTTTCACGGGTCTGCGCCAGTACCTACTAAAATGAAAAAGTTTTATTTCGAGTCACATTTACGTGCTTTTCGATCAACCTTGTAAACCAACCAAAATGCAGTCAGGTTTTTTGCATGCAACCTGTAAATAATAGTACAACATCAATAGTAGGTGCTTTGAATAACAGACATTATTTTAATTTATTTCGTATACACCGACCGATTGATTACGTCATTTATAACCATATTGTTCAATCACGAAAAGCTCCCAAGTTGTGAATTTGTTTACCTTTTTAACATTAACCCGCCCACGACAGTTCCAGACAGTCAATAATTTCAAGAATTTATTCATTTCAAGTATGTATTTGCGTCAGTGATGCAATTAAAAGGGTACAGATCAGTGAGATAGAATACCCTAGATTGGTTTTGGCCTTAAAAACGGTACTTGAATTTCCGAGCCGTTGGGATTAGAGATGGGTATGATTCGCCATGCAAACGACTCGGTGGTATATTTTAGATACCAGCAATCTACGGTCTCAAGGAAATACTTTTATAAATAATATATTAATGTTTGTGACAGACATAGCTATAAAAGCGACAGCATTTTTTGACTTGGCCTATTCAGCATATCACAAGAAAGGATCTATCAATAAAGAATGGCAACGTTTGCTCGAAATATATGACGAAAGACTAATATCCTTATTAATAAACGGGAAAGGACCCACAGGAGAGGGGTGAAGTAGGGCTGGTGGGAGAAGGGGGAGGGGGGGGGGGGGGCAGAGGGAGGGATTGCAAAGGAGACACAGTAACGATAGCAGCGGGAAATTTGGAAAATCCATGCTTCCCACACTGATAGCTGTATGCTGCCTGCTTACGGTGGGAAAACCTTATGAATTATTCGTGCACGCATCACACGGAAAAAACTGTGTATCCAAAAGGACTTCGATAAACAGAATTATAACACAAACACTATCTTTGGGTGGCATTTAACGCTTGCCGGGTACTCACTAGTTTAATACATAAGTACTCTTAAATACAGGATGTGAGGGATCTAATCCCCCGGAGGATTTTAATCAGCGATTCCTGAGCATCTTTGGAATAAAAAAACGTAGAAGTCTTTTTGCTGCCCGATGTTATTTTTTTCCATTAAAAACAAATCAAAAAACTATTCAAGGAAAGTTGGTTCTATTTCGGTTAAAATTCAGAATGCGAGATCTTAATGTCATCCCTTTCCCCCAATGAAAAGTGATAAAGGTTTGTTTGCCATCTAAAATTGTTTAAAAAAACCTTTCTCGCCCGGTAAAGGAGAGAAAAATTAGTGCAAGTTTGATTTTCATAAATCAATTTTTAATTTATGGTGATTTATTTTTGGGGCATTAAGCCGTGTAGCTCTTCTGCCTTCTTTAACCGACGATTACTCTATCCGAAAAGTTAGCTAAAGAAGGAGGAAGCGCCGCACGGCAAAATACCACAATAATACTGTGAAAATCTCAAGTCGTATTCAATTTTGTAATGTGTTTAATTCTGAGGTAAAACGATAAAAAAACCTTCGTTATTCGTTTCGGTGACATGGTTATGAATGTTAATCGACGTAAAAACAATTCTAAGGGAGGAATTATTACCAAGTAATATTATTTATATATCTTAGCAGGGGTGCCCGGGTTCATGGGGTTCATTGTCTAGGTCTTGGCGGCGGATGATCTAGACACACTGAACCCCAGATTCCTACCCAACCCCCATACCTTTTTCATTCCCAGAACTTCCTCTCCTTCCTTTCCTTAAAAATACCCTCCACACAGCATCCCCAAAGATTACATAGGCCCTGAGGGAAATTATTTTCCTCAGGGCCTCCTGTGTGGACCTAATGTCAAAAATAAAAAAATAATCAGAATGTACCTACCTACTCGCGGGTTATAGAAATCTTTAGGATTTTATATCGTGGTCACCGATTGTTTGTACGATTTTCTATACAATTTTTCAAACGATTTTTCTTGGAGTATAAGTCATTAATTGTTTTTTCATCAATGAAATGCTAAACAATTGTAATAAATTCCCTGTGGATGAGAATCCCATCTTTACCTGGATGCTTGCAATAAATTCTTGCAATAAATATGCAAATATAGCTACGTGTGAGTGTTGCAAATCTGACTTTTCCTTGTGGGAAAAATGCTTACAAAGGGCTTATTAATAATTTTATATCCATTGTATTCTATCGACTGTTTTCAATAATTAAACAAATTGTCATTGTGTACTGATTTTAAAAAAAAACAATAAACGTAAAACTATGATTATTGGTGGGATATCGTAATCGTCAAGTAAGAATAGTTCCAGTAAAAAAGTTCGTTTTTCAAAACACAGGTCTCTTCTAATTCGTATTGTATCTTTACAAAACAATATATTCAAGAATTCGTGGACAAGAAACTGTCGGTCCCAATCCATCTCACGGTTTTTAGGATTCATTTTTTTGATTTTGTGGAAAACTAAATGTATTTCAGCGTACTTAGAATTACTTCATTTTTTTACTATTCCTAGAAAACTTTATGTGAATCAGTGGCGTGAGATTCATTTTTTTAATCTTTTTTCATACATTGAATTGAAAACTTAAAAAAAATTGTGTATCGGGTATATATAATTTTTATTCTCAGCTTCTAAATTTTTGCACTCAGAAATACTGATGATAATGTGGTCATGGTCTTAAATCTATCGCGTGACTGTGGTACATGGTGCATAGATCTCAGCGTTGAACACAATATTTTCAAACATCTTTCCAAGAAATCTCTTTAAAAGCTTCCTAGAAACGATACTCATGGAACCAAAACAATTATTGCAAACCATTAGCAATGTTGATCGTTTTAAATTTATGTTATGTAATTTTTACTTGTACCTACCTACCTTTGTTTCATGCAACACAAATAATAGGTACTATAATATAAGAATTCTGTATAACACATTGAAAATTATTTCAATTTTTATTGTACAACCTTTAATCAACAATTTTCTATTGTTTAAATTCTTTTAATTTATTATAATATTCACGTGAACCAACTTTTTTGTGTCGAACCATATGACGATCTTGGCCTTCGTAAACATGGACTGAATATTATTTTTGAACCGGTTTGTAGCTTGAGTGGACAAATGCGTCGGGTTTTCCTCCTAGGCGTCGCGGGTTCAATTCCTTTGCTACCTCTATTTTCCGCTTATAATTATGTCGACAGGGGAAATTCAAATACTGTCTTGTTATTCCAAACCACGGAATGTTTCTTTCTTAATAAAAAAATATTTAATTAGAATGCTATATAATTATGTTTTTTGAACACAATTGAATGTGACTGTATTAGAAGGCTGTAGGTATGTCTGTGAACATAATTCAATGTTTTTTTAAATTATTTTTTATACTAGCTCCACACAGGATGCCCTGAGGAAAATAATTCCCCTCAGCGCCTATGTCATCTTTGAGGATGCTGTGTGGAAGGTATTTTGAGGAAATGAAGGAGAAGAAGTTCTAGGAAGGAAAAGAGTATGAGGGATGGGTAGGAATCTGGGGGTCGGTGTCTCTAGGAATGACAAACATATGAATCCATCCCTCCCCCTGCGGTGCAAGGCAATGTTCCGGGAGAATCCGGCTGGAGAGATTAAAAGGTTTCCCTCAACCAGTCTCTCCTGATCCTGCCACGTAGCTAGTGGGCCGATGCATACACCGCAAAGACCCGGACAAACCTCACCCCCCATGAACCCGGACACCCCTGTTAAGTCACAAAACGTAGCGAACCACTTGGGGTGACTTATGGCAGAGGTGTTGGTTATCCAATAAATGCTTCCCGGGGTGGCGGTACCCATATCCGCCTCCCAAATATAAACACTATGTAACTAAATAAAAATACTGTAGGTATGTATATGTTTGTGAACATGATTGAATGTGACTGAATAAGATGGGTGTATTTATGTGTATGTTTATGAACACGATTGAATGTGACTGTATTAGAAGGCTGTAGGTATGTATATGTCTGTGAACACAATTCAATGTGACTAACTAAGAAGACTGTAGGTATGTATATGTTTGTGAACACGATTGAATGTGACTGAATAAGAAGACTACCTATATAATGTTTGTTCATGATTAAATGTGACAGTATGTACCTGATAATATCGTGAACTATGATTAAATTCAAAACTGTGGCTGAATATGAGAACTGTACCTGATTGCAAACATGGCTGTATATATACGATTAAATGCGAACGCTGCATATAATGTAATATTACTAAATAAGAAGATTGCACCAGTTTTTGCGAATGGCTGAATATTAGTGACTGAAAATTTGTGCCAGCAAACAGAATGTGATTCTAAATAATATTGAATATGACTGTAGTTGGTAAGTCACTAAACCTGACCGCGATAGCAATATTCCAACAATATTCCGCGATAACAATATTCCAAAAAAACAGAATGAAATTTTACTAAAAACGACGTACTTGGCTATAATAGCTGCGTGGGCCGTGGACCCGTCTCCCGTCCCGGTCTCTCGGAGACTCGGAGAACGCTCAGCGCGGTGATGAAACAGCGAACGCCCACTTTCTAGGTTAGCCCGTATATCAAGTACCAGCCGAATCGCTTCCGGTTCGCTCTCGTCTTCGAGACAATCGTCACATTATATCAATCTCTCAAATTTGGACCAAGCGGAAATTGGATACTGCCGGAGTTCCTAGTTCCTGTACCTAGACGAACTCACTAGATATCTGTGCCCAGGGTTGGGCAGTATTTGAAATATAAATACGTATTTGGTATTTGTATTTCAATTACTTCCTTAAAATGTATTTTGTATTTGGTATTTTATATACCTGATGCTGAAGTATTTTGTAATTAGTATTTCAAATACTCGTGGCTTCAAAATACATTTTCACACAAATACATTTAGCGATCTTATGATAATGAAAAATAAGCTGACTCATACATAGACTAAAAACACTAGAATCCAGAGCAAAATATATTATTTTTTAGAGTTGGCCACTTTATTGTAGGTACCACAGCTAAAAGAGTGCTTAGAAAGAAGATTCGATAAGTTTTATTAAACTGTCGCCTGAAATAAATGAAGCCTTATTACCACCTTAGTCACAAAATGCCAGAAAGCATCGGAGGAGAGGCAATGAATTCAAAATCTTGCAATTCATACCTTGGAGGCAAATTATAAAAAAATCTGAAATAATGCCCGAGAACAGCAGGAGTAGCAGTACTAATAAGCTGATGCTTTTATTGGTTTTGTGTACAGGGACAGTGATGAACCACAGACATTAACAATCCAATTAGAATTAATCAGCTTCCTAAACGATAAAAGTAATGAGCATACCATTCCTAAAAACTATTCAAATATAAAAAAAAGTATTTATACAATTTAACATAAGATACGTTTTTAGATTTTCACGGCCAAAAGCATTTTACTTGTTTGTTTTTGGGGTGTTATGCCGTGTTGTGCTACCTCCTTCTTTAGCCGACGTTTCGGACAGCGTTGCAGTGTCTATCATCAGGGCAGATCCGTCGATGTGATCGTCGACGGATCTGCCGGATCTGCTCTGATGATGGACACTGCAACGCTGTCCGAAACGTCGGCTAAAGAAGGAGGTAGCACAACACGGCATAACACCCCAAAAACAAACAACGAAAATTTTACATAAGTTTGCGCTCATCAAGACCTGTAGAAAGAATATTTTTTTAGCAGGTTTTTATTCGTTTTCCAACAAGAAACCATTTGTCTGATAATGCATTTAAAAATCTAGTGTTCATAAAATGAAATTCTTTTTTACTGATAAATAGGCTGGGCTGGATTAATTTCTATTTGCATTACCTAACACCTGGGTCCTATACCACAATTTTACAAGTCTGCGGAGTGGAGCGGAGATGTGACGTGCCTTTTGGGCAATATGATTAGTCAATTTTCTCACGACTCTGCTTCGCTCTGCTCAGCTTTGCTTTTATGGAAACACACTCTTAGATAAGGGTACTTACGACAATTTATTGCAATCAAAAGTTCTGAAAGTATTTTGTAATTTGCATTTTGTATTTTAAATAAAAATGGTTAAAATACTGTATTTTGTATTTCAAAAACACGACTTGAAAGTATTTCGTATTTTAAATACACGACTTGAAAGTATTTTTTAATTTGTATTTTATAGCAAAGCATGTATTTTGCCCAACCCTGTCTTTGCCTACTTGCTGCTTGCCGGCGAGAGGCGAGGCTGACCGTATTATTATTATTGTCCTCGATTTACAAAGATGGCCGTGAAATTGATCATTTTGCTGATAATTATACTTGTATTATTGTTATTAATATGCATACTAAAATTGCACCGAATCATGGTTAAACGTTGGACACTAGCGTCCACCATCTATATGAATATTTTTTTTCATCACAAGTTTTTGATTTCTATTCGGTTTAAACTCTGGGGGATATCTTTTACCTCAACAGAATTCACAAGAAATGCCAAACTTTATCTTACTTGGTACTTAAATGGAAACGGGGAAACTAATTAAGAATTTAATAAATAAGTATAAATATATTATGGGTCTGTAAAATAAAATGATATGTGAATATAAGTTTCTACTCAGTCGTAAATGAACTTATACTAAGTCAAATGGGCACATAGATTTTAATGATATTTCCTTATTTTAATGATATTTCCTTATTTTAATGATATTTCCTTTGTGTAATGATATTTCCTTATTTTAATGATATTTCCTTATTGGTATCAAACAATATATATACATCATATTCTAGGTCCCGCGTATATTAAGGTTTTCCTTTCGTTTTCCCAAACACGTTCATTAAAGAACATATAATATTGTATATTATTATTAAAATATAGGTATACCAGGATTAAATAATAGCTCCCAAGTATATCCTCTGTGCAAACTGTGTCTAAATTTCTCCAATAAACAGTGTTAATCTGAAGTGATCTCTCAGGTAAGTAAGGTCCTGTACATTTTCTGCCTGTACAGAAGTAAATTAAATAATCTATGTACATTTTAACGCAGCATCGCGTCCATTGGTCAAATGAATTTTACATAAATATAGAGGACGGCGCAAAGGTTGTCACCCGATGTTCTCTGGCTGTATTTTTTTTTTATGAATGAAAACTTTTGCTTCTGGTTTTGGTTTGTGTTGGTTTGATGACTTGATTTTGATTCATTAAGTCGAGAAAATGATATCGGCCAAGTGACTGCCGCCAGAACTGTGACCGATGTATGGCATTTTCCACCACCCTTCAGGCGATAGGTTCTCGAGACTCTTAAAAAACGGTTAAATCGGGCGATCTTGCCGGCTAGTGCAAATCACCAAACAAGAGTTTTCGTGATTGGCCGGTGTCAATCAAAAAAACATTTTTCCGCGTTCTTGGGGGTTATAGCGATTCATATCTTATTGACGTGTAGTTTGATCTGTTTACTTCACAAATGTCAAAGCAGAACTGACATTTGCCGCCGGGTGATGACTTTTGCGCCACCTTGTAGTTTAGAATTAGTGATCGACGAACCGGTGGATGTAATCTATTAGCCATAAGTCTGTAGTAGAAATACATTATAAATTTGTACAGCGTCCTTGAGGTGATTTAAAAAAAAAACGGCGCTATACAAATCATCCAAATAATATTATTATTTAAGAAACTTAATTATCCGAATCAATACTCGACTCCTATAATTCGACTAGCATAATACGGGCATGTTTCTAGTGTGGCAGTCGACAAGCATATAAGTAGAACTGTACTTATACAAAAATATTTGATGAATAAAAATAGTTAAAAAAAAATATATATATACATAAATACTTATATAGATTTCTGGGAAACATTACAAATTTTTCTAAGTACACCCAAAAAGTTATATCTACCTACTGTAATGAAATGCGTAAATCTATTTTTTTAACCAATAGCTATAACTACTGCGGTATTTGTATTTAACATTGTACATTAAATATTATATATACACCACAAAACGGATATCTAGTACTGTGTTACCACCTTTATAGATTCATATAAGGTAATGAATGGATATACATAGTATTACTTTATTACAAGGTAATGTAGTAATTGTAGTTTTAGATACTATTTATAAGCAGTATCTGGAGGCATCAATTTTTTAAATACAAATCATAACAAAAAAAAACATAACCTCCTGATTAAATTAAAATCTTTTCAGGGGAGAATTCACAGTATAGGTATGACTTCAACGTGACAAAAATAGATTAGATTTAATACATAATAAGGGTCTTATGACTTACAAACTATTTACAGCCTTATTAATAAACGTGGTGTAAATTTTATACAATTGATAGCCGATCGCGTATGCGAAAACCTTACTAAACTAAACATTAATAAACTAAAATAATCTAAACTGATATTTAACATCCATAAAACTTTTTTACATTGTTTATTCAGCGGAAGAGGTAGTTTATTTGTTAATATATTATAGTAGTTTATTTAACAACCATTTTAAAGCCACCTAAACATATTTAAAGTTATATTATTTTTGCTAATTAACCAAAATTGTAAATTACGTAAGTTTCTCAAATTATTAGCACACACGACGATTTGAGCTAAATTAAGATTAATAAATAAATAAACATGAAATTTCTCATCGGATTTCAATATATTTCTAAGGTAATTTATATATGCTATTTAATTTTTACTAATTCTAAATGTTTTTTTTTAAATTATGAATAAGCCTATTACGGTATGACGTACGCACATGCGTCGGTAAAATTATTATCTTTTACGATTTTCGGTGTTTTCCTTCTTTACCAATTATTACCGCAAACCGATGAAATAAAATAATTCTCATTTGCCTGAACGGATGTTATTTACTGGTAAATTTTTACGCAAAAACGTGGGATTCCCTAAGCAAGGGAATAAACATAACAGGTCCTCTTTTACATGGACATACAAATTTTTTATTTATTTTATTGATTAGGCACTGCACTATATCTCATTGAAAACTCTTTAATATCATTAAAATAGTTATATTATTACGTTATCAATATCCTCAGGATAGCAACAAACATCAGATTATATTGCAGTATTCTTCGTGTAATTATGAATATTTCCCTACCTGAAAATGTTAAACTTAGAAAACACCATATTATATTGCCGGATTCTTCGTGTAATGATGAATATTTCCCTACCTGAAAATGTTAAACTTAGAAAACACCATATTATATTGCCGGATTCTTCGTGTAATGATGAATATTTCCCTACCTGAAAATGTTAAACTTCAGATCATATTGCCGGATTCTTCGTGTAATGATGAAGATTTCCCTACCTGAAAATGTTAAACTTCAGAAAACATCAGATCATATTGCCGGATTCTTCGAGTATGAATAGATTGAATAGTTAAACACCAAAAAATATCAGATTATATTGCCGGATTCTTCGTGTAATGATGAAGATTTCCCTACCTGAAAATGTTAAACTTCAGAAAACATCAGATCATATTACCAGTTTCTTCGTGAAACGTTAATATTTCCCCACATAAAAAATGTTAAACTTCGGATAAAACGTCAGATTGCGTTTTCGGATTCTTCGTAAAACGTGAACACCTCTTATTTTATAAATGTTAAACATCAGAAAACGTCAGATTATGTTACCAGGTTCTTCGTGGAGCGCGAATGTCTCCGATTCTGTGAACCGGCGATCCATTTGTGGGCAAGTCGTGTAAGAAAAGAACTTTCTAAAAAATGATATTATCTTCTGGCGTAACAGTTGAACGTTCCTCAAGTGCAGATGATGGCCGGTGCCGACTTCTCGCGTCTCGCGGTCTCCCATTGAGAATGGAGATAACTTTAGTAGGCACTCGTTTGTCACGTTTTTTGCGTGCAGCTAGTAAGTAAACCGGTAGTGCCGCCATACGTAAGTAGGAAGTACACAAACAGTGGTAAATCATCCTGTTGATAACGCTTTTGGAGCTAAAAATAAATCATTATTAAACGGATGGTCTTCTCGTGCTGTTTTCTCTTAACGATATTTATTTATAAACCGAAATTTACTACTAGCTTAACATTTTGCTTGTTGATATTATTTTGTATCGTGTTTTTTTGGATATCGTTCGGTCATGTATTATTATTTTTATTACGTAGATACCATAGTATAATGTCATTTGTTTTTCCTGGGAGAGAAAGCAAAAATTCACCCGGAATTCCCTGGAAGATAATATAATTTAAACTGTGCATACCTATAATAATTACTCTCCTGAGCGACAACCAAACTAACACATGATAAAATCTCTTGTTTAAATACTCTAACCCTAAAAAGATATATGATACTATTTTTAGATAATATAATGATAAAATTATACGACCAGGATTCTAGGGGATATCAACTTATTCGTTGACTGCCCTCGTCAGTTATATCGTTATTTGCATATATTACACGTACTTACATAGACCAACTATCGCAAAAAAATTGATGTTGATTATTATTGTAAAAAAATGCCGTGTTGCATTCTCAATGACTTGTATTATACAATTTTCGTACTTTCATACCATAATAACATTGACTTTCTTCTCTCGTTCTTTTAATTACTATTTTTTTAATATGTTCAAGATCTCTTGATATCATCTATTTATGTTTTTTTTTGTTGTTGTGAGATTTACGATTTTTTTTCCACTTTATAGAATTATTTTATTTTTGTAATCACTTCACTGGCCCAATGACAAGCTTGAAAAATTCTAAACTATTGTTTGACTTTCTCTTCGGCGAAAAAAATTTACCAGTTGCAAAAAAAGTTTCGCCTTTCAAGATTTATACTTCTCGGCATTGCTTCTTGACCAACGAAATAATTGGTCAACAAACAGCAGCTCTCCAATGAAGTGGTCGAACATGAACTTTTGTGTCCGATAGGTAGTTGTAGTTAGGAACTAGGTATCCCATCAATATTCATGTTTACTTCGATCTCGGCATGTGCTCCGCCATACTAGCATGTCTACCATAGTGCCGTGGGTCTGTGGGTCTGTGGCCTGTGGGGCTGCGGTGAGTGGTGAGGACTTCGGCGAGAAAACACCGCCATCGCCAGACCTAGAAGGAAAGCATGTTTGAAGATCCGGTCCGCGAGTACAAGGGGAACGCCGAGAGGGGGTAAGTGGCCCAGTAGGCGGTGACGCTGGGACATCCTGTTCAAAACTTCACCATCACCTGGAAGGCACTTCGCAACAAAACCTTATTATCTTCCAAACATTTCAAATCAACAGCCACTTTATAATCTTCCCTTTTTAGCGTGGGGCAGATTTGCCTTTTTCTCGCGCTACTTTACTTTCTCCGGATCCGTCTGATGGAGGCCTCGTCCGAAATCCGACCGACTAATTCCCTAAGAAGTGGATCGCGGTGTTATCAGTCCACGTTAAGTACTACATTTCAGTATTGTGTACCTGTATATATATATATATATATATATATATATATATATATATAAAGAGTAATCTTCGTGTTTTGGCAGACGTTTTTTTTCTGCGCGGTCTGTGTGAATATTTTCCTTAATTTAAATTTCGATCTACAAAAAAGCGTTTAATGTTATGTACGTATGTGCGCGCCAGTTAGGGGGGGAGGAGGGGGGGGGGGGGGGGGGGGCTAGTTTATCAGGTGTGTGTAAACAGGTATAAAAAAAACCTTGTTGAATGTAAAATTATGGATTATGCATGTTATTGTGTCCTCAGAATGGAGTATGAACACATCGAATAAATAATGTCAACATTATTATTAACATTAACACTACCATCATCAAACAACCAAAGCATGTTAATGAGGATTAGGACAAGAAGTTGTTCAAACATAAAATACACGTATATAGTGCGTGTGGGGGCAACCTTATCATAACCAACTTTTAATATTTTCGAATTAATTAATACGTAATATTCACCAACACGTGGGGATCAGGTAACGAGACGATTCTGCTTGGATATCAATGACATATTAAGTGTACTAGCACAGACCCGCGAAACATCACGGGATATTATAATTGTAGGATTTGTGAAGCTGAAAGTATTTATAACAGCATAAGGATCACTGCCTTTCAAAAAAAAAAAAAAATATATATATTTTTTTTTTAAACAAAAGAAATACACATTTCAAAAATACTTTATTGCTTGTCTATGATTTATACTTATCAGTTGCAGATTTGAAAATCAAAATTTCATTGAACAAGTTCATAATTTTACGCATTGCATTACATTATTATTTTTTTACATTACCTCCACACAGGAGGTATCTTTTATCATATTTGGTGATGCTGTGCGGAGGTTCTTTTTGAGGAGAGGAAGGAGTGAACATAGGTCTTGAAAAGACACACCTATGTTATAGAAGGGAGGTAACTCAGAGGCCGGCATATCGCTCCACAGCCGAGCTGTTGGACTCAAGAACGAGTATTAGAAGCGACCCGTTCTCAAGTGACAATTGTCAACCATGTACTTATTATACATTACGCAAGAGATAATATGGCTTACATTCATAGGACATTATTAAAAGTGGGGCAAATATTCTAACATTCAGAAATAAATAAGTTATATATAGGTAATGTTGATAATACTGTTACTGGCATTTATTGATCTCCATCAGTTCCCTTGTTGACTAGACTAGAGGATTTATTTACACATAATAATTATGCATCTAAATTTAATATGTGGTGAATGTAATAATTAACAACATTTATCCATTATAATTATAATTATTTCAAACGGTTACTGTGGTATTGCAGCTTAACCCTTCAGGCCTCGGACATATTCTGGCAGAAGGTCAGAATATTTGCTCTGCAATAAAATCCAAATTAATGGAATATGTATTGTAAATAAACTTTTTTTGAAAAGTGCTGAAATACACTTTTAAATTTTATTATTACAAATAAACATACAATTTTTAATTCAAAGATTAAAAAAATGGCTCACATTATGCTTTTTCTAACTAAAATACAAAAAAAAAAATCTAACTAAAAACAAAATAACGAAAAAAAAAAAGACATATTTTATTGGACAATAAGTACCTAAACTTTATCGTCACGTCACTTTTTTGTTGTTTCATGTAATTAAAATTAATAAAAAATCACCAATTCTCATAATTTGTTTCAAGTTGTGGTCGGAAACTTCGGTTTTATAAAGGTGTACATTTTAATTATTTTATGGTTAACTTTTATATTTGAATATAAAGCGTAGTGTTTTCTCTTTCTAACACCGTTTAGATAATTTTTCTCATCCACTAAGAGCGGCACAACGATTTCTATAAGACCTATATGAATTGTTCCGGTTGAAATTCCTGGCGAATGATAACAAATTATAATACATTGCTTACGTACTGTTTTGCCTGTTGTTTTTTTGTTTGTTTTAATACTTACACTTCATTGCACTAATTAATTATTTTAAATTGAGTTATTTTAACAATATTATCACTATCACTCTTCAATATTTGTTTATTCTTACCAGACAGTTTTTAATCAATTGACTTATGACATAAATAATCAGTGATTGTATTTCTGAATAGAACACATCCTTGTGAGATAACAAATGGCTTACTTGTATAATATTATGCTCTCCCAAACGTCCTTAAATGTTAGCAGGTGGTGAGTATCGAGCCGTGTGGACCATTACCATAATCAATTGATGAAATAAAACCTGAAATAATATTCTCTATAACATGTAGACACCAAGGTGAAACATCTTATTCGGATAATTCTAATTTCATTTATACTAGTGATGCAACGATTACGATTGAGATTGTAATTACCGATTATATGAACGATTATTTAGTCTGATTTTATTTATTTACTAGCTGAAGTTACCGGCGTCGCACAGACTTTGCGCAGAGTTTTTCGAAATCAGATGTAGATATTTATTATCCTCTCATTTTGAACGTCTATTTTCACCAGGAAGTATCAAAATTCGCTTTAAGGCGCGGGAAATGGGGACGGGGTAGTTTTTCGAAATCTCATGTAGACAGTGACCTTCCGTCTTGTTTTGAAAGGTATGTTTCTCGGAATAAAACTACAGATTTGTATAAAGTCAAACAAACGCCGCCCGCCCGGAGTCCACCCGCCACAGACAATCTTCTTTATATAAAAAAAGATGGATTATTATTGTGTAATTCAGCGAAACAGAGCGGTATGCGCAAAGTTCTGTCTGCCATATAAAGAAAAATAATACAAAATATGATTTAATATAAAAAAGAAATTATTAATATAAAATGACTGGATGAATGATGGTGTGTGTTTCAGCGCCCTTGAGGTGATTTCTCACAAAAACGGCGCTATACAAATTATCCAATTATTATTATTATAAAGTAGTAATACAAAAAAAGGAAATTGCATATATGTGTACTTTTAGCATTTGTATTACTGTGGTCTGACGGAAACTCTACGTCTATGACTTAGGTGCGTGCTGTGCCACTGGAATACAGCCTGGCCGAGAGTGTTCCCTGATTTTCGGAAGCGCTGACTCGTTCTGGACACTCTGTGTGCATCGACCAACTATGTCTAGACCGGGCGTGTGGTGTTAAAAATGACACCGAGACCAAAATTATTGATTCCAAAAATTGGGTTACGAAAACATTTATAAAAAAGACAGTGCATTATTTCGCAGTCAAAAGATCGCAAGAAGCATTGCTCTTTATTTTTTGTTGGTTGTCTGTTTGTTTGTATCTATTTGTTTCCCAGGATATTATGCTTTCGAAGCGAGGCGACGGAATCCGCGGGGAGTTTGGTTATCAAATTACTCATAGATGGGCCGTATTTTTCTACCGAACTTGTAAGACCTTAGTTTTGATATATCGATGTCTTTGGGTCATCGAAGCAATGAACCCATGTACATTCCCCTCTGCAAACATTTGTGAGGCGCTGCTTTGCCAGAGGAGGCTGAACATGCCCTGAACGCATGATTATAGTGTATATTATAAAGGTGCATTTATTCTTATTATGATTGCGTATCTTAGCGAAGGTTGACGAATACCATTTTAAAGTATCACCGCTCTCTGCGCATCTGCTGCTCGAAAGAGAGAAGAGACATTCTTCCGGGTTCAATTCCTCGACTTGATTTTCGTCTACCAATTGTACGTTTTTCCTCAACGTTACTTTTCGTAGTTCGATGAGCCTTTTCATTTCTGAGGATGTGTCCTAGATATGCATTTTTCCTTTTGACTGTAGCCAAAAGTTTTGGAAGAAGCTAACTAATAAATCGTCGTACACGGGGAATCCTGAAAACCAAATCCGACCATTAGCAATTGCTAGAATTGCTTTTCTACAAGTACCTACATCTGTACATGCGCTGCGTCACACGAATATATTTAGGTGTTCTCGAGTGAATTTAGATTTAGAAGTTGTTATCAACCAAAAATTATCTTGAAACCGATGTCAGTTGGGAGTAATGTTAAATAAAATAAAGCACATTGCATTATATTTTGTCTATTAATAGTTTCGTCGAAATTGAATTAAGTACATAATTTTTATAGTTTTTTTTTTGTCTAAAATTTGATTCAATAATCGTAATAGTTGCATCACATGCGGTTGAAAATTCAATGGAAGTGCCGAAAATAACTAATGTAGGTATATCACTTATGAATATGGTGCTTGCTAGATTAATTTTTGTGTGATAAAATCACCTAGTGATAATCACTCGCTATTGCCATATTATTAGGAGCTCATAAAAAATAATAATAATTGATGGTCATTGCGACATCCGGGCCTGAAGGCAACGTTTAGCTCTTGCGATTTTAGCCAACTCTAGGTTTTGGTTTTCATACGAATATTCGTTGAACTATTCCTCTATCGTGATATCCTCAACCAAACACTTGCCGAAGCAACCGCTCCAAGCAGGTTGACCTTGCTAGCGTAGTAATAATTATTATTGTTCCCAGGCTGGAAATTAGCTAATCTCTAAGAATATTCTCTCAGTTAGATCCTCTAACGTCTAACGGGCCTAAGAAAACTGCCATTTGGGGAACTGGTTGAGATGTATTCGGAATAACACAAGTAGTATTATTAACATAAGTTTCTGAAGTCGAATCGAAGGACCATCCAAAAGTCGTTATAATAATGTTTGACAAAGCCAGTCGCAGTCGCTGATCCGCATTTATAGCGAGACTGTTTGACGTCATGCAGGCGAGAGGCCAGTAATCTATTCTGTGGGTCACGACCTCAAAGGGGTCGGTGAATACATTTCTGTGTCGGATGGTGAAAAAATAGATTTGAACATTGGACACCTCGAGGACAGAGCGCAGTAGGAAATGTATGCAACGCGTTACACGACAATCACGGTGAAGACTGATGACGTCCCGTACCGCGTGATAAAGGCTAGTTTGATTGATCGTCACTCGGTATTTAGTTAATTGGCGCAAAGGAATTCGCTGATGCGGCCAGGTGCCCATCCTCTCTTTGTGTCCGAGTGGCTAGGAGATAAGGAGTCTGGACCCTGGCTGGAGTGGCTGGCTGTCAGACTGCCAGGGAGTGAGTGGAACACCCGACAGGTGCGAGGTATGCCTGCTGCCTTCTGCCCGCGGTGTGCGGCGCGAGGCATGAGGAGCGGTGCGCGCGCGGACCCGGACCTAGCGCGGGGGGCGCTCTGCCCGCCTCCTGCATACAGCTGTAGCTGTACAAGTCTAGTTAAGTACAGGCACAGGTACAGCATACGCGCTCCGACCGTCCAGCAGAGATGGCAGCACAGCGCCAGTACGGCAGCAGCCAGTAGCGCAGGCCCGCGAGCCGAACCGGACCTATGTTTGTCATTGGGAACAACCAGGTAAGGTCGGCACGTGAAATCGGTTTGACGTAAGGCGATTGACCTTTCGCACGGATGCATCGTACGATCCCTCCGCGGTATCCTTATCATAGCGCCGATTGCGCCGCGCTCTGCGAACAATTGAGAAAGAGAAGTTAGCGCGCGCGTTTCGAGCTCTACCTTCGATAATAATATTATTGTGTTCGACATCGACAGAACGACTAGTACTGACGCGCCGTGTGGTCGACTGTTTGTAGTAGAATACTGTTGAATGTTTATTGTCGGCTCCGATGGGTGAACAGTGAACAGTGACCAGTGACCAGTGAACATCAGAACAACTGAACATCTGGCGGATTGCGGTACTGGGTACATTGTGAATAGTTCTCTACGGAATACAAGCGGCGAGCAAGTTTCAGGTGGGAAAACCCCCCGTTCATCGCTGGAAGATTAGTTCAAAGTTTTGGAAAGCGGACGGAAGTGCATTTACGTCTGATTTCTCAACTCCGTCCTCAGTTTACAGTTCGCACGTACTGTACATGTGATAGACTAATATAATATATATTATTATTATATATTGTCAGTGCCGTAATATTGTGTTTTGCGAATCTTGTGCACACACCTCCTCCTACTCGTTGCGCCATAAGTTTTCTTTTCCACGTAACTCTGTCGTTGCGTTTAGTGACGATCGTTCAGTGTGTGACGTTTTACTGGTTTTTACGCAAATTTCACGTCAGTATAATGTCGTTCTACTACGGTGCCGACGAATGGCAAAAAACTTGGGTAAATATATATCTAGTAAATGACAATTTTTTTTAAATGTTTAAACTGCAACATAACGTGATCGGTGCTTTACTCTAAATACACTCTGAGAGTTGTGTACCAATGATTTAAAAATAAAATTACATCTTCACAGATGACGAATCTTAGCTTATTGCACACCATATAACCAAAAATACAAATTGTGTTGAATCATCCGTTTATTATCTTTTCCAAACGTATTTTCTTGAAAATGGCTGATTCACCCTTTCTACAAAACGCCGACGTTGTACATAATAGTTCATAAATAAATTGGTAACTTGTAAAAGCATTAATTGTTGACAGCAGCTGTTTTAAAGTTTAATAATTTCCGCTCTCTAAACACGTTAGAAGGTATTGTGGGATATTGAGAGTAAGCTGCACTCGACTTTCTATTCAAATTAAAAATTGCTGTAATATGAAAATCTTACGTTGTTTTACAGAATTTCTCCACAAAATAACGAACAAAAATAGAGTTTGTCATTAAAACTTGTCACTGTTATTAACTACTCTTCATATGGTATTTAATCTCCGTTTTCAATAGTTTTGTATATTTGGAATATTTTAAATTTTACTATTTATCTACAGTCCAAATCAGCTCAAAATATAAATGAGGCTTTGTCCAACTTTTTATTTGAAAAAGCAGTGGATTGACCCGGATTCTGATAAGATTCCAGTGTGACAAATTATTTGGAGTAGTATTTTTATCCGCATTTGATTTTATTATCGTATCCAATGTCAGCTCTACCTGAATTGCATCTACATTTTATTTGAAACTTTTAAAATGGACTTTGATAGTAAAAGTTTTTTGTTTTCGTTTTTGGATGTGCCCATGATAGCAATTGTGATTTAATTGTCATTTTACATAATTTCTAACTTTATAAGTAAGTTCTGGGTTTTTCATGAGATGTAAATAAAATTATTTTTTAAATTTGTTTTAAAAATAAATTTTAAATAATAGTTTTGTAGATGACCATGTGGGACATGTCAATATATCGAATCCAACCTGTGTGTTTTAGTTATTTTATAAATTTAAATATATTGTTTGTCTTGTTGCAGAGTAATGTTGACCCATTGGGTGAATCTACCCGTGAGAAAGCAAGTGGAGAAATGGCCCTGGAGACGAACGAGGACTCGAGCTACGACTCGGACTTTGAGACAGATGACACCGCCGACATCTCCCGCACGCCCAGCACCGGCCACACGCACCAGAATATCTCCAGAAACTCTTCCGCAGGACTCTCCTCCACGCACCATGACGTCTCCAGAACCGTCAGCGATACACTAGGCGCAGAATTTGCAGAATACATAAACACAGATAATCAAAGCAACACAGACGAATCGCAGAATAAGAAACTCCCAGGTTATGCGACCAGAGTAGAATTCGCTGTGAAACTTGGCTACACAGAGAAACTTGTTCAGTCGGCATTACAGAAACTCGGACCGAGTCCCAGTAACAATGAACTACTAGCCGAGCTTATTAAACTGGGGGCTCAAATTTCTAGAGTTCCCGAGACGTCTGTTAACTGCTGTAACGATACCACTACTCACACCACCTCACACCTGAGGCCAATTGTCATCGATGGAAGCAACGTTGCTATGAGGTAATACAACAATAAATATTATTAGGTGATATTGGGACATTTTCACTACAGGTCTTACATTGCACCACTGTTACTACCTCGCACATTTATTTTCTATAGAGATTTATAGCTCCCTAAATAAGATTTATTTCCCTAAATTTCATTTGTTTAATGGAGAATCATTAGCAAAATAATGACCTGTATTAATTGTAATTTTTTTCAGCCATGGAAATAAAGAAGTATTCTCATGCCGGGGGATCAAAATCTGCGTGGATTGGTTTAAAGGCAGAGGCCATAAAGAAATAACAGTGTTCGTGCCCAAATGGAGAAAAGAAGCAAGCAGGTAATTTATTCACCATGTTATTTGGTCAATTATAGTTGATTGCTAGTAATTAAAATGTATTTATACGTTTGATAATTTTATTAATTATCTTTTTTTTGCAGACCTGACAACCCGATCACAGATAGAGAAATTTTGGATGAACTGGAGAGGGAAAGAATGTTGGTATTTACGCCCAGTCGCCACGTGGGAGGGAAAAGGATGGTCTGCTACGACGATAGATATATTCTTAAGCTGGCTTTTGAAGTGGACGGCATTGTGGTATCTAATGATAATTATAGAGATTTAGCTCAGGAAAATTCTGATTATCGAAAAGTCGTAGAAGAAAGAATACTAATGTTTTCCTTTGTCAACGACCGTTTCATGCCTCCTGATGATCCCATGGGCAGATCTGGACCAAAACTAGAAAACTTCCTGAAAATGGCTAAGCGTAGTGAATCCCTTTCAACTTGCCCCTATGGTAAAAAATGCACCTACGGAAACAAATGTAAATATAATCATCCAGAGCGTGGTAACATGCCACACAAATCCGTCACAGAATGCTTGTCAGAACACGCTCAGAAACATATTCCAGCTAAGGGAAGTTTGAGAGAAATGAGTCCAAGGAATGACTTGAAGACAAACAGCTTACCTTTGTCATACGACAGTCACGGGGCTGTCCCTCGCAAGATGCCTCTCAGTCGCACCCGCTCTGCAGCCCCCGCCCCGCCGCCCCCTGACTCCCTCAACCACGCCTCTGTCATCTCCCACTTCAATCGAGCTCAGCAAGAATACCACCAGGCCATCTCACCCGACTATCATTCCATGAACCGCAAAATGGATGTTCCCCCCAAAAGTCACAGTATAGAAAACATCTCCTCGGGTATGAAAGATATCAATCTGGGATGTTCTTCTCCACTGGGAAACCAAGGAATGGGTTATCCCCAACCGGGCGCTTGGGGCAGTGGGATGTCTAGTCTAATGTCTCGAGACTCTTCCTCGTGGAACAGATACATGGAAGGTCAAGAAGCTCCCGAAGCCGGCAACATGCACAGGAAACTCCATCGTCAGCTCACCCTCAATCCGGCCTACGATCCCAGGCTGTACCGCATGCACGGGTGTAATCACATCAACCCGGGGTGCGGGACACAGCAGCAACAGCAGCAGCAGGGCATGTGGGGCGCGCACCAGTCAGTGGGGCGCATCGCCTCAGCCCCCGCGGCGTGCCCCTCCTGGCCGTGGGGTACTCCGGCGCCCCCGCAGCCGCCCCCGCCCCAGCAGGCCCCCCCTCAGCAGCACCCTCAGCACAGCACACACCAAGAAGCCCGCACGCACATCCACTATCACTTGGCCAGCCTGTTCCCTGAGGACAAAGTGCAGAAGGCCATGGCTCTCTACCCTGATGAGATTAACCCTCAAAACATTTGCGCCGCTATTATAAATCAAAAGTAATTTTCAACTTTGAAATACTTTTTAAGGGCCAGTTATTATTTCATACTTATATTCGGTTTTTTCTTTGTAGACTCACGTTATTTGATTGACATAAGTAGTATTTTACTATCATAAGCCTCATCCAGAAGTGAGTAATTTATTACATTTACAGGACATTTACGTTTTTATTGGAAATATTCAAATAGATTAACTGTTAAAAGTGCCTGAATAAATTCCATATTTTACCATTTTCAAACATAATAACATCATTTTAAAACAACAAGGTGATAAAATAACAACAGTCAAAAGGTTAAATTAATTGCAATTAACTTCAGCCTTTGGCAGCCCAACTACACAAAATAACTGCAAATAATGTGATGGTAAAAATTGCATTGCTTCAAAAGACTCATTTTCTGAATAAGGTTTTACGGTGCCTTATCTGGTATTTCATATTTCAGTGCATATAAGATATAGGAAGTTCACTTACCGAAGTGGACATGTTTGAGAATTTGCCGCATAGCAATGAGTATTAGTTTTGTAAACTTTCATTTGTTGAGATTCTTTTCCATAAAGTTCTTTGGGACTTCAGTGTATGGCTTTGGCCACAGTATTTAAGAAGAATCAGTTTAGTCTTTATTCCTTATTGTACGGCTATTGAGCAGTGCACCGAGGTGTTAAGCCGAATTTACATTACGCAACTAGTTGCATGCATGTTCCACTATCTAATTTAGTGGCATACAAGTAATGCATGCATGATGGAACTCTGTTTAACTAACTGTGCAACTACCAGTGCAACTAATGACATGAATCAGCTTATGAGCAACTAGTTGCTTGAGTAAATTCGGCTTTATATTAATTAATTAAATTATAATTATAAATTTCAATTCAGATAATTTTGAAGATTACTGTTATTTTCTGCTGAGATTGAATCTGTAAGGCTTAACATTGCCCAGTCACTAATAAATAGTATTTTCAATTTATTGGTATAATTGCTAACAAACATACTTTAGATAGAATGAATTTTTGATATATTAAATTGAATATTTGTGATTCTGGGTGCAAACCACACAGGAGAGAACAACCGTTTTCCGTATTTACAAATTATTAGAAAAAGTTAATATAGTATTTTTAATTTATTGGTATAATAGAAAATTGCCAAGAAACATACTTTAGATAGAATGAATTTCTGATATATGAAATCAAATATTTGTGATTCTGGGTGCAACCACACAGGAGAGACCAACAGTTTTCCGTATATACAAATTATTAGAAAAAGTCAATATGTTTTTGGTTTATGTATAGAAATTATCTAAGACACATTTATTACTGTTGAGTTATTTAAGATAGGGAAGTTGTCTTTGCACAAAGGCATTTTAGCGAGACGAGCATTTATCTATTGTAGAATTTTGTCATTATAATCTTATATTAACCGGTGCATTGACGAAGCGCTCTTTGCCCTAGAATCCTATCTAGAGTATTGTTAGAGACGCTCAGAGCTCTGTGCTGATTGTTAACTTCACATTGAAGCTGACAAAAAATGTTAAACTTGTATTGAATGAGGTGTGACATGACTTGTCTAATGAAATGTATTATATACAAAAGTTATTTTGGTACTGTGTACTAAATTTTTATTTGTATTCTATCACATTCCCCTAAGTGAGGTGTGATGTGCAAATTGTTATATTGTACTCTTACAAACACAGTCAAATTTTAATACAAACGTAATCATTGTTTAATTTTTGTAAAAGTTAAAATGTGATGCTGTAATAGGAAGTTGCCATGCAAAAGTCATCAGTAAGATATTTTATATCTAAAGCTTATTAATTATACAGATTTCTATAAAATGGGTGGACCAAGATTTTGTGGGTCTACATATTAACATCTTTCATTATTATGCGATAACCCCTGTTTGAAACATTTAAATCGTAAGGTCACCCCGCTAGGTTCCCTCAAGGGACGCTGTACAGATGCTTGCCCATCTAATTGGGCATCAGCGTAATTTTACCCAAAACATAACTTATTTTATTGTAAATAAACTATTTAGAAGTTTTACAATCATGAAATGGAATTTAGTTCATCTGTATTTTGCAGAAATCTCGGAAGCAAATTTACAGAATGGTGTTAGTGATTTTAATTATTATTATAAATTAATAAGATTTGTTTTATTGGAACAGTTTATGAACATGTGATACAGAGTTTTAATATAACTTAGTAATTCAACTGAAGAAAGTGAACTTCAAAGTCAAATGTTTTATTTTTGCAGCTAAAATTTCACAATTCTTTCAGCGAGATTTACATCTTCGGCGTGTGGTGATTAACTGTTAATGTTGACTGTCTTGTGTATCTTAAATTAAACAAATAAATTCTAAAACTTTTACTTTGCTTTTTTCTTTTTTGGCCTGTTGACATTGTTTTGGACTTTATTTACTAGCAAAGGCTTGAATTTCGCACTATTTTTCTTTACAACATTATTTGACCCTTCTATTTTGATGAAATTATCAGTATTTTTTTGTTCGCAAACCGTAGATTCGATTAATGCTTTTTCTATATGTGGTGGAACAAAAGCTCTCTCCTTTTTGGACTTTCTATAGAGATATATTACACCCGGGTTAGTTTTACTTGTTTTGGAAGGAGTAATATCTTTTACTTGGTCAACCATTGTAACGTCAATTGGTTCAGGTTTACTAGTTGTAGGCGTACAATCCGCCGGACTAAATCTTTTGATCAAATCTACAATTTTATAAAATCTATTGCTCAGTTCCGTTTTAAAACAAATAGTACTACTCTTGAATCCGAAGATATTCAGGATAATGCTGGTGAGGCCCCTGACACCGGTGATGGGGACTTGCTGCGTTGAAGCCATGTGGAGGAGATGTTGAACCAGGATTCGAGGAACATCAGCATCGAATAACAAAGCCGAGCATGTATTGTTCTTCAAGCATCTGTTAACTTCGTTTACTCCAAAGAGTATTAATTTCCTAGAAGATAAAACATATATGTATTTTTTTTTAAATTAATGTCTATCAAGTTTGGACAAAAATAAATGAAATATTGTTAGCCAGTTAAAGTTTCAGTTTTAATAAGCAGGCAGCCAGTCCATAATCATACATTTTTAAACTAACAAATTATCGACAATAGTCTTTGAAGTTTGCCATACCCAAAATTTAGCAGTTTATAATATAAGTTTATTTTAACATAATTATGTCCCAAAGCTCACGCGGTCAATACTGTGTCACTAAACTTCTCGTAGTACAAATTTTTGTTAATGTCAGTTTGCAGCTTTGTTCACACTTTCAGTTAGTAAGAAATGTTTGGGAGGCTGAAACTGAACTCAAATACGTGGGTCGTGTTTAGAATTTGGTCAGAATCAGTCTTATTTAATTACTGTCTTGGGCCGCTAGTTGAGTATTCATAACATCAATAGAAATAAAAAATAACAAAGCTATGTTAAAATAACATAGATAGCTACACAAGGATGGCGCCGCATAATCGTGTATTTGTTTACTGATGAATTTGTTTATCAACTTTTATTGAACGACAAAAATTATTTGAAAGTACTTGTTCAACTTCATTGCAAGAAAGAACTTCATTGCAAGTGTTGTGTCGATCAATGTGCTTATGTGAATGCTTTTAAGGGTTTACGCAGCACAAGTGTGACTTGCACAGGATTACAAAGGGGAAAAGTTTTGAGAAATGATAATTGTCAATTTTATTTTGTTAAGTATTTATCATTGTTGATGCTTATAAGTCGATTTTATCCCTTTACATCCCATTAGAAGTAAGTATGGTTACAGTGTATGCCGGTGGATTAAACTCCGCAATAAGTTGCTACAAGAGAGAAAAGAGAAGAAGACCTAGAAGAACCAAGAAGAAGGGAAAAGAGATAAGAATATGCAAGAAGAGACAAGAAGCACCAAGAAGGAGCGTGAAGAGATAAGACAAGAAGAGGCATCCAAGAAGAAGCAAGAAGAGTCACGAAGACACGAGAAGGTCCAAGAAGAGATAAGCAGAGACAGTAGAAGACAAGAAGAGACAGGAAGAAACAAGAAAATACAAGAAGTGACAAGCAGAGACAACAAGAGACAAGAAGAGGCAAGAAGAGATAAGAAGAATCAAGAAGAGACAAGCAGAGAAATGAACAGCAAATAAAAGACAAGAAGAGCCAAGTAGAGACAAGAAATTACGAAAATCCAAGAAAAGCGAGAGTACTATATTTGACAATACTCTAAACAAGAAGAGACAATAAGTGCCAAGAAGAGCCGAGAAGATCCCAGAAGATACAAAAAGAAACAAGAAGAGAGCAGAGCCAAGAAGAGCCGAGAAGAAAGGAGAAGATCCCAGAATAGGCAAAAAGAGACAAGCAGAGTCAAGAAGAGAAGATCAATAAGAGGTAAGAAGCGATAAGACGAGTCAAGCAGAGTCAAGAAGAGACAGGAAGATCCAAGAATAAATAAGAATAGCCAATAACAGAAGAGAAGATTCAAGAAGAAGCCAGAGAGCCAAAAAGAGAGCTGATACAAAAATAGTCAAGAAAAGATGAGAAAATCCAAGAAGAGTCAAGAACAGCCAGAAATAGACAAGAAGATCCAAGAAGAGCCGAGAAGAGGCAAGAAGAAGGAAGACATAAAGAGAAAAAATTAACGCTCAATCCATTCCTTTGTTCCTGCCCATCCTAAATCCAATATTGGCTTATTAGGTTGCCATGTATACCGGTCGATTAAACTCCAACCTCCTTCTTATCCTCAAAGCACGTCTTCCAAGTCCTAAAAAAATGTGTGCCCCCTGCCCACTGGGACAGGATTGCTCCTGGCTGGGGTGGTACAATTGTATCATATTTTTATTTACTCAATAGTTTCTAGCACACTGAATTCGCACATATAACATACACATCCACACACACACAAACACTCACACACCTCTCCTTCCATAATATACTAACTAACTTTAGGTAAAATATATCACACAAAAACATATAAACAGCGACATGTCATAATCAGTACCAATTATTGTATTAACTTCTATAACTTTGTTACTATTTTCTTCTGTGTAATTATGTACTGTTTGTTTCTGCAAAATAAAAATAAAATAAAATAATTGAAGACCCCAAGGCAAGAAGTTGTTAACTTACATTTTCGTAAAAAATGAGTTAGAATGCTCTCTAAACTAATTCGCATACGCTCTTTCCAATGAACACTATGCCAGAGCTTAAAAACGGCAAGAACATGCTTAAATCAATGTGATGAACATGTTAACTATGTGTTTCTGTGACATTAAGTTGATAAAATTAGGGCAAGAACTTGTTAACTACAAAGATAACAAGTTCTTGCCGTAATTCTGTAATTAACAACTTCTTCCCATCTACATTGGTTGAGATTTCTGTAGTTAACATGTTATTCACTCACTTTGACGTTTACCTTGGTCGTTTTCAAAAGTTTTGCAGTGCGTGTCTTTATTTAAAAATCATTGAAAATGAGTTCCAGAGGTGAAAAATGGTGAAAATCTGTCAACAATTGATCACAGAATCAGGTAAGCTGTATAAAACATTAGCATTATCTTAATTTGTCCATAAAGTAGTTTGAGGTTAGGAGTAGTTTGAAAGTGGGTGAAGCATTTTTGTTTTAGTGTTTTTCTGTCTAAAAGTCAAGCATTTTTTATTGTAATGCTTATTAATTTGTTTCAGAGGGCTTAGAGGGCGAGCAAGAGAAATAGCGCGGGACGCTAGGATGAGCATATTTGGAGCAGGTGGATGAGTTTGTATATTTGGGAAGTATGTTTACGAGAGATTGGAAGGCTGATAGAGATATTGAAAGAAGGGTGAATGCAGGTAACTCCATTAATGGAGGATTGAACGCCGTTGGAGCCAACAAAAAGGTGTCCACAGAAGCGAAGCTAGCAGTCCACAATGGAGTACTGGTACCTACCCTGATGTATGGCAGTGAAGCATGGAACTGGCAGAGAAAGGATGAAAGTAGACTGAATGCTGTAGAAATGAGATCCCTGAGGCGTATGTGTGGTAAAACCATGTATGATCGTGTGAGGAATGTGGAGGTCCTAAAAGAATGCAAGGCTGATGTGAGCGTAATATGTAAGATTAAGAAATGGACGCTTAGATGGTTTGGGCATGTTGAGCGAATGAATGAAGAAAGGAGTGTAAAGAGAATTTATGATGCGAATGTGAATGGTAGAAGAAGCCGAGGACGCCCAAGAAAGATGTGGCACGATCAAGTAAATCAGATACTTGAGTCGGGCCATGTCAAGAGTCAGAATAATAGAAGAGTATGTATGAGAAGATGTATGAATGTGAATGAGGCAAGGACTGTGTGCCAAGACCGAGTTGTTTGGCGGTCCATCCTCTCTGCCTACCCCTGCGGGGAAACGGCGTGATAGTTAGTTAACCTGCCAGGTAAATAAAGCATCAATGACACGGGGCTAGTTTACTAGGCCGGCGAATTCACTAATGCGGGGAAACGGCGTGATGGTGTTCGTTAGTTGGTTAGTTAGGATGAGAGGTGATTCTTACGTTAATTATAAAAAAGTCTTAAATCTTGTAGTACACCAAAACTGCAAGAGAATCTTCCAATGCTGTCATCAAAATTGAGAGATAACAAAGAAATCGATGCGGCCACATGGAATGATATCCAAAAATTGTTACCATACCTATATGAGGTTTTTTGTGGATATTTTCAGTCTCAAAAAAAAATTTTTACTCACATGCTCTGCTACCTTTTCTTTTCAATAATAATAATTATTTAGTTACTTTATAATATTTAAAAAAATGTTTAATTTGTTTGATTAAATAAGACAACAAGAATATAACATGTTCTTGCCTTTCAATTCTGTATCTTCCTCACCTATCCCTGTAGATATCTAGATGGCATGAACATGTTAACTACATTTTTTTGTAGAAAACGTGTTTATTTTAACTTTTAGACTGCAAAACTACTTAATATTACTAGATGTAATGTAAATTTGGTTTGTTTACTACACCATGAAGGATCAGTACATTGTATATGACATTCAAGTAAAAAATTATAAGGCAAAACGCAAAAGTCTAAATATCTCAGAATGCCTTCAATGTAAGTTAACAACTTCTTGCCTTGGGGTCTTCAATTGTTAAACCAATTGTGTATGAAGCTACAGAAAATAGGGACAAGCATACTACATTTTATTTAAAAAAGTTAGATAATAATGAGAAGTAAGCATTTCAGTTTCTGGAGATGGAAAATATTGCATTTTAGTAGCTATTTCATTAAAAAAAACTATATTTTGATGCCTTTTCTTCATGCCGTGTTTTAACATATTAAAATAGTTTTTTTTCAATCAAACCCAAACTAAGAGCCCATTTTAGGATCGTAGATTCATATTTTGGGTTAAGAGAATAAGAAAACTAACCTTAAAGCTTTCACGTCAATAACAATGGCAGCCAAGTGAACAATCGATTTAATTTTTATGAAATAACTAGTAAAATGCATTATTTTCCATTTCTGGAGACTGAAATACTTACTTCTCATTATTATCTAACTACTACATGTGCCCCTATTTTCTGTATATTTACCGTAGCTACTCGTACATAAAACTATATTATTATTTACCTAATTTCATTTCCATCTTCAACATCAACTTCCATAGCGGATTGGTCTATGGCTTTTGAGACATTCTTCTTTTTAAATGACTTCTTGAACTTCAGAAATTCTAATTCTGTAACTAAAAGAGTGCTGTCTTCTAAAACAGGCCTGAAAAACAAACAAAGAATCATTATTACTTAACACACTGACAGATCATGCAGATATTTCTTGACAGTCATTGCACAGAGCGAGAGTGTGGAATTATATCCTTTCTTGGTTATATTTTCTTATTAGCAAAAGGACCCTGCATTATCATATTGCAAAATAAAACTTTGTTAAAGACACAATTTAAACGTTTTAGGTAGTACTCGATTCACAGCTTTGCCTGTATTCGTAAATGTACAAACAGATACGTCTACAAAATCAACAAAAGTTTGGTATTTACCAGAAAGAAGAATTCTTTGAAGCTAAAATATTACGAACTGTTTTCTGAGGTTTCTTTTTAGCAGATAGAGATTTATTTTGCTGCTTCTTTGAAAAAATGGGTACTACTGGTGTGAGAGTCATTATAATTTATTATTTTTGGAAAATACGACAAAAGCAACGTAAAAATGACAGCTACAATGCGTCTCACATGGCAAAACAAATTATTTTCTATGGTGAAAATCTGACATTTAGATTTTAATAGAGTCACGCCTGTCTAGAAAGACAAAATCGTTACAAAAATAGGCCTTAAGTCCAAAGATAAATAGTTTTTTCCGAATATTTCCAATTTTTAGTGCTTCTGCTCACGGGCAACTGAAAAAAAAACAGTTTTCAACTCAATTCTATTTCAATGTGATGGTCCGCACACTGCCACACACTACACAACTCCTCAAAAGCCCGTTATCAACGGCAACGCAAACAGTCACCCGCAACGTTATTGGTTTATTTATGCTCGCAATTCCCCGTGCTAGTTGCCGCAGCCGGCTGTTGCCAGGTTGCCCGGTTACCATAGTTGCGCCCGTTTCGTTGGCAGTTTTCGAGTTTTTTTTTTGTATTTAAGCCCTCCGCTTATGGAGAAACTGAAACCAAACCAAAACTGGCAGGTTGCTATGCTTTCCAATCAAACTTCTATCACGGCGCTACTTAATTTTACGTTTTCATTCATTATCTCAGCTTGTTTAACCATGGACGAGGAACAATTCAGCTGTCAAATCATTAGTCGCTTTCACATTGGCGCTGGCGAATAAAAAAGTAAAAAAAAACTGGAAAACTGGCAACGGCCGTCCGCGGCAACTAGCACCACTGACGGCAAAACTGAAAAAAGAAACCGTTTTCAACTCAACTCGCTATCCTGTGTAAATCAATATGATGGTCCACAAACTACACAATTTCTCAAAAACCCGTTGTCAATGGCAACGCAAGCAGTGACTCGAAACTAGCCGTGCTTGTTGCCACGGACAGTGACACGCCAGTTCCTGTTTGCCAAAAATACGCCAATTTTGTTGTCGGTTTTTGAGGTGACAGCTGAAATGTTCGTCGTCTATGGTGAAACAAGCGGAGATAATTAAGTTTGGTTGGAACCAGTGTTTTCAGTTTCTCCATGAACGAAGGCCCTAAGCGCCTCCGCCCACTGAGGCAACTGAAAACTCTCAGCTGCCAACTGTCTTTGTATGACAATGTGATGGCCTGCACACTACACAATCACTCAAACACCCGTTGTCAATGGTAACGCAAGCGGTGACTTGCGACTTGCACTGCTGATTGCCCTGGCTGGCCGGCCGTTGCTAGTTGCCAGCTGTCAGCTGATTGTTCTTCGTCTATGGTTAAACAAGATTTTTGACCAATCAAGACAGAGAAAACATCCGGTTTTAGTTGGTTTTCAGTTACCTCGTCAGCGGAGCGCCTAAGCGCCTCCGCCCACTGAGGCAACTGAAAACAAACTAAAACTGGCTGGTTTCTATGTCTTGATTGGTCAAAAAGCTTGTTTAACTATAGACGAAGAACAATCAGCTGACAGCTGGCAACTAACAATGGCCGACCACCGCAACCAGCAGTGCCAGTTGCGAGTTACCATGGAGTTACCGCTTGCGTTACCATTGACAACGGGGTTTTGTGTGATTGTGAAGTGTGCGGGCCATCACATTGTCATACAAAGACTTGAGCATAAATGAACCAATCTAGGACTTGACAGTTTTCAGTTGCCTTAGGCGCTCCGCCCACTGAGGCAACTGAAAACCAACTAAAACCGGCTGTTTTCTCTGTCTTGATTGGTCAAAAAGCTTGTTTAACCATAGAACAAGAACAATCAGCTGACAGCTCGCAACTACCAAAGGCCGCCCAGGGCAATCAGCCGTGACAGTCGCAAGATGGTCGCAAGTCACCGCTTGCGTTACCATTGACAACGGGGTTTTGTGTGATTGTGTAGTGTGCGGGCCATCACATTTTCATACAAAGACAGTTGGCAGTTGAGAGTTTTCAGTTGCCTGAGTGGGCGGAGGCGCTAAGACTAGGGATATAACAACATATTAGATTGAGATGAATTGCAAAAAAGATATTCGGATTTGAAGACGATATTTTTGTCCCGAGTAATGTTCAGTTACGGTTAACGGTATTTTTTTCCTTTGGAGGAAACAGACCTACGTACTTTGTGTATCTCATACTTTGTCTCACTATTATTTAATGTATAATAAATAGCTGCAGCATTTTGTGTAAGGAACGTATGTTTATTGCCATTTTTGTGCCGTCACGGTACGGTAATCGTAGATCGCCACGGTAATAACAAAAGCGCCTACGACATTTTATTTTTTTTTCTTTATTCGTAATATATTTTTTATACAGTTTTTTTTACTTGCTTTTCGACTTTTCGACATTGACTGGCTGACTACTGCTGACTACTGACTACTGACACTCACTGACCGACTCATTCGCTAGACATTGGTTTATTTATGCGCTAGACGTCATACCCGATACGTCATAGATTTGGTGTGTTTTAGCGGGCATTGAAAAATTTTTACTTTGAAAATTATTCTGCGAAAACGACCCCAAATTAAAAAAATTAACTAGGTATATATTATTATGTATAGTCTACGTATTATACACCCTATAATAGGTTAGTTCATTTATAATTCTACACAGTATTTTGCGCATAAACACTTCCAATAAATTATGGGTGATTTATTGAATGGTTCTGAGGTTATGAAATCGATGGTACGCCCATGGGTCAGTACACGGCCGTCTATTATCCAGAGAGCTTTGGTCAGTAGAATCGTCATAAACTAAGTTCTGTACGGACACGATACACAATACAATAATAGGTTGGGTTACTTTAGGGCCGCTAACCGGCCAAAAGTTAGGTAGGTATTTTTTCCATGACAAAACAGAACAAAATTTGAATAAAAGTGAAAAAAACTCGGGTGAAGGTTTACCCCATGTTTAGTCGGGCGAATGTTCTATCTTCGTTTCACACTTGTTTCATTTTCTTGTTCAGACGTGTCACTACGAGTGAAATAGGTGGAATGAAACACAGAAATGAACGATTAGTGAACGGTCTGATTCAACCTGGAGGTTTCACAGCCCAGCGACGTTTTGTTTCTACAGCCTCTCGTTTCTTAAAATGTTGCTGCTAAAAAAATATGTCCCCAACCCCCGTAGAAATTGCCCGGAACCTGTGACTATTCCGCGACATTTACAAAGTGCCTACCTACCTACCTACTACGTATTCGTGTTTTTGTTATTATTTATTGAATATATTTTTTACGAGAAACCTATGCATTTGATCAACAACTTCCAGTGAGTTTTGATTTGAATATATTCTATCATTTTCTGTATTTAATTCCATATAATAAAGCTTTTAATTGAAAATAAGGTATACGAAAATAAAATCGGGGCTATCCGGGCTACCGTGGTGTAATTTTCAAGGTGAACCGTTTTTGGGGTGGCGGGAGGTTTGAGTTTGCGCGGTAGCTCTGTGGTGATAATGGGAGAAAATGTGATTGAACGCGATTCTGACTGATAAAAATTAAAACTAAAAAACGTTTACCATGTCGTGGTCATTTGATTTTGAGCCTCAAATTAAATGGTTTAATCGATCTTCGACAGTTTGAACATTGCACAACGTCAATTAATAATTTTATTCGCAATAAAAATATGAAGTGAATGACAGTTGATCAATTTATTTGGTGTGGAATGTGAAACATTATTATTTTTAATAGCTATGTGAAGAATACAAAAAGTAGGGGAAAACACATGGAAGATTTGAACCGAGAAAATAATAATGTGAGTACCTAAGCTTTTCCTTGCTAGATCAAAATAATAATTCTTCCACTGAAAAGACCACATGAGTTAAAAAAAATAAATGCCTGGGAACTTTAAACTTTCTCAATGTTTTTTGTTATTTGTTTTGGGGGTGTCACGCCGTGTTGCGCTGAATTTCCCAATGTTGTTTAGAAAACTTAATTATGTATTAATTTTTTAAAATTAGAATGTTGTAAATATTTAAAACATTCACCTATGAAATTTAATTAAGTATTTTATTTATTATTATACTAGCTTTGATTATGACATATAATCAAAGTATACTAGACACTATCCATGATATTGTATGACCCGTTCTTACATGAAGAAATTAATGAATCCGTTAGTATAAAATTAAAAATTGTAAGGAAAAGGGATAATAAAAATTGATGCCTCGGTCTCCCGATACTAACTCCTGTACTTCGTCCTGTAGGTTTATTACAAAGAAGGCCCTTTTTGGTGGCCAGTTTTCCTCCATTCTTGCTATGCGTAATGGAAAAGGGATAATAAAAATTGCGCCTCTGTCTCCCGATACTAACTCCTGTATTTCGTCCTGTAGGTTTATTACAAAGAAGGCCCTTTTTGGTGGCCAGTTTTCCTTCTTTCTTGCTATGCGTCCTTCTCAGCAGAGCCGTACGAGATTTATAAATCTTGTTATCATATGTATTTAATTATATGTTTTTTTTAAAGATAGGCAAACAGTTCCGGGTGGAAATGGAAAACCCACGCTATGAGTCACCCAACCCAATAACCGCCTAATTATTGATGGCTCTTTAAACATTGGTAAATCTCATGAATCAAAAATGTCTAAAACTTTGTGAACACTATTAGCCTTAGCTAAGCACTGGTCTTATGGTCTGGAGAGTGTTAGTGATTAGTATTTTTATATTATTATTATTAAGAATACAACAGAGACGTTATACACAGTTCCCGTGAGCACTCAGGCCATGGGACCGTTAGGTCATCTCCCATTTTACTTTACTCGACAGAAACCTTTGACAGAAACCTGGTCCCTTTGATAAAGTTGTCGTTGGGTATTTGGCTGTCTCCTGATTTCAAAATGTATATTCCTGGGTAGCTGAGTCTTGTTCCCATCAAGCCGAAATATTGGCACCATAGATGATTTGGAGTCTCTTCATCCTCTTTGCATTTCCTGCATCTATTGGGGTTTTCCAATCCCAAGACATGCAGGTTTCTCTAGTAGCCCTACCAGTCCACTCAGGAGTTTCTGTTCATATTGAGTAGTTATCCGGTTAGTCTGGGGTCTGGTCTGTTTACGAGTTTGGATTGTCTCATTTCAGGTACGCTCTCATCTCCTCAGTAATTAAGTGTTATATGGTATTGAATAAATGTGTGGTTTAGTTGGAAGAGATGTCTGGGGAAGCGGCATTGGTGGTGGCAGCACGAGGCGGGCAGGCCACGGTGCTGCGGCAGCTGCTCGCGCCCTCCTCACACAACACCCCGCCTCTCTCGCACCAAGCTGCCGCCCTCTACGCTGCCTCCAGGTTGGTACAAACTCTCACTTCAGTATTTATACTGTCAGTATTTCGGTATATAAATAAATGCCAGGACAGTGGCATTGAGAGCTCCGTTGTAACTTCTCTTTATCGTTTCAATTGATGAAATAAAATAACCACTGAAATAATTCTACATGCTTATAAGAACGTGGAAATGGTCGCGTCACAGCTGAATGCCCTTTTCTGTTATAAATCTTAGTTGTAAGCCAGGCATATTAATTTTATTATGTATTTATGTATACACTGCCCTCGAGGTGATTTTTATCAAAAACGGCGCTTTGTAAATTAGCCAAATATTATTTTTATTATTACTCGAGAAATAAAACTAGGGTTGTTTTATTATGCATATTCGTAAATCCAAACAATTATTTATTTGTTAAGAAAAATTAAGTGCCTACTTAGCAGTAGTATCTTTATGAAAATGCCAAATAGCTTATACTATTTGTTATTATATTTGATACTTATATAAATACAAATTTATAATACATTTTTTTAATAAAAATTGAAAGAGTATTTCATCACCTTTCAAAAACAGTTATATGTTCAGAAATGTTCCATTTATTTGGATTTTGTTTCAAAGCGGAAATAATCTAACAGAATTTTGCCAGAGGCCTTATGGATTAAAGTCTTCCGCCGGTCATTAAAGTGAACTCACACTTTATTGCTGTCCTTATAAAGAGTTTTGTTACATGCATGCAGTTGGTTCAATTTAGTGGTTAAACATTATTTTCATTGTGTAAACTTTCCAAAAGAACTAGCATTAAATTTCTGCACTTTGTTTCTTGATTTTAAAACATTTATCTATAATATTTTCAGAGCTGGCCAATTGGAAGCCGTGAAATACTTGATTGACTATGGAGTCAATGTGGACAACGGTATTCCCGAGCCTCCGCTAATAGCTGCTTTGGCTGGAGGCCATTCTGATGTCTCCATGCTTCTGATCCACCACGGAGCTGACTGTGATGTTAAAGATTTAGTAAGAGCATGAACAAAACTCCATAATTAGAATTGTACTCACTATTATAATTAAACAAGTGTACCTACTTATAAATAAATCATTAAAAATGATTTTATTAAACCAACTGTTGGGTTTTATAAAATTTAAAATAACTTCCCTCTTGTGTGTGTAATTTTCTCCTCATAAATAAGTAATGAGTAATGAGTATTGCTTAACAGAGGGGAAATAGCTGTTTACACTTGGCCTGTGGTGCCGGCTTGTATGATGTGGTGCGTTGCCTGTGTGCCATGGGCTGTGGACAGGGACATAACCTGAGAGGACAATATCCCCTCCACATTGCTGCCAGGAATGGATTCATTCAGATTGTCAGGTAGGTCTTTGCCTACCATTACCATTCCCATTCCCATTCCCATTCCCATTCCCATTCCCATTCCCATTCCCATTACCATTCCCATTCCCGTTCGCATTTTCATTCCCGTTCCCCTATTCATGTATATAAGCTCCTTATAACTGTACATAATACATTATAACATTCTATTTTTAAGTGAAGTATTGTTCAAGCATCACATGAATTCTGTTTTTTCCAGATTGCTGTGCTTTTATGGGTGCAAAATTGACCAACGAAATGGAGACGGAATCCGAGCGGATATAACAGCTTTGAAATACGGCCACAATAATATAGCTGAACTTTTAGATAAGCTAAGGTATACATTATTCTTTAAACTGATTCTCAACATTGTATCACCAATACACCTACAAAATATGAACCAAGGGTTCCCAACCTTTTCAGGGTTTAGAGCTTCTTGTTACCCTAGTTACATAGTACTCATGGGGACCAACTTCTAACAAAAAATCTTACAAGAATTTTATCTTTACCTTTTTTTTAGTTTTTTAAGTTTTGCTCCATGTTTGACCGGTTGGGAACCCTTGTTATAAACAAGTAGGAAAACTCATCTTATGTCATACAAAATAAGCAACATTTTAAAACTAGATAACATTAACAACCCCACCGTAAAATAAAGAAGTAAACTAGAAGTGGCTTGTGAGCGTTATTCAAATATTTTCCTAATCGTAGCTTAAATTTGCAATACAAAACTGTATTTATGAAATGTAAATGGGATGGAGATCTACGATGTCATCCAAGTGTAAGTGAGACAGAATAAAAGGAACATTAATTTGTTTTCATTCAAATTTGTATGGAAGGCACTTCTATTGTTCTTCTTTATTCTATGAACGCCACCAAGCCATGAGGTACTTATGACAGTTGAATATGATGTTTATTCTTTTCTTGTAGGGTGGGAGGTTGGAGTGCCAATGCCCTCCGCAGCCAACTGTCCAGTGGAACGCGTCCCCTGATCCGGCTGCAGGTGCGCCTGCTGGGACACAGTGGCAGCGGGAAGACCTCTCTCTCCGCTTCCCTCAATGCTGGACTCCTGCACGCACTGCTCAGGAGGTCCACTTCACTCACCACCAGATGTACTTTACACTATTCTATTTGATACAGTAAAATATGGAAAAAAAATTCATACCAATTTTTGAAGAATTTGTTATGTATATAGCACAAAATTATTTAAAAAATCGTACCATTCATGAATCTTCCTCTTTTCAATATACTCTTAACAAGCCAGGTTCTCAAGTTTCCGGTAAATGATTGGTTTCGGTTTCCTCCTTATTGTACTTTTATGTTTAATGTCCATGAGATAGTTTTTCTTATTTCTGAACGTAAACCCTCTCCTGTATTATATAATATTTTAATTTTAAAGTTCTTGTTTTGTCCTGTGCTACAATAGCGCCGTTATTGTCTATTATTATTGTCCTGTGCTATAACAGCACTGATATTGTTAAATTTTGTTCTCTACTTTTGTTTTGCTTTGTATATAGGTACCGTATATTCTTTGTTTCATATTATTTCATCAAGATTGGACTCGTATGGAGCACTATAGGATTATTTTTAAGTTTATTATAGTTTTGCGCACTTGAAGAGAAATAATGCAAAACTGCACTACACAAATGTTACGTACAATCGCTCATACATACAAATACAAATGGCAAATAAATTTATAACATGCCAACAGAAGTAAAATGATCTGTAAAATTCATTTTTAATCCTTGGTACACCGCTGAAATATATATACTTACTTAAAAAAATAAATATTTTTTTTAATAAAGAAATATTTTTGGGTTATGAATACCCTGACAATATTTGAAAATCTCCTACTACCATCACAGTAAACGGAAAACGTTGCTTGTGTCATGATAGAGGACTTAGCCAGTTGATGAATTGAACTCGCGACGCCTGGGTGGGAACCAAGCGCAATGTTAACTCAGAACTCACCGGTCATTAATTCTTATATTAACTCCACACAGGGTCTGACGATTCTCTTAGTGTCTGTGGGATGCTGCATGGAGGGTCGTTTAAAAAGAAAAATGTATGAAAAGTCTAGTTACAGAATTAAAAATTTTCAGCCCGACCTTCGTCGCCCTGTCATTCATCGCAAATAGAGATGGATGTTACTCCGAGACACAATTCCTTGAGCTTTGATTCCTGCTCCACTCCTAATTACACTCCTACTAAGGGTATTCAAGTTCACCAGGTAAAGAACATTTTGCATCTAAGAATTAAATAACCCCAAGGATGGAAAAACTTTCGAATAGCGACTTAAGAATGTAAAACACAAGCTATATTCGTAATATTAATAAATTATTGTCGTTGGTTGCAGATGGATTTGAACAACGTGGGTGATATAACTGTGTGGGATTTTTCCGGTCAAGAAGCGTACTTCCAAATCTATCATCATTTCCTAAGCGACGTGTCCATACCCCAACCTGCCACAGTAGTCCCCTATTCCGTCAAGAGGAGGAATTTCAACTCTAACGAGCTGGCCAAATACACGGCCGCCAGCGATCACGTCATCACCAACATCGGGAAGTCCCAAATCGAAACGAGCATTGACAATCTGTGCTACAAGAATATCGGCTCTCCCGTGAATTGTAATGCCAGCAAATATTCGCAGCTTGCGGTCTACGTTATTATGTTTAACTTGGAGAAACCCTACTATATTCAGATTCAACAGTGCACGTTTTGGTTGAATTTTATTATTTCAAGACAGTCTCCTTGCGCTTCACCAGGTTAGCAAAACAATTAAGCTTTGTTTATAATATACAGGGTATAACAGGACGTACCTGAGAGATTTTACCCAGCGATTCCTGAGCATATTTGGAGTAATAAATGTATTTGTCATTTTGCTGTCCTATGATATTTTTTTCTATTAAAACCAAAAAAAAAAAATTCGATCACACGTCGCTAGAGATCCCGTCGCGATGGGTTTGAGCGATACACGCGCTGTTTCATGCATGGGGCGTGCTGCTAGAATGAGACACAACGCTTATCAAGACACACCCTTAGAAGAAGGGCTTAAGTCTCGATTGTCGGTGAACCAGACAGGATATTAAAAAACTAGAGTCCAGAGATGCTGTGCCACAGAGTTAGCATTTCAGTTACCAGCCTTTTAATTTTCATAATATGTTATGTATAATGATAGTTTTATCGAAGTAGAGACTTTGGTACAAACTTTGCTGCAGTGTGTATCTACATTAATTAAACACATTATTTAAATTTTAATAGATTGTGCACTCACTTCAACGAGTAATGCACCACCGAACTTATACTCAGTTAAGACGAAGATTAAAGCTAAATCACTATTTTCGATTAATCTTAACTACAAAACAAATCTAATTAATTAATTATTAATCTTACAAAAAAATATGCTTTGGATAAATTGAAGCTTTTCCTACCGTTTACATTGAGTATAATTAAAATATAATTTTATAAAAAATATAAGCGTAAACTATTAAAAAATGTATTTTTCATTAAAGATGTGTGGACGCATATAAGAAACAATAAAAAATATTATTTTATGGCTAAAATTATCTGCGACAGTTTCTATTGATTAACTTTTTTCTTTCTTATAAAATTACTCACAAAATAAATAAAAACCACTTTTGCACTTGAAATTGTGATCTCTAGACTTTGTTTGCCAAGCGATTTTTATGCCTATTACCTACATTTGTGGCGACAGAAGGCACGCTAATAATGCATACATTTCTGGCTTGTGGCTTACTCTTAATTTACCAGAGAGGTTATTCGAAAAGGGGCGCTAACACACAAAATAATTCATTTCGGGAAACAATAAAAATATCACATGAAATTTTTTACGCTATTGAATGTGACAAGTTTTTGAATCTTTGCTTCAATCATTTTATGATTAATGATTTATTCATAACATGCATTCTTTTCAGGTGGTCTGGGAAATGTTATCTTGATTGGTAGCCATGCAGATTTACGGGCACATAAAACTGCTCATGGAGAGTTTATTTATCCCGCGGGAGATAATTTATTGGAAGAAGTGCAACAAAAATTCAGTTCCTTCTTTAAGATTCACCACCAGGTTGTATATATCTGTTATTTTATACAAAATCTTTACACATAGTTGGTAAACCTAATTTTACTGTCTAAAAGTTATTATTTGGCTAGTTAGCTAGCTTTGTTGGTTTAAAAATTATAGATTTTTTGATAAATAATGATATTAAATGTAGTGAGGAATTAAAATTCATTATCATTACAATGATTTAAAGTGGTTTCTAGTTAAATGTAGTAAAAACCATCCTCCATTTTTAATACTAATCTGTAAAGTTTTTGTTTATATATTCTGGAAAATTAATATGAATAATGTAGTACCTATGGAAGTATGTTGTTGTAGTCTTTTGTTATTTTAGATTTCCATATTCCAGGTTCTAGCTTTGGACTGTAACGCTTCCACGTCGGTAGGACTGAGAAGCTTTAAAACGTATTTAGCTTCGGTTAAACGATCTATAACACAGGTTAGTTAGCGATTCATCTTAGTTTTAGTTGTTTGTAGTTTAAAATATGATGATGACCCTTCGTACATGGAGATACTTACAAGCAGTGGCGTAGCTAAGGGGGGCAGTGGGGGAGGCCCGTACCGGGTTTCACTGGTCACCGCCAAGAAACAACATGAGAATGATCTTAATTTGACATTTTTTTCTAACCTTAATTCACGCCTTCTCCGTTAAAAACGTTTTTACTTGTATTCTGGTAAATTGTAGTTATATATGAGGGGTTTAAAAGCAAAAACGCCACTTTCCAAAAGTACTGTTTTCAGTAAATCACAAAAAACCGATCAAAGAATGATTCGCATTTTTCGTGTGATTTTTTAGTAATATCTTAAAAAATATAATTCAAAGTAAAATATTAGGTCCTCACATATGAAATTGGCGTTTTGTATGGGAGGAACATAAAGTAGATTTTTAAAATATAATATATTTATTTTATCAAAGTAGGTACCATTGCTATCTATGCACTTTTGCCATCTCATAGGTAGTTCATCGATCCCTTTACTAAAAAAAACCATTCGGACGGGAATCAATAAAATCTTTGAAGGCGGTTTGGACCGCCCCATCGGAGTTGAATTTTTTCCCTTGCAAGAAGTTATCCAAATTTCTAAAAAAATGGTAATCTGTTGGGGCAAGGTCCGGAGAGTACGGTGGATGTCTTAGACATTCCAATTGAAGCTCCTCTAATTTGGTAGCTATCTGTTGTGCAGTGTGTGGTCTAGCGTTATCATGAAGCAGCAGTGGCCTAGAGCGATTAACCAGCCTCGGTTGTTTAGCAGCTAGCTTTTCCATCATGGTTTGCATCTGCCGTAATCGTCTGGCCAGATTTAAGAAAGCTGTAGTGAACGACATCAGCACTAGTCCACCAAACGCTCACAAGTAACTTTTTAGGAGTCAATTTTCGCTTGGGGCATGGTTTGGCTGGTTCTGCAGGGTTCAGCCATTGCGATGAGCGCTTCCGATTATCGTACAGGATCCACTTTTCATCACAGGTAATGATTCGATTTAAAATTCCTTCATTATTGTGCCAGTTGAGAAATGCAACGCAGCATTCAACGCGCGTTTGTTGATTTGCTTCACTCAATTCGTGAGGTACCCACCTTTCAAGCTTTTTCACCTTCCAAATTTGCTTCAAGTGGATTAAAACTGTTTTATCACTAACACCGCAGCCTGCAGCTAACTCGGACGTGGTTGGCGATGGATCCGCTTCCACAATAGCCTTCAATTCTTCATTATCAACTTTGGTCTCCGGCCGTCCAGCCCGGTGCTTGTTCTGCAGGTCGAAATTTCCAGAACGAAAACGTTGGAACCAAAAACGCACTGTGTTTTCTTTTGCGGCACCGTCGCCATACACATCATTAATCCTTCGAGCCGTTTCTGCAGCACTGGTGCCGCGGTGGAATTCGTACTCCTAAATAATGCGATAATTCAAGTTTTCCATTATGTAAACTAAGTGACGCAAAGAAAAAAAACAATTAAGGAAAAAACAAATGAATTATAATTTTCGAAACACAAATACATGAGTAAATAGGTGTATAAATTTGAATTTGGAATTCCTAACCAAAGAGAAGATATTTGAGATCAAAGTTGCCAGTATGGCAAAATGCCAATTTCATATGTAAGGACCTAATATTATAATAAAAAAGTAGATTGGCATTTCAACTCAATTTCGTCATTTTTGGAGAGTGGCGTTTTTGGTTTTAAACCCCACATATATAAACATGGATATTTTCCCACTTCTAGAAATTTAAATTTAACCTGTTAGCTGCTATTACAAATGGTACGGTGTACGAACAATCCGTGCCACTACTGCCATTCACACCATAAGATGTAATCGCGAGTATGAATAGCTTGGTAACTAGCCTGAAACACTGATAATAGCTTGGCGTAGGAAGTGTGATAATGTTTTTGTTTGGGCAGCCATCATCATATTCGGACGCTATTTCTGTCAAACGAATAGTAGATGCGAATGCAACTCGAGTAGCGCGCTAGTAGCACTGTCAGTAGCGTGCAACTAATGTCACACACACTAAATAATATGACGTGTATTCACGAGTGACGCGTATGAAACTCGAGTCACTTGTAAATACCTCCATGTAAGAATGGCTTAACAGGCATCAATTGTCCACTAGGGAAGAAATTATCAAATTTATAGAAATTGATCAACTTTAATATTATTATAATAAACATACATTTTTTAGATATAAATAAATAATAGAGCTCCTTTTTAGCAATGTTTACAATATAAAATTATGCTGAAACTCATACCACTGTGTAAAATTTGATATTCTTGTTATGTAATTCATTAGAAAGTTTTAATTTGTTTTTGTCGTTAGCTAATGCTTAAAACCTGTCAAAATGTAATATTTGTATCAAGAAAATAACTATTTTTCGATTCCTGGTAATATAATAATATATACAGTATAAAAGTTTAAATAATGATACATAAACCCATGTGTGTATATTTGCTGTGAAAATATATATTTTTTTGTTTTGTTATTCTTACTTCAAAAACAGACAATACATTTTTGAACAATATAAAATTATAGTTTATAAGTTGTACACATTTCAATGTTTCCATTCATTATAAAATTGATTTCAAGCTATCAATTAATTTGCCTTTGCTAAATGTTTTAAAATCAAGCTTATTGAATATTAAAAAAAAACACACATTTATTAAAAATGCTTCTGCAATGTTTAAATAATTTATGAGAAAACCTGTGTTTGCAATGTTTATTTTCTGGAATAATGTTTAGTTTGATTTGCGATGCACCATTTCTTTATGTTGTGCAGGGCACTGATTTAGTTGGGAAGCAGCGAACCACGGTATTTGGAAGTGAATATGATTTGATCCACGGATCTCCCATTCGCCTGCAGTTAAGTTGAAAATAATACAATTGCACTTCAAAACAATCATTATGATCACCCATTATTCCAAAGCTTTGCTTGAAGAAATCTATTATTATCGTTGATTACCTGGAATCATTTTAAAACATTTCTCAAGAACGCTACTTTCTTTTCTAAAAACCTCTTTTTCGGAAGAAGGCATATATGTATACAATAATATTTTTCAAAAGAAGCAAACACATTGTGACTTGACATTTTAAATAAATGAAAAGAAAATACTTTGTTTTAAGTCACTTTATTTTTAATTAACATCTATCGGTTTTGTTAGAATTTAACCTTCAGTCCAATTTAAGTATGTTCCCCATGTCTTCACTTATCCCCCATTCCCCTCTTCCCTCCAACAACTTACTGACACTCTGTCCCACTCTAGTATACTGTTCCTTTCTTTCATAACATTATGTATTTATATGTGTACTTCTGTATTTGTAGACATTATTTTTGTAACAGTCCTGATGATGGTACGGAGGTACCGAAACCGGTAGACGTTAAATAAAAATAAAGTGACTTAAAACAAAGTATTTTATTTTCATTTATTTACAATTATATTTACTTACATCACAATATAAGGAGGGTAGAAAATGACCTAACCTATGTTTTTAAAATGATTTTGGATAATCCATAAGTAACTACTATTCATTTAATTAAATAATTTTAATATGTATTCATTTGCTGCCAGGTTGCCTAATGTTAGTTAAATATATTTATAGGTTGCATTGGGGAATTGGAATGGATTTTTGGAATCAACACTTGCTTGGGTTGCCAGTGTCCGCAAGTCGATGGAATCCTTCCCTGTAATGGAGCGCCGAGCGTTCATGGATAATGTCCGCTGTCACGTCAACTTACTAGCGAGTGATGATCATATTATTGATGTTATCCACCACCTTCACGTTTTGGGAGAAGTATGTTAACTAAAAAATGTATACAGTAGAATTAAATTGTATTAAGATCACGGAGGAAAAAAGGGAACAGAGGTGGTTATATGAACATTTCCTATGAAACTCTTGTCGCTAACTTGGCTTCAATACGAGTTACTACAATACTGCAATGCGAGTTGCCTGCCGACTATCGGTTTCATTTATTCCTAAATTACTGAAAGGGATACGCTCACGGCCACCCCACGACCATCTCACGTTGGTTTTTTCTCTCACCCTTAACCTCTTGAATGTCGGATGACGTTTGCCCACATGATGGCCGTGTACCATTGAAAATTAATTACAAATAATTCCGAGAAGCTACATTACTGAAATTAAAAGCAACTTCTGGAATGATATTGGCGCAAGCGATTCTGTTATGTCCTTGTACAGTTTCTTTATACATAAGAGTTAAAATTGCTTTTAAGGACAGCTCTGTATATTCATTCCTCTGTGCCATTGACTGTATTTCACTGTGGTACCTACACATATAAATAATACTTTAAATTTAAATAATAATTTTCAGATTCTGAATATTGGCGAGGTGGTGGTGTTGTGCTGCGGCTGGCTGTGCGGGGTGCTGGGGGCCCTGCTGGGACGCGGGGGGCTGCGGGGTGCCCGTGCCCTGGGGGTGTACACGGCGCATGACTTCCAGGCTCACTTTGGCTATTGCGATGCCTCACAGCTACTGGGCCTGTTGCAGGAAATGCGAATTTGCACAATGGTTAGTAAAGTTATTTATTAAAGGTGTAACCAGATTCTTGAGCTTTCCATATTTTGAGATAATGTCTCATGTGAACCATACGATCAAATATAACAGTTCTTATAATGTACATTTTCACTGTGATTTTCAGGATGCAGGTAGAAGTTGAACACGTATTATTCCATATTGTATTATCCCATAACAATTTTTTGTCATTTTTTTTAGTGCGAGGTTGAAGATGAAATAGAATACGAATTCCCCTGCTTCAACTTTGTGGAAACATTGGAAGGCTTGTGGGATTCTGATGATCCGCGATACCAATCCTCAGATTCCTGCTATGGAGGACTCAAGTTAAGTCAAGCAAGGGGCTTCACTCATCTTCTCGCTTGTATTTTCCCTCATATTCAGGTACATATTTATGTCTCAATGAATATTTAATAAGGTTAGTTTTAAAACCATATACATATTTATGTTGGGTCATTAGGGTCTGAAGGAGTGGTTAAAACAGATTAAGGTTTTTGAATTGTGCCATATATCCACTTGAGCGATAGCTACCCAAATTTGGGTAGGTAATTGTTATGAATTAAAATTTAATGATTTTGAGAATTTTTTCATAAAATCAATAAGGGATAAATGGAGAAATCTAGATTGGGATTCATTGGCTATAAACTGCAGTAAGCAGTTAATATTTTTTCCGTATTGATATTCGAGATATGATTGTTGTAATGAGCTAATCATAAACCGAACACCCGAAATCTTTATGGATAAATAAAAATAAGTAAAATAATACTGAATTTTTCGAAAATTTGTACTGTATGTAACCAATGACATTATAAGAATATAAGACACATTATTTTCTATTTATACTAATCAAACAAAAAATTTAGCACCTCTTATAAAAAGTACAGCCATTCAAAGAAGATGTGTGTACAAATGAAAAACCTATATGAATAGTCCGCTAAAGTATGTCTGCTGGACCTAGTTCAGTGAAATCACGCGCATTGTCTCAGTAACGTGTCTTCACTCTATTAATTCATCTAACACTGTAGTGGGATAATATTTGAACACAGAATGACTTGAGAAAAAATTATTGGCTTGTTTTGAAGGTTCAATTGCGTGACGACATTGAATCGTTAAGGGTCTGCGATAGCATCGGAGACTGGGGCAACGACTGCGACCTGTACCAGTGGTGGCACGGCTCCAAGATCAGCTGGCTGAACACGGAGTGCCTGTTAACTCTGGACGGTTCTCCGGGCAGTGAGTTCCTGGATCTCCGGGTCAGGGGGTCGCCGGGCTCGGCACACATCTGCTTCCTGCACTTGGAGAAGGTTCTTCACTGTATTCATCAGGTTAGACCATATTTTTATTAAGCACCAACAATATTTATCTTTATCATAATTTTTTTGTGTACATATATAAATATATATATATATACGGTAACCGTAGAACACAAGACAGTGACAAATCAACACACTCTTTTAAAATGGTGCAGTCGGTTCTAAGATTGCAACTAGTTTCCGACTATTTTTTTAATTTTTTTTTTGTGGATCAAGCAGATTTTAGAACATGTAGTTTGATACTATTTAATATGAGGAGATTGGTCCATCGGTTATCCGCTCCTGAGCAAGTCCTGCGATCCAATTAAATAACTAATAATATATATTTTTGTTTCAGGCCATGAGTCGGACAGCTCCAGGGCTAAATCTAGAATGCTCGGTGATGTCATCCCACCAGCTGAGAACTCACTGTGAAGAGCCGTACTGCTGGACGGGAAGTCATATCATCACCAAAATGCAGGAGGGGCAAAATGATGAGACTTCCACTATAAGTTCCATAGTCCTGACAAACCCTAATACCAACAAAAAGGAATCATTGCAGAGTCTAATCTGCTTTGGTAAGTTCAGTTTTTCTTAAGGGGTCTTCTTGACAGGTGTTTTTTTTTTACCAGACAACGGGCCGGTGCCAAATACGATGTTCTTGTTCACAATTAGTTTATATAAAGGACACACTCCCAATGTCTAATCATCAGTTTGAAAATGAGAAGAGAGTGAGAATACACATCCCTAATGCTTACTAAAAAGATTTTTTCTTTTCCTTATTTTATTTAAACGCTCATTGAAACGTATATCAGTTGATTTGAAGCTCGGCTTGGTTGGAGCGTCGAGCTTAGCACAGCTTGGAACATAATCCATATATAGGTTGAAAGCCTAGATGTCACCAATATTACGTGTTGTATATATTGTCTATGAATACATAATAATTGTCTATGAGTTTATTAGAGGAATGTGTTTATTTTTTCCTTACAAATCTACTGTGTATGCTCTCGACTGTCATCTTGCAATATTAAAAGAAATGACAACAGTTTATTTTTAGGCGGGTTTAATTTGCAAGATAATTTTTGATAAAGTTTTACACTTCAATCAGCATAGTACTATAAGCGAGTACACTAATTTTAATTAGTATTTGTATTGCTAGAGTCAGTGCATTAGAGTCAACCACTGAAAACAAACATTCCTGATGTTGAAACTTTTAAAATATCTTATCAGACTATTTTTGATTGATTATCAATTAATAACATCGTCATTCATAATTGCTCGATATATATAATAGTCCATACTTGCAAAATTAGGCCATTTACGTAAATTTCTGTGGGAAGTATTCAAATAGTATTTAGATAAATGTTAGATTTGGCCTATGACTGCTAGCACCTCAGTGTCTAAAAAAGGAACTATTCTACCGCTTATCAAGATATTATTGAGCGGTAGATTTAGCACACTTAAATTGGAGCGAGGAATGTCGTACATAGCAAGGATATGGACTGGCTGATATACCGGGCCATAGGGCTTTTACATATACATAATGCAGTATAATACCACTTATCAAAGCTTGAGCGGTAGATTTAGCACGCTTAAATTGGAGTGAGGAATGTCATACATAGCAAGGATACGGACTGGCTGATATACCAGGCCACAGGGCTTTTACATATACATAATGGAGTACATGTATATTTTTTAAATTACAATGAAAATAAAGTGTTGAAAAAATACAGGTAACATAAAATATAAGAAACAAAATATAGGTTACATAAAATATAAGATAATGTCTCAAAATTTTTATATAAATTCGAGCAGATTTACTTCCACGCCGTAAAATTAAGCTGCTTATAACTGTCTGTTATTTAATTCCATATTGAGTATCCATAGTACTGATCTATTTTCCACTAAAGTGATTAATTGCTCCACATCAGATACATACTTCTTTTCAAATTGCGCTAGAAAATAATATATTTGGAAGCGAAAATGTCTGTCCATACGGCGTTGTTGACACATTCATACATAGACTGGCGATATTCACTGCATCGGGCAGGGCGACGACGGGCGAGTAGCCTGTGCAGATTCTAACAACTAATATTAATACTTACCGCAAGGTGATGTATCTGTGGTATAAGTGGATAAGTGTTGTATAAACGATACTGAGCAACGGGCCCTGATCCATTATAAAAAACGGACTGTCACCCGTTGCCATCAATAAGAGCCCTATTGGGATGAGGAATTGGTTCCACTTCAAATTTATCCCATCTTTGATCTGTTGTTTTAACTTCGATAATATTATAGACATCCCTGATTTACTAAACCTTATTGCCTTTTATAATACATAATGTATTAGTGCCTAGAACTACTCAATCCAAAATCTGTTTTCATTTGTACCTAGATTGCGTGCAGTTGGTAATAATATGCAGAGGTGACTGATGTATTTAACTGCACAGAATGTAGATACAAGAAGGCTATAAAATAATATCTCATCAATCAATATTAAAATAAAAATTTACTTCTTCATTACTCGTATTTATTTACTGTTCGTACGAGAAAATTATTTACACCTTACTCTTATTTACATTTCTCTATTACATGTATCCTAATATTATGTAAAACCCATTTGGGCATATATAACTGAATAAATATTTGTTTAACCACTGGAGTGACAGAGCAATTTAAATTTTTTTTCTCGAATTGCTAAAGGAAATTTTTCCACCCACATTAAAAAAAACATACCTCCGAATTTGAATATGGAGACATAAAACTGATTATAGTTCTATAAAGCCAAAGAGTTCACCTATCTTTTATCTATTATCACATATTCGTAGGATTTATAAAAAAAAATTATAAAATTGTTAACTTTAAAACTTTTTAAAGAATATAGAGAATATTTGCCATATTTCGGCGGCAAAGCAATCCGTGGTTTTGGAAATAGTGCCACATTGTGGCAAAAAGCGTTCAAGTGGATAACAGTTTTTTAGTAGAAATTATTTTGCTTGCAGACAGCCCAGCTATAAGTGAGATGCTGGAATGGTGTCTGGAGATAAGTGTGAGGAACATGAACCTCTCTTTACTGTCTCGATTGTCTGCCCTGATGGATCCCCCGCACCATCTCGGTGCACACTGGTGCATGTTGGCTGTTTCCTTAGGTAATTTTCAACATATTACTTACTTACATTAATACCATAGTTCATAAGTTAACCTTTAGCATTCCAGGGCAGATGTATAATTGCACATCTGCCCTGATGATTGACACTACAATGCTGTCTGAAACTTTGGTTAAAGAAGGAGGTAGAGCAATACCGTATAATATACCAAAATAAATCACGAAAATACTTTTGGTCGCGAAAACCTTACATAAATTGTATTATTATTTATAATATCGACGATCCCGAAGAACAATGTCGGATTTGCTAAAAAAAATTTATGGTTTTAATTTATGGGCTTAATCATTGGCTTATTTTGTTTATTTAAAAGTCTGTATTTTCAGTCTGTAATTTTTAATGAAATGAAAATGCAAAACAACACTATATTTCTTGATGTCGAAAACAGTAAAAATGAAACTTTAAACAGCTCTACTGCCAAACTACAAAATCACACATCGACATTGTTCTTCGGGACCGTCGATATTAAGTAATTTGCGTGTATTTACTAATGAAATGTTATTCCATGACTTTTACTAGTATCGCCGTGCTATGGAACCGCTTTCTCATCACACACAATGGCATTATGGCACCCATTTACGCAATTTGGTTAGAGATAGCACATGACCTCAAGCGACGAATCGAAAGTACGACAATTAGCGCACATTTTGCTTGCCACTTTCTGAGATCTCTACAACATGTCTATAGTTTGTAATATTGTTTGGTGGTTGGTTATAGGTGTATTTACAGCTGTCATAAGAAAATTGGTTAATATAAATCTTTATGCAGTTTAAACATTTTAAACACCTCAAAAAATGTTTGTAATCTTTTAATTATAATTATTGAATTATACAGAATGAGTAATCTTAATTATTTCAGGTGTGAGTCAAGATTCAATAGCTGCATTTGACACCGAAACAGAATCCTGGCAAACACAAAATCTACTGATGACCGTCAATTGCAACATCGGTGAGTCCACAACATTCACTCTTTGATCTTCGATGGTCATTTTATCGTCGTCAAATCACTGCTCTATTTATCAAAATTTATGTAAACTGTGTGCCATTTCTATATTATTTATTTATTTATCCATTTTTGGAAAATTGACAGTTTACATTTTATGTATAGCTAGTTTGTAGTATAGCCAAATAAAACCAAATATGGATTTCCTTGTAGTGACTCTACCTCGAAGATAACATGCCAACAACTAAGACAATATGATAAAAAATAAGAAATAATGAAATTTATAAAAAAAAATTGTGTAAAACAAAATATTCCTTGTGAAAGTAGAACAACATTTATTTTATATTATTCTAGTGTAATTGAAGATGTCATATTAAAGCAATTTTAATTTTACCCTGTCGTGTAAAATTCGAAATCGAGCTGCTAACAATAACACTCCTTATGTAGATGGTGATAAGGTTTAAATTCCTACTTAACACCAGCCACCTCTTTTGATTTACCCAAGAAAAAAACATTGCCCAAAAGCATATTTTATTTTGTTTTGCGAAGTTTATTTACAAATATTAAAATGTTTTAAATGATCATTTTCTAAAGCACTTAATTTTCCACATTATACAATAAAACCATCCCAAAAGGGGTTCATAAGTAAAAGATTTTGAATTTTAAAGCAGTTTTTATAGACCTGTTACTTTATTTTTTCCGGACTTATAAAAAGACTTGTCGAACAAATACTCATTTATTTCAAAGACCAAGATGTGTTCTACTCGCAGTATTTAATTAAAGCTTCTAACATATTTTTAAGCAATCAAATTTTCAAACCAAAATCAAATGATACTTCATTACTTCATAGTGCTTCAACCTAAGACATCTTTATTAAATCTCATTCAAATATGGGTGTGTTTAAACGACTGAAATCTTTAAATGACAAATCTGAGAATAAGAATTTTGGGCTGACTTTGTTTTTTGTGTGGATCTTTAATTTGTATTTTATTTTTCAAGGTACGCTTCTTGCAAAGCTTGAAGAGCTTGGACGCTGCGATGCCAAAGAACTGATTCTGAGCCTCGCTCCGCTGTACCGAGTTACTAACTACCGAGACCTGGACTCCTTATCCTCAAAATCTGATGACGAGAATGTGGACACTTGCGATCTGTCTAAAGAAAGCAACGCTAGCACCAACACTGTCCTCGGTTCTAGAATACACACAGACGTCTAATCATGAGGCCTCCAATATAAGAGAAAGTTTTATAAACATTCCGCTTCAATTATTAATAAATTTATAAATATTTATTTTTCTGTTGAATCTGCATAGTAAAGTCGCCAAACTCAACATATTATATTAATTTTATCGTGCTTGTAATAAAAGAGGCAATACTTGAAATATTTACGTACAAAATGCTATACATATATTTATGTATGTAGTAATCTCCATCTCTTTTCCGTAACAGCTGTTCCTGCAGCGAATGAAGAGGTAAGAATACGTACACATACTAACGTTATTGTATTAAAATTTTAACAATATTAAATGTTTAGAGTTTATCGTAAAATAAATCGTTACAAATAATAATACTTCCATATAAATCAAATTATTTATAATAGTATGATCATATTATTAAACTATTTGTTTAGAATTGCTATAAAAACATTTATATGTATGTGTATGTTAAAATATGGCCAATTTTATCATTTATTCAAAAATATTTGGAGATTATTTATTTTTATACAAATATGTTGCCATGCTCAAATATAATACTGTTAATGTGCTAATAGTACCTGGCTGAAGAATTTTAAACATTAGGTTTACATTTAGAAAAACACGCAAGATTGTTCACCTGCTGTCACAGAAATTCTTTACTACTTAAATTCATAGATAAATTTTTTATTGATACATTCATTGTGAAATAATAGAATTCACTTTTAAAGCCTTGAAATAAAAGAAGATTTATATTATACAATTACATCAATCTACATAACATATTATTAGATTTAGTACTAGAGTGCTTTAACATATACATTCTTCAATTAAACTTAGTTATATAATACAAAAACTAGGTAGATTTATTATTAATTATTTTCCTGAAACTTTTCTCTCTGTGGCATTGAATTATGCTGAAATTTTAATCCTAGTTGAAATAATAATATTATAATGATTGTTAAATTAATGTGAAACTAATAAACACTACATTCTGTTTCATTTTAATTAGCGTCAAAACCAACCGCTGAACTTGCTCTTGCGTTTTTTATTTTTTTAAGTGGTGAAGTAAAGAGTAAGCGGAAGTGACAATTATTTCCTGAATCAAATCAAATCTTGAACAAATATAGTATTAGAAGAGAAGAGGCCAAATGTTGAAAGACCGCCCATTTAATAAAGAAAAGCGTTGTTAATCTTCACATTTCATATTCTGAATATGCTGCTTTCCGCCCTGCCACCATACATTTTAAAGTCATCAAATTTTCTTAGAATGAGTTGAGGAAAACATTCCCTTTATTAACATAAGCTCAATCTTAGAAATAAAGTTTACGTTTATATTATTAATAATTTTAATTTATTACTTTTTAAAAAGAAAGACATAGGTAGATTCCGAATTTAGGGTTACGAATAATCCGAGAATATTTGAAAAATTTCCTTTTTTTTTTAAAGGCGGAGACGGTTTACAAGCAGTTCCCGTGAGCACTTTGAGTCCATTGTGCTATCTCCCATTTTACCTCAATCCTTTAATAACAACCCAAAGTTGAAAATCTCCTACTACCATTACAGTAAGCGCAAAATATTGCTTATGTCTTGATGGAGGACTTAGCCAGCCGAACAATAGAATGCGCGACGCCTGGGTGGGACCCAAATGCGATGCCAACTCAGGCCCACCTGATTATGAGCATTTCCACCAAAAAATTAAATTGAAATATCACATAATTTTGGATACACTTTTTTAATAACTCAGTACGGGGCATACGTCATTCCTATGTCTACCTACGTTAAATTGTCGTGAAAACAAGCTTATGTGCCCAAGCGGTTAAATTGTTCGGTAAGAAAAATAAACCTAGAGACCTGGGAGAAACCGCAGGAGTAATTACTAATTTAATATTCAAAATTATGCTTATTATTTACAAAAAAATAATGGGAAAGAATATCTAAGCTAACACATTGTTTCTAATTTTGCTGACCTATCATTTTGGTTGGAGTACGAAGTAAAGGAGAAGAATGAACGTGCAAAGCACGCATTTTCGTGATAAATTAGTGATTATACGACTATCGTGTTGCACAAAACTATTTTTATAATAATACATAATTCACAACGACTTTTAGAATATTTATGCCAGAAATGGCTTTAGAGAAATAAATCTCTAAAACAAAAAATTTTAAAAATCGTCCATATTATGATAAATATAGTTATGTATTTAATTTAATTTCTATTTTCACTTCGAAGGTAGCATTGTATTTCTTAATTATAAACATATTTAGAAAACATAACACAAAAAATATTTTATCCTATTTTTATTGCATTTCTTATAGTTAGTATGTCTTCTTAGTGTTATAAATAGTCAGAATTATTATTGTGTACTTAAATAACTACATAATTTTCAAAGTACAAGAAACATAGCTTTTAGCAATTATTTTTAAAATGTGCATAATTTATCTGTGATGTAACATTAAATGTGTTTATTTTATCATTATTTAAAAAATGGAAATAAATTATTTTCAATACATTTTGCCTGATTATTTTGGTATATTTACATCTACAATACTATGAGGCGTGTTGAAACAATGACGGCAATCTTCACCATTGGTCTAAAATGGGTTAGATATGGCGATGGACAGGGAAACAAAAATAGTATTGACATCTATAAAGCTATAAAGGAGCATAAATGAATAAATGTATTTAGTTCTGCAACAAAAACGGCAATCTCCATTAAAGATTGCAGGATACAGAACAAAAACCGCAGTATCCCTTTGGGCCAATCAGAGAGACAGAGCTAAAGCGGCAATCTCCAAATATTAATTACTAAATAATTTACCATTTAATCGCAATAAAATATATATGCAGAGTGTAACTAATGGAAACAGTTAATAACAAAAATAATGCTTTATTGTTCTTCGCATGGCAAAAGAACTAAAAATACATTTTTTTGCGAACTACTCAAAATGAAAATAATTGGGGATTGCCTTCTTTATTTCAATATGCCTCATATAATCTTTGACTGAGGACTTCCCAAATTTCATATCATTGTAAATATGTTCAAGGGGGGAACATGCCGGAGCTACAAGAAAAAATATCAAAATTTTAACATTTTGAGGTTGTTTTCAGGGGGAAAAAGATAATCTTCTTTGGAAAAATATTTTTGTAAGGAAATTTTTTTTTTTCAAGTGGTCGAGGAATAAGGCTCTCGACTAGCAATCCGAAAGTCGCGGGCTTTTCCCCATTTCCTTCCCCTCCCCACTACCTTCAGCTTCACAACATATCTCAATTGGGGATGCCATAGTCTCACTGGTTCTTTACAGGCATAGGTTCTCACACATCTTTACAGGCAGCTAAAAATGAACTAATTAACTAGAAAAATTTCACCTGATTCCCTTAGTTAATTTTTATCAGTTCCCTTTATTTTGCCTACGAAGAAACTTGAGTATTAGCAGACCATTTTATTATGTCAAAAAATAGAAAAAAAATCTCTAAACCTAATCAATAAGCGGTATGAAATATACTTTACGACCTATTCTCATACCTACCAAATATACATTTAAAAAAATCATAAAAATCGGTTCAGCCGTTTCGGAGGAGTACGACCACAAACACCGTGACACGAGATTTTTATATATTAGATAGATATATAGATGGAGCTAAAGAAGTTTTACTTCAGGCGTGTGGTCTAAAGCTCACTCGTTTTATTTATTTTTTGACATTTGACAGTTCCCCGAAACGCCGATTCTAGGAGCGTTTCACCTTTCTGTCAAATTGTAATAAGCTGACAAGCTAAACCACATGATAGTTGTCCTCTTCTGCTGATCACAATATGTTCAAAAAAACAAAATGGCGCTGAATGGCCATTCGATTACAATGTTACATTTAAATTTCTGTGAAATAACCCGTCGTCTTGTTTTTCTACTTATGGGGAAGCACCACATCATGTTAAATTCGGAATCGGTCCGCGAGCAATAACACTCCTTGTAGACAGCGATAAGATTTTAACGCCAGCCGCCTGTTTTGATTGATTCACAAAAAAAACATCGCCAAAAATCGTGTTTTACTTTTTGTGCGAAGTTCAGACACAAATATTTAAATATTTTACGACCTATTTCTTAAGAACTTAATTTGCCACATTATACTAAAAAACCATAACTGAAAAAGGGTTCGTAAGTAGGAGATTTTTTACATTTAGTCAGTTTTTATATGCCAGACAAAAAAATACTCAACAATTTCAAAGTCAAATATATGTGTTCTACTCGCAGTATTAAAGCATCTACAAATATTTCTAAGCGATTTAATTTTCAAACCAAAATCGCATGATTTTGCATTGCCTAATTTTGATTTTATTTATTAAGTATGATTGAATTATTTAATTACGAAAAGTAAGGAAATTTTTATTTTTTATTTTTAAAAAAAATTTAAGAAAATTTTTATTTTTTATTTTTGAAATTTTTTATTCGAAATAAGAAGGTGAACTAACCCCCAAGCACATGTATGCGTTAGGTATTATTTGGCTTTTACATTGGGTAGGTACTATAAAATACTTTATTATTGCATTTATCTAGAATATAAAAATTAATGTTTGTTTGTTTGTTCGTACCTTATGGGCGCCATACCGTTCATCCGATTGCGATGAAACTTTGGGAATATGATGTGCGCATACCCGGGATGGTTATAGGATAGTGAGCCCTAGCTTCATGAAATTATTTCCTATACTATTCATACGTTTGCGATTAAAATTTCATTCGATTGCTATAATTTTTTTTGAATTTTTGTGAACATGCCCGTGAATACTTATAGTGTCCGACCGAACTTTCGGTTTCGGTTTCGGTTTCGGCATAGTTTCGGCAAAAAAATGGGTTTCGGTTTAGTTTCGGTTTCGGCTGCCATCCAGCCGAAACTACGGCCGAAACCGAAACTGAATTCGGGAGGTTTCGTGCTGCGATCGGATATGTTCGGTACATTGAGCTGCGAGCGACAAAGTGTCATTTTGTTGCGTTAGCACTCATAGTCGTGTCAGGACAGTCAGGACTTGTTGATTTGCATACGTCAAAGGACATCCTGCTCTGATTACTTCAACATTATTGGATCCCAGATTAAAAAATACATATTTGAATTCTGATGAAGTTGATAATTGTGCGCGGGCGTTGTTAGTGCAACAATGAACAAAAGCTGTAAATCTGGAGACCCACAGCTATCTTATCTTGTTCATCTAGAATCGCGTTTTCTGAAAGAGGAGAAGGGCTATGGGATGCCCATGACTTTTAATGGAAGAAACTTCTGGTGTGGATAATGGTGATCGCACACAAGTTGAGCAAATTATTCAAGCCTATTTAACAGAGCCAAGGTTACAAGAAACGCAGATATTTATTCTTACAGGAATTCTAGCCATTTCTGTCTTTGACAAAGGTTGCAGTGAAATTCTTGTCGGCTCCACCGACGGATGTTTCCAGTTAACACCTAGTTAGTGCTGCTGGTCAAATTTATTAAAACCGGAGAAAAGATTTCTGTGGCAAAAATGTTGATAAAATTATTGCTTCTCACTTATAATATTAGATTGTTTAATTATGAATACTGATAATAATTAATTCATTAAAATTATTAATGATTGCAGCACATTGGAGCTCTTCACAGTTTTTTTTAGTTTGAGTTCAATTCTGAATGGTGATCTTACACCAGGGCGATACTGGGAGTATCTTCCACTCTGGAACGTGCCGCAAATATACTATATCATTTTTTTATTAGATTTTATTTTTAATTAATTGTGAAACAACACAAATTAATCAAATGAAATTTATTTGCGCACGTCGGGTACGAACCCCCGACCTTCGGATTGTAAGTCTGGAGCCTTGCCTATAGACAACGCCGGCCGTATTATTAATAGTACAGCTATTTGGTTCGAAAAAAAGAGGTTACCTGGAAAGTTTTCTGGGAGTTTTGAAAATTGGTAATTTTTGGCTGTTTTTGATTTTCAAATTTGCCAACTCGTATCTTTGCCGGTCGGATAGTAAAATATTTTGGAGAAATATACGAAAAAAACGTAGTAAAAACGTACAAAATTATTGATTTTACCAAAAAAAAATTGTTTGTACGTTAATTGTAGGAAATTTTCTCTAGTTTAATTTTGTACCTACATATTTTTATCGTAAAATGAGTCGGAAAGGAGATATTGTCAAAAAAATTCTATTAGGTGCCATTTTTCCAATATGGCGGCGCGAGCGGCAAAGATACGATGTGGCAATATTGAAATTCGAAAAGAGCACATCGAAATCTATAAAATTACCGATTTTCAAAAACTCCCGGAAAACTTTCCAGGTAAAACTACCACATAATTGGGCTATAAGTATTATTTGTATAAAAAATATTTAGTTGTTGAACTCAGCAGATATGTAATTTTTATTTTTATTTGATTGAATTTCATTAAAAAGAGTTCCTTACAAAATGATTAAAGTTTAGAAGAAATTACTTTGTTCTTAAGATGTAAGATATTATAAAGTATTTTTTGTTTAGTGTACCTAAACAAATAAGAAAAAAAAAATTGTACCTATTATTTTATATTATTCATAAATAACGTTTAAAAAGAAATAACACACCTACCATTTCTTATTTTAATATTATTTACCAAAGAGTTCATTTGAAATAAATATACCTAGAATAAGTAGTTATATGTATTTCAAATCAGTATACCTAGAATAAGTAGATATTTATTTCAAATCATTATTTCAAAAAGCACAAATAATTTATTTGAAATACCAAGAGACAATTTATGTTATGTTTATTATTAGTTCAAATATTTGAGACGGGATGTTTAATATAAGATTTTAAAATAAAGGCTGACTGATTAAGATTGATTATTTTTTTCCCATGATAACATGACCTTATATGGAAGTTTCGGTTTCGGTTTCGGTTTCGGCCGAAACTGAGATCAAAACCGAAATTCGGTTTCGGTTTCGGTTTCGGCAGTAAAAAGTAGTTTCGGTCGGACACTATACTTATATATATATATATATATATATATATACTGGTGAGCTCTGGCGATATGAAATTTGCATAAAAAATTAAATAGGTCACGCGAGTTGTTGGAAAAATGGGTGTATTTTATGGAATTAGGCGACAGGGAAAAAAGACTGGGGAGGGGAATGCGAGAGGGTCGGTTGGGGAATTAAGGGGATACCCGGCGGTGATTTTTCCATACAACCGTATTCCCCATTTATCTCTCTGGATTTTAACACTAGAGAAAATATTTTTTTTCTTCATAAAATAGATATCAACCACTAGCGTGTCTGTACTTTTTATATTTTTTTTATAAGTTACTTTTTATAGAAGTTATGACCTTCCAAAAATCAATAAACTTGACTGGTTAAACGCCCTCAAAAGACGTTCATTATACAAACTAGACAATGTTTTTTAAAAAAAGCTTAACGTACAGACATAGAATAGTTTCTTTTTATGTAGTTGGTAAAAAAAAATTGAAAATCGGTCCACTTTTAGAGGAGAAAAGTGGGGAATACAAAATCTCGATTTTGACGATTTTAGTTAGGTATTAGTAGCCCGAGGTGCATTTGTCCCTTTCGCTCAATATCCGGTGGAGTAAGAGCAACAGTGACAGCAACAATTTAGTAAAATCTATTATTAAAATTTCTCGACCACCGGGTTTCATCTTAAGGAGGGGATTTTTGCGGGAGGGGGGACGAGGGAGAGGGGAAGGCGAAGAAGGTGGAAGTGGAATGTGTGAGGGGGAGGGGGGAGGGGTTCGAGTAAGAGGTGAGCGGGAGAGGGGAGGGGGAAAGAGGGGAGGGGTGAAAAGGAATGCGGGAGGGGAAGGGGACGCGGGAGGGGAAGGGGACGCGGGAGGGGAAGAGGAAGAGAAGTCGGAAGGGGAACGGTAACGAATGCGAAATGACACGAAGGGAGAAACAATTTATTTATTTAATTAGCATTCAACGCATGCCGGGTATCATCTAGTATAGTCATTAAATTCGCAGTAATTCTTCATTACAGAACATTACTACTAAATAATAATCTTATTATATTAGGTTATGTTAGGTTATAATTTTCATAAGCAGCAGGTTGGTATATACCAGGGGTGGCCAAACTTTTGACCTGTTCGGTCTACTTGCGTTTAAAATTATTTCTTGCGGTCGACTGCAAGGTAGAGTTTAAAAGTGACAAAATAAAACTATTTTGTGATAAATTTGTAAGAATTTATTAATGCAATGTAAAATATATTTTTTTTCACTAAGCCTGACGTTTTAGGGTGGATTTTTGACACTGCATATTCTCCACAAGCTTATCATAATGAGGAGTGTACGAAGTAACTGCGATTCGCAAACACGAAGTTAAGTGGGCATCTGTTATGCGGGAACGATGTTTGGTTTTTATTGCATTCATCGTTGAAAAGGTTGATTTGCAAAGATAGGTAGATATAACCGAAAAACAATGTCAAATATAAAGCTACCTTTCTTAGGGTCGAAACACGTAGAACGCGGGTAAAGCAGTCGGCGCATGGGCAGCCGACGGCCGACAAGAATGTTTGTATGTAAACGTACTAAAGCGCACACAGTGAAGCCAGATTCAGATGTCCGCAACTCGGTACAAAATACCGCCGGCGCGCTCGGGCGCTGTGCGCGGGTAGTCCGAAAGCCGAAACCCGCTTTCTTTATGGTCGTACCCTTAGGCACGGAAACGTTTCTTTGCAAATCAGTTTCCAAAAATCTGTACTGCCAGATGCCCTAGCTAATATGTCTCTTCTCATTTTAATTATTTCTTCTTCGACCACAACAGATTCACTATCGGTTAAGTTACCGATTTTAATGGTTAAGCTGTCAATATCTATATTTTAATTAAATGGGAATACCATGAAACTTAGTACTTCTTCCAGAGCGGCAAAATCCGCAAACCTTCTTTCAAACATCTTTCAAACCTACCTTAGCTACGCGCGGAGTGAGGCGAGCCGCATTTAGTTGACTGACTCACGCACACGCACGCAACGATACTGCCATTGCGTTGTTGCGATGCGACCGAAGCGTGTGAGTAGGTCCCTTATTCAGTCCTTCGCGCGAATACATCTCAAAATAATGTTATTTTCTATTCACTTTATTTTACTTTCGCGGGCTACCTAAATTAGCTTCGCGGTCGACCGGTAGACCGCGGTCGACCTGTTGGCCATCCCTGGTATATACATACCTAAACAAACAATGCAAGAATGATAATTATAAAATTCTGGGAAATTTTAAAATCCCAATACAGGATTGTCATTAACGGAGCAATACACATAACACGTTCTCCATTTAACAATTATTACCAGTGATTACCTCCCCATTAGGTCAAGGGATTAAGTACTTTGGGGAACTCTATAATAATAAATTTAACTACATCAACTTCTGGGAGTTAATTTATGGCAAAATGTGACTAACAGTTTTATAATGGAAATTTCTTTCGACCTACCTTGTATAATGTGTGTTTCGTTTTCGGTAAATAAAGTAGAACGTGAATAAAGTAGAACGTGGTAAATAGCTGTGTACAAAGGGCCGGCCTAAGGCCAAACGGCGCCTGGTACGAGTAAAAATTTTCTTGGCTCACAAATTATTTCAAATTTGGTGTTTAAACCAGTTTAAAGACCAAAAAAAGGAAAATAATTTCCCTCAGGGCCTAAGTCATCTGTGGGGACACAGCGTGGAGGGTCTTTTAAGGAAAGGAAAGAGAGGAAACTCTGGGAAGGAAATAGGTATGGGGTGGGTAGGAATCTAGGAGTCAGTGCATTCAAGAGTGACGGACATGTAATCCATCCTTCCCGCTGCGGTGTGAGACGATGGGTCGAGAGAGACCAGCTGGAGAGATCAAATGGTCTCCCTAAATCGGCCTCTCTAATCTAATTTAACCTAATCTTAAAATTTGTCCATAAAAATTTATGGAAAATCTACCATAATATTATTAAATACCTAACTTATATTTTACGCCCGTAATATCTCAATACTGCAATTCTCATATCTCTGAAGTACTGAAGTTATGTGTATTGCAGAATCGTTTTAAACGGGTGTTAAACAAGAGCATTCGCAATAAAATAGCTGCTTTTCAAAATATGTACCCATTTGAGCTTTGAAAATAGTCTAACTAATCATCACGCCGTTTCTCCGCAAGGGGTAGGCAGAGAGGACGGACAAACAACTCGGTCTTGGCACACACTCTTTGCCTCATTCACATTCATTGATTAAATGCGGCCGCAAAAATTGGAACTAACGAACAATAAATTACTACTACTGTTTTTAACCAATTTTTGATTTTCCCTTTGACATAACATAGGCCCAGAGGAGAACAGAGGGCCTATGTCATCTTTGAAGATGCTGCGTGGAGGGTCTTTTTGAGGAGAGGAAGGAGTGAATATGGGTCTTGAAGAGACTTATGTTGTAGGAAGGAGGAAACGTAGAAGCCGGCAAATCGTTCTACAGACAAGCTGTTGAACTCAAGAACGAGTCGTAGCAGCGACCCGTTCTCATGTGACAAATGTCAACCGTGTGTGCGCGCGTATTTCCCGACTGTGCACCGGTGCCGAGGGGATCAATACGCTAGTTCCTTGGAGCATTTTCCATTGAAATACCTGTTAATTAATTAAGTGGAAGATACTCTCAGTATCGCTCTGGTCACAATTCAGAATTGAAACGTTGCTTGAAATGGCTTTAGCCGTGTTTGGTGACCAGATTTGAATAGCCAGGTACTTTCTCACATTCCTCTTTCCCATCTCCTTCTCTTCTCCACTACCTTCAGCCTCACAACATACCCCAATAAAGGATGCCATAGTCTCACTGGCTCCAGACGGGAGCAGTTGGGACTCTTGTGCGGAATAAACATAAAAAAACACGAGAGGCCCTGAGGAAAAAAATCGTCAGGGCATATGTCATCTTTGGGGATGCTGTTTGGAAGATTATTTATATGGAAATGAAGGAGAGGAAGTTGTGGGAAGGAAAAGGTATGAGGGATGGGCAGAAATCTGGGGGTCAATAATTATTATGTACGTATGTGATGTATTTAATTGAACATGTTTAAAATTCGTTTTTAGATTTTCACGGCCAAAAGCATTTTCGTTGTTTGTTTTTGGGGTGTTATGCCGTGTTGTGCTACCTCCTTCTTTAGCCGACGTTTCGGACAGCGTTGCAGTGTCCGTCATAAGGGCAGATCCGACGGATCTGCCGGATCTGCCCTGATGATGGACACTGCAACGCTGTCCGAAACGTCGGCTAAAGAAGGAGGTAGCACAACACGGCATAACACCCCAAAAACAAACAACGAAGAAAAAAAATATTAAAATTGTCCAGGAGTGACGTAAGTATGAATCCATCCCTCTCACTGCGCACAGTGGTTCCTCCGTAGGTCATAGCCCAAAAATGTTATTGTCGAAATTATAAATTGTTTACTGGACATAATTAGTGACTATATAATAGCCAAACTAGATGCATAAAAAAATCCCGGACTCCCGGACAAAGATTTCATAAATATTTCGGCATCGAAGGCATCTTGGAAAATCGTATTTTTACATAATGTGCAAGAGTTTTGTTGGGTATAGGAAGAAGTAAACCTTTGCGAAAACGAAACTATGTAGTTGCTAAATATTCCGACCGCAATGAAATTATAATGTGTGTTATTCCCAAAGGTAATTAGAAAAATAAATGTAAATTTTAACAAGTCATTGTAAATAGATTAAATTTTAAGTACATGAGCAATTAAGGTGGGAAACCCGTTGACAAATGTAAAAAAGTCCCAAAATATATGCATCATATTATATACAACAATATTTACCATGTTTTCAAATTACATAAATGAGTGCCACTTACTTACTGTAAATTAAGCCACAATCAATGTAACCCACATTATATAGTTTTGAAAATAAAGCTATATAGGTATGTATAGTTAAGAAACTAGTTGTTTTCTTCTGAAACCTAGTTATATTTATTAACAAAATGCATTTTTAAATACAATAGCATATGATTTGAATGTTTATTACAACATCAAATGTTTGAGACTATGGATACCCGATTGGGGTATGTTATGAGGCTGAAGGAAAGTGAAGAGGGAAGGAGTTGAGGAAGAGGAAGGTGGGAAAGTACCTGACTATTCAGATCTAGACATCAAACATGGCTAAAGTCATTTCGAGCAACACTTCAATTCTGAATGCTGATCTTACACCGAGGCGTTACTAAGAGTATAGAACATGCCGCAAATATAACTTAGGTATATTATTTTAAATGATTAATTTGTAAAAACACAAATCAATCAAGTAAATTTTTTAATTTTAGCACTCTAGCTCACGAAAAGTCTAGAACCGCCCAGTGTTATTATACGGGTTCAATATTTTATATCCATTACTAGCGAGTTGCAATGTCAATTACATAAAAAAATGTTTCTAAACTACATGAAATGCACTCGTATTAGATATTTAATTGTTATTCAAAATCTGAATATCACACTTTTCCATACTTATACCATTCAATTTGGGAGGCGGGTATGGGTACCGCCGCCCCTGGAACAATTTATTGGATAACCCAAATCTGCTGTAGGTCACCCCATGTGGTTCGCTACGTTTGGTGATTTAGCAGGGGTGTTCGGGTTCATGAGATGAGGTTTATCTTGGCGGCGGATGCGTATGCCCACTTACTGCGTGCAGGCGGGATCAGGGGGACTGGTTGAGGGGGATATTTGGCCTTTACTGGTACCCCAGTAAAGATACATTATTTTAATAAAAAAATTGTAAAAAATAATAATAAATAAAATAAAAAATAAATATCCTGCAGGATTCTCTCGACCCAACGTTCAAATTGCAGGGAGGGATTTATTCCGTCACTACTGGATCCACTGACCCCCAGATTCTTACTTGTTTCCTTCACATAACATTATCTTCTTTCTTTCCTTTAAAAGACCCACAACACAGCATCCCCAAAGATGACTAGGACCTGAGGTAAATTATTTTCCTCAGGTGCTCCCGGGTGGGAATTATTGTAAAAAAATAGTGACGGTCTTCGCCTTCCGTGGTTGATCCTTGGCTACGAATCCGAAGATCTTGATAAAATGTGCGCAAGTAAATTTTATTTGATTAATTTGTGTTATTTCACCATTATTCAAAAACTATGCATATAGATTTTTTAAATATTTATATTGAGGGATCAGTAGGATTTATCGGTCAAATTAGGAATTCCACAGAGCCGAACCCTCTGATATGAAAATATCTGGAGACGGTGAATTATATTCCCATTTAATAGTTTGGTAGATTAACGTGTTGTTCTTGTATTGTATTGTATTATTTATGCTTATATAATACACTTGCATAACGTGGATTTACTAGATGATCATTTATATGGAAAAGTGTAAAATCTGGCGCGTAAAATATAAAATAGTATAGAAACTGCCCTCTATAAATTATCCAATTATTATTATTGTTATAGTATATTTGCGGCACGTTCCAGAGTTGAAATTACTCTCGCCATCGCCCTTGTGAAAGACCACCATTTAGAATCGAAATGTTGCTTGAAATGGCTTTGGCCGTGTGCGGTGACCAGATCTGAATAGCGAGGTACTTCCTTACATCCTTTTCCTCCCTTTAAAAGAGCGTTAAACAAGCGCATTTGCAATAAAATAGCTGCTTTTCAAAATGTGTACCTATTTGAGCTTTGAAAATTGTCTATCGCGCCGTTTCACTGCAGGGGAAGGCAGAGAGGACGGACCACCAAAAAACTCGGTCTTGGCACACACTATTGGCCTCATTCACATTCATTGATTTTAATCAAATGAATGAGGAATTTATGAATAATAAGAATATAAAGAATTTATGCAGCGGCCAAAGTTGGAACTAACGAACAATAAATTATTACTACTATACTATATTTAATCAATTTATGTTTTTCCTGGTGAAAGACCACCATTCAGAATCAAAACATTGCTTTAAATGGCTTTAGACGTATTTGATGACGAGATCTAAATATCATCTCCTTCATATTCCCACACGGAGAAAAATGTTATTCTAAAATACGATCATTTTAATCGTAAAAATGGTTAAAAATGGGACTGACGTTCTTACGAACAAATTAACAGGATTTCCATGTTTATTGGCGGGAACAAGTGAGAAACACTGTTAATTCGTTGGTAAGAACTTCAGTCCCGCTTTTTAACCGTTTTTACGAATAAAATTATCGTATTTTAGAATAACATTTTTCTCCGTGCCCTACTGTCAGCCAATATACCACAATAATTGTGGATGCCGTGGTCTCACTGGATCTGGATGGTCGGGAGCAGTTGGGACTATTGTGCGGTTTGCACATGTACAACATTATCATCTATCATCATCTTCTTCGTATTAACATAATCATTTTCTTCCTTCGGCCTGAACTTATCAAATAAAATTGCTAGACATTTATACATTACTTCACTAAGATCATATAACTTTTGTTATTAGAAGTGTTATAATATGTCTCCTTTTAATCCTAGAAGCGTCAGTTAGGTACCCTTATTCAAGTTTTTGGAGACTATGGCATCCCCTACAAATTGGGGATGCCATAGTCTCACTGGCTCTCTTGTGTGGTACTCGCATAAAAATAAGTCTCTTCTCCTAGACAGATATATGTATACCTACTGCTTTATAGAGTTACCTATTTCGTATTTGTTTATAAATTTACCTGTAAACTAACTTGCTAATAGGTAGGTACTAGGTACTAAGTACCTACCTGCTGGGTTTGTTATAATTTGAATTATTATTATTATTGAATGTCTTTCCTCACAATTTGAAAATGGCGTTATCAGAAATGTGAATTCATCTTTGAACACCTTCCATTTACAAAATATAAAAAATACCCAAGTAGAATATTCGTTAGTTTTATTTGAGAAAATATCTTCGGATAGCAAAGCAGATCACTATGAGAATATTTAATTTAACGAATCCAATACGTATTTCTTCAAAATATATGATTGTATCACGTTTCGTGCGTTCTTTCAATGTCTCTAAGCTTTCAAAACATTACAAAAAACCTTTCCTTTCACTGGAGACGTGTGCAGATGCCACATAGACCTTTGGTAAATCAAGGTAATGCCAGGTAGTTTTTAGTGCACCCTTACAAGTAACTAGGCAAGAATTATTGTGTTTACCCGCGTCCCTTGTACGTAGGCTGCGCATTACGGTACTTCATGGGCGCTCGTAACGAATTGTGCCGGGTTTTTACAACCTTAATGCTTTTCTAAGAAAGGTGCCGTAGGGAGGGCGGGGGTTGGACCTTAGGGGCGGCAATGAGCGAGCGCTGAAGGAATTCATATCAATACCTGAACTCCAGTCAGTCAGACGGTACCTCTCCTAGAGTCAGTTTATCAGTTATATCAAGTTGGATTCCTTCGCGATTTATTTGCGTTTGTTATTGTAGATTGATCGGATTTTGGCGCGCGATGAGTTACCTCGTTCCAATAGGAAACGACTTCAGGAAGATGTGGCTTATTGTGGAGTGGAAGTCCACCAAGAACACACACAGCGGTTATCACCTCGTGAGCAGTGAAGAACTTGTTGACGATCTCCGCTTTGAGGATTTTCACACTGGAAAACTTGTCAACATTAAATACAATGGGGGAGTGCGACAGGCTTGCATTGTGATTGTTTCTGGTGAGTACCTATCTAATATTACATTGATTTGATAAGCCTCATCACTTGTTTATAAAAATGCCCCTTTTGATGTTTTTGGGAGCCGACCTTTCAACCGTTAAGTATTTCAATTTCTCAGCGGTTTTATCAAAAACCTATTTACCTACCTTGTGAAAACATTTATATGTTTAAATTTACTGACCTACGAAAAGTAATTCTTCTTATCTTTACCCTAACTATGGAACTTGTATAATTGTTTTTTGCTAAATATTAGCTAGGTAGGTACTGTATATGTAGTTCTCCCCCAAATTTTCGGACCACTACCAAAAATATGAAATATGTAGTTCAGTCTGATTTCACCAAACTGAATCGCATTTTAAAAAAATCAGAGCAACCGACTATAACCTTCAAGCCACGAGAATGCGCTTTTGTAAATAACAGAAATGCAGTTTAGTCGTTTAGTGTGCGATCTTTCCCTCAAAATATATTGCAATTCGACCCTCCTCCATTCTCCATTCCTCCAATGGAAGCGGTGCGGTAGTCAGTCTCCCACTTCCCAATCCCAGGCGAAGGTCCCAAACATAAATCATGCATTATAATAACAATGGGTCTTTTAGCTAAGGGTAGTTGGCGTGCAAAAAATGTGGGCCCGAAAGGGAATTTTCGGGTTTCTTCTTCGAAATTCAGTTGGACTATTATTTGAACATTGGATAGCTCGAAGTTCGAATCATCAAATCGCGTCCCTTTATTTTGAACTTTCTAATTTAATATTTCGCGAAACTTGATTGCATTGTATAAAATTACTATACCTACCTACTTATGAGGCTAACGGACAGCACAAACCTAATCTTCTGTTAGAAAAGGTCATTCACTGCCGGGAATAATATATTTACGGATGTTTTTGTAATGGGTAGATATATATTTATTATGTGTCCACATCCATACATACATTTTCCAACAAGAGGATGTTTTTCTAATGGTAGTTTTAAAGGATAGACAGCACACATTGCGATCATGGAAATTTGAAACGCTCTAAAGGACAAAATGTTAATTTTTTAGGAGAGCGAAAATAATGTTTATTTTTAATTTTTTTTAAAATCATCTCTTGTTAAAATGAGATTGAATAAATAGATCAGAATACGTAATATTTTTTTTAATTTCTTTACTGACAGTATTTAAATAATTTTTAATTTTTCTAAAAAAATCCCTCTAAAATACACGTCGCAAAAACGCACTGATTTTCCTTGAAATATTTCGACGACGCAAATCGAAAGAGAAAAATTAGATATTTAACTCATTTTTGGATTCAATTTTACATATGCTTGTCAACGCCGATCCATCGGATGTTCAAAAGTAGGTATACTAAGTAATATGTTTTACAAAGCTATTTCCTATATAGTCGATGCACGCTGATAACCATAAATCATATAACTATATTCTATGATCTGAGCTGATTACGTCTAGGATAAAAATATTAACATTTATGAGCTATAATGTAGATGTTGTTGTGATATTTGCAGTCAACTATAAAATAATCTAATTAACTGTTTGTGAGGGGGTTTCTCACCATCCTCCCAGTAGCTTATCTACCCTAATAACGAATATTTTCGATTTACGGTTTATTTATTTATTAAGTTGGAGTTTATAATTCGGTACTCGAACCTACGAATAGTGGCTATACATTGGATAAGTTTGCCGAGTTTTCTAACAACTGCGAGTATTTTATTTTTGTTTTTAATAATATTGGTTATTAGGGTAGATAAGCTAACGGGAGGATGGTGAGAAACCCCCTGAATCTAATTAACAATGGCCCCGAGCCAAAGGGCGCCCGGCGCGAATAAACTTTTGGTGCCCCTTGTTCCTACCCCTTGACTAGTAGATGCCTAAGTAGGTAATCAGACTGATCACTGTTATCAATAATATTGTACGGTTAAAGTGTTTATTTGTGTAGCACCGTTTTGAAAAATAATCTCAAGGGCGATGTTTTCGGTGTTAGGTATGATCAGCGCCATGGCGCCTTTTCAGTTCGGAGCACAAGGCCAGCCGTAATAAAAAACATCGTCATTGATGTCTTTCGCAGGATTCCATGATAGTTGTGATAAATGTCCCCCCCCCTGCACCCTAATAATATACAATATGCAGTCGGTTTAGGGAAAATACGATATACCTACTAACACAAAATGTGCAGGGAGGATGTATGTTACACCTACCGCCGAATAACAAAATTATAAGAGGGTTTCTCACCATCCTCCCAATAGCTTATCTACCCTAATAACGAATATTATTAAAAATAAAATACTTGCAGTGGTTATACAACTCGGCCAACTTATCCAATATATAGCCATTATTCATAGGTTCGAGTACCGAATTATAAACTCCAACTTAATAAATAAATAAACCGTAAATCTTAAATCGAAAATATTCGTTATTAGTGTAGATAAGATGTTGGGAGGATGGTGAAACCCCCTAAAACATATAAAACTACTTGTCTATATATTGTGTATACCAGCGTACAAAAAAATAACACTGTAAATAAATTCCTTCGAATTTAAAAACTAGTCATTAAATGCAATTTGAAGTCTATTTTAGGGTTGGAATTGGTAAATAATGCACAAATAATTATAATAAATATTATTTTGGGGGCCAACTGCCAGGGGATGAACTGTCGGATCACCCTTTCGCGGATAGAAATAATTGCGTGTTCATAATCCGTTCCCGGTTGGAAGTTTCGTACGAGAACGGGTCGTTTTTCTTGTACAGCTTACAGATAAGCTCTCTTATAGAACCATCTACCGGCTTTTGTATTTTCTCTCTTCTTTGAGAAGAACAGCTGCGTGGCCTTTTTCAAACAGAACTTACATTTGAATTTGAGGCCAAAAGACCCAACCAAACTGAATATTTTTTTATTTTATTAAAATGTATAATAATATCTAATATTTGGATGATTTGTTTTTGTGAAAAATCTCCTCAAGGGCGCTGTACAAATGTATAATGTATTGCAAATATATAGTAGAGATGTGTGCCTACCTAATATTTCATGTGTTTTGATTTATGATATAAAGGCCGTTAAATAATTCAATTTTTCTATGATTTTAAAGGCAACTTTTGTGAGCTAATCGAAATTGTCGAAAAAGGTTATTTTGCCTTATGTACTGTACTAATATAATAAAAAAATAATACCTCGTAATAATGCGTTTTTTTGGTAGAAATTTTAAACTCTTATTTATTTATTTCTTAGTTAAAAAGAAAGATAAATATTCCCGGGTTACGAATAACCTGGCAATTTTTGAAAACCTCCTAGAACCAACACAGTAAACGGAAAATATTGCTTGTGTCGTGATGAAGGAGCCGAGGAATTGAACACGGGACGTCTGGGTGGGACCCAAGCGCTATGCCAACTCGGCCACTGACCGGTCAATATAATATATAATATAATTTAATATAAGGTCAATATAATTTGTGTTCCGACGTAAATCGTACACTTGAAATTTAAATGAACGCCCATCAAAATGCTTTTTAATATTTTATTTTAAATTTAATCATACTTAGGGGGTTTCTCACCATCCTCCCAATAGCTTATCTACCCTAATAACGAATATTTGCGTTTTACGATTTACGGTTTATTTATTTATTAAGTTGGAGTTTATAATTCGCTACTCGAACCTACGAATAGTGGCTATATATTGGATAAGTTGGCCGAGTTTTCTAACCACTGCGAGTATTTTATTTTTAATTTTAATAATATTCGTTATTAGGGTAGATAAGCTAATGGGACGATGGTGAGAAACCCCCTTACATAGTAAACAGAGCCAAAATATTTTTTTAAATAAATGTCATCAACACTCAAATATTTATTATTTTCCTGTTTTTAAAGTTTCCTTTAAAATCAGGAAAATTTGAATTCAATGGCCGAAATTTTGTAATTTAAAACATACATAAATAAAGTAGCACATATCCGTACTAGATATGTGATTAAATAATATTTAATATCCTTTTTATTAAATAATAATTATTTAGTTTGGTTGGATATGTTAGCACACCCAAATTTAAATTTAGTATAAAGACTGCCTATATCATTCCATAATCCAGATTCACTCCTTAATTAATTAATAATAACAGTTAAAATCCATAAATGCGTATTATGGAATTCAGCTTTATAAAGCAGGTATAGTAATCGTAACCTTTCTATAATCTATTACTTACAACAATAATAATAAATAAAAACTAATACATTATTTGGCAAGCGTGCCGCGGCCGCGTCGCACGGATAGGTATCGCAATAGGAAATACCTAAACTAATTGTTTTATAATACAAAAGTGTAAATTAACATACTTACTCATGACGTATGTAATTAAAAACGGCAAATTCGTTCGCCTCAGTAAGTAGCATAATTAAAATAATTGTTATTATATTTGTTTTAAGTTTTCTATAATTTCTAAACTTTATATGTAGGTAACTACACTAAATTCTCAATATTCTAGATCAGCGATTCCCAACCTTTTTAGACCTGCGGACCGGCAAAAAAATATTGTTTCGCGGACCGGCTGCCGCCTAAGACCAAAAAGAAGTGCACTTTATAGTTGTATATTTTGTAATTGATTCAACTACTCAACCTGTTTCTTGGACCATTATCATGCTCTGACTACAATTTTAAATTACACGAAATACGAATTAAAACGTATATTATCATCACATATATTATCACAGCGCACATAAAATATTCCCGTGTTCTGACTGCAGTATTTGTATTCACGAAAATCGGATTAAGATGCGCATTCATATTCACTGTAGAGAACTAATGCGAACACTTTTTTTCAAATACCGGAACAATCCATTAATCTGGCATAATCCCAGTCAAACCGAGGCATGTTATAAGATTAGGCACCAAGAAGCTTTTGATAGAGCGCGGGAGTGAATTCTTTCCATTTGGTGTAGTTGTTAAAGTTTATGTAAATTTGCTTAAAATAATTACATTCTAGTGACTTAAAAAAAAAAAAAAAAAAGTTTTTCTTTATCTCGAAAATAAAAAAAAATGCAAGAGAAATTATTCCCATATTTCGGATGCAATTATTAATTATCGGTGTAGCAACACTTTATTTCGATCCCTGGAAAAAAGCATTCCGATGATTGGAAGGAAAAACAAAGTTCTCTTTAATTATCTTCAAAAACTCAGAATATTCTTGTGAGTTCTGCAAAGAAACCATTCCCTTGTGCGGAATGAATTGTTTTGTCATCTCTAAAATAAAATTTATTGAGAAAATTGCTAGAGGTCATTTAGGCAGAAAGTATTCCCATGTTCTGGGTGGAATGAATAATGTTCTATTAAATCATCTCAAATTAATTATTTACGGGCTAGCTCTCCAAAGAAACGATGTATTTCCATGTTCTGCAAAGCATAATTTCTCTATACCTAAATAACATTCTAGCGAGGTCTGTGAAAGAAAAATATTCCCAAGTTAACGTTAAATTACGTAAGTTCGATTTCAGGTACGTAACTATAATATCAATGCCGTGGTAATAAGCTAATTTTGTCCTTACAAGAAATTTGTATTGCAAGAATCACAATTATTGATTTTCGTACATTTTATTTATCATTTTTGAATGCTTAATTATTTATTTGCTAGTTGTGAATCGCGGACGTGCATTGTGCAGGCTATCTGGACTCTGGGCGAAGTTAGGGAGTGGTTCATTATCTGTAGCGTTCGAATCTTTCACGGACCAGCCGGCAGGATATCATCGCGGACCGGTACCGGTCCGCGGACCATGGGTTGGGAAGCGCTGTTCTGATAGTATAATATAATTTAATAACGCCTTTTTTAAAAAAATTATTTACAATTAAACCCGCTAAACTTCTTATGTAGTTTGTCAGCAGAAACATAGAGACAACATTTTATACAATTACATGATACAATTTAAACGGTGTATGATGATTCATAAATACATAAGTTGGTAAAATTACAGAAAAGTTTACATACATAAATAGCAGCATAAGCCTTATACATATAATAAGCAAGTAAAAATAAATGTATGAACAAATTAGTATAATCAATAGTTTTATAGATAAAGGTAGGTATGTCAGGTATTACAAAATAATTATTTTTCCATTTCCTAGGAATGTGAATTCCATTTTGGAATACAAGGACTTTAGTGGGGCATCAGTATAAATCATTATTATCCAATAGCCATTTCCTTAGATTATATTTAACTTTAGCAGTATACATGTTATTATTTTTAATTGTCTAATATATATATTTTAATAACAGTAATTTAAACATACTTCGTACCTGAGAATTTGACGTATGCGTGTATGAACATTTCAAATATCTGCCATCTGGCCAGAAGAAGTAGGTAAGTGCAGATAATTGGAAAGTCCACTAAAGTAAAGTACCTACCTACCTAATTACCTTCAGATTGTTTTCGAACTGCATACATTTAAAAAGCTAATGTTGAAATTTAAATATTATTTATCACGATTTCTAAACTTTATTTCTTGTAACAGGTATTTATTTATTAAGGTGATACACTACTAAGTAATGCAAAATCGTGTGTTTTTGGTTTTAAAATTTATTTATTTTTTAAAGTTCAAAATCTCCTACTTACAAATCCATTTTCGGTTGTGGTTTTATTTGATTGATGTCTTTAATTATCGTTAAATATTTGTGCCTGAACAAAATAAAATAAAACACGCATTTTGGCAATGTTTTTTTTCTTGCATAAATCAAAACGGCTGGTGTAAACGGGAATTTAAACCTAATCGCCATCTAAATAATCAAATTATTGTTAGCGGCCTGATCCAGAATTTTACACGATTTATAAATATACAGCTTATTTTATTCGAACGGGGAATAGTAGATTGATTCGATTAATTCGATAAAGCTGTCAATTTTTCTATAAATAAAAATATACAAATTAAATATCTTACGAGAATCTATTACAATTATTTGTATGTATTTATTATTGAACAAATCGATACTATAATTAATTTGTACTTGTGTTAAAAATGCCATGAATAAATTCATTAGAAATTTGCAATAAGTTCTTCCTATTTTTGGTAATATACATAAGAAAATAATTGTAGTCCCAATTATTGATGCCTCTTTTAAGTTTTTTTAAGACTATGGCCCGAATTGGGGTATTTTGTAAGGTTGAAGGTAATGGGGAGGAAAATGAGATGAGGTAGAGGAAAGTAGGAAATTACCTGGCTATTCAGATCTGGTCACCAAACATGATTTAAACCATTTCAAGCAAGTTTTCATTTATGAATGGCGGACTTTCATAAGGGCGACAATGAGAGTATTTTTCATTCGGAAACATGCCACAAATATATATTGCATTATTGTTAAATGAAGTAATTTTGAAACAGCACAAAAAACACATACCGGGATTTGAACCCGAGACCTTCGGATGCCTAGTCGAGAACCTTATCCCTCGACCACGGAGGACTAAGAGGCTGGATTACCTAATTGCTATCAAAATAAAAATGTTTTCGCTGTATGTATTTACTGTTCTAATAGAGTATTTGCATTGCTTTTCTCAGCTGACAAGGAGTTTCTGGAGATGGAGATAAAGCACCTGCAGGATGCGGTTCAGCAAATAGGCTTGGCAAGAAGGAAATCGGCCCCTAAAGAAACTGTAAGTACATTAAAAAAAATAACTAAATCACGTTCACACTACTACATTAAATTTATCAATTGTCTCGGTAGTCTCTCTGTCTACGTGCGCAGAAAAGATGACCTTTCTGATGTTAGAAATTGACTTTCAAAACTTTTGGTAATAATTTTGTTTTTAAGAGTCCATAGCCCTGTCCATGCACCGCGTTAGCATTTGAAACAGTTCCCAACCTACAAATAAAAAATATGTGGTTAAAGTATGGAGGCATACATTAATTACGTGAGCAAAAAATTGGCTGGGGGGGGTCCAGTAAAAACTCACCAAATCTCACTATACCCAGGGGAGGGGGGGGGGGGTCAATGAAAATGTCACGTCAACTTAAAAAATATTATAATAGACAATAAAAAATAAAAAAATTCACTTCTTTTGAAGTGTCCTATTTTGCCCGCCGAAAAAATGGCTATTATAAAAAACATTTATTTCGAAAGTAAGAAAAAAAATCTCATGTAAGGGGGGGGGGGGGGGGGTCCCACTAAATCTCACCAAGGGGGGGGAGGGGTCTATTTTTTTTTTAATGTATGTCCCCTTAGTCAAGTACGTCCCTTAATATCCTGTAAACGGTCGATAGTGATTCACTCAAGTTATGGGTGCTTTAAATTTATCGTTATCTTGTTAAAAATGTGTATGTATTTTAATAATAATTTGACGCACGCGCCATTCTGGCCCCGCCCACTCTAAAGGCATGTCATTACTTGTTGCAGATATGAATCCGTATCAGTAAAAGCTCCGCATTAATGAAGATGTTTGAATTAATGCAAATAATCCGCATTTGCTGATGCGGATGCGAATATCCGTAACACCCCTGATAGGTACCCATCTGAAAAGTTGATGTCCACCAAATACATTTTAAATATAAGAGGGTATAACCAGACAATACCGGAAATTTGTCCCTTTTAAATCAAATTTTAGACGTATTGATTCTTTTTTACAAAAAAACATAAATGATTTTGAAAGATTGTTATTTTATTTTGTGAAGTTATTTTTTAAATTTGAAAAAAAAAACTTTTATTTTTTAAGTAGATAATTTTATCTTCACTCGTTTGAGCTTTTTTTTTGCTTACTTGAAAGAAGGTATATAGAAGGGTATTACCAGGAATACCGGAATTCAAAGTCATTTTTAAATCGAATTCTAGACATATTGACTCTTTTTTACAAAAAAACAAATTGATTTTGAAAGATTTTAAAAATATTATTATTTTTTTCATAAATTTTATCTGGTATACGCAGTTTTAAAATTTTGAAAAACTAAGTATTTTTAATATACTAAGGTTATATTGTTGGTCGTTGGCAGATTTGTTCAATTTTCAAAATATAGATTCTATTAAACAACACAAATTTCAAATCATATAATCATACAGAAAAATAAATCAATACAGTACATTAAGTAAAGCTACTTTTCAGATTTTTAATTTTAGTTCAAATAAAATCATTAAAAAATATATCCGAGTACGTGTTTTGTGACGAAAATACTTCAGTTTGTCTTATATGTATTTATTTATGGTCTTACAAACTAAAGTATTTCAATTTTTTTACACACTTATTTTGTTTAGACATTATTGAAAAATCGTAAATACTTATGATCAAAAATATTTACTTCTTGTACTTGTACAAGATATTTAATAATGAATCATCGTGCATTTTGAGCTTTTTTATTGCTGAATGTAGGTACATATTAAAGCAAGTTTTGAATGAAATAAATCGATATTAAATTTTTATTTTAAAAATGTTGATACGGGGAATAATCGATCTTTCCCATTGGAACCTCCCTGTACAGTTGCAAGCATTTTTAAACTTTTATTCTCAGCTGCTAATCAATCGCTCTTTTAAATCAAATTTTTAATTAAATAAAATCGATATTGAGTTATTAGTTAAAAATGATGGACGGAGAATAATCAATCTTTCTCAATGAAACCTTCCTGTACAGTTGCAAGCGGTTTGGAATTTTAATTCCAGCCGCTGATTAATTAGCCTTAAACGGCTACAAGTTAAATAATCTTGATTCTGTTATGAATATAACTTGAAGAAATCTTTCCATTGTTCTTTTTAGTAAATTAAATGATTTGTATTTTTTTGAATAGATGAAGGTTTCAGTTTCCCCACCACTCCCCACACACCCCCCTCAGCACGCGGTGGACTCGGAGGGAGACTTTGTCCAGAGTGGCTCAGACTGGAATCCCAGCTCATCTGATTGTGACTCTGAAACAACGGTAGGTCACACAATGCCACCTTATTTTAATTCCTCTTGCTTATTCTCATCAATTTATGATTACCACTGTAACGTAACTACCGAAATATATAAAATATAGTTAATGTATGATCATGTGCGAAATGCGGAGATTCGCAAAGAACGCAAGGCTGATGTAAGCTTAATGAGTAAGATTAAGAAAGGAATGTTTAGATGGTTTTAAGAAAGGTGTGTAAGGAGAATTGTGAATGGTAGAAGAAGTCGGGACGCCTAAACAAGACATGCCACTATCAAGTGCGGGCCATGTCAAGAGTCAGAATAACAGAAGGGTATGTATGAGATGATGTATGAATGTGAATGAAGCAAGAAGTTTATACCAAGACCGAGTTGTTTGGTGGTCCGTCCTCTCTGCCTAACCCTGCAGGGAAACGGTGTTATGGTTGGTAGATATTTTTCTCAAACCTTTCTGTTACCCCATCCATTTTCTCTTCCTAAACTGTATTTTTCTCAAACCTTTCTGTTACCCCATCCACTTTCTCTTCCTAAACTGTATTTTTCTTAAGCCTTTCTGTTACCCCATCCATTTTCTCTTCCTAAACTGTATTTTTCTCAAACCTTTCTGTTATCCCATCCATATTCTCTTCCTAAACTGTATTTTTCTCAAACCTTTCTGTTACCCCATCCATTTTCTCTTCCTAAATTGTATTTTTCTCAAACCTTTCTTTTACCCCATCCATTTTCTCTTCCTAAACTGTATTTTTCTTAAACCTTTCTGTTACCCCATCCATTTTCTCTTCCAAAAAATATTTTTCTCAAACCTTTCTATTACCCCATCCATATTCTCTTCCTAAACTGTATTTTTCTCAAACCTTTCTATTACCCCACCCATTTTCTCTTCCTAAACTGTATTTTTCTCAAACCTTTCTGTTACCCCATCCATTTTCTCTTCCTAAACTGTATTTTTCGGTGAAAATCAATTTGTTAGAGCCAACTCTTTGTTGTTTTGTTTTCTACATTGTAAAAATAGAAAATTTATCCCATTTCTGACAAATATTTATTTTGCCAACTTTTTTTTGTTCATGCGTTATAATAATCCAAACAACGCAGTCATTAATAAATTTATTTTTTTTGCAGATAGCCAACATCTCCAAAAAGAGCGCAATGTTCAAGGGCAATCACATCATGAGCAAAGCTAAAAAACTTCACGACAAGAAAGCACTCGCTAAAAAACTAACCCAAAAAATTGAAAAACACTCGCCACACATACTTTCACAAGTCAAAGACATGAGAACTTCCATTAGTAGCAGTATTAAAATACAAAGAAACCCTGTAGGATACACGGCCAACCAAAATATGAATTTGAGCCCACAAGTATTGCATTTGATCGAACCAAAAAGTTACTCGGAAGAACAAATGCACAACAAGTCTAATGGACAACTCAGGATTATTGATACACCACAGCCGAGAAAACTGGAAATATCTCAAATAAGGAAAATCGACATGGCGATCCCGCCCATGACTTTTGACCAACAAACTCAAACCAGCATGGCCAACTCTGACTATGCCAATATATCCGTGCTCTACGACAACCAAAATCAACTGAATACCGAAATTGGCCATTTACACAATGTCATTGAACAGTACGGTGCCAAAATGGAATCCATGCAAAGGACCATTAATGCCCTCCTAAATAGGGGTTACCAAAAGACCAGTAGCACAGAGGAGGAGCATGATCATTTTCAAAGTTTGGAAATTGATCAAAGCATGCAATCACTGAACATGTCCAACAGTCACAACGGCAGTATCCTAAGGGATGCCAACAGATACGAGGACAGACGGAGTTCATCAGCCGGCAAGAGGCCCGGGACACCTTTCGCTAATTACTCCCCCGCTGTGCCAACGAACCAGCAACGCCCCCCCAGCCCCCCAGTTCAGGGAGACACTGCAGCCTCCGATATGATTCCTATCGGCAGTGGAAAGACCCTGATCCCCCGCCACACCTACAACCAAATCAAATGGAATTCCTACTCTTTCGCCACCAGGAAGCTATTGATGTCTGTTTTCCCAAGAAGGTACGATTTTCTTATTAAATAGAAACATGTTCTTGATTCTTCAATAAAAAAAAACTGTATGATTGTACATAGGTAAAATCTAATATCTCCGAAACGGCTCGACCTATTTTTATGATTTTTTCTTTTATATATTTGGTAGGTTTGAGAATAGGGGTGAGAAATTAAGGAGGGGTGGGGGTTCGCAAGAGAGGGGATTAGGGAGGGGGGAAGGCGGAAAAGGTGGAAGGGGAATGCGTGAGGGGGGTCGCGAGAAGGGGGACAGCGAGAGAGCGAAGGGGGAAGGTAAAAGATTTAAGTGACATTGCAACGCATGCCGGGTATCAGCTAGTACTTAATAAAATTGTTATTAAAAATGTAGTAAATATAAAATATACCTTAAGAAAACAAAGTTATATTAATTGAACATTGTTTCCTTCGTTAGCTTTGCTTTTATCGAAGTCCAAGAAAACCCTGGACAGTCTATTATTTTATTACTGTTACATACAGGAGTATTTGTGATGTATTTATTTTTCATTGTACATATTCTCATTGTACTTGTAATATTAGTTATATCACATCAGCTATATTTGAGGAGAGTTGAAACAAAGACATTGTATTTAACCATGAATATTTATTATTTTATAGACCGGTTTCGCTTCAACCAAGTTTAATTAGGATATAATAATAACTAAATACTTTGACAGAGTTGGTGAATATATATAGGTTGAGAGACAGAGGGAGAAAGAAAGTTATAAAGGGACATAATTAGACAGAGACAAAATTATTTGAAAGAGAAACAATTGCTAAATTATTTAGTTATTTTCAATTAATAGATGGAGATTGCCGCTTTGTTCTGTCACTCTCATTGGTCCAAAGGGATTGTACTGCCTTTTTTGTTCCGTACTCTGCCCTACTGAAGATGTTACAGAACTAAATACATTTATTCAAAAATGTATGTGTTACTGCTATTAATGCTCCGAAAACTTTGTAGCTGTTAATGGTATTTTTGTTTCTCTATCCATCGTCATCTCTCTCTCTCTGGTTTCAATCCTGGGATTGTTTGCAGCAATTTCCTTTATTTTTTTCTTCCATTCTTCCCTGTCTTGTGCGGCTCTTTTGAAGTCTGCATATGATGAGCAGCGCATGTCCACCGTTATGTCCATCGTCATATCTAACTCATTTTTGACCAATAGTGGAGATTGTCATCTTTGTTCCAACACGCCTCATTTGTACATCAATTTTGTTCCTACATTTATACTACTTATTATTTCCTGTATAGTAAAAATATTCTACTACGTACACTGTGCACTAATGATTTCGCAATCACTTTTATGTAAAAGCCTTTTTAAGGTATAAATAAATAAAATAAAATGCACAGTTTTTTCAATGATAGGCACCCAACTAATATATAATTGTGTGTTGTGATGTTACAGAACTTTGGCCACTCACTCTCTGACTGGAAAGTCCTCCCCGGCATTCAGTGACAAGCCCGCCAAAATGAAACTGGATTCCAAGAAGATTTCCGATATTATCATGACCGTATCCCAGATGTGCAGTGTGCAAGAAAATTTAGTCAGGTAAGAATAAGAAGTCCTATTGCTACTATATGTTAATATGTACCACATTTAAATGCTGTGATGCATAAACTAGCTTCAATCCATTTTAACCCCTTCCCGGGCAATGAATTAATTAAACAATTAACTAATCAAATTAAATTAATCAATCAATTTTATATAAACAAAAATCTCTTAGGAAATGAAGTGCTGTTCTTCGAGGGGTTATTTTTTGTGTTTATTGCTTTAAATTAAAGACATTGAAAAAATAGATTAAAAAATGTATGCAAATATTATTGCAATACGATTCACTCGGAAGCAATCAAAGACAATATTTACACAACATATAATAATACATTTACTTATTATTATTAAAATGTCTTTAAAAATCTATTTCAGAGAGAATTTTAGACAATTTTTTTTTTTTATTTTTATTATTATTGAGTTAGTTTATACTACATGAATATAAACTAATAAGCACAATGTAACATTTCATTTGATAAATAATGCATCCACCCAAAAAAGTATTGTAGAGTTTAATCGGGCTGCAAGCGAAAATATTATTAAATTAAATTCGTGGCTTTATAATAAACCTTAAAAAATCCAATTTTTCATTAATTTATTTCAAATCATAACATACTCAGTTAGTTTTTCTTCTCTAACAGGAATATAATAACCACCAAGTGCTCTGACGAGAACAAGATGTACCGCATGAGGATGGAGAAAAATAAGAATAAGAAGCTAAAAGAAACCGAAGTCGACCAGGAAAATCACTCCCCATAATTCCCAGACTTATGCTATTACCAAATCTATACTATTTTTATTCATTATTATTTACTGTTCTTGACAAAACTATTTTTAATACTTTTTTAACTGACTTTGAGAAAACTATTTTATTTCATTATTTTTAATTTGAGAACTATTTTTATTACTAATTTATTTTTAACTGTTTTTGACAAAACTATTTTAACTATCTTTGGCTTTCTTTTTATTTTTGGTAATTATTTACTTAACCGCCGCACAGACTTACGGAAATTAGACTTCATTTCAAAAATTACTATTACAAGAAACAACTATTTTAATACATAAAACAGGTTATTAGGTAAATTATGCTCATTTAGATTGAAATGGAACTTTCGTAAACGTCAAATTCAAACAAAAAAAATCCAAAATGGCAGCAAAGTAATTTTTTAATAAGGGAAATTATTTACTTTAATAGAAATGGTATTTTAATGGATTTTACCATTCTCTCCTGAAGCAAACAGTGGTTTCTTGTAGTAATTAAGTTGAAACGATATGTAATTTCAATAATCTGTACCTATTAAGTGCTGTGGTTAGGCAAATATTTATCCTATTTTTACTATTTCCTTGAGAATGATAAGACTTAATTTTAGATGATACAATTAATTCTGTTTTTACACAAGATCCTGAGGCCCTAGGACGCTTGCTTTATAACGATCGGTAGGATAACTATCGGTAACTTCTCATCGTTCCCTAGCATGACTACAGATCGCCAACGAATAAGTGACAGTTCACAATGACTCAGTGTCCTTAACATATTCGATATCAACTGTTGTTTGTACTTTAGCGATGCAGTTGTCCTAGGAATTATAAAGCAAGCGTGCCAGGGCCTCTGATATACCATAGAATAAATAAAAACGAAATACTGTGTAAAAAAAACAATGTTAAAAAATTTCAGTATATCTTGTATTGAAAAATAGAAGAATTCTAATATGAACAAATATTTAAGTTACATTTTGTTGACTGTGTACAAACAGAATTGACTGTTGCTGTCAAAAAACCTACTTGTAATAAAAAAGCAGTTTGTTCATAAAATAATTGTTTTGTAACAACTGAAAATTGAATTTTGACTTAATTAAGGTGAATGTCAAAAGAATTCATATTCTATGCTTTCGTAGATGGTGCGCGTATAGTATTTTTTTACTTATGAACACTTTTTACAAGTTATGCTTTGAAATATTAAGAAAAAAATATTGTTCGCGCAATTACAAGCAATATGAATATTAATAAATAGTTTTGTCAAATAAAAAACTCAAATCTTTCAAGGAAAGTTAGGAAATACGATATTTCATCGGTGATTCAATCCAATATTGTATTTGTTAACCTTTCTTGAAAGATTAGAGTTTTTTAATTGACAAAACTATTTATTAATACATATTAATATTGCTTATGTACTTGCGCGAACAATAATTTTTTCTTAATATTTCAAAGCATAACTTGTAAAAAGCGTTTATAAGTAAAACTACTATACGCCCGCCATCTACAAAAGAACAGAATCAGAATTTCCATTGATTGAATTTTCTGGTCTCTGAATAATGTAAATTGCGGGGGTATTTCAATTAAGCTTTTTACTTTATTTCAAGTTCCAAAATGTACCTACTTACAAGATAAAACTACTTTGCTTCTACTTAACATTTGTAACTCTGGTAATGTAATTTGGTATTTATTAAATAGTACAACTGTATTTTATTTAGTATATTTTTCATTAAAAATTGGAAACTAGATACTCAAAATATCAGTAGAAAAAACTGTAAATTAGATACTATTTTGTAAATTATATATTAGCAGAGTTATTATTTATTTTGTTCTCGAGTAGAACAATTAAAATTAATAAGTAATATGATTTTGTTGTTGTTATTGTTAAATGCTTGAGTGTGTATAGTAAGCCATAAATTAATGGAAATATACAAGTGTGCTTGTTGATTTTTGACTATCACTAAATTGTCTAGTTAAAACAGTGCATTTATTGTTTTTATGTATGTTAACTTCTATTTTAAATAAAGATTTTAATATTTACATAATTTATATTTATTTAGGTATGTATTCCCCTTTTCTAAATCCTTTTTAAAATACACATTCACCATTGTAGTGATGCGGCTAGTTCTATGAAGTAGGGTTGAATTGTAGTATATTTTGGTAAAAAGTATATTATACTCATCATCACTACATTAAACAAGTCGCCACTCGAAAACCAAGCTTATCCAACTATAAAGTGAAGTTCTAAAGCTAAAGGTTAGAGAGAATGCCAACAGATTAAAATGTAAAAATAAATTTTAATATCTACTTTCAAACGAAAGCCACTTGGGTATTTTTGTAGTCAGGAAGAAAATCGTAATATTTACAATTTAAAATAATGTATGCATCTATAGTTATTTAGAAGGAACTGAAATAGTGTTACAATGAACGTTTATCAACCTGATTGCCTGGATTTAATTTTATCCCACAAGTAACACCATATTTACTTGTCAAGATTCTGGCGCCAGTCCAACTTTAAATATAGATTATTTTAGGAGGTGGGTTATGTATACTTTCTAGGTCATAATGCATCAAATTTCACTTGCTATGTTATTTCCTTAAGAATTAGTTGTTTTTGTGTCCCCACGTGTGATTGGAACAGAGTAATAATCATAAAGTGAAATAGTTTTAAACGGTATTTAGTTTTGTTTCTTTACAAGTGTGAAAATGTCTCCCAAGTGTGAAGTGCCGCTATTAAACCAAATATCCATGTCCATAGTTGCTAAACAACTAGTGGATGTTCTAGCTGCTTTGGAAACGGATGATGATGTGGCTTTAACATTTGTCGTATTAAAGTCTTACTTTGAAAATCTCGGTGTAACGGGAGATATTTACCAAGACCTACTAAACCTGATAATGAATTCTGAATATTTAGAACCGACAGCGAGATATTTTGCATTGAAGCTTCTATTACAAGACAATGTCAAGATGTTAGCAACTGGTATTTTCCCCGAAGGCTTCTACGAAAGAATTATAGCCACAGTCATCGATCAAGGAACCAATCTGACTGCTCTAAATTTAAAGGGTATTTGGATCAAAGATGAGCAACTACACATGTTTTACGATTTGATCAAATCATTACAACACTTAAATGTCCTCAACATACCATGCATTGCAAATGATGAAGCCCTTAAATTCATCGGCGAGTTCAGTGAGAACTTGAAAATGCTCGACGTATCGGGAGAAACCGATATAACAGAAATAGGAATAGACGCTCTCTGTCGAGGTTGTCCATCAATAAGAGAGACACTGACAGTTGTAAACATTGGAATGTACGGAGAAGAAAATGTGTGTCATACAGATGTCGCAATTCTTATTGCTAATTTACCTAACTTGGTGAACCTTGGAAGTTATTCTTTTGTTGGCAAATCCATCCATCACATAGTACAATCCAAGGAATACCCTGATAACATTCAATCAAAGTTACAATACATCCATGACACAAATACAAGTAAAGAAACAGCAAGGAGCATTATAAAGGTATGTCCTTTATTGGAGACAATCTATTTTCAAAAGCCGGATCTTGGTGTTATTTCAATGATAGAAAAGGCAGAGAATCTTCATCGGCTGAAATTAAATAAATTCCCCTGCCATGAATTTCATCAACTAATAGAGAGGTGCGGAAGTAGAATTAATTCTATGATGTTGTCTCAAGCCACCGGTCCTCTGAACCTGACCCACGTTGCTGACAAGTGCAGCAGCCTCGTGTCTATAGAACTTTTTAAAATGGAAACTTTGACTCACGAGGAAGAAATCCCTTTCAGCAGGTTGGAAGATGTCGAAGTTCTCCACTGCAATATCAGGACATCAACATTCAAGTATTTGATGACATGTGCTCCAAATCTGAGGAAAATGATTATAGGGGATGAAATAAAACTTAATGATGTTGACATGGCAAGGTTTGTAAACACGTTTAAATTAGTACCAAGTAAATATTATGGTTTTTAATAACATCAATGCTACATTTTGTGAAGTTGACGGCCGGCGTAGTCCAGGGGCAAGGCTTTGGACTCCCATTCCAAAGGTCTTGGGTTCGAACGTGGCATTGCACAAATATATTTTATTTGATTGATTTGTGTTATTTCACAATTGATTAATTAAAAATAATATATACTATATTTGCGGCACGTTCCAGAGTGGAAGATACTTTCAGTATCGCCCTGGTGTAAGAACACCATTCAGAATTGAAAAATTGCTTGAAATGGCTTTAGGCGTGTTTAGTAAAGGTCGTGGGTTCGAACTCGGCATGCGCAAATAATTTTTTTTTTTATTAATTTGTGTTATCTCACAATTCGTTCATCAAAAATAATATAAGGTATATTTGCAGCACGTTCCAGAGTGGAAGATACTCTCAGTATCGCCCTGGTGTAAGACCACCATTCAGAATTGAAACGTTGCTTGAAATGGCTTAGCCGTGTTTAGTGACTAGATCTGAATAGCCAGGTACTTCCTAACCTTCCTCTTCCTCATCTTCTTCCCTTCCCCGCTTACCTTCAGCCTCTCAACATACCCCAATTGTGGATGCCATAGTCTCACTGGTTCCAGATGGGAACAGTTGGGACTCTTGTGAGGTGTTTTAATTTTAACTTTTAAAAAAAGTTACTTCCATTTAGAATAAATTCATGTTTTAAATTATAAAAGTGGTATTCAATTTGAGCAATAGCAACACTTTTATGTAAACCACATTTAAATTCTGTTCTATGGTACAACACCATTCAATATCAAAATTCATTTTGTTGTCTGTCGTGATTTAGACAATTTCAATTTAAAATTTGATAGTTTTGTCTGACAAACTATTTTTTTTTCAGAATGCTGCATCATAACAAATTTGACCATCTTGAAGGAATATGGTTTCCGAATGCCCCGCTTCTGACTCAAGAATCCGTGGAGCTACTAATGGAATATTGCCCGAAGCTTCGAAGCCTTGGCCAGCTGAACGGGTGGGCCATTACACCTGATGATATTGTATTGCTAACAGCCATTGTGGAGAGCACCAATACCAATTTAATTTTATCTCCACAAATGTAATAAATAACTTTAACACTTTTATATCTTTTTTATCATTTTCTATTTATACCTACATGTGCTTAAAACAATAGACTAGGATTTCAATATTCATATTAATAATATATATATTTATTGAAACAAATCAGTAATTGTTTTATTTAAATGACACATCTTCAAAATGTATCTCGGTAGATAGGTATGTTTTAGACTCTTTGAACACCATTTTTAAAAGATTTTCGTTTACTTTCATTGTTATATTTTTTCTGTTCTTCTATAAGTAATGCTAAACGACTTTTATATTTTTTATTTATATTCGTAAGAATTTGTGAGGAGTGCTTGATGAAAGTGAGTTCATCATAATAAAAAAAATTCAACAAGATTTATTTATAATATTATCAGTAGTACAGTGCTACACGTATAAGTTGCCGAAAAAGGAGGGCGCTATCGTCTATGACATAACAGGTTCCATGTCTAATCGGACTATGAGATTTCAACGTCTGAATTCTCATAGTAAATTTATACAGACACGATACTTCCTCACATGATAATTCATCACATCATAACTCACATTAACCTAACCTAAGGTTAAAAACCCCAATTATCAGTCTTCGACGCTTCGAGACATGATGAATTATCATGTGTAGCATTGTAATATAGATTGCAGAACTAAAAAATGGTTAGTTACAAATGTTGGGATATAGGTATAATAAACTAGTCCCAGTGAAAGCTCATACAGATGTCATCGATGTTCGTCCTCTTCCTTCTTACAAGAAGATACTAGAACGATAATGTCAAGTACAATCTCTCGCTGGGGCTGGGATACAGGTTGTTAAGGGACGTACTTGATTTACTTTAACCAGTGATTCCTAACACTATTTGGAGTAACAAATGTAAAAGAAATAACCAACCATTCCGCCCCTAACTATCCTATACCTACAGATTTTTTTTAGTTTTTAGTTAAAAAAAAAACAAACAAAAAAGTCATATACCTACCAAAAGTTTATTTAATTTTTTATTCCAAATACTGTCAGGAGAATCACTGGTTAAAATAGAGTCAAGTACATCACAACCAAAGATATTAGAAACCCTTAAGCCAGGGACATACACAGCGTTAAAAGCGCCGGCGTTATTTGGCTTGGCCTACTTCACAATATCGCTCGCCATACATTTGCGATAGGAATGCATGGCGAGGAATATGCTGAAATAGGCCAAGCCAAATAACGCTAGCGCTTATAACGCTGTGTGTGTCCCTGGCTTAATACTCTGTATAAGAATTTTTTCCACCTATTTTTACGGAATGTTGTTGTCTAGTAGTAGTTAATAAATTTTTATGAGTTTTTCCATAATATGGACTGGAATATTTTTTTGAAAAATTTAAAATATTTTTATGTCTCTATAGACCACATTATTCCGGCAGCTTTATTAATAACTAGGTACCTACCTACACCAACTACTGTAAAGTTCGTCTTGAGTTTTGGAATGAGGCCAAGTATAATAATATTATCCTAACCTGACGTTTTCTCTGCAATTCTGGTTCTATCTATCTTTTTCTCTGCAATTCTTAGACCTTTTCTCAATTCTGGTTCTGGTCTATCTCGAATCGTAAATTCGTTAGCTACTTAGCGATTTGTCCTTATAACTTGAGGTGAAGGATACCTACCAAACTGTCGTAAAACAACATTTTTTTTAAATTGTCGATTTTTGCAGTTTTAACGAGAGAAAACTATTATCGTAAGCACTGACTTTAAACACCATTAGCGAGTTACGTGTCGCATATTAATGCTATTAAAATAACAAAATTGCGATGATTGAAGTAGGTACCAAGGTATGCCAAAAGCCAGAAATGTCGGATAAAAGTGATTTAGCCCCTCAAAGGCCAGCGTATCATTAAGGATAAGTTAAAAAAATCGTTTCTCTGAATATTACTAGCTCTAGGGAAACTACTTTATATGGTAGATTACATACTACAGGGTGTTAAGGACTAGATAGGACTTAATCAAGATCTAAGTGGCTCTTTGCCAATCACTGTTAGAATAGATATTATCGGGGAGAGTGGTGCAAATAATAATATACTAAATCCACTAATTAAAACCTAAAAAGCCATAATGAAAATTATACTGAAAGTCCCTGTAAGATCATTGACGAAACCTTCAACAATCTTAACATCAAGTCCATTAAACAACTCTACTCTAAACTAATCTTTTCACATTCATAAATACAAAAAAAAACAAGAAATAACAACTAACACATATTATATTAGAAACACTAGAAGCTTCTTATGCTATTGTACTTAACTACAATAAAATACCACTCTTATTCAAAAATCATAACAGCATAAACATTTAAATCTCAATAAAAAATATAATGAATAAATCTAAAAATCTCTATCTCTATCTATACAATACAAAACAAAATAATTTGCGTCGGCAAATGTCACTTAAAAGTTGAGCACAAATAAAAATAAACCAATCCCGTGTAGTGGAGGTGGTGAAAGCATTATTTATAAACCAATCACGACGTGGGAATCTACAATAGACACCATAATGCCATAAATAAACCAATAACATAGACACCATTTTTCAGGAAACCACCTAATTCCATAGATTATGCCAATATTTGACATCTACGTCTAAGTGACATATCACATAACCAACAAATTTTGTTCTTTCTCAGTGTAAGTTATTTATTGGGTCTCGGACGCGACGTTGATAGTTATTATGGAAGAAATAACTAGACCATCCAACATAATCGGACCACTGACATTTAGGGAAAATGCGAAGGAAAGATGTGAAGTTCTATCGATCGAACAGTTGTTATACGGAGTTCAGCCTTGTGAATGCATGTTGTGTGAAGAAAACTTCACGCTGCCAGAGGAACAACAAAAAATGTTGACCCATCTTTACATGGAACATCGTTTAGTAATTTCAGATGTGGATCAAGTTGCTATTCTGACAGAATATGTACGCTTTTGGAAACAGAAATTCAAAGGTAAAAGAAATGGAACTAATACATATTATTTTGATGATTTTAAGGTTTTTAACCGCTTTAATAAAATTTTGTTCTTTTTAGGTGTAGAACTAGCTGAATACTGTTCAACTATGCTTTTAGACAAAACCCCCGACGGAAAAGAATCTAAAAATGAGAAGTACTACTTGCTGAGTGACATAGTTCCTCTGGATAATCAACTCAGGAGAGATTTGCAGCAAGAAAGACTGGAAAAGGTTCTCTCACACCAAAAGCTAGAGAGAGATGATACTCACTATGAGAGGGAGTGTCTGTTCTGTAGAACCGTGGTGAAGGAATCTCGAGCTAACTTCTTAAGTCATCTGTTTGAAAAGCACAACTTTCACATTGCCAAAACAGAAAATCTAGTGTTCATTGGAGATTTGATAGAAATGCTGTCTAACAAATTAGATAGCTGCATTTGCGTGTATTGTGAAAAGGTGTTCAAAGACAGAAATATTCTAAAAGAACACATGCGTAAGAAGGTCCATAAAAGAATCAATCCGAGCAATAAAGAATATGACAGATTTTTTGTGAGTAACTATTTAGAAATGGGCAAAAACTGGCAATCTTACCTCAAGGCTTGTGGAGCTCCTAAACCACACAGGTCTTCCAGCAGTGTGAACAGCGTCAAATCCAAAAGAAGTCAAAAGGAATCTAGCTCGGAAGATGACAAAGATTGGTCGGATTGGGAAGAAAAGGACAGCATATCGATCATTTGCTTGTTTTGTAAACACTCTGAAAGCAAGTACGATGAAATAATGTCTCATATTCGTGAAAAACACTACTTTGATTTTGGCGCAATAACTATAAAGTTGAACTTTTACGAAAAGGTTAAAATTGTGAACTACATTAGGCGTCAAGTGCATCTCTTGCGATGCATATCTTGTGACTCTGAATTTCAAAATTCAAATGATCTTTTGTTACACATGACAAAAGACATGCATTTGAAATTGGATGATTCAAAGCTGTGGAACCAACCGGAATTTTATTTCCCCACCTATGAGGATGACGGCTTGTTATTTTGTCTAGAAGATAATGAAGATTCTGGGGATGAAAGCCATTTGCCGGCGAAGGTAGAATCCCATGTTATTGAACCTCCCAACATTTCAGAAGAGGTAGCGTTGTCTTGTCTACGAGATTAGTTACATAATATTATATTATAACCCATTCCTTGAAATATACAAATTAAAATATTTATTAAGATAGTATAATTTCTAAACACGCCTAAATAATTACTGAAATATCACTTTGTTTTAAGTTAATTACATAGAACAAGAAACAACTATTTACATCAGGGGAGATGGTAAAACACCGATAATAAATATGTAGGTTACTAGATTCTTAGTTTGGGTTATTTAAATAATCTGTGCATATTTAGATTGAAGTGGAATCTTCTGGTAAACGTCACTTCGTATTAAGCATTTTGTTTTTTGAATGTGAATACTGCTCCAAACTGTCTGGAGCCAGTGAGACTATGGCATCCCCAATTGGGATATGTTGTGAGGCTTAATGTGGAGGGAAGGGGAAGGAGATGTGGGAGTGGAAGGTAGGTAAGTACCTGGCTATTCAGATCTGGTCACCAAACACAGCTAGAGCCATTTCAAGCAATGTTTCAGTTCTGAATGGTGGTCTCACACCAAGGCGATACTGTAAGTATTTTCCACTCTGGAACGTGGTGCTGCAAATTTACCTTATATCATTTTAAATGATTAAATGGTGAAATAATACAAATTTAATCGAAAAGCCTTACAAAGGCCGTCAAAACTGTGTAACGTTGAAACAAAGTGTTATTTAAACAATTTGTGTGTAAAGAATTAAGCGGAGTTCAGAAATTTTACCGTAAAGCAATACATACGTTATAATAATTATCATAATAAAAATGTTGTAATTAATTTATTATGTAATGTAATTGTAATTTTTTGACCTGTTTTCCTTAATTATATGTTTTTTACAACATTTAAATTATTTATTTCTAGTGTACTAAATCCAACCCGTTTAGCTTCAAAATTCCTGTTCCACGGAATTTTAATAGAATAAAAAAACATATGTTTGAGTTGCCATTTATTAATTAATTCAAATACATTTAGAAGAGTTGGTTTGATAGATAGTTTCTGCAAAAGCACGAAGAATTTTTTATTGTTATATTTTATTACTGTAACAATGGACGAGAGATGATTTACATGGTATGTTTACATAATTTAATCATGATATTAAAATATTCAATGGCACTTCAAGTGCAGATAAATTTACATGCAATATATAATAGTATACCTATGCTAAGAAACCAAAATGAACTAGCTTGAATATCTTGAGAAAAATAATGATGATTGCATTGAATGAACTATTTATTATTACATATCATTCAGAAACAAGATTTGATTAATAATTTACTTAAAATAAGCAATACATCGAACATTTTGTATCTCAACACATTTCAGATGGGCGAAAACAAGGAACCCGTTCGAGAAAATGGAATTTGTTTTAAACCGATGCATCTTAGAAAATAGTGTGTACATTCTAATGAACTTTTTTATATGGTACTCACCACATCCCAATTATAAAATTATTGTCCAAAATTATAGACTACTTTGTAAAATATTTTATAATGTAATAAAATATTTAAAAAAATATATATATTTTATTACATTATAAAAAAAAAATGGTTTTCACTTTCATATAAACCATTTCAACAACAACAAAAAACGAGTGTGCTTTAGACCACACGACTGAAGTAAAACTTCTTTAGCTCCATCTATATGTATGTATATATATATGTTTATATGTATAAAATATATACATATATTAATTTTCTACAAAGTTTTTAATTTATTATCGTTTGCCTCACCCGATCACACTTCTCTCCCTCACCCGATCACACTTCTGCTCTCGTCACGCATTCGCCAGCTTACTCCCCAAGTCAAGTGTGCATAAAGAAGTTTTACTTCAAAAACAATTTGTTCATCTCCAGTACCAAAGTGTAAGTTTCCTTTTGATAAAATGTTCTTCCACACAAAAGACAGAATTAAGAAGGGGGATACTTGTATCTCACATTCATATTATTTATATATTCAAATGTGTTATATATATACATTATATAGTTGGGTCCAATATTCATTGACAGCAATGCCTTTCCAGGCATTGAAATAGGACCGGCGTAAAAGGAACAACTACCCTTCCCACCCAAAATGTGTTGAAATGAATTGTCAGACACAAAGTCACAAAGGCCTGAAAACAAAGCGAATGAGAATTCAACGTTACTCGATAAGCTAAGCCTAACATCGATATAACATAATTCATGGTATCCCACATGTAACATCACAAACTGGTGTTTAAATCCTATCTGCTCCGTCGACGGAACTGCATGGTTCATAGATATTTTTCAGTACAGTTCATTTAAAAAATGAAAACTTGTGCAAAGAGCGTTAATAATAAATATATTTACATGAATTAAATCTTATAATCAAAAACGTTTGTATAAGCTTATAGGCCAAAATTCGGTTTCCGACCAAATCATGATATTGTCAAAATGTGGTCAAGTTAGGAAATAAATTGTATTTTTTATATTTTCGTACATCTATGATGGTCTATGTAAGTGGTTTCAATTTGTGATGGTTATTAAATCAAACTGTGTCCCTTTTATTAGAGAAAGCCTCAATTCTTTGCAGCAGCAGGGGATCCGATGTACATTTCATCAATCTGGAATAACCGTAGTCGAGCATCGGTGCAGTTAATTCAAATTGATCCATCGGGAAGGATAAAATGAGCTCCAAATAAGCTGCCAGTATGTTGGCCAATGCGATTCTCTTCGCCTCCGCATCCTAAATAAATAACAAACAAACTAATTAGACAATGAAAAGTAGATTAAAAATTATAATTATATGTATTTTATAATTATATTTATGAAATATGTTTTATAAATTTTATAAGTAGGGTAAACTAGACTGTGATTGCCCGCAACTAATGATGGCCCATTTTCACTTTGATTGTCCGTTTTAATATTTCACCAAAATCTTAACAGATGTCTCTATAAGTTCAATGTGAAATAATAAACTGTCAAATCAGCACAAACAGCCATATTGTTGAAAAGTGAAATCAGATTTTGTGAAGCGCATAGTTTTTTTAATTTTGCAAATACATATTTCTTGTAGTATCACATTTTACGTATTATTATTGATAATAAAACAAAATATACACGGTGTCCGGAAACTCGTAGTACAAGCAAGAAACTGGTGAGTCTATATCACATAGTGAACCCAAAAAACACTTTATTTTTTTGATCTGAGAATTTTGGAAAATTAAAAAAAATAAAAAAAATTCGGCAACTAGAGGGTTAAAAAAACTTTTAAGAAGGGTCGATGCTTCTGCACACATTAAAATACATTAAACAGCTGATATTAAAACCCCGTAACAACCATTTTGACCATTCGACATTCAGATTTGACCTAAAAAATTCCAACTTTGGTCTCGATTTATTCGAAAACGAAAGCTCAAATCAAAAAAGTTGTACCACAAAATCGACTCCAAATGTGATGTAGATTCACCAGTTTCCTGCTTGTACTACGAGTTTCCGGACACCATGTATAAGAGTGTACTATCTTCAGGTTGTTTAATAATTATTTTTTTATTGAATCACTAAAGTATACAATCACTCTCATTATTGTGGGAATTACCATGAACATGAAGTTATCAATCTATGTAAGTTTAGCAATATTTTTTTTTTCATTTAAAATAATTGTGATTTAGTTATGGTTATTTCTAGAAGCACTCTTTGGAAGCACTAGAAATTAAAAAAGCAGTAAAACCCAATTTATACTTGATAATCAATTAGAGGTATCTTGTAGCCCAATATTAGGTCTGTTTCCAATAAACCATTCAAAATTTCCCCTCGTCTTTTTCGATATATTATTATAATCCATTAGTCTGCATAATTCTGTCTGTCGGTTTTTTCTCATTTCCTTTGTATTGATTGATGTAAATGTGTCCTCACTGTTTGTTATATTTTTATTGTGTTGTCTCCCTCTGTACTTATATATATAATTTGTACCCTGATGATGCTTGAGCAAAGCAACACCGGTCCGTGAAAAAAATTGAAACTTGTGGTTTTACACAAAAATTACTGTTTTATTTTTATTAACTACAAGTACCTTCCATACAAATTTTAGCCCAACCGCCCAGCATTCGTTATCAATTACACTCACATAAAATAATAGATCTGAATTTCTAAATCCAAATCTGGATCTAAATCCCATTTGAATTTAGAAAACACGGGTTTGTATGGAAATGTAGGCCCAAGTTTCAAAAATATTAATATTGTATTGAATTGAAATCCATACCCATTCCAAAGCCAAAGCGGGCAATTGTCTGCTAGAATATTTAACATTATGGTAAGGATTAAATAACATTGATTGTACTAATACAGAGGCTGGATGGATAGAGGCCATTGAATCGATACTGAATTGCCACAGGACAGGGACACCAGGAGGTGCTGTGTCCAAGCAATGTGTCCTCAACCCGAATAAGTCAGCGAGAAGAAGTTGATGATGATTCAGAAGTTGATAAAGGTCCATGGTTGAATGTGCAAACCAATCTTATGATATGATATGAAATAAAGTTTTACCTTGGTAATGCTGTGTATTCTTTCCTGTTCGATTTCAGGAGGCACCGGTTGAGCTGGTAGTAAAGGTTCACCGTGGATGTTATTGAGTTGAGTATTTGCATTGGTCGGTAATTTGTTCATGGTGTATTGAAAATCCTTCCTTAGTCCTACGTCGTTCCCTGCGCCATTTTCTACGTCTTGGTTAGGTCCATGTATGCCATTGGCTTTATAGTAATCGGCTGAACTTTTCTCCGATTCGGCTATGCTGTCGGACCGAAGCCTTGAAACATCAGTGTGCTTGTCATCATCGCTATCATAATCCGTACATACAGGCTGATCTCTAAAATCACTGAAGATGAATGGTTTCGGCGCACTTTCAGATGATTTTTCTGTTATGCCGGTCACAGATTCGTAGGATGCAGACTTGCTTTTCATGAAACATCTCTTTGGTTTATCCGGCTGTTCTATATCTGACAAATCCTCATTGTCTATGGAATTAGAATTTATCTCGTGAATAGTATCAGATATTTCACTGTTTGCTAGATCCGCTGTAACACAGTCGATTTCTATAGCATTGATGTATAGATCACAAAGCATGTCCCAAGTATTTTTTAAGTCTAATGATCTGTTTATGAATTTGTTATCGATGGTGTTTGGTGGTGGATTACCACCATCCATCATGTCCTGCAACTCCTCGAGGTCAACTCTCTTCTTAGACAGTCCTTGCAAATGGAGTTCAGTCAAAGCTATCATTTTGATAATCCAAGAAGCTGTGGTATGTTTATAAAGATTTGCAGCGCTATCTAAATTTGAGACCTTTTGAACCAGAAATTTTAATCCGGGCCTCAAATCAAAATTGATTGCTCTTCTGTACGACATATCCAGACATTTCAATAATATGTCAATATTTTTATAATTTAGGGCATATCGATTGTTAAGTACCAAGCCGCTAGATTTAAAGGTGTCCAATAATATATGGTTCAGTGGCATAATATTGGTTATCTTCTGTAATAGTATTGTTGCAATAATCTGTATCAATATTTGGTGTGCCAGCAATCCTATAACAAGACTCTTATGAGGTATCCTAATAGTGTATGGCTCGGGGTTAGTGGCCGCGGTGGCATCTTGGGGATATAAGAGGAAGATGTAGCTTCTATCGTCTGTTAAAACAAGGTTCTTGATGAGCAATGCCTGATTGTGTTGCCTGCTGTAGTTCTGAGGGGTCTTCATGTTTAGTGAGTGCTCTTTACTATAGTCATAAAGGAACACTTGCTGCGCCATGGAGTGTAGTCTCACATTGTCGTTTATGGAGCTATCACTTCGGGCTGCTACCTTCACTATAGCTACGTCTCCATAAAAGCTATTAGAGTTTTCTTCAAATGCCAACGTCAGCTGTTGGAGAGGGGCCAGGCTGGCGTTGCAGGCTCGGTGCAAACTTGTACAGGTTATCTCCCATTGCTGCTGCGTCAGTAAATATCCTGAAGTCAGGATAATGTGACGGATACAAGATGCTCCCAACCTCGCTATTATCTCATGGGGCTGCGAGACACATTCAACTAAAATTAAGAGCAGTTGCTTCAAAGCAAATGTAACAGCTTTAATTTCAGAAGTTTCATGGCATTTTTCTGACTCTTCTTCGCTCGTGTCCGGAGAATTTTGATTAGAATGGCTGTATTTATTTGAAAGATTGGATTCCTGATCTTCATGTTGCAAATGGCTCAAATATTTAACTATAAGATCTGTCGCCATTCCACAGCATTGTTTGAAGTTGGGAGCAAAAGAATCCCACTCTATGCCATTTTTACTAACTTGTCTGATCCATGTTTGCATGGAGGGCAACAGCAGGTGATTGATACAATGAAGGCCAAACAATGGTCCTGGAATTACCATCATGTCTTGGAAAATCTTAAATAATGTTTCCAAGGAGGCCATTTGGAATTGCCGAGGACAAGAAATGGACGCAGACACTAACCCTTCTATCAGAAGATGCCACACCTTGAGGATGCCACTGGGTCGATCAAATTTCACCAGTGAAGACATTGTCGATTTTGAAGTTGGTAATGCCGTGGAAAGGATTCTATATGAAATAATATTACAATCAGCGACATCGGGCAAGTTGGTAAACTGCTTCACGTGTAGCGCCGTTTTAGGGAAGAGCGCATCTACAACTTGCAATGGCATGTCGGCATTTACCCGGTGCGCCGTGTTGAACGTGGGACACTTTGGCATGCTGTACATCATCCCCAAAATTTCAGCGCAACTTTCAATGTATCCCAAAGATTCCTTGCATATTTCAACAGTCAGTTGACATTGATAATTAGCATTGTATATTTCCGGGTCATTCTTTTGAATAAATCTTTGTGATAAGTTGAACACGGTTTTCGAGGTGCCATCTGGAGATTTAAGCGGACTGCTAGTTTCTTTTTGGGTGTTATTAGCGTCAATGTTGGAGCCTCTTATATAGCTCAGTAGACATAAGACACAGTCAACTGCGGCATTTGCGAACACTAGGGTGTTGTCAGTGTTCAAGAATACTCTGAATATCTCCAGGACTGCAGAGTATTGATTGTAGTTGTGTGCGGCCCTCAATGTACCAAATAGTGGCCTCCAGCCTGATCTTATTTCAGTTTGGTTAGCCTCAACAAACTGACAGATGCAGGATATTATTTGCTCCTGAAATTAAAAAGAAATGTAATACATTATGACATAACAAAGTTATTATTTGTTACCAGGATATTATTTGCTCCTGAAAGTAAAAAAAAAGTAATACATTATGACATAACAAAGTTTTCTGTTGATTAGAATTGCTGACAATGAAAAAATATTGTATTTGGAGATTTGTATTTACCTGGACGTCACTGTCACACAACTCCAGACACAGAAGGTTCTCAAATGGTTTGAGCAGAGCCTCATTGAAATGAAAGTGTGGCAGTTCGGTCTGTTCGTTCAGGAGCAGTGTTATAGCGTCATGGAGGCACTGGATAGCCTTCTTTGAAATACGTCGATCTTTGCTGCAAGCCGCCTAGACCAAATAATGTTTAAATTAAAATAATATAATACACTAGCTGATACCCGGCATGCGTTGCAATGCCAATTAAATATATAAATTGTTTCTCCGTTCATGTCATTTCCCATTCATCCCCTTTCCCATTCCGACTCCTTTTCTTCTTCCCCACCCGCTCTCCCCTTTCTCGTGAGCCCCCTCCCCAACGCATTCCGCTTCCACCTTCTTCGCCTTCCCCTCTTCCTGGTACCCCCTCTCCCGCCCCCCTCCTTAATTCCCCAACCGACCCTCCCGTTACCCCTCCCCCAGCCTTTTTTCCCTGCCGCCTAACTCCATAAATTACACCCATTTTTCCAACAACTCGGGTGACCTATTTAATTTTTTTATGCACCAGTATTATAGAAGTGTTCACAGGCATGTTCACCACAATTCAAAAAAAAATTTAATAGCAATCACATGAAATTTTAATTGCAATCGTATGAATAGTATGAGAAATAATTTCATAACGCCAGAGCTCACTATTCTATAACCATCCTGGGTATGCGCACATCATATTCCCAAAGTTTCATCGCAATCGGATGAACAGTATGGCCGCGCACATAAGGTATGAACAAACAAACATTAATTTTTATATTATAGAAAATTATTATGACCTAAAGCACTACATTTACACTAGGAAAAAAGATTCCAACCGAAAGAAGTGGATTATAAATCTGATTAATTTGCAAATGGAAAAGATAATTACATATATATTACTAGCTGACCCGCCCACGCGTTGCTGTGGCTAACGAAACACAACGCCATCTACTGGAAGGTTACTTAACCTAGATAACCAATAGTGTTGTGTCAATAAATTAACTCACATATAAAGAAGATATTACATTTGATATTTTCGCGGCCAAAAGTATAATTGTGATTTATTTTTGGGTTATTATGGCTTGTGGCACTACCCCATTTTTTAGCCAACACTTTGGACAGCATTAGTGTCTATCATCAGGGCAGATGTGTAATGGCTTTAATTACGCATCTGTCCTGATAATGGACACCGTAATGATGTTTGAAACAAACACATAACTAAAGAAGAATAACCCAAAATAAATCATGATAATATATAACATTGTTTAAATCAAAATTTGTCTTGTTTTGGTTATATATTTCTTCAAATAATAAACATATAAGGTCTTTAAATTCAATAATTTTGCTCAAATCCCATGAATTAAAAAAAAACTTTATGGCACATTAATTTAACCTGACCTCCAACCTTTGTTTAATGCTACAGTTTTCCCACCAATTTTCCCTTTCAAAATGTTTTTTTCCCTCCAATCAGTCTGTAAAAACCAATTCTTTTGCTTTTTTAGTACACCTTGAAACATAAACTCTACTAAGAAAGGCTTACCCCAATTTCGTTACAATAAATTATAATGACATGGGTACACAATAAAAAATAAAGGAAAATCTTAAGACAAGAACAGGTACTAAAATAAGATAAAATAGATTTTATTTTCCCATTATCACTGATATGCAACAATTTACCTTCATATAATGCGGCCCCACAATGGTCCAGACGGCCATGTGGTGGGCAAGAGGGCGTGGAGCCCTCAGGCACTGCAATGTGACATCACCCACGCGCGCTAGCAGCCCCCCTCCGCTGCTGCCCCCCGCCTGTCCCCCGGGGCCCCCCTTGCCTTCCCGGCCCAGCATGCCCTTCCACCAGCGGCTGGCGTTCTGCTCAGATTGGGAAGTTTCACTGCTCAACTGTAGGATAGAGAATTTCATTTTCATTTAGACAAAAATATATAAAAAAGTTTGAAAAACAAACTGTGGATTTATCGTGATTAATTTTTGGGTTATTATTTGCTTTACCTTTTGACCTCTCAGGCAGGACTCATCACCTTGCATCGCAGTGGCAGGGATAGATTCATACGTCTTTCACTCCTGGACACACTGACCCCCAGATTCTTGGCCACCCCTCATACCGTTTTTCTTTCCAGAACTTCCTCTCCTTCCAATCCTTAAAAATACTCCTACATAGTATCCCAAATGATTACATACGCCCTGACGGAAATTATGCATGCCCTCCTGTATGGAGCTAATGTACAAAAACATTTATTGGCAGCATTTATGCTGCGGTGCTTTCTTATACGTTTTTCTATAATTGCTTTATAATTGCATATTTTTATTGGCTCCATCTTTAAGTATGATCGCAATATTCTTCCTGAACTAATAGTTATTTAGATAAATTTATCCATTTCTATTTAATGTGCAACATCTATTGACTTTTCTGCAAGACTAGGATGAATATTTATTTTAATTTAACCTGTTGTCTGTGGCTCGGACGCTGGCGTCCGGCACAATATATATATTTTTAAAAATTCGATTTTAACCCTTATGTATATAGAAATTGTACAAGGATAATGTCAGAATCTAAGCGCCAATATCATCATTTCAGACGTTGCTTTTAATTTCAGTAATGTAGTTCTCCGAATGCTTTGAAATTAATTTTCGATGAAGAACAGCCATCGTGTGGCCAAATGTCATCCCACACTCAAGAGATTAATGAGTAAAACCTAAAATTGTTGTATTTATTCACTGAAGATAATATTAGCGACTCCCAATTGAAAATTTGAATTAAAAAAAAAAACACAAACAAAGACAAACATTCCCGGTTTATGAATAACCTGACAATATTTGAAAATCTCCTACCACCACCATAGTAAGCGGAAGATGTTGCTTGTATCGTGATGGAGGACTTAGCCAGCCGAGGAATACAAAACGCGGCGCCCGGGCGTGACCCAAACGCGATGCCCACTCAGCCACTGACCGGTGGCTGAGTGGGTATTAAAAATAATTTTTAGATACCTGTCTTTCGGATGCCAAACACAGCTGCTGCAAGAAGCCACAAAGAGCTGGCAAGTTCAGTTTGCTTGCCGCATCGCCGAACAATGCGTCAACTTGCTGCGATAGAGCGCAGCAGACTTTAGCTGCATCAGTGCCGCATATGAAGCCAGATGGATTATTCCTGTTGGTCTGGAAAAATTTAAAAAATCATTAATAATAAGATAAAAGGTGGAAACCATTTTAAAAAAAAGTATTCATTTTCAACTCACATCCTTATTTAACTTTTGAATAATAGCTGCAACAGACATTTTCTTATTTGTTGCGACGCTATCAATGTTAGATTGCAGGAAACTGTAGATGTCAACACTGGAAAAGATAATAAGTATTAATGTAGAAAGCAATCACTTTGTGGTTTGACATATTTAATAAAAAATAAAATACTTACTTTGTGTAAAACCACAAGTTTTTATTAATTTATTTTACCGACCTAATTTGTATCCTGATGATGCTTGAGCAAAGCGAAACCGGCCGGTAAAATAAATTAATAAAAACACGTGGTTTTACACAAATTAAGTGTTTTATTTTTATTAACTAACTAACTAACCATCACAGCCAAACAACTCGGTCTTGGCACACACTCCTTGCCTCATTCACATTCATACATCTTCTCTTACATACTCTTATATTATTCTGACTCTTGACGCGGCCCGACTCAATTTTATTTATTTTTTATTATATAATAAGTATTTTTAGTTTGTACATACACATATACATTTTTAAAGTAACTGTGATGTGAGGGTGAGAAACAGATAATAGGGGGTGGACAGTGTTTAATGAGAGGTCCTGGAATAATAAAGTGAGTTACCCATGTATGTAAAAAAAAAAGAAAAAAAAAAGAAAGATGCACATTTATTATGAGTCGAATTCATAGTAATTCGACGCAGGACGGATGCATCATCCTGAGGGGTTAGAAAATAAACAAATTGATAAGAAAATAAACAAGTAACTCAAATAATTGAATGATGAACCAATGGACAAAATAAGGAGAAAAATGGAAGCAGCTTGTGAATTTGTGTGTGGTGATTGTACCCAGGACTTTTTCTGATTTTTCTGCTTCAAATATTCGACTGAGAGAAGCTAATATTGACTTCAATGATTAAATAGTTTTTTTACTTACATTTTATTCAACAATCATATTTTTTTTAATTGCTCCACACAGGAAGCCCTGAGGAAATAATCCCATTCAGGGTTTTTTAGTCATTTTTGGGGATGCTGTGTGGTGGGTCTCTTTAGGAAAGAAGGAGAGGAAGTTCAGGAAAGGAAAAAGGTATGGAGATCCTCATGATCAAACTAAAGACCATTGTTTTACAGAATTTGTTCACCGTAGACAGCCGAGCCGATTTGTTAGGGAATAAATAACAAATTGATATACGTTGGCAATGCTGGCGGAAAGATTTATCAAATTTCAAACAAAATTTTCAAGTTCTGTTAAAGTTCTATTCACGTCCTGTTATTATTTCATTGCGGGCCAGTTGTTTCACAGGACTAAAAATAATAACAGAACTTAAATTGAAATTTCACAGAACTTGTAAATTTACTTTGAAATTTGGTGAATAATTTGTTCAAATTCTGGGAAAAAACTGCCCCTAAGTTCTAGAAGTGATGAGGAAAAATATTTCAAATTATTTCTTCTCATTCAAATATAACTGTTATGTACCATGTTTCATCATCTCCTTGTCCCTGATTGAAATTGAAACTCTGGTGCAGCTTCTCGCTGAGGAAGTTGGAGTGGGAGTTGTGTGTGAAGGAGACGGTCTTATTGCGGCCCGTCTGCAGGGTGATGAGGGGGGTGGTGGTGTTGCACTGTTGCCCAAACAGCGTGTGTTCCAGGCGGGACACGTACTGGCAGGCCGTGAAGATGTGTCGCCAGCAGTCTACGGAGCGGGATCCCAATTCTAGGCCACCTGGAATATTATTACAATCATTATATATTTTAATTCAACATATCTTAAGTTATTTACTCCACAGTTCTATCAATAACCTTCACATATCTGAAGGAAAAAATTAAATACAATCCAAAGGAGGGTCACTAAGATCTCTGTAGAAAGCAAAGCGATCGAGTCTCTTTACCCCTTGAATGTCTGATGAGATTTCCCCACATATGGCCAAATTCCATAGAAAATTAATATCAGAGCATTAAGAGAGGCTAGAGTGCTCAAATAAACAGAAACGTCTGGAATGATATTGGCGCAAGCGATTCTGACCTTTCATTGTACAGTTTATTTATACATATGGGTTAAAATCTAATTTTAATTTTTTAATCTGTAATCTGTCACCCGCCCGCCGGCGGACTTAGACAAACTAGAGGTTAATACTCCTTTTGCCCTTTCCATTAAGACTCAAGATATTAGTAACTTCCTACCGTTTTAACCAGTCTTCACCCATCTTCGCCCAGCAGTCAATCATTAAGTAACGCAAAACGGTAAAAGAGAAGACGCAGTACGAAAGCGGGTGTGGCTCAAATATGTATTATTGTAGCCCTTCAATAGTAAAATGCAAAAGACATCATTTACGACAGCATTCGCTGTTTGTTTGCGGGGAGGAAATCTTAAAAAGTAATGGGGTGGAGGGAAGAGTAATTTCGTCAAAATTTGGTGGTCATTATTTAATATCTTAAAAAAATTAATGTGATTTTTTTTTAATGCAGATTGATTACAAAATAGTTTTTCTATGATCACCTAAATTATAGAGTATGTGATGTAAAAAAATGACTAGGATATAGTACAAAACCCTCATTTGGGGTAAGTGTATTACCCTCCTTCAGAGCGGGGGAGTTAACGGTACAATTCGGCAGACGAATTAGGGGATAGAACATAAATTGAGTTCAAATAAGCAAAACCTGTTACATAATAACATATAGACAGGGTTAGGAAACTAAATAGAATGTTGGCCTACATATCGGGAAGTGATATTTTGGGGCCTGAGACAAGCATTTGAATCTACAAGATTAATCATTAAAATATATATTTTTTCTATTTTCTGTGAATAATTTTTTACTTACAACAATCCTAAAGGTGTTTTTCTTACATGATTAAAAAATTGTACAATTATTTAGACATGTTGAATAAGAATCGTCGTCAATGGTCACTCGGCGGAATAGCCAATAAACCCCTCACCCCACTACGTACTGATTATTTATGATTTATGTTGAAAAAAAATAATTTTAAAGTCACTGAAGACCAAAATTTCATTTACATTTTTTACTCCACATAATGTCAGGAATCGCTGATTAGGCTAATCACTTGGGGTGACCTGTGGTGTTGGTTATTCGATAAATGGTTCCCAGAGTAACGGTACCCATATCCGCCTTCCAATTTGAAAAAAGCGATCAGCCGTCAAAGTGACGGTCCAAGTCTTTATAGGTTAGAGCGGTACCCGGTCTTTCTAGTGTTATTATGAAAATAAAATTAAGAGATGGCTATTTAAAAAAAAAATTTGGTTATTAATAATATGTTTTTAATTTACTATTAACACTTTTTCTAATTTCTAAGTTGGGTGATTGTAAATCTGTTGTGTTTGTGTGTAAAATTATTAACCCTTTATTTATATAAAAAATAAATATATATGTAATTTTATTATTTACCAGATATTAAAACATCCAGAGACAGCGCGTGAGAAGAGACGATTTTGGCAGAAGGAGATTCTGAGCAAGCGGAATCAGAAAGGAGAGCTAACAAACTGCTGCATCGGTTCTGCAGACTCAAGATGTTACTTATCCTTGCAGCCTGAAATCAATTAAAATTTATCATTTAACATATAATTAAACATAATTGTTATAATAAAATATCATGAAAGTGTGATTTACCTTATGCAATCCTTCAAGGGATAGAGAAACCAATTCTTCCCGAACTTTATCTTTCTTCAATGTGAACCTAGATTTCCTTGGCAAAAGTTTGTGCAGCTTAACCCTGGTCGTCAGATTGACAACAGAGTTGGAGTAGCGTCCAATCAGAGGAGCGCTCAGCAGAGTCACCATGGAGTCCCACATGCATGTTAAAACCCTGAAATATAAATTCAATTTAAAATCAGAAAGGAATAAAAAACAAAAGTACTAAATAGTATTACATTATTTAGTATTTATGAAATCATTATAATATTTCTGATATTAATTTATTATTACTTGAAATAAGAAAATTGTACCAATTTCTGTAAAAAGAAAATTTTTTCGAATCTCCATTTTCACCTGTTTCTGTACTATATTGGTTGATTTAATATGCATAACCTTCATAGTCAATAAGTATTTATAAATCTTTTTTATCCAGAATGCTACATTAACGATGTGCAATGCGATTGGCTTACACACACAACATGTATTTTTCAACCAATACAACAAGGATGGCTACTTGAGTAAACAACAGATTAAATTTTATAATTAAATTATTACCGTCTAGCTAATTTCAGTGCGGCAGTTTTTTCAGCAGATCCTATGTTGCCACTTGGTGTCGAAACTTCTTTCAATCTTTGCCAATCACACATCACTTGGCTAGTTCCGAGACCTCCAAAGTCTGCAAACAACATTAAATGACCATTTTAATAAAATACATAAATTAAATAATTCTGCAATGTCGTACAATATTTAATGGTCAAACAAAAGAGTACTTTGGATGAGTTGAAATGCATTGGAAGGGATATTTGAAAGATTTACCAATAAGAAGATTAACCAATGCATTGTGCTCCTGAACGGACGGCTGATAACCTCCAATCTCCAAGATGGATGTAGTGAGGACCTGTTGATAGACTTCACACAGCCACGTTGAAGACAGGTACACCAGGACTCCACTTCCATGAACTTCTTCAACAAAATCATCTTCGGATAGAGGCACTGCTGTCTGTGAAAATAAATTGAATATTAACCAGTTAAACAATTTTTAATGCTAATATGTAGTGGGAGAAAACTTCAATCATAATATTATGTTTTCTAGCCATTATTCACCTCCAGTACTTATGTTTTAGTACACTTTAAAAATGGAACACATTTTAATATGAAGGAAAAACTCACTAGAAAGTACCTACCCCCAGATTGTGTATTTTATGAAGAGATAAAGGAGGGCGGCTAGTGGCTGGATTACGTTACCCTATCTTGTTTAGTAATTTTCATTTTATTTAACCGCTTGGACACATAAGCTTGTTTTCATGATAATTTAACGTAGGTAGACATAGGAATGACGTATGGCCCGTACCTGAGTTATTATAATAGGAGATATTAAAGATTAGCTCCCTTCCTAATAAATGTATTTTAAATTTCACACAATCAATAAACAACCATTTACCATACATTAACTGTTGTTTATCAGTTGTGTAAAATTTAAAACATGTTTAATAGTAAGGCCAACAGTATTGTCACAGTGAAAAATGCTTACAGTGCTTCCTTTGTAGTATCCAGAGTAAATAAGCTTCAGATTCAAGAGCAGTGTGGAGTAAGTCGCGAGGTATATTCCATCTGCATTCATGATGGTGGAAGTGGAGGGGGACCTCGCTGCGTTAAACTGGCAACACTTTGAGGCAAAGTCCTGCATCGACTCGTCCACCTAATAAACATTGAATTTGCAAATAATTTAAACAATGCTAAAATTATGATGAAACTAGAAAGTACAGTTGTAGTACAACAGCAACGAGAATGTATGCAAAAAAATGACTTATTGTACGCAAAATTTTGTCAAATTTGTCCATGAGATTCTACGACTCGTTCTTGAGTTCAACAGCTCGGCTGTGCAATAATTATCCCCCCCCCTACAACATGGGTATTTTCAAGACCCAGGTTCAATCCTTACTTTTCATAAAAAGTTTTTATTATATACTTCCACACAGCATCCCCAAAGATGATATGGGCCCCGAGGGAAATTATTTTCCTCAAGGCCTCCTTGGTGGAGAATATTAAAAAAAAATTGGCAAATCCAATGTGCGAAATATTGTAAAATTTGTCCATAATTCTATTGTACAAAATATTGTTAAATTTGTCCATTTGGATTTCAGCATTTCTGTTTGTAGCTAGCACGTGGAACGTGTGTACAACAGACCTCACCAGCGCCTCACACGGCGGCTACGGAAAGCATGTGCAGCAGACATTAGGGTTATTATTATTATTAAATTATTACATATTATCTATTAATATTTTACTATTAATTAGAATTAAGTATCTGTTACGATGTGCCATCTTATATTTCTATTATGTACAAAAAAAATGCCAACTTATATTTTCTCTATGTATAAAAATTTTCATTATGTTCCATTATGTACAAAAAAAAAATACCAACTTATATTTTATTTATGTATAAATATTTCCATTATGTACAAAAAAATGCCAAATTATGTTTATATTATGTATAAAATAGTAGTACTACATGCATGCCATTTGTAACAACTGTTAAATATGTATAGTACTGTCAACTCTTATAGTGCTCCCTCTCTAAACACGAGATTTTCTCAATTAGAGAGGTATTGTATAATAATAAAAAAAAAATTAAAAAAAAACTATCAGAATCAGATTCTTTGACATATCAAGTTAATAGCATTACCAACTATTAAAATGGTGCAGACGGCCAATAGAGAAACTAACTTTTTTTTTTGGTAGCCACAATATTATCAACATATCAATAAACTAGCAAGACCGACTGCACGGATAATTTTGTACATCTGTTAATCTGTCATCTGTCGCTCGGATGTTGGCGTCCGGGATTTTTATTTATTTTTTAAATGCGATTTTAACTCTTGTATAAAGAAACTGCACAAGGACAAGGTCAGAATCCCTTGCACCAATATCATTCCAGACGTTGCTTTTAATTTCAGTAATGTAGCTTCTCGGAATGATTTGATATTAATTTTCTATGGTAAACAGCCATCAAGTGGCCAAATGTCATCCAACATTCAGAGGTTAATATTTTTATTTTATAAAAATAAATAAAGGAACACAAAGAATTCGAGTTACCTCTACACATGTCCTAAATGAGAGAAGCTTGGGCACCATCACATTTTGCAGGGTCTTTACAAACTGCTTAGCGTTCTGCCTCTCCACATCCACATTGTAGTCCGTGATATTGCAGCGACCCAAGTTGAGGGTGGAGGGGATGGACTTCATGAAGGGAGTCTCGTGATCGCGGGCTGCGGAGATGTTGTCGGTACTCTCCCGGCGATAGGTGGAATGCTGACGGGAGGGAAGGAACACGCTGTCAGCATCAGAGTCCATTTCTCCGTCGGATGCAGAGCCATTCTCTTCCGGACCTGATGTATCTACAAGAAAAATGTAAAAATAATTAAATTAAATGCTAGTCATCATAGTAATTTTGGTAGGTATTAATTAAAAGAGCTACTCATTTTTAAATGAAAAATGTGTGCATTTAAAATCAACAAATGAAAAAGTACACAATGGTAATAATTTTCCACAACAATACACTTTTACAAAATACGTAATTGTCGTAAATGTCTCATCAATAGTATTGGCAAAAATTGATCAACTGATTACTAGTCCTGGGTCAATTGTGAACTACCCGTTGCAACCCGCTCACGGACAACCAATTAGCAATCTTGTTATTTTTTCAAAAAAGATTAGACTATCAGCATAATATAATATTTTAACAGAACATTGTTTTAAAGGTAGGGACAGACACGAAGCTCACATCAAAAAATACTGTGTCATAAAGTATCTTTTCTACCGACACACTACGTTATAAAAGATTTCTTCCTACGGCAGGAGAGGAGGTCATTTGAATTCGGAAGCGGCAGAGGGAATATCATTTCTTTGTACTGGATATGTCAACTTGACGGCTGACAGCGGCTCGACACGCCGTGTATTAAAAATGACCCCCTCTCCTGTTTACGGCGGAGGGGGAGTCGCATAACTTTTCTGTTATCACGCCGCTAGCGGTTACGGAGAATAATGATAAATAGCGAAGACTCGAACCGCGCTTATAACACATGATCTTTTTACATGTGGCGGGTCTGTATGGGATTTTATGGCGAGCGCTATTGTTTTATAAAGTATCTTGTGATGTGAGCTTCGCGTTTGTCGCCCCTTTAATTCTCTTTTTCAAAATTGGAATTATAATATACTGTGATTTTTCACACGGCTAATCTGCACGCTATTTAATAATATAATATTATACAGAAATAATATTTTAATTTTTATGGATGATTTTCGCTTTTCAAGCATTACCTGAAGAATCTGTACCATCAGTTTCAAGCTTACTTTGCATTTCTGCAACCAGATCCCTGAAAAATAAAAAGAAAAATTACTTTGTAATATTAAAATTCCTTGAAAGATAAATACCAGGCATCACGCAAAAAGAAAGTAAAAATAAAAAATGCACAATTTTTGTTAATCAATATTTGAATATTATATAATTACATATTGTAATATAATCTACATTCATTTGAATAATAAATACATAAAAAAACTGAAAAATAAAAATTGAGCAATGTTTGCAGACTGTCATTAAAATTAGGACAAATTTTATACATAGCAATATGTAAAATTGGGACAAATGTTATGCATGGCAAAATGTATAACAAGGCACATTACGGAAGTGACCCGCCAGGTAAGTATGTTCTCTGTGTCCATTTGTAAATAATAGTTCTAGGTAGAGCCTAAGAAGTCATAATAAGATGTACAGCGCCCTTGAGGTGATTTCTCACAAAAACGGCGCTCTACAAATTATCCAATTATTATTATTATTATTATTAGACCGGCAAATTACAGACAATGTGCTTAAATACGTAAAGTAAAACATAGTAAAATTAGTAACCTGTATGGGCTGGGCAACCTTGCCAAGCTTTGATAAGTGAGAGGACCCCTATAATCGGAGTCCTCGAGCTTCTGCCACTTGTTGTTTATTTCTGTGGCATTAGGTGGAAGGTACTTTCCCTCGCACAATTCCTCCAGAGCTCCCAACAAGCTGACAATACACTCCAGGCTGACTAGTAGTACGTGAGAATTATTGCTCACAGCACATTCTTCAATTGCATCCATTATTCTAAAAAGGTAATAGATATTAATAATTTTAACAAAATTCACATTATTAGGAAACAAACTATGGTGATTCAAATGATTGCACTGGTTTATTAAATAACATTCGACCACCTAATTTACATTTGTATAAGATTTTTTATCAAAAAATGGGAAGCGAACACTGGAACAAATCCGGTGCATTGAGTCGACGGCAATCGAAAACAAAATAAATTGCTCTATAGCTCGATGTCACGTCACTGGTGATAAAAGGTCCGTGTCTGCTATTGGTGTACGAGCAGCCAATAGAAGGTAATCTTTTTTTAAAGTGCTGCATTGTTCGCTTGCCACAATACAATCCATAGGGCAAAAAATAATACGGTTCATACTCAGAAATTTGTACTACGGTTAGTAAAGGGTCACACAAAGCGTTACTTAACGTTTTTAACATTTACTTACAATCTGACCAGCGCCATATCATCGCTGTGCTGGTCCGAGATATTATTAGACTGTCTCAGTATGAGAAGGTAGCATAGCTTCTTGGGGTCCCCTAGAATGTCCTTGGTGCTGGCCAGAGCCTCCGCCCTATGGGACACTGGGGGGTACAGCAGCATGCGGTGGTACAGGGCCTCCAGCACAGGGCGCATGGAACCCACACAACCTACTAGCCTCAGTAACTGGCCGGCAATGCTTGAATAGAAAAAAATATGACAATAGTGACACAGTAGAAAATAAGAATATATAATGTTATTTTACAAAGAAAGATACAGGAAATCTTCACAACATGATTTTCTGAATAAACTTGTCAGCAAGGAAAATGTCTATGGGCCAGTTGTTTTGGAAAATATCACGTTTGAATTTCCTTCAAAACGTCATTCACCGAAATATTGGGTTGTTTCAACCTTCGTCAGAAGAAATTTCAATGAAAATTTCATACGACCAGTTGTTTTGGAAAATTTCAAATAAGAATTTCCTTCAAATAGTCATTCACCGAAAAATTGGGTTGTCTCAATTTCCATCAGAAGAAATTTCAACAAAAATACCATAGAAATGTGATGTGAAATTTTTTAAAGTGATCAGCTGAATTCGAACGTTTAGCGATCAATGGGATGATTTGAAATGTTAGGACATGGTATTATACTATTTAAATGGCTTACCTGTAAACTGTTTTAGCTTGTTGACTGTTAAAGCTGGGAGCACTTGCAAGGGAACCAGATCCTCTTCCTGAATCATCTACGCCGTGACCTTCATCCCTGGAAAGATGTGATTTTCATTCATACATAATTCAAGGAATACAATAGAAATAGGATTTGGGTTTTTAAGAAAGCTGTCAAATTGCAGGGAGCAAAACATGCAAGAGGCATAATATTTTTACCTTGATTTGATATTTTTGTCTACTCGTGGTGTTCCCAGGAATGATATAAGCGCAGGGCAAAATTTCTGCCACAGGAAATTCGTAAAGTGTGTGTTACTGTTCACTATCTCAGGTAGACTCGTGACTAAGGTTAGAAGGCATTCTAGGTAAAATATGGCTGTCACATTGGACTTAGTGGTCCTGAAATAAAATTTACATAAAAATATTAAATATTCCATGTTTCAAATATTGCACATCCTGTAGAAAAGTGTCGCAGGTCAAAAAAGTTTGTTTTACAGGAAAGGGAAAACAATTTAATGAATGATAAAGGAACGGTCTCGTCGAAAAGATATACTAACAACATCTTGTGGAAATGGAGTGACCTAACTTAAATACGGTTTTCGTGGAGGCAGGTAATCTCACAGTCACTTAAATTTTTGACTGACAAACTTTTCTATGGGATATGAGATATGTATGTACTCCTAAAAATGATTTTTGTCTTATGTAGGTAGTATGAATACTTACATTTGAGTTTCACATAATCTGCTGCATAGATATTGCATGACTGGGATGATCTCACTAAAGCAGGCCACTGCTGATACTTTGCTTTTAACGAGAGGAGATCCCTCGTTCAATAGTTCTTGGCATTCTTCATCTGTTATATAAATAATTAGATAAAAGTTAACTTCATGCAAGAAAACTAGCAGTGATTGACAAGGCAAGCACGGCAAAGATCTCCACAATGTAGTTGTTATTTAAGCGTTATAATTTAGACAATATGTAGTTTGAAAATGTATGGACTGAAGGATGCCACTGTCTTCCTAATGATAGATAAGATCCCCCTATTTTAGGGAGTTAGAATACTTCCCCCAGTTATGTCGTAACCGTCGGTGTTAGTGTAAAGACCCAGATACAGAACTAAGATGTCGAACTTGTGTAAATATTTTCTGACATGGTGAACATAGTAAATGGTGGTTATATCCATCACACCTTCCTTTCCATTGGGCACTTGAAGTGAAAAAGCACAAAACTAAACTTTGCAAATGTTATATTATTATTATTACTAGGAATAACATAGGTTTGTATGAAATTGGTCTTGTATTTTTTTATTTTTGTATGAATAACTCAGGTCCGGGGCATACGTCATTCCTCTATCTACCTACTTTAAATTGTCGTGAAAACAAGCTTATGTGCCCAAGCGGTTAATGCCCATTTTATTATAAATATTTTTTTTTTAACCGCTTGGACACATAAGCTTGTTTTCACGATAATTTAACATAGGTAGACATAGGAATGACGTATGCCCCGTACCTGAGTTATTAAATCAGCTCCACACAGGAGGCCTTGGGGAAATAATTCCCCTCAGGGCCTATGTCATCTTTGGGGATGCTATGTAGAGGATATTTTTAGGAAAGGAAAGAGAGGAAGTTCTGGGAAGGAAAAAGGTATGAGGTGTGGTTAGGATTCTGGGGGTCAGTGTATCCAGGAATGATGGACGTATGAATCCATCCTTCCCACTGCGGTGCGAGGCGATGTTCCGAGAGAGTCCGAGTCTGGCAGACACATCTGCCGCCAAGACCCTGACAAACCTCACCCCATAAACCCGGGCACTCCTGCTAAGCCACCAAACGTAGCGAACCACTTGGGGAGACCAATGGCAGAGGTGTTTCCAATAAATGGTTGCCGGAGCGCCAGTACCCATATCCCAAATTTTGGCTCCCATGGGACTTTTGCATAAAACAAAATGAATACAAAAAAAATATATCTTTTCAATATGATTCAATAATGTGTCAATCAAGGAAAAGTAGAGTAAAAATTTCTTCTGATGCTTTAGCACAATAATTTACCCAGAGACAGACAGAATGCCCGAATGGTCATGGCTGCAGCAGCCCTGGCGGGGGCGGCCACGGGGGCTGAGACCGCAGCCTCGGCGCAGCGTCCCGCCAGCCACAGTACCAGCCGCCCGTTCAGGGCTCCCCCACTGCGAAGTCCTAGCGCTAACAGCACACGCAAGATATGGACCTGGGAGAAAATAAGACGAGCATTATTATATTGGGTAGAGTAAGCTTGTGAGAATTCCCTAAGTAATCCCATGAATAAAGTAGGCCCCTGAATCAATCAGCATTGTCGATGTGATATTGATGTAGAAAAATCTGTATCAATTGATGAAAAGTTTGGAGTGCTTTTTTTTAATCGTAAATAATTTGCAAATGAAATTAACGATCAGCCCTAAAAAATACACACTTTTTAGTGTGCTAACACAAAACATACTATGAATGATTTATCTATAAATTCTAAATGTATATGGATAAATATGTTTATATGTATGTATACAGCATGTAATGTATATGGATAAAAAATGCATAAGGTTTCCAGTGAAAAAATTTTTAGACCGGAAGTTTTTAAGTTCCGTATGAATTACATAATGGAATTTTAGGTAAAACGTTTGAAAATGCATGCACTGGTTTTCAAACTGCACCTTTTACAGACATATTGGTATTTTTTCATAGACTTCAGTTTGAGAATTTTCGTCAGTGGAAACATTATATATTTTCCTTCGTTATATCTACCCATAGAGAATTTACATACAAATCTGCCCTGATAATGGACACTGCAACGCTGTCCGAAACGTCGGCTAAAGAAGGAGGTAGCACAACACGGCATAACACCCCAAAAACAAACAACGAAAATACATACAAATCATTTATAGAATCGCTTGACTTAGCAGACTACAGAGTGATGTTTAGGGCAATATTGAGGGCCAAAATAGCCAAAACACTTAACTTAATTAACAGAATTGTTGTTTCTGAAAACACATTATCAAGACGTATACATAGAATTATATATATATATACTTTATAATTATATATATATATATATATATATACTAGAATTAAACCTTTTAAATTTTGTAAATGTGCGTTGGTTTGTACAGTAAATATAAAATTATTTACGAATAATATTGTTCAGTAAATTTTAGATGATTACCTGCGTCTCTTGTGGATGATAGGCCATTGAGGAAGTGGCGCAGAGCAACTGGGAAGGAAGCCATAATGAATCGTCTTCCGGTTCATTCCCTCTGTGAAATCTGTCATCTCGTAAAATTTTCTACAATAATATTGAACAGATTATAGAAAAACTAATGAAACTAAATCAGATTGAATAACTACGAATCAAGACTAACAGTATTTTATTTATTTTTAAATATATTCATAAAGTGTCTCACATGGAATCCATTCAGAGCGAGCGTTACAAGTTTGGGACGTTTTGTCTCAAGGGCTACTTGCAAAGGTAAGAAACACACTCTTCTCAATTCATAGGAAGGGTCTCTGGTAGTGCCTTGCTGAATGCACAGCAAATCTGAAATGTATTGTAAATAAAATCCTCTACTTTACCAGGAAACTTAAACATTATGTCAAATGGAAAATTTTTAAGTTTTCTCGTACCATAGGCCTGTTGACAAGATTTCCGTAAATTAGCTCCCTTAGGGCCATTGGACTCCTTCATAATATCCAAAAGTAACTCTTCCATCTTTTATTATTTTGTATTTATGTTTTTTTAAATAATTTTATAATGTCTAATGCAGGTTTTCACTACAGTAACTAAGAAAAACACAAACTACAAAAGCATAACAAAGCCACGATCTAAATCACATTTTGCAAATAAAATTTTGATTTGGGAAGATATCTCACTGGACTATAACATTTTAAAGGTCCCATATGTTGTTTCGAGTCACAATTTTCCACAACTCAAACAGAAATGTCATTTATGTATGTTACCTGTAGATTCTGTACTGGGCATGCTCAGAACAAACCAATTGGGTGCAGCCCCCATAAAATCAATACTTTCATTTTGTGGCAACTTGGGATTTAGTATTAGTCATTTGATTCAACCCCTTTTTATTAGTTTGTCAGGTGTACCCGAAAAAAAAAACATAAAAAAATGTTAAACCAAAAGCATTTTTTTTTTTTAAATTGGGTAATATTTTTTATCAAACCACATCAGAGGGGGAAAATAACAAATAATAAAAAACATGTAGATACCTTAAAAATCATTTATTTTCATTTCAATTTATTAACATCAGACCTAATTATTGCTAATTAGAAAATATTTAACTTTTTTCATTTGTACGAAATGTTTTAGAAACAATAATACATATATTTTTGGCCCTCGTGTGTACTGCATCTATTAGACAGTTTTTGCAACAGTGGGTTACCCCCCAACCTAATAATTATTGTAAAAAAACATAATGAATGAAAATTGATTACTTTGAGTAGAAAAAAGTTTATAGTGGGACAGTTTCAATTCTGAATGACCACCATTCAGAATTGAAACGTTGCTTGAAATGGCTTTAGCCGTGTTTGGCGACCAGATCTGAATAGCCAGATACTTCCCCGCCTCCCTCCTCCCCATCTCCTTTCCCTCCCCACTACCTTCAGCCTCAAAACATACCCCAATTGGGGATACTATAGTCTCACCGACTCCAGACAGGAGCAGTTGTGTGGTATTCATATAAAAAATACAATATAATTAAAATTGTGACGGAAATTGATTAGATTGGTAAATTGATTTGATATGCATACATAAATATTCACAAGTTAATGAATATAACTTTCTTTATGATTCTTTCATATGAAAACGTTCATTGAGCCTGCATTACCTCTATACTCCGCAGCAGAAGAACTAACATAAAAGTAATGTAATTTTAGTAGGTTTCTCCAGAAAATATAAATCAAAGACCATAAAAAAAAAATTCTTATTTAAATTTACACATAACTTTTGTTTATTCGGTCCCTTGAAAATTAAAATAAAAGTAACTAATTTGGAACACACATAATTTATTTTATTTATTATTGCAAGAATTTTCCCCACAGACAATAGGTACAAGGAGAGGTGATATGGCATGAAAGTGTCGCCAAACTAAGACCAAACTGCCCGGGCAATAAAGGTGGCGGAGTCAATGGAAGTTATGCATTTGGTGTGCAGGTAGAAACAAAGGCAGGAATGTGAATGGTGTTGGCAACACTTTTGTGAGGGTGGTTTCATTCTAATAATGGTACATGGCCAATCTACCTTCTTTCTATTATGTACGGTTTTCCCGCAGAAGCAGTTTATTTTCCTGTCCTTCAAAACACATCATAAGAGAATTTCACTGTATTTATTTCAATGTAGCTTGAATAATTACTTTTATGGTATGTGTATGTACAGGCAAAATGGTAATAAGACATTTATTTTTAAATTAAATCTAAACTTTGCACTATGAACACATTCTAGGTAGGAACGGGCAGGTCCTTAGCGACCAGCAACAGGACTTGCTCGGTGTTGAGACACCAGTTGACAATGTTCTTGGACACCCGGCACCACTGCTCCCCGTGGTGGGGCTCAGCCGCCTTGCAGCGACTCTTCACATCCTCCTGTTGGGCGTCCGTGCCGTGCATAACCTCAAACTTGTAGAAACACGCCCACGCATCACCGAAGTCGGGGTCTATTTTTACCTAGTGGTAAAAAAACCGAATCAATAACACATCAAACGTAGTCACCAAAGTAGAAAAAAATTACATACAATAAAATGTCAGGTGACCAAACACCGAAACTCTTGCGGAAACAACACAGACGCAGAACGAGGAAGAGGTAAACTGACTGTGCAGAAGAGGATTAGAGCAGGTTGGGAAATCCTGAGGTGTGAAGGCTAATAATAGAGAAGAACATTATTTGTGGTTGCAATTTTGCTCTCTGAACTTGACTTATTTATGTACATACCGACACTGGAAAGGATAAATGACTAAACCGCCATCCACCTGGAAAGGAAAAATGGCTTAAGCGCCATACATCTTACGGCGCTTTAGTCACTCTTCCATTCCAGCTGCTTGGCGCTTTAGTCATTTATCCTTTCCAGCGTCGATATATGCATTTTATTGTTATGTACCTACTAAATCTTTGTACATATAGCTAATTTTTAATGCTACATATTAGTTTGAGTTGAAAAATTTTATTACACTTTACATATTTGATTTAAGGCCATTTCCGCTAAAGTTTGTAAATTGCGTTTTGTCATGTCTAACGATTTTTTTCATAGTTATGTTTTATAGAATATTGGAAAGTTATACATTTTTAACAGGAAAATTTATAATTTACTTTATTTAGTCAGTTAAATAAAACTGTTGAACCTGTATATATTTTTAATCAATCATTTAGACCAAAAGTTAGTAATTTTTTTACCATGTTCCACCTCTACATTCAATTAGACATATACAGTCTGATTTTGTAATTAATTTTAAGATAACATTTATAGTGTCATAGCTTTATTATACATCTTTTGAAAATATACGATTTTTATGTAAATTTAGACCAACATTGAAAACAAATCATATTTTTATTGCTGAATGTAACAGAACGAATGCATAAAAACTTTGCGAAAATGCTCTTAAACATCATAATATGTGAACTTACTGTTCTATTAAACCAATCTCTGCATTTTTGATGTTTCCTCTCGCACCAGAAGAGTTTAGAAACGGCTAGTAGTACGTGGGCATCGTGTTCACATTTTTTCAGGGCATCAACCTGTGGAAGACACCAATTAAATGCTGTAATTATTAAATGGATTGAACAAAAAATATATTTTACATGAAAAGGGTGGGCAGATCTCAAAACAATGAAACACTCACACTTTTAGTTTTTCTCTGTGGCCTGGCTTCGAGGAAAATGGCTTCAGCCCAGAGCAGCCCGGAGTTCGGACAGTCCTGGAGAGCTCTGGCCATCAATGTGTTGGCTATTTCTAAATGCTTGCCTCGTATTTCAACACGCACAGCTTCCAGCCTACGAAAAATCACAACTTTTCAATACATTGCAATTTAATTTTCAATAAAGTACAAAATCTTTTTTTTTGTTATGAAAAGTAAAAATAAAAAGTAACTAAATTTAATCCTTTCATATTTAATTCTTTAAAATATTGCTGTTTTTTTTCCTCACCAAATTTCTGCAATTTTGGGATTTTTCAACCTGGCCTTTTCCAGAATTGATCTTGTTTTGGTGATAAAGCCACGCTTTTCTTCTAAGGCAGATAGAAGTGTCCACAGGGGCACTGAATTTGGATTTTGTTTTAGCTGTTGAAAGAGAAAAATAAAATTAATCTTAAAAATATTTGATTATTGACTGAATCAAGAAACATCTGATTATTGACTGAATCAATCAATATCAGATTATTGACTGAATCACATCTGATTATTGACTGAATTAATAAATATCCGATTATTGACTGAATCAGGAAACATCTGATTATTGACTGAATCAATAAATATCTGATTATTGACTGAATCAATAAATATCTGATTATTGACTGAATCAATAAATATCTGATTATTGACTGAATCAATAAATATCTGATTATTGACTGAATCAAGATACATCTGATTATTGACCGAATAAAGAAACATCTGATTATTGATTGAATCAATAAATATCTGATTATTGACTGAATCAAGAAACATCTGATTATTGACCGAATCAAGAAACATCTGATTATTGACTGAATCAATAAATATCTGATAATTGACTGAATGAAGAAATCAATTCTTGTTTAAAATGAGTTAGATTAATTACCCCTAAATTGTAAGAACTGTGTGCATTGTCTAGCTGTCCCAATTGTTCTTCTATTTGTCCCTTCATCATAACCAGTTTAGGGAAGTCAGGGTAAACTTTGATGGCTTCTCCGAGCAGTTCCAGAGCCACGTCCAAGTTGTTCAAAGCCCATTCCAGTTTAGCAGATTTCATCATAACCTAAAATAGAAATAAACACATACATATAATAATAATAAACATAAATACATCTATGAACATAAAATACTTGGGGCACATCACTGAAGACCTCTCGGACGATGGTGATATTGAACGACAAAGAAGAAGTAATAAATCAGTATACTATCTAATATGATTGCACGAAGATTCTTCCAATGCAGCAATAATGTAAAAAAACATTGTGGAATGCATTTTGTACTAGCCTGTATACATGTGAAACATGGCGCCACTACCAAATCAGCTCTATAGAACGACTCCAGATCCTATATAACAACGCCTGTAGAATTATATTTGGATACAGAAGGTACAGCAGCGCATCGACAACGTTTACGGAACTAAGCCAGCCTGGTGAGATACCGGGTCACTGGATCCAGAATGCGGCTAATGATCTCCGATAACAAAGTGGTGAACAAAGGCACCACGGGCCAGTCCCGAGTGAACGCTGGACCCGAGCTCACTCAAGACCAAGCTCTACAAAGAGTTTGTCAATTTTTTCTATTTTTGGTGGACAATTTTTATCATTAGGATAAAATCAATGACCAAATGGACGAAATAATGTTCAATTGGACAAAATTAATGTTGAATTGGACAAAATGAATAATGGACAAAATGGTGTCTAAATCGTAGATCCCAAACTTTTTGTCCCAACAACAATATTTTACATAAAAATTGTAAATTGTCATTGTCAACATTCATTTTGTCCAATTGTACATTCATTTTCTCCATTTGGACATTGAATTGACAATTTTGTCCAAAAATTCTCCAATAGAATCCCCAATTGGACATTCATTTTGTCGGACAATTTTTTGTCCAATTGGAAATTCTTTATGTCCAATAGGACTCTCATTTTGTCCAATTGGACATTAATTTCAAATAAATTTTTTAATATATATTTTTGGAAAATTGGCAGCAATATTTTGTCAACTTGGTTATTAAATTTGTCCAATTTGACAAAGTTTAGGCGATGGTTTTTAAAAATTTAGCAACTGTTTTTGGAAATCGGTGACTGTTTTTGGAAATCGGAGACGGTTTTTGGAAAATAGTGGCAAAACGCAGGGGGCCTATAAAAAACAGAAAAAATCTACAAGTGGTCTACAAGACAAAAAAGTGGTCTAGTAGCTATTTACTTACTCCATGGCATTTCTGATGATACTGAAATTTGCAGCAACGGTATAATACATTACACTTCACGGAAAGAAATAAAAGGATAAACAGTGTTTTACCCGAGGAGTGGGTGCGGAAGCCCTAGCCTTAGCGAGAAGTCTCCGGGCCCTGTCATATTCCTGGTTCTCACTCTCCAGCTTCACGGCGGCCAACCAGATCTCCTCAGAGTTGGGGTTGGCCTGGAAGGCCAGAGACAAGATACCTCGTGCTGCAGGGACATCACCTGAAAAAACAATATTTTATTATTAGCTTTATTTATTTATATTCTGTGCAACAACTACTGTCACTGAACAATAAAAGTTTATACCAAATGGAAATGCCTAATCAAAAATTAAAAATTTAGGCATATTAGATTTGTCAAAGAATTTGTATTTAAAAATGCAAAAATCAGTCATTTTAAATACATGTAGGATTACGAAAGATTTTTTAAATATTTATATTGAGGGATCTGTAGGATTTATCGGTCAAATTAGGAATTCCACCGAGCCGAACCCTCTGATTGGTGAATTGGAGTCGGTGAATTATATTCCCATTTAATAGTTTGGTAGATTAACATGTTGTTCTTGTATTGTTTTGTATTAATTATACTTATATAATACACTTGCATAACGTGGATTTACTAGATGATCATTTATATGGAAAAGTGTTTGAAAGGGTTTAGTTTTTCCCATAGGAACAAACGGACCTGAAAATCTGGTACGTAAAAACAAAAAATTTCTGTGCTCCTGTTAAGCCGGGTCTCTTCCAGCCGTCTCCAGAAACAATACATCGAACATTACCAAAACATTAACAAAACATTATTTGTTTTCGTCCAGATTCCGCCTTCTCCGTTTGTTGACACATTGGGGCAAAGTGGGCGTGGCCACACACATTTTATCTGTGGTGAAGACGTGTCTACGTACTGAACAATTGACATTGACTTGATGCAATGAGTTCTGAAGAGGAAGAGATGTGGGCGGCATGGTCGAGGGGCAAGACTCTCGACTCCCAATCCAAAGGTCGCGAGTTTGAACCCGGCGTGCGCAAATAAATTTTATTTGATTAATTTGTGTTATTTCACAATTAATTAATTGAAAATAATATATAGTATATTTGCAGCATGTTCCAGAGTTGAAGATACTCTGAGTATCGCCCTGTTGTAAGACCACCATTCAGAATTGAAACGTTGCTTGAAGTAGCTTTAGCTGTGTTTGGTGACTAGATCTGAATAGCCAGATACTTCCCCACCTTCCTCCCTATCTCCTTCTCCTCCTCCTCACTGCCTTCAGCCTCACAACATACCCCAACTGGAAATGCCAGTCTCACTGGCTCCAGAAGGGAGCACTTGGGACTCTTGTGCGGTTTACATATAAAAAAAAGATGATACATCAGGGAGAAAACACACATTTAATAGATATTTTAATAGATATTTATTTATCAGGAAAGATTTCTGGCTAATAGCGATTATGTAGTACACGATCTAAATCAGAGGCGGCTCTAGGGGTCCAGAAGTGGAAGGTCAGTTAAGAAAAAAATTGTACAACTAAAATTTACTTGATAGTGTGATATAAGTTGATATTATCAACATTCATTTGTAGGTATTATAAACATTATCTATACCTCACTTTTATATAAATAAATAAAGATTAGAAAACTTAAAAAGAGTGTACTATGCAATTGTTCAATCTATATTACAATATTGGTTGGGGAGGAACTTATAATAATATTTTAAATCCACTCAAAATTGTTCAAAGATTGATAATTAAAGTAATTTTGAAAAAACCATCCAAATTTTCTACTGATATTCTCTTTTCAATATTCAATATACCTACAATAGACAATATATATAAAAAATATTCAATTCTACAAATTTACAAAGAAGTACAGTTAAATAACTTACCATTCCATTCATCAGCAAGATATCAGAATACTATCAAAATCCCTAAATTTAGTACAAAGCACACACAAAATACTTATCTCTATGTAGGTATAACATATTATAACAAACTACCATTATATCTGAAAGTTATCGAAAATATTCAGGAATTTCAGCAAAAATTAAAAAAATACCTAAAACAACTATAAGAGTCTATATCTCACTATTATTATTATTTCTTTCATATCCTTTATTGATAAATCTTGCAATTTCTTAATTATGCCTTGTTTTTTGCCATATTGTATAATGTATTTACTTTCACACATGATATTGTATAATTGAAATATATTTGAACTAAAATTCCCTCACCAAACACAAGAGCCTTGTCTCTTTATGGTGAGGAAAAGCTATTCTTTTCGACTATTTTACCACTGTATAAAATGTAAAAATTGTGTATTTTATTGTAATAAAAACCTTTAAATATTAAATAAATTAAAAAAAAAATTAAAAAAAATTATTAATTGTACAGTGGTGCCTCACACAACGAACTTAATTCGTTCCAGGAGCAAGTTCGTTATGCGAAAAGTTCGTTATGTGAAACGCGTTTTCCCATAACAATACATGTTAAAAAAAATAATTCGTTCTGTAGCATAAAATATGGTAAGATGACATAAAAAAAAGATAAATTGCGATTTAATTCGTAATGAAGAACGATTGCTGCGATACGTGCGTAAGTTAAGCGTACTACGCAGTGACTAACGAGTCTAACGACTGCCTGCGCGGGAGGATGCAATTAATCGGCAGTGATCGTAGAAGATCGGGCGACTTCGTTGTAATGATGAACGATTGCTGCGACACGTGCGTAAGTTAAGCGTACTGCTCAGTGACTAACGACTGCCTGCGCGGAAGGATGCAATAAATCGGCAGTGATCGTGTGAAGTGGGCGACTTCGTTGTGTGAAGCGAAGTTCGTTGTGTGAAGCGAAGTTCGTTGTATGAATCGTGAAATGAACGAAAAGGAAGTTCGTTGTGTGCAGCGTTCGCTGTGCGAGGCGTTCGTTATGCGAGGCACCACTGTATATTCTCAAGAATTTTTTTTTTTAGAAACTCGGAAACTTTGGATTTATAAAAGTGTACGTTTTATTTATTTTGCGGTTAACTTTTAGATTTGAATCTAAAGAATGATATTTTATCTTTCTAATGCCGTTTAGATCACATTTCTAAACATGATAGCGAGGGAGACACACCGATTTCTATGAGACCAATTTCAGTTGTCCCAAAGAAACAAATAGAGTAGAATAGGTAGTAAATTATTTCATGCGACAGGCGTGCAATATGCAAATTCAACCTACGTTTATCAAATCATCTCTTTCAAATGCATAATATTTATTCATTGTCTCCCTCACGGCGTTGACCGAAGCCGTCTTCGGATGCGAAAGCATTTTTTTCTGGCGCGTTGTATGGCGCGTAAAGAGACAGAAGATATGACATCGGGCACTGCCTTCTGTTTGCATCGGGACATATTATAAAATGACCTAGCCAATCAGAGTGCGTGGAAAAGGAAGCTTCTACTTCAAACGTTAGATGTCACACTCACCGCGGCTCGCTATCTCGCGGTGATTTTTCAAATAAATTAGAATAATATCAGTTGTTTGTTGTTTTGATTTGGATAATATTTCTAATATTATTTTTTGTCATCTTATAACTTTGGGAGGTCATTGTCCTAGTGTCCGAAGGGAAAGACCGCCATTGATCTAAATGTACCATTTAGAATTTTTTGTCTAGGCAAATAATTACATAGAAGTCAAGAAACGTCAAGTTCTGATGGGGAAGAGATTCACGGTAAATTGTAGTTGCTACATGTAAATCAGGGAGAAAACACAGATTTCAAGTTTCACCATACTGCCTACTAAATTGCTTGTTTGAATTCTCCAAACAAACAATTCCAATTTTGAAAACAATGCTTAAATCCTCAGCAAATCCGAGTGCTTGGAACAGGAATTTATTGCAGACAGAATGGACAGACCCAAAACTGAAATTAGTGTGTTTGATAGTAAATTTATAGAGCAGATGAAATATTATCCGCTTGGGCACATAAGCTTGTTTTCACGACAATTTAACGTAGGTAGACATAGGAATGACGTATGCCCCGGACCTGAGTTATTTAAATACAGAAGTAAACATAGAAATGAATAAGTGAAGATAGATGCCACCTCAATCAAAACCCTTTATGGTCTGTCATTTTTTTAAGCAACGCTATAATTTGAAGGAGTAATTAGTTAGTAATATTGCTAACATAAAGATTAAAGTATTGACTGACCCGCCATCCATTTGGATTTGGCCCCCATGAGCCAGAGCACCTCGGACTTGGGGCAATGCGCCACGGCACGCTGCAGCAGGGCCTCCAGCGAGGCACGCGAACCGTGGGAGCGCTCCAGGTGCGCTGCCCGCAGCCAGATAGACTTCTTAGACGGGAACACGCTCAGGGCGTGGCCGTACACTGCGCGCGCACATTCCACTGCCCCCTGGGTTGTGCACTGCCAGACAAAACCACACAATATTAAGAACAATACATGAACATGGTGATAGAATGCAAATATTAATTGCATGATTTTAAAATGTATCTTTTTCTCCACCCACATTCATCCTTTTTGTTATTATTAGTCATCCAATGTTTAATTCTTTTCATAAGATTCATCATAATTAATTAAGTTTTAAAACCCATTCACATCTCAGGCGAAATTACCTAATGACATTCTATATACTTACGTAATAGGTACTATAACAATGTAATTTATTTAACATGCCTTACAACTTGTATTATAATATACTGTATATGTGTAAACAAATAAATAAATAAAATTAAATGTCAACAAAAATTGTAAGTAGACTTAAAAATGTAAATAGACTTGAAATGAAATGAAGTAGGCTTGAAATTGTAGGTAAATTTTAAATTGTAAGTAGACTTGAAATTGTAAGCAGGCTTGAAATTGTAAATGAAACTCACATGATCGGCATCTTCCATCCAGGTGTGCTTTTGGTCTTCAGTTTCTACTCCGTGTCCTATGATTGAACGGACTATAACCTGAAACATTACACAAAATATTATTTATTTATTTATGTTCTCATGTTCTCCGTAAAACGGTTATACACCAATATATCATGGAGAAGATTATAAAATACAAAGTACACAACAGCAGTTTTACTATTTTGTGACATGTGTTAAAAGATAGTTGCTGAACTGTCTGTAAGTGACATTGAAAATGTCGATGGTCAATGCAGAATCGTAAAGCAGTTGAGTGGCTCTGTTTATTGGCGCGTTCTGATAGGCAGAAGTCCTCGCTTTCGGAGCATAAAAAGTGCATGAGATCTCCCACGATTATACTTGTTAGGGACATAAAAATTAACCTCTTTTAACATAGGCGGATATTTTAACGTATGATACCAGAGATTAGCTTAAAAAAGTGTTTACCTAAAAATATTTTTCTGCGGGCTTGTAAGTTGTTGAAATCGAGCATCTCTGTTAATTAAGAACAAGGATGGATACAGGAATGGATAGTACGTATATTTCCTCATATACAGGTAATGCATAAACCTTTTTTGTACTTTTTCTATTTCTAGGATATGGTTTTGTTCAGAAGGGGCCCAAATAATGGAGCTATATTCCAGGATGCTACGAACAAGTGCTTCATATGTTCTACGTATTGCAATTCCATTAGTAAATGATCTCGCATTACGAAGAACAAATCCAAACATTTTGTTGGCGCGGGAGACAATGTCAAATATGTGGGATTTGAAAGTGAGATTTGCTTTATGTAATGCCACAGAGCAATAACCAATTAAAAAAGATAATGAGGTTGTCTCTTACAATGAAGTTTCATGTTTTTACAAATGCATCATATTAATTAGAGAACGCTGACAACAGAACTTTTGGAAAATACTGGATAGTACTGCAAAATGTTGATTTTTGCGGCCAGTACTGCATCACTGCCTTTGAATTTTGAAATTTATTGAATGTGACATTACTGGATACTATTGCATACATTTTACTAATGTTACTTTGAAAGGTCATAAATTCATTTTTGGAGATATCGAAAAACTAATTTTGCTGTCATTATTAACCATTTAAATATAGTAATAATTTGTATAGAAATAAAAAATTAGGAGACAACCTCATTGCGTTGAGGATTTTTACTAGATTCTGTTAATTAATTTGCGAGATACAGAAACAACACTTACAATCAAGCGTGAATTCATATATCTGAAAATTTGTTAGCTACTTGAGGACTGTATCTTGTTCCCTTTCAGGATTTGAAAGAAAATAATATAGACGCTGATAATGAAAATAATATAGTGTAAATAAAATAAAATAATAGCTAAAGTGCCGTGCGGCTGGAAAGAAAGAGTGGTTGAAGCGCCGTACAGCTGTATGGCGCTTTAACCAAAAAATGTAAATATGTATATCTTGTATCCAAAAAATGACAAAATGGTAACCAATTTTAGGCAGGACGGTAAGCAATATTATTAAAAATGCTATCTGATTCATTAGTTACCAAACTTTTTATTTTCTTTTCTTTTACTGTTTTCTGTATACATATTCACTTCAAATACACTTTTACTTGTATATTATGTATATACTAAATTGATTTGATTGTATATTGGATTCTTAATTGACTGGAAATTGTGAATCTTAACTTTATTTAATACTTATATGAATCATCATGTACCTACCTATCTACCTAATATGTATTATACCTTTTAATCAATTTGACTGTCCTATTGTTGGACAGTTAAAACGTCAAAAAAATGTAATATATTTTTATTATAACAAATAAATAAATAAAAAATAAACCAATTATCCTTTCCAGCGTAGATATAAACGTAAAAAGAACAAACCTGACAAGTTTGCGTTGCTCCAGACTTTTCCGCTTCCATGGCTTCTTTGAACCAGTGTTCTCTGTTAATTTCTACTCCATTAGAACTTAGTGAACTGATGGCTCGGTCTATGATTTTCTCTACCATATTGCTGTTTTCTGAAACAATATCAAATCTAAATTTATTATATGGAAAATTATTACTGAATCAGCATGGCGAGGGAAATCTTTTATTAACTCAACCATTTGGCATTTTATTCACGATTCAGAAAAAAATAATTTCTTTAAATATGAAATCGCCAGTCATTAATTAATTAGGTAGGTATTTAGGTACCTACTAATAAATCTTATGATTTCTGAGGAAATTTTGGTTTTGAATTAAAATAAGATAAATTGGAGGCAAGATCTACTGTTCACAGAACTACTAGTTATCTTATGTTAACTCACACAGAGTATGTACAATGAAAGCACAAGAGTGAAATCCAAAATTTGTGGTAACGAGCATATATCTAAACTTTCTTCCAATAAAATATGAAATTGATGGAATGTTTTTAAAGAATATATAATTTACGATAAGACATTACCATTGGCTTCTTCTAATTTAGCAGCAGTGACCCAGATCTGTCTATCGGTGGGGATGTTTTCTCTGGCTTTGTTCAGCACTTTCCTTGCATTTTCGTAAGTCTCTAGTCTCGCCAACGCCAGCCACAGTTCAACACTGGTGGGACAGCACTCCACAGCTCTGGACAGCAGGATCTTGGCATCTTCAGGGTTCTCCAGCTCTACGGCCGCCTTCCACAAACGCACTGAGTTTGGTATGTGCTCCAGAGCTTTGCGGTATACTCTTCGTTTTGCCTAGAAAAGAAACAATATTTGGATTTACCAAAATTAAACTGAATTCATAAATGACAATTATTGACATTTGTCACATGAGAATGGGTCGTTTCTACGACTCGTTCTTGAGTTCAACAGCTCGGCTGTGGAACGATTTGCCGGCCTCTGTGTTTCCTCCTTCCTACAACATGGTCTCTTCAAGACCCATGTTCACTCCTTCCTCTCCTCAAAAAGACCCTCCACACAGCACCTCACTAGATGACATACGCCCTGAGGGAAATTATTTTCCTCAGGGCCTCCTATGTGGAGTTAATGTAAAAAAAAAAACTAGGTAAAAAAATTAAACAAAATATGTACATAATTTTTTTGTACATCCCCAAATAACATAATACGTACAAAACAAACAATGGTAGTTTGTTCAAAATTCAGAATATGATAAATTTTAGCTTGACACACTTACACTCAAAGAAGGAACTAATAAACAAACTATATTTTACACTAAAGACATACTAATAAAATTGAGCATATCCACCTGCACCTCTATATTTTAAATTTTAATATCTGTATTTTAGGGGAGCTATTTTTCACCGCTGGGGTTTATTTCGCAGCCCATCATCAAACTGCATACCTTAGTTTCCACCTCCAGGTCCGCTGCTTTGATCCATATCCTGACACTGGTGGGCGCGTGACGGGCGGCCTGCGCAATGACAGCGCGCGCCGTGTCCCGCGGCTGCAGGCGCGCCGCCTCCAACCACAGCTCCTCACTGCTGGGGTTCACCTCGCAGCCCTTCATTATGAGATTGCGGGCCGACTGGACCTTTCCTGATAACAACAAATAGAATACAGTACTCTCTCAATAATCCGCCCTTCGTTTATCCAACAACTACTATTATAATCCGCCATTACTTTGACTAGTTGAAAGTGATATTGTTGTGAATATAAGAACACAATTGTATTTTGAATGTTATTTATTAAACCACTTGGGTGGACAATCTATTGAAAAGTGGTGACAGGAAGAGTTTATGAAGCACAGACCATCTGGTAGAAGTGGGCGTAGATAATTTCACAGAATTATTATTTTAATAATACCAACAGAAAACACAAAATTAAGCTCTATAATTGGCCGGTATTCGTAGTTAAATTCAATAGTTCGCAGTGCGCCTAGACTCGCTTTGTACACCGACGGAACTCTTACACACTCAGTTACACCGCAATCTAGCTCGCTGACCATTTTACCAGTCACCAGTTATTGTTGTTTTAGGACATTTCCGTTGGTCCTATGTGTATCCTAGCAACTGTAAAACGTTTTTATTTCTGCCACGTATATTGTTTGAATAAGTTAACAAAATGGAGTTTTCTCGCAAGAGTAAACACGACACCTTAACTTTAAACAATAAAAATGGAAATTATACAAAAGATTGGTAGTGGTGTTTGTTTTTACAAAATACCTGTTTAAATTCATAGCATATTTTGAATGCATGCACTATAATATATAATTATATTATCCGTAAACTACACTATCATCAATTATTACATTATCTGTAAACTTCGTTAACATAAATTCAATGTTATATTATCTGTAAACTTCATCTATCAATTATTATTTTATCTGTAAAGTTCTTTGTCATAAATTCCTTGTTATATTACCTGTAAACATCATTATCATCAATTACTATATTATATGTAAATTTCATTATCATAAATGCATTGCTGCATTAACTGTAAACCTTATTATCATTAATTATTATATTATCAGTAAACGTACTTCATTACCTTAAATTATATAATCTGCAAAATTCACCCGCCATAACACTGGGACATCCCTAGCATGGCGGACGAAATAACACAATATCTACACTATGTATAAAATTCTTTTAATAAATAAATAAAAAATACAGTTTTTTGGATGTCGTATTAGTGAGGTAATATAATCCTAATAATGTGGCAGTGGCCATACCTGTTACTTCTTCTAACCTAGCACTGGCAATCCAAGCAGGCGGGTGGTTGGGGTTAGTCTCCCTCACACTCTTCAACAGCAGTCGGGCTTTCTTAATGTCGTTGATGTCCCCTCCATAAGTCGGTATCATGGACTGCAGGTCTGTCAGGTAGCCCTTGGGATCTACCACTGTCTGCCCCGTCACTGAGTCTGACACCTGACAAATAAATACACTCGTTTTTAACTAAACAAAAGTCAACACATGCTTCAACTTTTATTATATTTTCAATTTGGGAGGCGGGTATGGGTACCGCTGCCCCGGAAACACCAACGGCGATAACTAACATCTCTGCCATAGGTCACCCCATTCGCTATGCTATGTGACTTAGCAGGGGTGCCCGGGTTCATGGGGTGAGGATTGTCTAAGTCTTGGCGACCAATGCGTTTGCCCATCTACTGCGTGGCAGGCCAGATCGGGAGAGACTGGTTGAGGGAAACCGTTTGAACTCTCTAGCCGGACTTTTTCGAGCCATCGCCTTGCACCGCAGTGGGAGGGATGGATTCATACATCCATCACTCCTGGAGGAATCGAACCCCAGATTTCTGCCCTTCCATCAAACTATTTTCCTTCCCAGGACTTCCTTTCTCTAAAAAGACACTCCACACAGCTTCTCCAAAGATGACATAGGCCCTGAGGGAATTTTTGCCCTCAGAGCCTACTGTGTGGAGCTAATGTAAAAAAAAAAAATACGAGTAAGGTAGATTACATAGTTCTATAAGTTCCCAATTGAGATAATTTTATGAATATTATTGTTTGTTACCTGTGATAATTTTACATTCATCAATGTATTTCTGGCTTGTCCTAGTTTGCGAAGATCCATGTCACCTAAAAAGACAAAATTTGTACTGAAGGTAAAATATAAATTGCGACGGTATTAATTGGTAGGTACTTCCAAATGTACTTCTCAACATTTAAAAATTCTATTTATAAAATGCAATAAACGAAAGTAAGTTGGTTTTGACAGAAGGGAAAACACAGTTTTGATGGAGGGGTGAGGGGAGAAATTATAAGGATAGTGGAGTTATATTTATACTCAATAACATAATCCGAACCTGTAGGAGTAAGCATCCCCGGAGTCAGAACCCCCGGAGACATGGAAGCCAACCCCGACCCCGGATCGATGGACCCTGAGGAGTCTCCGCCCAGGTTCCTGGACAGCACACTGTCGGGCAGCGGGGTGAACTTCTCGGCGCGAGGGTTGCGCTGCTTCCGGTTCCTCGCATCACCCACTTCTGGGATGGAGGCCCACTCATCCTCAGAGACAGTCACCAGCTCTCGCTTCAGGTCGGAAAACTGCTGCTGGATTTTCGGTCTGTAATGTGAAGCTCGAATCTCTCAGAACACTTTTATTTAAAAAAGATATATGTATATTTCTACAATCTTCTGATTCATGAAAATGAGAATTTTGCAGAATAATTTTAACTGATTTATTTGCGAGTTTATCAGTATATTCTTCGCCGAAAATAAGATCAACCCGCTGAGTACGAAATTCGCTCAGTAGCTTCTGGGTTGTCGTGCTATATGCTCGCGACAGGAGATTTTAACCCATTCAGACCGCGAGATAAAAATGGATATTCAAACATCAATGGTTCAGCCGAGTCCAAATTCATTTTTACTGTTACTGAATGCAAAGAACAATAGAGGAAAGCTGTACATTAACAATAATGGCCTTCATTTAAAGCTATTCGGATTGCAACCATATAAACAATGTATGTTTATAAAACAATGATGTAGGTACAGTTCGTATAAAATTACTGAATGTTGGGGTTGATCAGTTTTATTTATTTGTAGGTGGTATACAAAACCTCAACCCATAATGATAATTCATATATTTTTTTAATGTAAAAAAAAAATATCTGAGGAATCTGGTGTCTAGCAAAGATGTACCATTCACACAAATTTTGAGCAAACTATTGTTAAAATATGCGCTCTTAGGGTATACAAAAATCGGTTATTTGACTGGACATATTTTTTGAAAATTTAATATATCGATGGACGATAATATCGATTGATAAATCTGATATCATATAAAATACGATGTGTATATTGTAAAACCATTACAATAAGTATTTAAATTAATAAATTGTTAAAATTGTTTGTAGATAGGTGGAAAATAATAATAATATTAATTTAAATAATATTTATTTAAAGCGGGGTTTAATGTGTTAACGTGCGTTCAAGCAGCAGGCGGGGGAAGGGGTGGTGACATGCGCGCTCACGGGTTGATCTAAATCTGAAAGGAGTTACAATACCTCTCCTGACGATATCTCTCCAAATCTTCCTTGAGACGTTTTTCTCTGTATTCTTTGCGCTTTTCATCCATGCGCTTGTCAATTGCCTCGTATATGGCATCAGCTTCCGCATCATCTTTGTCGTAAGGATCCTAAAAAATTTTATATTATTATTCTCATTAGCTTCATATTTACCAGTGAGTCCGAAAGATAATAATTGGATGATTTGCAAACTGCCTTTTTCATTTAAAAAATCATCTCAAGGGTGGGGACATTCCGATACTAGTAAATACGAGTAGGTACTCGATACTTTTGATTCGATACCAAGTACTAATAGCATTGAACCAATCTTGCGATACTTAATCGGTATCGAAACAAAAGTACTTGGTATCGAATCGAAGCAGACTGATTTTATTTGAAATATCCGAACTTCCGAATGTTTAAAAAGGATTAAAAACCTACACTCCTAAGACCCCTCTGCATGCGGAAAAGCTATTAAAAACTTATAACAATGGTTGTCGGACAACTAAGTAGCCCAAATGAGTCAGAAGATGATGCCTCATCTACTGCATCACCTTAATATGATTTTTGGAAACATCGTAAGGAGTTAGCACACAGACACAAGAAGAAAAAGAAATCTCATCAGGGCGATGAAGATCTTTTTATTTATCAAATCCAGTAGTTTCCCTTAAAAGCAACCCATTTGCAGAATGAGATGATATGAAATTTGTATTTCCTTGTCTGTACAAATATGCAAAACAATATTTAATTGTAGTCGCAACATCGGTTCCAAGCGAGTGCTTATTTTCCAAAGCCGGAGCAAAACAAGGAACAGATTGCCCCCAAAATACCTAGAGCAGTTACTATTTTTTTGGGGCAATCTTGATGCTAAAGAGTTTACTTAATAATCAAAGATAATTTTTGTTAATTAAATAAAAATTAATTAATTAATTTTTTTTTTTTTTTTAAAGAGCGGAGACGGTTTACTAGTAGTTCCCGTGAGCACTTAGGCCATAGGCCCATTGTGCTGTCTCCCATTTTACCTCATTCCTTTAACAGTAACCCAGCCCCTTTTATAAAGTTCACCAGGGTTGTCATTGGATAGGAGGCCATATCCTCTGGTTCCACAGTGTGTTTCCCAGGTCTCATCTCCTCTCCACTCCCCCTTGGTTCCCTGAAGGCCCAACAAGGGAAGAGCTACCCCTTGGTTTCTCGAAGGCCCCATGAGGGAAGAGGGCCTAGTTTCTCCCCTCCACTCCTTAGTTCCCTGAAGGCTCCAAGACGGAGAGTCCACTCCCCCTTGGTCCCCTGAAGGCCCCACAAGGGAAGAGTCCACCCCACCTTGTCACCCTGAAGGCCCCACGAGGGAAGAGGGCTTAATATCTCTTCTCCCCTCCCTAGTTCCTTGAGGGCTCCACGATGGAGAGTCCACTCCCCTTTGGTTCCCCGAAGGCCCCACAAGGGAAGAGTCCACCCCACCTTGGTTCCCTGTAGGCCCCATGAGGGAAGAGGGTCTAATATCTCCTCTCCATTCCTTAGTTGCCTAAAGGCTCCACAATGGAGAGTCCACTCCCCTTTGGTTCCATGAAGGCCCCACAAAGGAAGAGTCCACCCCACCTTGGCTCCCTGAAGGCCCCATAAGGGAAGAGGGCTTCATCTCTCCTCTCCATTCCTTCTTGGTTCCTTGAAGGTCCCACGACGGAGAGTCTACTCCCCTTCGGTTCCCCGAAGGCCCCAAGAGGGAAGAGTCCACCCCACCTTGGTTCCCTATAGGCCCCATGAGGGAAGAGGTTCTAATATCTCCTCTCCACTCCTTAGTTGCCTCCTAGAGTCCACTCCCCTTTGGTTCCATGAAGGCCCCACAAGGGAAGAGTCCACCCCACCTTGGCTTCCTGAAGGCCCCATAAGGGAAGAGGGCTTCATCTCTCCTCTCCACTCCTTCTTGGTTCCTTGGAGGTCCCATGACGGAGAGTCCACTCCCCTTTGGTTCCCCGAAGGTCCCAAGAGGGAAGAGTCCACCCCACCTTGTTTCCCTGTAGGCCCCCTGAGGGAAGAGGGTCTAATATCTCCTCTGCACTCCTTAGTTGCCTGAAGGCTCCACGACGGAGAGTCCACTCCCCTTTGGTTCCATGAAGGCCCCACAAGGGAAGAGTCCACCCCACCTTGGCTCCCTGAAGGCCCCATAAGGGAAGAGGGCTTCATCTCTCCTCTCCACTCCTTCTTGGTTCCTTGAAGGTCCCACGACGGAGAGTCTACTCCCCTTCGGTTCCCCGAAGGCCCCAAGAGGGAAGAGTCCACCCCACCTTGTTTCCCTGTAGGCCCCATGAGGGAAGAGGGCCTCATCTCTCCTCTCCACTCCTGCTTGGTTCCCTGAAGGTCCCACGAGAGGGAGGATGTCATCTCTCCACTCTGCTCCTCCTTGGTTCCCTGAAGGCCCCACTACGGAAGAGTTCACACTCCCCCTTGGTTCCCTGAAGGCCCCACAGGGAAAGAGTTCATGAAAGTGGCCCAAGACCTCCTAGGTTCTCCAAAGGCCCCTAGTTTGTAATGGTTCAATTTTCGTCCCACGAGTGTCTAGGGAAATGGAAGGTCCACCCCAGCAGAGCCCCGAGTGCTGGGGTAAGGTCTAAATACTCCGAGATGCGACCCTGTTTCTCGGAGGCACCGTTCGTAACACTGTTCCCCAGGTCATTCAGCCTGAGCACGGTAGCTAACACCTTAGCTTGGGTTGGCTATTGCAGGTCGTGTTTCCACTCCCTGAGCGATGGGTTCGCCACACTCCCTACGCTTCTTTAATTAATTAAATACTTTCCTTTTAATTTTTGCCCCCACAAAATTATTGTCTTTTAACATTTGCTACGTTAGTTTCATTAAAAAAATTCTAAAAGTATCGATACATTAGGAGTATTTGTATGAGTAGTATCGAAAAATGATGTGAGTACTATTGATGTGAGTAGGTATCGATACTTTGATGATAACGGAACATCCCTACCCAAGGACACTTTATTAATGCTAGGTACAGTGATTGCTCGGGTCCTGGGCGCCTTCACAAACCCCCAGCCCGGTGATTTATCCCCCCTGAAACCCCCTCTCGACGGCCCTGACTATATGTGTCTCTATTATAGTCAATATTGAAACAAATGATTGCCCAGACATAGTACTACATAAATATAATAGCAAATATATAATTTATATACAATTATCGGACATGAAATTTTAGAAAAAATAACCAAAGTAAGTAAGTACCTTAGAAAATAGAGATCCACTGTAGCCAGAAAACTCATCGTAATTGGAATCATTCAAATCTTCATCATCGTCTTCGTCCTCATTTTTTTTGCGCTTTATTGGAGGGGGGGCATGCCTGTCATCACTGGAAACACGGACAATAGTTCACTAAATAAAATGCCAATGACAGAAAAGAACCTTTGATTCAATTAATGTAAATATTTAGATTCAATATTGCCTAACAACTTTAAAAATTGTTAGGCAAAATTTAAAGATTCAACAAAAATTAGCACAAAAACAACTCCTCCACATGGTTGTATCGTCTAGGAAGCAAGTAAGAATAACAACAATAAATACTTACGAAACATCATTGGCATCTCGCGCAGGCCCTATATCAGACCGAGTTGTGAATCCAGTAGCACTGAAACAAGTAAACAAACATAAATATGTACTCGAAGAACTTATTTTATAAGATGTTAACTTTTGAAAATATTTACCCTCTTCCGACTCCAGCAACATATCCTAGCGGTGCCGGAATTCCGAGGAAATGCTTTTTATTACGGTTAACAAATGCTTGTGGAGGAACGGCCATTATAATTGTATAACTAATTCTTATTCAAAAACCTCAAAATGCTAAATGTCATATCGCAATCGAATATAATAATAGACACGCAAAGTTTGACGTTGGATTTTGTACAAAAAATAACCAAGATTGTCTTTGGTTCAAATAAAGGTATCTATTCACGACAAAGCTAGACTTCAAAGAAAAAACATCCAAAAGTACAAATTGGCTCAACCCATAAATAAGCTCAACCCAATAGTGAAAAACTTTTTTTTAAAACATCCGTGTCGAATAAAATTGATCTTGTTTTTACAAAAATTATAAAACTTATCTCATTCAAATTAATGCCTATAGTCGGATCGGCGTGTGTTCCACAATAATGTGTTCACTATTTCTATGGATTTATTTTTCCTTGGAAAATATGTCAAATTTGACTCGTTTCCAATTTCCATTTCACTTTGGTGTGTTTACGTCGTATTATAAATTTTATAGTTCCTCTAATTGTTCTCAGTAATTAATTTAGAGTGTGTGAAATTCCATGAACTGTGCATATAATTAAACAGTTTTTACGTGTATTATTGTTTCTTCGGATAATAACTTATTGAATTTTCAAAATGGGTGATGTCCAACCCGAGGCTTCATCGGCCAAAACTTTTGCCGAGAAACAAGCAGAACGAATGCAGCGATTGAAAACCTTACACTCTGCGAGGAGCGAAGCCCGCAACCACAATCACCAAGAAGTTGTGGCTGAAGACGCACGAAACAAATTGCCTTCCAATCACGAAGCCCTAAAACGACAAGCTGAATGGTTATTGATGGACCAGAAAGCGAGGGACGAAGCTAAATCAATTGGAGTAAACTACGATCAGACAAAGTTGCTTGAAGTATCGGCATTAGATGCAGAACGGTTGGAACGAAAAAAGAAAAAGAAGAACCCAGATGAAGGATTTTCAACCTATGAACAAGCCACTATAAGACAATATAATCGTTTGGTCAAAAATATGGGCACACCTAACTTCGAGCAGTATGAGAGAGAAAAACAAAAACACGGAGATGCTTTCTACGGAGGACCAAATGTTATTCTGCAAGGGACTCACAAGGACAGGAAGGATGCTGTTGACAAAATGGTGGAGGATGTTGAGCAACAGATCTCGAGGAGGCAGAAGTATTCCAGAAGGAGGACACACAACGATGATTCAGATATTGATTACATCAATGAAAGAAATGCCAAGTTCAACAAGAAACTGGAAAGATTTTACGGAGAGCACACCATCGAGATCAAGCAAAATCTTGAAAGAGGAACAGCCATTTAAATTATGTATATTAAACTGTATTGAAAATTTATTTAATTAACACTTATTATTTCGTCTATAATAAAGTAGACTACTGAATATTTTATACCTTGGGTAAATAAAAATAAAGTGAATGTGTTAACACATTATATGTGGGACTTGAGCCAATGTTTCTTTTCTACATTTTCTCACACACCAAATCAAAATGTGTATATTTTTATTTATGTATCATTAAAACGCACAAAAATTAATTCTTTATTACCAAATCAGAATTTTGTAAAATGAAAATAAAATATAAACCCAGAAAGATATTTTTACTACTTTACTTACTCTGTCACCTATGTGACTGAATTCACTTAAATAGTTTCTCATCTTGACTATTTAACCGGCATTTTAGGGTGATCTACTTTGTTGCATTCAGATGATGGATTTAACAATATTATATTTTTAGAATAACTTGATTATACCTCAAATTGTAATATTTAATCATTGAAGATAATATTAGCGACTCTCAAATGAAAACTTGAAACAGAAAAATATACGGTTGCATCTAGGAATTGAGTCCAAGACCTTAGTCTTGCTGGGGCCCTGCTCTAACCACTGAGCTAATTCGACCCTGTCCCCTTCGGTCATATTTAACAGTATCATACTTCTGACTAAAAACTACCATTTTATTAAGGCATATTTTTAGTAGCTGCTAGCTTGGATATGATGTCAAGATTCTTCCCGAACTAAAAGTGTCTCGAATAAATGTATCCATTTTTATTTTAATATACCACATCTATTGATTTTTTTGCAAGTCTAGTATAAATATTCAGCCCCGGTAAGGCTAAAGTCCTGGGTTTAATTCCTAGATGTGACTGTATCTTTTTCCGTTTCATATTTCTGCTTCCAGCCTCTTCGGGTTGACCAGTAGGTACATTATTCAAGAAGCATTAACTTGGTCTGCTTAAAGTCCTGGTACAATAGGGCTAGGCATCATATTGGCTCAGTGTTCCCCCTATTAGCATACATTACCGATCCATGCCATTCCAATCCCTCCATTGCAATCCCCTATTAGCCTATATGGTCGACTGCTGGCTAACTCGTTCATTGCCAATCACTCCCATGGGCGGATCAATCCAATGTAATTTAAGTGGGATCAAAAGCTCCTTTGCAGCATATGTGCTACAAAGTGATTTTTGCTACTGTTTCTCCATCATCCTAGCGCAGTACTTCGTCTCACATAGGCAATCATCCCAGGGCCACCATTTTAAAACCAATATTGGTATTTACAAAAGTATATTACACACAACTATGGTATAAATATCTACATGCATGAAAACACAGATACAAATATCGATTTTGAACTATGAGTGAAATCTGGTGAACAGTTTCCACACTAAATGAAAGATCATAGATATGATCATGCTGTTATTTGTATTTGTCAATGAAAGGTGACATATTGAACACTATCTTAACTTTTGAATGACGTAGTTTAGAAGCTATAATGCAAAATCAAAAATTGAGTGATTTTGGACCATGGTTGTGTGAAAGTACAGTACCTTTCATATTTGTAAACAGTCTGGATCTCCAAATTTTTTCAAACATCCCATGGATCATGGGGCTTTTTATGAACTCTGTGATTTCTGTTCCATTTTGTTATAATGGCTTACATTGGTAGAGGTGAACATTATGTAAATTTGTATATTTCTTCAATGCTATCTTCTTCTCTAGCTGCAGTTTTTGATGGCAAAGTAATTGTTTTTCTATTTCTCTAATCAACTATCACGCTGTTTTATGAAGGAATAGGCAGAGAGGATGGACTGCCAAACAACTCTGTCTTGCCACACGCTCCTTGCTTCATTCATATTCCTACATCGTCTCATACAAACCCTTTTATTATTTTGACTCTCAACATGGCCTGTGTTAAGTATTTGGTTCACTCCTTACTTGCCGTGTCGTCCCCGATTAACAGTATATGTAATAAAAAGCAAAAAAACCTATTTTAATAATGATTCAAATAAAACATTACTTTATCAAAATATGTTGTATTTCAAAAATGTATTTATGTACATAGTAATATTCAAGTAGGCAACCAAATATTATACAAAATGTCACAATAATAATTTCTTAATATAATGCAGTTACATTACGAATATTCTTTGTTCCACCTCATAATATCCATGACCGCATGACTTCTGCAACAAAACAATAACAAATGTAATCAGGCAATCCTTCCTCATAATCCTAATAATCTAAATAACAACAATTAATGAATGCTCTTACTATTGCGCCCAGGAATTAACTGAACTCTTATTTCTTCATCTGCGTGTACTGAAATATGTTTAAATAATTGTTAATTACACAAATTAGTTAACTGTTTAAGCACAAAAATGAGAATTATGATAGTGATTTTAAGCTCCATTTATGCAAAAAAAAAAAAACAATTTATTGATTTTTTTACTTTAACTCCACACCCTGATGGCATGTTCGCACTTTGGCAAGTAGTAAGTCGAGTAGCGAGTAACTCGCTACTTTACTGACCAAAAGTGTTTGCACTACGGTCGAGTAGAGTAAGCGGCGCGTTGCAAGATGAACAGGCTGCAATACAACAAAGAAAATACGCTAATTAAGCTGAATGTAATGCTTATTTTATTATGAACTGCGCATGTCAGTGCGCAGGGACGCGTGGTGGGGGACACTACTCGCCTGAAATAATAGAACTAAATGGATTCACTCTAATAAAGAGCTGACTTACCTAATCTACTAAAATTGTGGTGTTCGGACACGTTTACTTACTAATATACTCGCTAATCAACTAAAATACTTGCCTAGTAAACTTCCTTGCGAACAGCTCTAAAGGAAAATAATTACTCCCTGCGTATTTTCTTTTCTTTTTACATTAACTCCACATAGGAGGCCCTGAGGAAAATAATTTTCCTCAGTCCTATGTCATCTATGATGACGCTGTGTGGAGGTTATTTTTGAGGAGAGGAACATGGGTCTTGAAGAGACCATGTTCACTCCTGTTGAGACCATGTTGTAGGAGGAAGGAAACACAGAGGCAGGCAAATCGTTCCACAGCCGAGCTCAAGAACGACCCATAGAAACGACCCGTTCTCATGTGACAAATGTGTACATATGTTGGGTACATGTCATCTTTGGGGATGCTGTGTAGAGGGTCTTTTTAAGGAAAGTAAGGAGAAAAGTTATGGGAAGGATAAAGGTATGAGGTCAGTTTGTCAAGGAGTGACGGACGTATGAATCCATCCCTCCCACTGCGGTGCAAGGCGATGGGTCGAGATTCCGGCTGGAGAGGTCAAAGGATCTTTCTCAACTGGTCTCTCCCGATAAGACCCGCAAAGCAACTGGTGGGCACATGCATCCGCTGCCAAGGCTTGGACAAACCTCACCTCATGAACCCGTGCACCCCTGCTAAGTCACCAAACGTAGCGACCCAGGGGTATTGGTTATTCAATTACTATCTACAAAGTACATTACATTCATCCCACAAAGGACTTATTTAAAGACTTTAAAATACTTACGGCCTTACTAAAAAAAAAACACTCCGCGGCCGTTAAACGGTGTTTAAAATATGGCAACGCTGGAAATTTTACTTGTAAATTGGAGTTTTCATAATAATCCGCTAGGTGGTGTGATTGATGCGCCTGCGCATTGCTTTACCGCTGAAAAAAATAGCCGCGAATGCAGAAGTTAGTCGGTCGCGATTTTGTATGTGATTAATATGATGTTTTCGTTAATGATTTGAATATTTATGACTAATTCGCACTTATATTCATGTAATCAATATATTTACTATTAATTTGTGTTGTTTTTCGTTAGTTTAAGTCAAATTGTGGCACTAAAATCGCGTGTTCTAAATTAAGATGTCAGAAAATGGTTCATAGGTTATGTTCAGAAATAATTTGCATTTTAAGATCTTTATTTTATTATAATTTCTTGAAAGTGATGTTTTTTGGTGACTTAAATGTCTAATACATATTTTAGTAAACGTATCAAAGAAATTAATGCCTTAAGATGTGCAAGCAATGTATTCAAACGTGTGTTTTTTTATTGTAAATTTTTGGATATGAAAAGCGAATTTCAAGATTTTTTTACATTTTTTTATTGTTTGAAGGAGTAAAAAGTGAGGTGACAGATTTATTTTAAAATCATTAAATAAAAGGACTGTGTTTTTTGAATTTTGAATTTTTCCAAATATTTCAATGTTTTAATAGAAAGTGTTTGGGGTAAGTGAGTTTTTTTTCCAACTTGATGTTTGAATCTTAAAATACTACAGTTTTTAAACATTTAAGTATATTTTAGATATGAAAATCGTAATTAAAAGGTAATTAAATTTTGGTTCTAAAATGGTATTTGTTTTTACAACATCTCAAAAAATAATAAATATATAGGACATTAAAAAAAAAATTCGAAATTCGTTGAAAATTACAAATGGAACAAATATATACAACAGATAAACTACCCTCCTTGGCCGTGTAAGCAATGTACATATCTTTCCATGAACAATTTTTTGTCAGTTCTTAATTAGTAAGGATTCTTCATACATGGTTGTTTGACCATTGTACAAATTTTTCAGAAAGTTTATTAGTAAGGCTGGTAAAATGGCGACGTTGTCAGATCAAAACCATATATTTTGTTTAGTAAGAATTTGAAAAACGAAATGTACAGACTTTACACAACGTGCTACAGAAACACCGTTTAACGGCCGCGGAGTGTTTTTTTTTAGTAAGGCCGTTAATATACAATCCCTATATGTAAAATTCATTTCTTGCTATTTTAAATTTAAATTTATTAAAAAATATGTTTTTGAATCAAAATATAATACAAGATATTCCAACCAATGCAACTATATAATTCCAGTAACAAAAACCTCAATGGCCCAGTCACAGTTTAACTTTCTTGCTCCAAAAATCTTCAATAACTTAACAATTGAAATAAAGACAATAACCAAATATCACACTTTCAGGAAGACGCTTGGAGACTTTTTGATGAGTGAATGTGATAGAATTAGAAGCCTGTTTATATAATCTAATGCTAATGTACCTTTTTTCTCCTTTCTATTTTCTACTTTTTATTATAATTTTTCCAATATTTAACATGATTTATACTAATTCCATGTTTACACTAGACTTCATATTTCATACAATGTAACTATACTATATTGGTCACCATGATACAGGCAGCCGCCTAGTATGGTGATTTAATATATCAACTTTATGTAAATGTCACAATTATGTAACATGTATTATATAAATATAAATAAATAAATAAAATAAATTAATAGTTCCCGGGGCAGCGGTACCCATCTCCCAACCCAAATTGGCTAAACTAATGACTAAATAAATTTACAAATTTCATAACATGCCATTTTTTGCATAATGGATTCCCATTCGAATCACCGATTCAATTGGATAATTTACATAATGCCTTGTGTTTGAAAAATCACCTTTTAATGTGTTCAAGCAATGAATTTCCAAAATACTGTTTTAAGCAAGGGGTTTGGGGTGAATCAAGTCATTTTAATTATCCTCCATTACCAGTTATTTTGAATAGTACACAAATGTATTTTATATGTGGTTATATTTATATAAGTAAAATTAACATGCCGGGTTTTAAATAGTAGTCCGGATAGTAAGAGTTCTTCTGTACTTGTACTAGTGAAAAAAGTAATGTAATATTAATGTACCCTGTATATAGTAAGTAGTTTTTCACAGTTTTGTCACGCAATACCTGTCATAGGCAGTAAATGATATTTTTGTTTATTTAACATATTAATTAAGACTATTATTTAATGTATTAATTTTTGTGCATAAAATTATGAAAAACCAAATGCCAAAATACTTTAAGGATGAAATTGTTTTTAATAGAGACGTTCATAACTATGAAACAAGAAATATAAACAGAATTCGATTGCCACAAATGAAGAAATCAAAATCACAGAACTGCATAATGTACAGAGGACTAAAGATGTATGATGAAATGCCTGAAACTATGAAGAATGAAGAAAGAATGAATGTATTTAAAAAGAAATGTTATGATTACTGTAAAAATATTTAACTTTATCAAATGAAATGTTACATTGTGCTTATTAGTTTATATTCATGTAGTATAAACTAACTCAATAATAATAATAAATAAAAAAAAAACATTTTTAAAAAGATGTGTAAAATGAGTATTATATATTTGAGTAAATATTTCACTTGTTTGAAAAATAAAAGTGCTTTTCATAAATTAAGTATTACCTATATAATATATGCTTAGTTATTGAAAACTTCTATGAAAATAATAAAGTGTTGGCTAATTGTGTTTTAAAAGCAATTAACATGAAACAATGATTACACATCATGCTAACATTTCAATCATTTAAAAAAGGTACATATTTATAATAACTAATACACTCACCTGTTTTAGTAGGTAAAAATGAGGAAGTATCGCAAGATTCATTAAAAATAAATAGGTACTTACTTTAGTTATGACAACATCATCTGTAGATACTCCATTAGTTAGTGGTAAGTACTGTAATTTTAAATTAATCAATATTTCACAATTTTTGCACACACGGCCACAAACAAACAAAATCAGATTATAAGCCGCATTCACACATTAGCGTTTTTTTTTAATATTTTGATGCGGGAAATTTTTACTGTTGGCTAATAGTAACGCTGGTAACCTTTTTAAAATGGTCGGCATTGGTTATGAAAAGTTGCTATGCCCGATTGAAACGCTTTTATGTGAACTCGGCTTTCTGCATTAGTTGGATAGAATAAACACTTTATGTTAGGATAAAATCGTTTTTATTTAATAATAATTCATAACAATCACATTTATATACAATTATTTTATAAAATAGTAACCTGTGATTTTGTAAATAAACATTCCAAATATATAAAACATAATAAATCTTTGGGGTGTTGTCTGGTTTAATGTTGTAAATAGTCTTGTAAGTGCAGTAGTAGTCTTGTAGTCAATATCAGGACGGAGTTATTAACGATTTTGTCCATTTATTTTAATAAAATATTATTTATTACAAAGGTGATGGAGAAACTAATTTTTCATGATGTTTCAAACACACTTAATATAAAAATGTGCTACGTATTGCGATGTTTCATTAATTTATCTGTGATGAAAATACATTCCCATAAGTACGTTTTAACGTAATGGAGATGACAAAGGTTTCATAGAGAAAAAGGCCACTTTATTATTTTATACAATCAGTTCTTGACCATAGACTAGGGAAGTATAATATATATTTAATAATGTTTGTTTTTGTGGTATTATCTTATTAGGTTAATAATTATTATTGAATGTGTAACATCTTTATAAAAATATTGCTCAACGATTTAAAAATTATTATATTTATAAAATACACAGCACTCGGTATTTTAATCAATATTAAATATTTTAAAATATTAATGAGATATTAAGTAAAAAAAAGGGATATGTATTACATCATAATTATTTTAAAAATATGTATTTTTTTCCAGAAAAGCAAAAGGCCACTAAATGTCTAATTCCTACATTACTTCAATCTTAGGATTCAATATTTTCAGCAATTAGGTATTATTATTTTCTAAAATGTTTATGTAAGTAAATATCACCGTTAATTTATTATTTATTTTTATTTTATTCAACCATTCTTAGTTGAACTCTACTAAAGGATTATCATTGGCTGCCACTGTTGTTTTGCCACTTTAAATGTTGATATTTTGTATGGATAAAAAAAGTACTAGCTGTTCCCAGCCCGGCGATGACCGGGCGAAAGGTTGACAACCCCTGGAAAAACGAAAAAAATATCAAACTTTAAAGTTACCGCACTCTCCTAACTGACTATAATATTATTTTTATTGCTAAAGAGAATAATTTTTTCATTATATTAAGTGAATTATTTTATTGCGATGGTAGATAAAAATCACTAGGGCTTAAAGTTAATAATATTTAAAAGTAATGTTTTTTCGATATAAAAAGTGTACAATTTATTTCTGTAAATAGTCATATGTAACTTTAAATATTTTACTCTCGGTAGAGCAAAACGAAAAAAGATGCTGTCTTTTATAAATCTTAATATTTAATAAAAATTTAAAAGTCCATATTATCGAACAATTTATAGAATTTTATTTTATCACAATTTCTAAATATAATAATCCTTCATTATCTGTTGTTTTTTAAACGCTCAGTTTCACCTATACTTTGACCAGCTTATCGAAAAAGGATTTTATATCGAAGTTTAAAAGTGTGAAAAGATCTTTAAAGAAAGAAGAAACAAATATATTTTTACCACATTACCCCTAATGTTACCTAAACTGTAAAAACTTAATTGAAATTTTAAGGTTTAAATATACATAATTTACAGTAATTTAGTTGTAAAATTTTAACAATGTACACATTTTTATTCTTTATGAAATTCTGACTGACATTGCAATAAACCCATTTAATAACTCAGGTAAAGGACATACGTCATTCCTATGTCTACCTACGTTAAATTATCGTGAAAACACGCTTATGTGTCCATAGGTTAAAAAAAAATCGTTTCAACTTTAATTATGTATAACTTAACTCAGATAAAAACATTAAAACATAGTTATAATGTTTCCATGGTTAAATAAAATAACTGAAAAATATATTTTAAGATTTCTGAGTAGGTAGGATGTAACAATAATAAACAAACTATATAAAAAATTAATTGTAACAATGGTGATAAAGAGAATTAAGAATAATTTAAAATTATGATTTATAAAATCTACTAGAATAAATGAGATATGTATGAATATTATGCAGTGGGATATAAATAAACTTTATACTCTCATGTACCACCAAATCCGTGAAAGATTCTTTGAGCAAACACATACATACGTAAATGTGATGGTATTTTTACTTTATTTTTTTATTTATTGTTTTTGTGTTTAATTTGTAGAACTCCATTAAGGACCAGTTGTTTTGGAAAATTTCACGTTTGAATTTCCTTCAAATTGTCATTCACGGAAAAATTGGGTTTGTTTCAACCTACGTCAGAAGAAATTTAAACGAAAATTTCGTAGAAATGTTTAAAAAAAAGAAAAGATTCTTTTTTTCATTTCAAATTTGACACGCAATTACGTCTTCCTTTATTTCAAATACGAAATGGGTTGTTTCAACTCCAAAATAAAGTTCTATAAATTTGAAAATTTCACTCAGTGTTCCCCGCCGAATCACAATTTTGACGTCTGCGCATGCGGCTCCCATTGAACGCTAAACGTTCAAATTCAGCTGATCATTAAAAAATTTCACATCACATTTCTATGGCATTTTCGTTGAAATTTCTTCTGACGGAAATTGAAACAATCCAATTTTTTGGGAAATGACAAATGAACTTGAAATTTTCCAAAACAACTGGTCCTATGAAATTTTCGTTGAAATTTCTTCTGACGGAGGTTGAAACAACCCAATTTTTCGGTGAATGACGGTTTGAAGGAAATACATACATGAAATTTTCCGAAACAACTAGCCCTTAATGTTTTAAAAATTTTATTTAAATTAAATTTAACAATGTTATTAAGTATTAAGTTCTGCAAGTCTTTTAGTTTAGCTGTCACAATAATAAAAAACTAAAAGACTTGCAGAATTTAATAATAACATTATCAAATATAATTTAAATTAAATTTAAGAAATAAAATAAAAATAAATGTGATGGTATATATAGATTGTGATTATTAAATATTATATGATAGTGACATTTCATTTATCTGTGACCAATTTAAAACTGTAACAAACCTAAATTAACTTCTTGAATGTCGGATGACATTTGCCCACCTGATGGCCGTGTACCATAGAAAATTAATTACAAAGAATTCCAAAGAGCTACAATTCTGAATTTAAAAGCAACGTCTGGAATGATATTGGCGCGAGCGATTCTGACCTTGTCCTTGTACAGTTTCTTTAAACATAAGGGTTAAAATTACAATATTTTTTTTTTAAAAACCCGGATGCAGGCGTCCGAGCGACAGATGACAGGTTAAGCAATAGATATTTGGGGTTCGGCCTCGCTTATTCCAATAATAATAGCTCGGAATATTAGTATGGAAAAATTTAAACAGCTTACTGTGGTTTAAAGCCAATAATTACACCTCACGATCTATAATAATTTTTTTTTTTAATTATTAAATTTATAAATGTGTTAATTCTGTATGTTGGTTATCAGAAATTGCCCTATCTTCTACTTATTGGGGATAATATTTAGTTTTCCTATTGCTGTATGTTGTCAATGGTCTACTGGAGATGTCTATAGTCACAGACATTAAAAAAATGTAATTTTTAACATGTAAACAGATGTTCAATTTATAGAAAACAATTTAACCTTTTGAAAGCCAGCATAGGAAAAATATTTTTTTCATTACGACATAATGAAATTTGACATTTCTTGCGAATCCAATATTTATAACATTTCTTTTGTGAGATATAACAAAAATTACATGAAAATAATGTAGATAAAACGGTATTTCTGATAATACCTGAAATCTATTCTTCCCACAATGAATTTATATCAAAAACGATGAAAGAATATAGAGTTTCTAAACCAACTCCGTCCATATTTTGACGCGGCGGCCATTTTGTCCGCCATCTTTCTTGCCCGCCGCGTCATAGATAATTTATTAAAATTATTCCGAGAGGCTATGCAGTATTTCGTTACATCGAGAACGAGAACGGCCCAAGCAATTCTAACCTTGTTCTCGATAGAATTTCTTTATACATAAGGGACAAAATCGCTTCCAAAAACTGGTGATCACCGGTGATCAAACGGCCAATAAAAGGTTAATAAGGCCTCTATAGGCACACTAGATGATAGAAAATATTATTTGGAATATTCCACGACAGGAACATTACTGACATCTTTTGGTATTCCATAAAAGGTTAATCAAGCTAGCAACTAAAAATCTAGCTGATAGCGTGTTCAAAATAAAATCATAAAAATCACCTATTCAAATATGGAAGCTATCGCTCGAGTGCTTAACAAATGACCACCCGAAATCTCCTACATTTTGTTCTTCTGTGTGGAATAAATTAAGACAAAAAAAAATTACAATTTCAATCGTTCCACATTACAAATTTAATGATTACCATTGTTATATTATGTTTAAGGAAATAATTAGAAGATTAAATAATATTCTAACACACTGGTGAAGCTTACGTACAATATATATGACATATATATTAACAAATTAGTGGTTCATACAAAGTGATTGAATTATTTTTAACTAGTTTTTGCTCATTGCAGATAACGAAGTTGAAATGTTGAAGCAATTTTGAATGTGGATGAAGGAGGAGATAATTTTTTGAGCTCAATTAAATACACCTGATTCTGAGCCACTTCGATCACCTAGGTCAAGGCATTCAGTATGGGCCTTTTCTCGCAAAAGGGGGCAAAAATTACTGCAAATTTTTTCATTGAGCCTCAGGTTGATACGTGTAGTTTGATACCCGTATCGGCTACTTTTCAGTTCCAAAGAAGACTCCTACCATGGACCCACTTTGTTCGCCGACACTAAAAAACGACCGAGGGAGTTTACCGCTCAATTCAGTACACCTGCCACTGAGCCATTTAAGTCGCCCGGCTCAAGGCGTTCAGTATTTTATTTGGAAAACCAACAGAGCCTTATCTCGTTGTTTTTGATTAATTCTACTACGTATTTAAATGTTGGGTTGTTACAGTTCTAACTCAGCCCTCAATGAGATCACGGATTTGGGAATACATTACATGCAATGTTAACAAACACTTTTAATACAACAACAAAGTTACTTAAAGAAACTAAAAAGAGTTCTTACAAAATTCTTGATATTTATATATTTTTAAGTACTAATTTTATTTATATGTCCAGGACCACAAAAAATATTTTTGAAGTCATAAGACATTGAGATGTACATTCTTAGTAAAATGTTCACACAAAATTAACCAAATGAAGAATGTATGAATATGTACATAAATATGTGAATTCATAGAAAAAAATCCAAATATTTTTAATCCATGAATTCCAACTAAAGTCAGATAAAGTGATTGCAATTCGTTTATCAATTGAACTACATTATCAGGCACATTTTTAGGCACCAGTATAACCATATAAATATCAAGATCTAAAGAGATTTAATTGATAAAAGTCAAAACAAAACATGTTATATAATTATTATCTTAATTAAATTGCTCTTGAATTAGCGCACCACAGAACACAGATAGGCCCTAGACATGTTACGTATATTAGTAGCAACAATGATTATTACAACAATATCACAATAACAATCAATATTGCCTGTATTATTAGGATGTGTATTGAAATACACATTAAGAAATTTACTTGATGCTTCAAGGGAGAATAATAATTATATTATTTGTTATGTTCTGTGAGTGGCATATATCGACTGTGGTTTGGTAAAAACTCTTCAAGATACATTTTTTGGGAATGGTTACTTTTCAGTGGTTTCATGTAGTAGTCTTCGAAGTTCATCATGGTAAAATAATTTTTGCAGACTTAGGCATTTTTAACACAAAACTAAATTTATGCGTAATTTTTTTTTTAGGTTATTTTGTAAAAACCACAGAAGAAATTACTCAACCCTTAAATCTTTCAAAATTATAAATAGATTTGTAATATTTTACTTAAAAATTTTGAAAATCAGATAACCACTTTCATATAAACTTTGAGATTGTTGATTATTTGCATATATTTGTATTTATTGTCTACTGTAAAGTTTTCATTTTATGGGTTTAGATTTGTAGGGTTTTACCAAACCGCAGTCGATATTATAAAATTATTTGTTTATTATTATTAAAACAACAACAAAACTGTCAACAAACAACAGCAGGCTTAGAATTTAAAATGTTAGACAAAAAGCGTCAATTTCAATGAATTCCACAGCAATAAATGTTTCACTCCATTAAAAGTTTATCAAAACGAAAAACTCTCAAATTTAATTGTCACAGTATTAAATGTTCTACAAAGTTTGGATATTTCACAAAAATGTTTTCACCAAACCAAAAGTCTCACAGATATAAAAATTCCACAAGAATGAAAAATTCACAAGAATGAAAGTTTCCCTATAACGAAAGTTTCACAAGAATGGAAGTTTCACAAGAATGAAAGTTTCACCAAACTGAAAGTCTCACAGGAATGAAGGTTTCACAAGATAGAAAGTTTCACGAAAAATAAAGATTCACAATGATGAACCAATAATAATCGATCCATTGTTAATAGCAGAGCTGGTGGCATGCACTTTAGCATCGGGATTGATAATCTGGTGATCCATGGAGAGGATGAGGCTTTCAATGGTACAGTCCTCGGCCGTGTTAGTGGGGCTCTGCACCAGGGGCAGCACACTGAGCAAGCCCTGGGAGACGGAGTGGGTGAGGGGGGCGGAGGGGGGCCTACCTAGTATGATGCGCGGCATGTCGCATTCCTCGCACTTGTTGAGCAGGCCGTGGTTGCTGAAGGTGCAGATGTGGCACTGCCAGGAGCCGCCTGACTCCTCAGGCCCGGGCTGACTCACCCGCTGGCCCGTGTAGATGTTGTCGTAGAACTCACCGTCTGGGGAATTTATCAACAGATTTGTTTTTACATACGTAAAATAGTGCACACTTGTGAACACCAAGAGTTCAACTATCTAATTGCTTTGCTTTTGGAAACAATTCATATAGGTCTCATAGAAATCGTTGTATCTCCTTTACTATCATGGTGAGAAATGTGATCTAAACCAGGATTGTTGTGGATGCAAACATTTTGACATCTGCGAATGCGGATTATTAGAGATTCACATCCGCGGATGTGGATACAGATTTCAGGATTTTAAAAAAATATTTCAATTTTAAGTACTTACATAAATAAATGAAAATCGATTTAATGTTTTATTTAATCATATTTTGAAAACAAAACTAAACAGTTTTTAACTTTACTTGTTAACATTATAAGCGTAGAGTTTTATGATAAAAAACTTTGTTTAATAAGTAAATTTGAAAATTGATGAATTATATTTAGTAAATAGAAATATGGCAGCCTTCTCAGCCTCCAACCTGTTTCTTAGTGGATCATAGATTAACCCAGCTCCACTAAATAGTTGTTCGCTGGGAACACTAGCTGGCGGAGGTGATAAATATCTGCGTGCAAATCTGGAGAGAGTTTTAAGTTCACAATGATTAACTTTCCACTTATTAAGTGGATTTTCAACCAAATCCAGTTTTTATTTTATTGCGATAAATAACTAATTCCATTCGAACAAACAACACTCCTCTGTAATTGATTCGACCGCTATGTTAGGAACTGCCGCAAGTTTCGTTGAAAAATGACATTTGGTGTTTTTAAATTTAAAAAATAACCATTAAAATGCACTTTATTCGAAATTCCGGTAACTGAATTGATTATTACTAGTTAATATCTAACTACTACAACTTTTTAAATTAATTTTTTTCGTCCATATTAAGCGTGACCCGGTTTTGTAAATATTTTACCTTATATTTCACACAATCAAGGACCGGGTGACGTCATGAACTCTCCCTTATACTCTATACTCTATTATACTCTTGCCGGCGTTTTCGCAGGCTTAATGAAATTCAAACTTGTAGAATTAATTTAATTATGAAAAGGAACTTTAAAAAAAAAATACTAGTATTCAAGTTTGCATGTGAACATTGATAAATTTTTTTTTTAAAAAGGACTCAACTTCCTTATTAACCTATGTTCTATTTTATAAATGAAACTCAAGCTTACGAGTATATTAAAAACACGATGAGATCGCAGCCAGGTCAGGATTTATATAAATTTTAACCTACAATGAAATTGATAAGGGACCACAAAAAAATACATTTTCAAGACGCGTGTACATGTTTAGCCACATTTTTTGTAACCAAACTTACATAGTTTTCCTTATAAATAAAACTAGAGTACATATTGAGAACACAATAAGACCGCAGACAGACCATGGATTTCAAGCCATGGTTGCATATTTCCCTTCTTCCCGCCTACTTTTACCCCTCCCTCGAACCCACCCAAGTCGGTGTTCTCTCTCCCTCTTCTACTTTTCATTTTACTCTGTATTTTGTTCAATATACTTTATTCACCCCCGATGAAGGTTCAGGTCGAACAGAAACCGGTTGGTTAAAGATATATAATAAAGTGAAATTAAAAAAAAGTTATTTTATTGTCATTATTATAAAATAAGTTTTTTTGTCCTTTTTCTTCAAATGATTTGTTTAGTCACGGAAGTAAAGTAATCATACCATGTGTAGAAGTGGCCCGGTCCAGCTGGCGGGTGAGCCTCTGGCACAGGTGTCGCAGACGAAGAACGGCGGGGCGCAGGCGGGCGGGGGGCGCGGGGAGCGGGGCGCTGAGCACGCTGACCTCGCGCTGCATGCTCGCCAGGCGCCCCCGCTCTGCCAGCAGAGCTCGCTGCAGTCGGGCAAGGCGGGCCTTCTGCCGCCTAACCAGGGCATCTACACCAAAATTTTTCATTAATAAAGGAAAGGGTTACATTTAATTCACTTAGCGCAACTTTAGTTTAAACTGTTGTTATTAGATATCCATGGTTAGATTCAAACTCGAAACGCCTGACTACAAGTTGAGTATTTACTCGGGCATTGGGCTTTTATCTTAAAAATTTTAATTGAAAAAAAAAAAAATTTACGTTAACTCAACACAGAAGAACCAAAGAAAATAATTCCCCTAAGGGCCTATGTCATCTTTGGAAATGCTTGTAGAGAGTCTTTTTAGGAAAGGAATGAGCAGAAGTTCTGGGAATCAAAAAGGGAAGAAGGGTGGGTAGGAATCTAGGGGTCAGTGTATCCAGGAGTGACGGACATATGAATCCATGAAAAAAAAAATGTTTTGAGTCATAAATGTACGTTTGGTTTGGGATTAGGCCGCGCTCAATCCGAATAAATATGAAAACATATAAACTGCTTACGTTGGTGTAAACGGTAAAAACTTTAAAAAAATCTATTTTTGTTAAAGTCAACACAGACAAAAACCATACTTGATAAAGTGACATTTATATTTTTGTCTTTAACTAATCTAGTAGAGGTAAAATCTGAAAGTAAAACTAATGTATAAGGTCGACGCAACAATTGCAGTGCTTCGTACCGTGCGTGGGCACGATTCTTCAACGCAGTAAATCCAGGGGTCCGACCTCTAGGGGTTAAAGTTAAAGAATCCACCATGTTTCACTGTCTATCCAATATTATTTAAGGTTTAGTAAATAAATAAAAATGTATTTATTGTTAATAACTTTATTTTGTAGAACTCCATTTTAATTTATTATTTCTTTTATATGTTTTATAATTTTATGCATTAAATTATAAAATTATTGAATATATAAAAGAAATAATAAATTCAAATAAAAATGATTGTAAAATTTATGAATGCATAAATTTTGTATGTTAGTAATCAAAAATCGTCCTATTTTGTACTTATTTGGGGCAATATTAAATTTTGCCATTTCTATACGCTGTCAATGGTCACCGGAAATGTCTATTGTTAGACACAAATTTAACATGTAACAAAATGTTAAATTTTTAGAAAACAATTAAAACTCATCTTTTGGTATTTGATGGAAGCTTAATCAAGCTAGGGAATATAAATTTAATTGATCGCGGGCCGGAAGTTCAAAATAAATTCATTTTAATTTATAGAAATCACCTGTCAAAATAGAGTAGAAAAGTAGGCTAGCAACACCAATTTAACTGTCAAATTTGCACCGGTTTTCAAGTGATATTGTATTTAAATTGGCATTTTTTCTTGTTTCAACTAAAATCTATCATCATCATGAATAAAACAATAAAAAGTGGCTCTAGGGAGGTAATTTTTTACATTTTTCTACGTCGTTTGGACATTACATACAACGGACATTTATAGGCGAACTTCAGAGTTGAACAGAATTTAGTGAAGTTTAATTTACATATTTATATTTTAATTCTGTAACACTTTGAAATGATAAGAATTTTTTTTTTTGAGAACTATTGCCCAAAAACACTCAATGACTTTTTATTAAGGTTATGTTTACATTCCGTTTGACAGATCAATCAAAGCGCAGTGACACTGTTTATGTAGAATACTGTAACTGACATTAAAAAAATTATTTTTTTAATATAAATATAATCAGTTATATTTTAATAATTACTAATTTAACTCGTCTTGTATAAATATTTTGAAACACTGATATATGTTTTAAGTATGATATTATTTTATTTACGTAGATATGAAATATTGTTAGCTATCATAGGTGTATTTTTTTTCGCAGGTAATTCAGAAAGTACCATCAGGCGAATTGTCAAGGATAGTGAAATAAATGGGGGTAAATTCGAAACTCCAGACAAAATAAAAAAGGGTCGCACTCCGAAACTGCTTTTTATTTTACTACAATATTGCACAACATTGCAAAGTTTAATTAATTAATTAACAAATTACTGAATTGACATACATACATGGAATTCTAATTTTGAGACCAGTCTAATCTATCTTGCAATGAAAAAAATATTTTTCCCACTTTTATTTTTTTTATAAAATTGTAGGTTACGCAGCTTTTCATTTCCACCATATGTTATAATTTTAGTATTGCCATTTGAAGAACAGTGGCGCCCTCCTACGTTTTCTACTCTATTTTGACAGACTATATACCTACAGCTACCCAAATTTAGGTAGCTACCACTCGAGTGGTAAAATGACATACTTTTTTAAAAATTGTTAACCCATAGAGGACAACAAGAAATTTCAATAAATAAAAAGATTTTTTTTTAAACCCAACATGTAGACAATAATATACTTAATAAAGTGACATTTTTATCCTTAAGTAATCTAGTAGAGGTAATATCCGAGGACAAAATGAATATATAAGGTCGACAGTGCAAAGACCATGTCGACAATTACAGTCCTTCGCTCCGTGCGTAGACATGATTCTTCAACATTGAAATTGCAGTGTTGTGTAGTGTTAAACCACACATATGTATAACCTCATTCCTTGATGGCGTATTTTAAGGTTTAGAGCATAATGATATGAAATTAATGAGATTTCAACTAAACTCGGAGAAGTGAACGGTGAGAATTTGGATCTCTAAAAATGACAATAATAATTTGAGAATTTTCATTTGAGACATTCACGATATTCTGTAAGACACGGAGAATCCCCTTTTCCCTACAACAATGGTTCCAGATTAATGCTAACATAACAGGGCCCTTGAGGTGATTTTTCTCAAAAATTACACTATACAGATCATCCAAACAAATCATCCAAATATTATTATTATCATAACACAACACTTACGTTTTTTATCATGGACTATCGGAGTTGGAATGGTGAGGTGAACAAAATCCATATTATTTGTTTGTTTTCAAATGAATATAAAAACTGATCGACAAAGAACATAATTTGAATAATGACAATCGTTGGAGACTAGCAAAACCGCTCACAAATCCCGTTTGTATACAAGGATGTAAAAATTGCAATGCACTAACACTAAACTTTTCCGAATGTGGCTTTATTAAATACTTGTAAACTTTGGTCAAAGATCATTTCTAAATAAAAATACATGGTACAAAGTGATAAACAGGCAGCACTTACTATCATTCATTAAACAAATACAACCTAACTATATATTAGTAAATTGATCATTTTGCAAACAAAAACACGATTTATGTAGAGATCACTAGGCATAAATATATTTAAACCAATGAAGCAGGGAATTTTGCGGGCAGTAAAAATAATCACAATTGAACATGAGTGATTTGATTTGAATAAGCAAGAATTACCAGATTTAAATAATAGAATTGGAGATATTTTTTATTAGTACAAAATCGAATCTAAAATTGTACGGTCTTTGTACAATGGGTAAATAAAACACCGTTTAACAGTTGGGAAGTGATTTTTTTTAGTAAGGATGCCAGGGATTATGAATTTCTAAAAATAAAAAAAAAACCACTCAGGCCAAATATAGGCACCTTGTACCTTGATACATACTCTTTAACCCGTTGAAAGTCAGAGCAGAAAACAGAAAATTAAAGGTGAAATCTAAAGTTCAAAATCCCATATAATTCTAACAAGGATTATATTAAAATGCTCGCTTCATTCTCCGGAGACCCATCGGCATTCGGCTGGTTAACCTGTCATTGGCCGTACGTACTCCGGTGTACCATCGATTTTGTCCCTTATGTATAAAGTAATGTATGAATGACAAGGTCAGAATCGCTTAGGCCATTCTCGTTCTTGACTTAACGAAATACTGGATAGCGTCTAGCCTCTCTGAATAATTCAAATTAATTCACGATTCAATTAATGCACGGGCATCAAAGATGGCGGACAAAATGGCTGCCGCTTGATAATATGAACGGAGTTGTATTCGAAGTCTATATTTTTTCATTGTTTTTGATATAAATCCATTGTGGAAAGCATAGATTTGAGTGATTATTAGGAAGATCGTTTTATCTACGTTATTTTGATGTCATTTTTGTAATATATCACAATGTTATAAAAATTGATAAAAATTGAGTTCGTAAGAAATGTGAGTACTGTCAAATATTTTACGTCGTATTGAAAAAATATATTATTCCTATGCTGGCTTTCAACTGGTTAATGTAGGTTATCCTAAAAACCATTCAGTAATCCATCTGCATTTAAAAAAAATTCCCATTACTTATTTTTTAAGATTTTGTCTATGTAAATTCAATACTGCATATGAGCAAATGATTTTAAAATAATGACATTTTTGGTACTTTCACAAGCCGCATTGATTGGTGCTTTCAAATTGTGAAATTGAACAATAGACTGTTTAAAGTCAATACTGCAAATGAACCATCCCCAGTACATAAGCAAGCAAGAGTGCGTTTACCCCTAGATAGTTTCATCCGGATCACCATTAGGATGAGTATCGTCTGACTTCTGAGTTGTATGTACATATGTAATTAAAATTTAAATACTTCTTAATGTCAATTTAATACAGTTACCTAGTTAGGTGAACAGCATAATCACATAAAAATAAAAAAAAACATACTATACATTATTTTATAGACAAGAAATAAAAATGAGTTAGTTACCTATGGGTGAAGTAGGCGGCGTCTCTGGCATCATTTGTGGAAGTGGAGAGTAATACTGTCGCCCCTGCGAGGGATGCGAGATCCTGTAGGGAGGCTGCGAGGAGGCGGGGCTCACTGTGATCTGCACGCGGCCCTCAAAGCCTCTCTGTCTCGGGTCCCCCTGGAACTGGAGGTTCCTGTTGTCTATAGAACCGTGTCCAGACGATGTCGGAGTACAGACAGTCAGGTTAACTGAGGTGAAGTTTCCAGGACTAGAATAGTTCCCCCTCCAGGGTTCAGAAAACTGACTTTGCTGCTGTCTATTCCCGTGAGGAAGAACATCCATACGACAATTAAGATTCACAGAAACATTCAAGGGATATGTATCTTGATGAGACCCGCATTCTTCCTTATTGTGGGGCTCTGAAGACTTATCGCTGAACCTGAACTGCTTTGGGGGTTCGTTGTTACCCGGGGGCTTATCAGACTTTTCATTTAAAGAATGCTTTTTGCTTTCATCTGCCGACTCCGGGTGTGCCACTTGAGAGCCACTCCCACTCGGGGGCTTTGTCTCGAAGCCACTGAAGTGAGGGTCAGATGAGAACTCTAATGTAGTGGGCCTTTTTAATTTGGTACTAGCCTCTATTGGAGGGTCGTTCTTCCCGTCAGTAGTGGGGGAGGCACTTCCAGGAACATTCTTACTATTTTGGTCTTTGAGTCTCTTGTTAAGGTCACTTGTGACTTTGTTACTTTTCAATATTTTGTAACATTTGTTATCAGAAATGCAAGCGGTGCAGTTGTTGGAGTTTTCGTCTTTATCGAGGCACTTGTTGGTATTTCTCCCATCAACACTAGGAACAGAATGGGCAGTATGGGATTCCTGATCACTATCTACATTAACTGGTTCCGTATTAATTACATGACTATCACCCGTAGAACCGACTTGTGATGGCGGGCAACTTGGAACTGCGGGATTACCTTCTTCACATTCCTTATGTTTGTCTCTTGTTATGTTTTGATTGTCATTTTCATCTAGCTTCTCAGTAAAACTGCTAACACCTTTTTGGGGACATACACTGGAGACTAAGATTATTTGAGGTTTATCGGATTGTTTAGTTATCAGCAGTTGGTTGGGACATTGCTGAGGTAGTAGAAAGTCTTTTCCTTCTTTTTTAGAAGCGGACAGAGATGAAGACGGATACAAGTGAGAGATATAGTTCTTTGCTTCACATTCCAGACGTGATTGGCATGCTGATCTATCGTGGCAGTGCGAAGAGATAGTACTAGATACAACATGGTCGGGTACACCAGGATATTGTTGTTTTAGTTCGTGGAAAAGTTGCATAATAGATATATTAGTACAGGCACATTGGGGGGCACTTGATGCGCCTCCGGAGGGTGCAGACATGGCCGCCCATCCTCGCTTTGGACCTACACAAACAAATAGAAATCAACTTATTGCTCAAACTGTCAATATAGCGCCCGCACTCTGAGAGGGGCTTAATTCAAGGGAAACTAATACATACAGCTTTTAAGAAGTAGAGCCAGGCACTCTGCGCGTTTATAAGGACGATATATCTGATATTTTTAATACATTAACACATATTATAACAATATCGAAATCATTTTTACACAAACATACATACCAAATTTAGTCGAAAAGTCTTAATTTTATTCAAATGGAATAAGTTTAAACAGAATATATTAACATCACAGCATGTCACTAGAGTCAATAAATATGTTTTGTAAAACCAAAAATAAATTCGCATATATGTCAACCAACCTCCGCCATATTTACGAACTTTTTTTATGATCGAAATCAAATAGCTGTCAAGTTGAGTAGTCATTTTGTTTCGAACGTAGGTACTCGAATAAAACGGGGCTGGTTGCATCAAAATAACTTACAGGGGCCTCTGCTCTCTATTTGACCATTCTTTACTAGGTACCTAATAATTTTTTAAATTTTTTCATTACAGAAAACAGATTTTTTTCATGTTTACATTATACCTGCAAAACTACTTACTGCAAGTAACTTGTCGGCAGGAAATCAGTGTGGACAAAATAATTGTACAATACATAATTGTACAATAGAAGAAAAAAAAATTGCAATTTAATAAAATACATAATAAAAACATAAATAAGTATAAAAAATAATAGAATACGTCTAAAAAATTTGAAAGGAGTCAGTCAATACAGAAATTCCAACATCCATTCCAAAACAATAGTGCAAATTTAGGTGTCGAGGAACATTTTTCCAAATCATATAGCAGCGTATTAAAAAGTGGATATGGGTACAATGTATTAAAAAGTTCGCTGGCCACGTTTATTAAAAAATCTTGGTACTATCATCCCTTCATTTTGTGTAAGCCTAGTATTGTACACGTGATCCACCATCATACAGATTTTATGCCGAAAAGAGCTCTAATGGGTAAAACATTTAGGCAAGATATTTTTAGTAGTAGTAATAATAATAATTGGATAATTTGTATTGCGCCGTTTTTGTGAAAAATCATCTCAAGGGCGTTGTGGCAGTAGGTAGGTAGTACAACTTTAAAAATAAAAAAAAAACAAAAATCTTGGCTGCGGCAGCCAAACAATTCTTGCAGCTAGAGGAGCACACGAAAGAATAAGAATAAGTTATTTTCCCACGATAAACTTTAAAAAATACTCTAAGAGAAAATTTACATTCCTCTTCAGTCTTCAGAATGCTCTAAATCAGAGGTCCCAAAACTTTTTTGTCCCCATAGACCCCACTTGTCGACTTTTTCTGTTTTTGGTAGATATTGGCATTGTAGATATAGGCATACTGCATTTTGCCGTTGTCACGATTTTCACTGTACCCCTTGCATGTTGGAACTATTTTCCAAAAATGGTCACCGATTTCCAAAAAACTCGTCAATTTTTTGGTCGCCGAAACTTTGCCGAATTGGACAAAATTAATGTCCAAATTGGATACCTTTCAATAAACCTGTATCCTATGGTGTACCTCAAGGCAGTATACTAGGACCAATATTATTTCTTATATATATTAACTCACTATGTGCCATGAATATTGGAGGTATGATATTATCATTTGCCGATGACACTGTTCTAATATTCGAAGATGAAACATGGGAATCAGTTATCAACAAAACTAATAATGGTCTACTAAAAGTAAAGCATTGGCTTGATACAAACCTACTCACACTTAATATCGACAAAACACAATATATGACATTTTCCATCCGCAAACATAATTTACCCAACAACTGCCCTAAACCTATCATTCACTCATGTTCACTCAATTTACAAACTCCCAATAATATCCCTAATATAAATTGTACGTGCTCTTTCCTTAAATCATCAAATGTAGTTAAATATTTGGGAATACTCATAGACAACCAACTACGTTGGGAAGCCCATATCAGTGACACAGTAAAAAAACTCCGTAAACTCTGCTATATTTTCTGCTCCCTTAGGTCTATCTTAGATTTACTTACTCTAAGAAGCGTATACTTTGCCCTTTTTCAATCTGTAGCAACATATGGTATAGTGGGATGGGGCGGTTGTGCTGAATCCATTATCTATCCGATTATTACTGTACAAAAACTAATTTTGAGAATTATATTTAAATGCCAACCTACCCATCCCTCAAGTGAACTATTTGATAAAATAAGGGTCTTAGATATTCGTCAGCTATTTACTAAAATAAGCTTATGTTTTATACGGAAAAATAACTTACTGGTGGCTCCACAACATCAAGCACACACCCGCTTTTCATCAAACCTGGGATGCATGGTCCCAAAAACTAAAACCACATTCGCTCAACGACAATTCTGGTTCATAGCTCCGAAAATATTTAATGCATTGAGTACCGATATTAAGTCAAATAATTCAGTATCCACCTTTACCGCCCGTCTACACCATTGGATATTTGAAAAGGGACGAGCTTTCTTTAAAGATTACATGAGTTCTTAACACTTTTAAAAACAAAACAAAAAATTATAAAATTTATCCTGTCACAGCTTTATTCCAACTTGTTTCACATCACTGAAATTGAATGTGACCATAAACATAATCGTCTTGTAGATTATATCTACCACAATTTAACCTGCGTTCAAAACAATATAATATATAATTTTTTTTGTTTTATAATCTTAATGTTTATTATTTTTAATTTCTATTTCTTTCTTTAAAATATTTATCTCTCTTTATTTTTCAGCTCACTATTATTTTAATATTTGTATTTACTTTTATTTATCTTTAAATATCTTTTTTTTTCTTTTCTGCACTCTTATTTCTCATTATTTATTACCTAGTTTTTATTATCTGCTTCTGTAAAAAAGTATTTTTAGTTCATATATTCATTATGTATGACTACCACAACACGGGCAGTAGCCTAGTATGGTAGTTAAAAAAAAATGTCAAAAACTGTAACTTGTAAAAATTTATTAAATAATAAAAAAAAAAAAAAAAAAAAAAAAAAAAACACCGTTAGTTCTTTAAAAATTACGAAATCTATTAAAAATTTTAAAAACCGCCGCCGATATCCAAAAACTGTCGCTAACTTTTTAAAACCATGGCAAAAAATCATCAAAATGGACAAAATTTTTGTCTAAATGGACAAAATATTTCCGCCATTTTACTAAAACTGTAGCAACATCAATAACATCGTTCATACAGCAGCGAGTAGCAGGCATCCCCGGTGTAGGCCAAAACTGTTGGTGAATTTCACCAACAATCGCGGCCTATCTGAAAACCCCAGATTCGACGTAATGTGGGTGCGCGTCAATCTTGCCAGTACAGTAAGATTCTACCCGTGACTTTACTGATCACCAAACCTAAGAGAAACAGACACATCCGAGCTCTTCAAACATTTGAGCGAAACTATTGATGGTCTCTTGCCCTGCTACCCTTTGGCCGAGTTTGTTGTTCTAAGGGACTTCAATGTTCATAACGAACCATGGTTGAAGTTCTCATGATCAGAAGACTCGGCTGGCCAACAGGCTGAATCCTTTGCCCTTTGCCACGGATTTGAGCAACTGGTTCAGGAAACTACAAGGGTTCCCGACATCCAGGCCCACCGTCCCAATCTGTTAGACCTATTTTTAACTACTGTGCGACACGGTTATAAGATTAATGTCCCAGCGCCTCTAGGATTGTCTGACCACTGCCTGGTGACGTCATCCATTCTCATTGACTTCAGACCACCAACGAGAGAGAGGCTGAAGAGTTTGGCACTATAGATCAACAGATTGGTACGGTATGCGGGCTCATTTTAACGCTTTCCATTGATCAGCTGTCTGTTTTCGGACTTCGGATCCTTCCAGATGTGCCCAGGAAATTGGTAAAGTCATCACATCTGCGATGGATGGCTTTATACAATCGACTAATAGAGAAACTGGTGTAGGCTCAAAACTGTGGTTCAGTCGACAATGCTCTGAAGCAGTTCGGCGAAAAAACGCGGCTTACCGAGCCTACAACATATCTCGAACGTCCGAAAACCGATCCTTTATAACAAATTAGCAGAGGAAAGAAAGGGTATCATAAATAGGTCGAAATTCGAGCACGACCTGCAGATCAGCAGAAAGCTGGCTGCCTGCCCGCATGGCAGCAGAGCATTCGGGTCGCTTGCTGGCTCAATAAGTCGCAAATCCAGTTTGCCGCCTCTTACCAGACCTGACGGCTCACTAGGCTTATTAGGTAAAATGTTCGCGGAAAGAAGACCCTCGATGATCAGGGTGCTATCCCGCCATCGGTTCCTCATTGCGGTTTCTATATGAAAAAGCTGAGGATCCGGCATCGGGATGTACTCCACGTCTTACGAGGGCTCGATGTTAAAAAAGCTAGTGGAGCTGACGTAATACCTGCCCTGGTATTGCAGAGGTATGCCGCAGAAATAGCTCCAATTTTGACGAAGCTCTTCAAAATAATTCTGAAGTGTGGCTCTGTGCCCTCTGGTTGGAAAAAAGCGGTCATTTACCCTATTCTAAACCCGGCCAACTACCGCTCCATAGCGATCACATCAGTTCTGTCCAAGGTGATGGATTGTGTGATCAACGACAAACTGCTCACATACCTCGAGAAGAACAAAATTATTAATGACCTTCAATACGGATTCCGGCGGAACCGCTCATGAGGTAATTTTCTCGCATGTGTGACGCATGTTTGGGGGCGGTGCCTTGAACGTTTCGGTGAGACCCAAACAATTGCACCGAACATTTCCAAGGCCTTCGACCGGGTTTGGCACAGAGGACTTGTCAACAAACTGCCGTCTTACGGACTTCCCGCATCCTTGTGTAGGTGGATTGCCGACTTTTTGAGGGAGAGGTCGATTAAGACAGTTGCTGATGGTTTCACCTCTCCCTCGTATCCGATAAATGCTGGCGTCCCACAAGGTTCTGTCCCCGACTTTGTTTTTGTTGCACATCAATGACTTTTTGTCGTATGCACCAATTCATTGTTATGCAGATGACAGTACAGTCCATGATAGCTTTTTGTTTGACAAGCCCCCAAAGGGTACACAAACTCCAACAGCTCGGAGGGCTTTGAAGCAAAAAATGGACGGTTACCTTGAGAATGTATTCTCTTGTTTTTTTTTAATTGTAAACATATTCAACTATTTACAATACTTGTTTATAAACAACATTTTTCATTTTGTTATCCGGGATATATATGTATAATTTTTTGGGTAGTATGATCGGAGGACCAATTTTTAGTCGAAGGCAGTGTAATGGCATTCCTGGTACTTGCAAAGAGTTTAAAAATTCTGTAGGGAATTTGACACTGATCGATTTGCATGTTCTCTCTTAGATTCTTATTGTCAACGATATCTCAAAACTGATATCGTCGACAAAATTATTTTTAGTTGCCAAAATTGCCCTTTGGAATAGCCACTCCGGATTGATATAGTTGTGAACAATGTTTGGATAAATTTGGTCGATGAGTTCGTTTTCAGTAATGGCTATGTTGCAGAAATCACCCTTGAGTTCAATAAGGCCGGTCGTCTGGTCAGTAGGATATGTGTCTTTCCTATTTGTAAAAGTTTTTGAGCAAAATGTGCTGTTCCACAGTAATATTCCACAATATTCGAGAGGGTTCTGGGATGTTTCCCAATTATGTACTCGATTCCTTATTCCCGAACATTTCACAACATTCCAGAATGTTCCGAGATGTACTGGAATGTTGTGGAATGCTCTCAATGCTTTTTTTTAATAATGTACATTGACCAAAAACTTAAGATTATCGAACCTCTTAGAACTTTCCAGAACGTTCTAGCCTCACCGCCACACTCCGCCAATCATTTCTGAAAGCTTCTACAACTTTTACCTTTCATAACTTCCTAGAGCTTTAGAAAACCACCCAGAACATTCTGGAACCTTCTTGGCTCTCCTACATACTCCACCACTCCTTCCAGAACTTTCTACAGCTTTATCAAACCTTCTAGAACCTTCTAGACTTACCGACATACTCCGCCACTCCTTCCAGAACTTTCTACAGCTTTACCTTCTTTCTACCTTCTAGAACTTTCCGGAACCTTTTAGACTCACCGACAAACTCCGCCACTCATTTCTAGCTCCTGGAACTTTTTCCTTCCATAACTCTCTAGAGCATCAGCGAACTATCCAGAATATTCTGGAACCTTCTTGGCTCACCGACATACTCGACTACTCCTTCCAGATCTTTCTAAAGCTTTATTGGACCTTCTAGAACTTTCCGGAACATTCTAGACTCATAGACATACTCCGCCACTCCTTCCAGAACTTTCTACAACTTTACCTAACCCTCTAGAATTCTCTGGATACCTTCTAGACTCACCGACACACACCACCACTTATTTCTTAAAGCTTTTAAAATTTTCTCCTTCTAAAATTTTCCAAAGCATTTGCGTACCATCCAGAACTTTCTAGACTCACCGGCATACTCCGCCACTCCTTCCAGAACTTTCTACAGCTTTATCGAACCTTCTAAAACTTTCAGAACCTTCTAGATTTAACGACACACTCCGCCACTTATTTCTGAAAGACTCTAGAACTTCTTCTTCCACAATTTTCTACGGCATTCGCGAACCATACAGAACCTTTTAGACTCACCGACATACTCCGCCACTCCTTCCAGAATTTGGGTTTTGAAGCCGGTGAGAGTTGGTCGTGCCAGAGGTCGAGTGTCGAGCAGGCGGACTACAGACTGTTCACGTAAGAAACGCTTCCGATATGAGATTGGAATTTAGATAAATTCTTAGGGATTTACTGTTTTAAATTTATAAATGTGTTCAGTATATATCTAACTGAGCTGGCGCCCCTTATATAATATATTAGTTCTTCCAGATGTCTTCCCTATTATAGATTCAGTTCTCATTTGCAAACCATAAAAATGGCGACTACCGTCGTTATTTTTACATGACCCTAGATTTAAAATTTATAATGAGTCTCATGTTTAAAATAATTAATCATTATCATTCCATTGTGTGTCTTTTTAAAAAATATATAATTATTTAAAGAATGGTTAATTAATTCTTTCATTTTAGTAATTTATCCTCATCTAAATTTTACCCGCACATGTTAATAATTTTTATAACCTAAAACATAAGTGTTACAAAGTGCATTAACTTCATGAGGTGATTCGACATGATTACAACTTTTTCCGAAATTCCAACTTTTTGTTTTCCTATATTTATTTATTTATTATTTTTACATTTAAAGCCAAAATAACAAATAATATTACATAATAAGAGAATATATTTAAAATGAATACAAGTGTTATTACATTGTTTTAGGTCGATATTAGTTCCTAGCTAGGCAGATTGCCTGTTCTAAGGAACCAAAGTGTGTAAAGTGCCAAATGCAATTTAAATTATTATTATTTTTTTAATTAATACCTATCTACTAAGTTTTTACTAAATGTGCCATTCATAGGTAACCATGTATCGTTTTAAGTCACATTATATAATAGTTTTTCAGACTCCTCCCTACCCAAGCCAATCAACCATTTAGTTATTATTGAACCATAAATTTTTACTTTTTATATAAAAAGAAGTACCTATTCAAAATCCTTAGTGTAAGGTAAAAACTTACCCGATAAATTTGCTGTGAGCCTTCTGGGCGCGATTGTGGCGGCGCGATTAATTTTATCTTTTTACAAAAAAAGTACCCCTAAAAGTTGGAATTTCGATAAAAGCTACTTATTTTTTTACTTATACATACTATCATGTAGAATCACCTCCCGAAGTTAATGCACTTTACCCCCGGACACCCTGTATAATGCATATACCAGTGCACAAGTACAAAAGATCGACACTGTAAATAAATTAGTTTTTAAAAGGTATTTTTGATGTCGATTATAGGTGTAGAATTGATAAATATGTAATGCACAACAAATTATGATTTTCTAACAATTATATTTTCGGGGGCTAATCATCGAGGATCAATTGTCGCATCACCTAAATTCACATACGTAATAATGTAAGATGATAAATAAAGCATAAATATTGTTATTTTTTGTATAATATAGATTTATTTTATATTGATAACATACAATCTAACAATTGTTTGACAATTACTCATTTTTGGTTAAACAATAATATCTATTTTCAATTATAATAATATTAGTGTCACTCTAATCAGAAAATTGCAGTTGTATTTTCTTTATGTTACATAGATATTAATTTATTCTTAGCACAAATAACTAAGAAATGGGTAATATTATGAATACAAATCAATAAGATTTTGGGGAATGTTAACTTTGGTATCATATTTGTTGATTCTTATTAATTAAAAACATATCAAGTAAACATCCGTACTACAATTAAAACAGAGACGGTGAAAGTTTCTTAAATAAACTAAGTTTCAATTAAAACAATAAATAGATTTGGCTGATATTTAAACATACTAAATAAACTTGGAAAAATTAACCATAATATTATCTTAAATTACACTGCAAACAAAAATGCACAGTACTTATGTGAAATCTAGTATAAATTATTAAGATATTATACAAAGTCATACTGATCAAGATGTCGTTATTAAGCGCTAATATAATATATAAATATATAAAAATACTAAAAATATTTTACAGCTTAAACAAATAACTTATCAAAAGTTGAGAAGACATGGTTCTGTTGGAGAGTTCTTGTTGAAATATCTCGTGGATCGGCACTTGTCCATAGTAAAAAGAGATTTATAGAGATTGAAGCCAAAATAAATTAGGCCATAAATGTATTTTACATGAATTTAAACAGACAAATTGAAGTCCGCGTTAGATTGCAATGAACAAGGTGGTTAATTTAGTGCCCAAAATTGATAAAATAAATTATTTTGTTTGCAAAAATTACATTATTGTGTATTTATGTAGATCAAATAATAATAATCATTTTTAAAACCTTGTCAGTCTATGGGGAGACCGAGAAATATAGGAAGACACAACATTACCATTATATTATGTACATGCTTTATGTAGTAGTATACAATCGATCTTGGGAAAAATCACCAGTTCTAGCCACAAATTCAAGGTGCCCACACATGTTATGAAAGAAAGGTAGAGAAAAGTCTGACAATATTTGCATTACCTAGGTACATACATACAATACAGGTTTATAATAGTTTGAAGTAGATTCAGTAATAATATACATAATACATACTTAGATTTTATTAAGCTCGTGTGTTTTCATTCGAGAGAAGCATAAAAAATGACTGTATTAAAGATGTAATATATGAATTTGATGACATTGGTGTGAGGATGAAGGACTGACGTTAATTTAAAACGACATATTGTAAAATTCTGAATATGATTATGTTATTTAAACCAAAAATATTGGGATACAAATGATCTTTCAATTTTCTTATGATTTTTAAAAGTGATATTTTACATAAATTTGCACTAATGAGTTTGTAAAACATAACGTTTCGTATTGTTTAAAAATCATTTAACTCTTATTGAAACAGTGGCTTCTTTTATTTAGATATGAATAAATATATTATATATTTTAAGAGCATAACTACGTAATATATTTATATTTTAGTTCACAGAATATTAAAGGCAGGTCTAGATAGATAATAATTACAGTACCTATGTATATGAATAGAGTTTAAAACAGATGTATGAAGTCAGACGATTAGTTTTCTTATAGAATTATTTCATCTAACAAATAATTTAATGTATACATTTTATATTATAATACTAGAATCATAAGTCATTTATCAAATAATGAATTGACATCAAAACCTCTGATTTGGTTAAGGCGTAATAACAACATTAATATAATCAGAGTTAACTTTTCCTGATATCGTGTTTTTCATTTTATGGCAAAATCATGTTTCATGTTCAGGAGACAGAAGTGAACTGGCATGATATTTTTTCATGGAATTTAACGAGGTTTATTTAATATGTTTATTTAGTTTCAAGTAATGGGTGCACATTTTGTGCAACAACCATAATTTTTTAAGTGTTTCTTAAAAGATAAGAAACCTTTGGAAACAACCAAATGTTATTTTTCTTCTTTATATATTTGAACGGCATGCTAACATTTATAATTTCTTACTTTTGTTGGTAATATTATATTCTTAGTTTGTAGAAACATTTATTAACAGTAAATATATTGTGTATAAGAATAGTAGATTTGCTTAAAATCTTTAAAAACTTTTTATATATAAATATTTACAGCATCATTATTTTACCTACGGTATTCAAAGGATCATAAGATGATCATATTTGGGCGGTCACTGTCACTGTCACTGGCTAATATCAACTTATTTTAGAATACCTATTCCAGAAGTTTTCTTAATTGTGCAGCCCATTAAATGCATTGTAACTTCCATTACTAGTTTAAAACTACACACATTACATTAAATTACTTTCAATAATACACGTAAGCTAGTCCTAAGACAAATCAAAACAATGTGAAATAATCAAAGATGGCAGCAATGTAAAGCAAACATCAAGGTAGGTAGTTACTAATTATTTAATCTAGACATCATGTTCACAATCTACTGTGATGAATATTTTCTATTTTCTTGCATTTGAAAACTTGATAACGTATATTATTAAAATAGATGTTTTGATTGCTTTTCAAAGTGGGTTGTTCATGCTAAGATTTTGACAAAGAAATCAAATTTCAAGAATATTCGGTAAACACCTTGAAACATTAAAGATATTACTATGCCTGGGATAATCTCATGAATAGGCCAAATAGACTTCAACAACTGATTGATAAATGATTGTGATGAAGGATTAAATAGGTACAAGTTGAACAATGTGGATTTTTCGAAAAGAACAATGTAACTTATTATTTTTATGCCCTTTGATTTGTAGATAAAATTATACAATCTATTTCTTTATACCAACAAAGTGAGGTAAATTAAAGCTGCATTATCTAACAAAATAATGCTTTAAATGGATCATAAAAAAATCTAATATAAAATAGGTAAGATGATTTATTTAAAACGCTAATAATACTTAACACTAATTGATATTTAAACCAAAATAAATAAGCATGTAACACAATAATATATACAATGTTCACTTATGACAAAATGGGAAAATGGTAACATAACCCATTATTACAAGTTCCTTTAAATGCACAAATACTATACCTGCTAAGGTAAATCGTCCAGAATCATTCGATAACTGAATTTTGAACAACACTTGATGCTTTATTTTCAGTGAAGAATATTCATGACATAGAGTAGATTGCAACCAATACTCTATTCATACACAGATTCTTCACAAATCAATGTCTCAGATAACCAAATGCATGACATCTTTAGAATTCACAAGTCACATGGTGTCCATGATTCATTTGTTCCACCAGTTAAGATGTCGGGCTACTCCTCATGCGGTGGAGTCTTCGCAGCCGGTGTACTCCTTGAGAAGATCCCGTAACCTGTTGATTTCTTTAGAAGAAGACGACAGTTCCCCTTGGAGAGTCAGTTCTCTCTCTCTGAGATTCTTTATGTCTCGTTGGCATGTCTGTAATGAAGAAAAATCATCACTATATATTACATAAGTCTTATGATTAAAAATAAATTACAAATTTTCAAACACAATATCTGAAAGAGAGAACTCAGAAATCAATAAGGGTATTAGTAATTGAAATAAAAAATACCCATCTAAAATTAGTATAAATGTATTGTCTGTAAGTGGGCTACCCACAGATTGATAATGCCACTTACACTTCCGAAGGCGAAACAGCTGTCACGCGTAATAATAATTACATAGCAGAACTTGTTTAAAAATAAACTGCTTTTATAAATTAAATAATAAAACTATTCAAATTAAAATGGAGTTCTACAAATTAAGCTTGATAACAATAAATGAAAGAGAGAGGATACAGGAATAGATTTAAATAGATAAAATGAGTTTATAATTTAAATCAGTGATTCCAAAGGGTGATGATGATAATTTCAATGATCCCCAACCACAGGGACCATTGAAGAGCATGTAAGGTGGGGCGGGCAATAAGAATGTGGTGAATAAAAAAAGTTGGTAGCCAAATTATTTTTAAACATTTTCCTACTTTACTGCAAGACCACCATTCACGCATTTTCAGCAATATTTAATTTTTTATACAAGGAAACATACGAAATGAATATTATAACTGATTGAATGTTAGTTTTTGTTAGAATATTTGACAATTGATTTTTAGTTTTAAATGTGAGTTCTCAAATATTTGACAAAAATTTTAATATAATTAATTGGGTATATACTACCCAAAATTAGGGGGCAGTGGGCCTAATACACACGGACAAATTCTGATTTAGACCATGAATCGTGCTTTAAAAAGATGCACTGCTGAACAATCCACTTCCAAGACTCGATTTAGATTTTGATAAAGTGTGTATGTATATATTTAAAAAAAAAAATAATTATTAAATTAAGGTAATATAATAATACAATCCAAGATAATATCACAATATATTTTATACAAATAGATTATTTTTTTATGGTATATACCACCTCACTAGGCTGCCTGTTTCGAGGTGGCAGGAATTTAAACTAATTTTGATATTTTAATCTTGGAAGATGAAGTAAAATAAATTTTGAATATAAGTTTAACCGCTTGGGCACATAAGGGTGTTTTCACGACAATTTAACATAGGTAGACATAGGAATGACGTATGCCCCGGACCTGAGTTAATTGGCCATTGGCCTCAAACCCCGCCGTCCCTGCGGGTGTGCAACGCAATGTTAATTTTTCATTATTTATTACCATAGTTTTTATTATCTGTTTCTATAAAGTAGTATTTTTTAGTTCATATATTTATATGTATCAACTACCACAACAAGCGCATTAGCATAGTATGATAGTTTTAAAAAAATTTCAAAAACTCTAACATTTCAAAATTTATTAGATAAAAAATAAAAATTTTAAAAATGTCGTAAACTCCAACCACGCTGGGACGGCGGGTCTGAAGTATGTCGGTTTAAAAACGAAAAATGGACATCTGTTTTTGTAAATTTTAAATGTCAAAGCTCTTTAGGTATTCAAGCATTAGGTTCGTAGTATGTATTGGCAAAAATACGTTTGTAAAATTTTTTACCTGATAATGAATTTTGTTAACAAACGGCTTCATTGTGAGTTAGTAAAAATTACGAGTGGTTCTGGATTTGATAAGCATGCTCAGAAAACGCGTGGTGTACGCCTCTCATTAGCTCAATTAGAAAAGTTGGTTGTCAATCATATCCGTGATTGCTTCAAGGACTATCATACAAGGTTTTGAAACCTACATTGCGTACCCCCAATTTTTGCTTCGCGTACCCCAAGGGGCACCAACTTCTACAGGATTGTCTTTACTTTATAACCTCTTCCTGTCAAGTTCTTTCTTGTTAATTGATTGTCAACTATAATGGTTAATTGCATTTATAATTGTGTTCTAATTAAATACCACAATACAACAGTACATACCACATTCTGCCTCAAGAGGTCCAGCTTATCGCATTTAAGGCGGGCCACCTCCTGGCGCAGGGCCTCGGCCTGCTGAGCGCACAGGTGCGGGGAGCAAGCTAGCGCCCCCGACTCGGCGTGCGTGGTGAAGGTGGGCAGCGAGTCAGAGGCGGACCCGCTGAGAGTGGCTGAGGGGCTCTCGGCACACAGCGAGCAGGCCTTGGTGGTGGCCTCTGCTGAGGACATGGACTCCAGACCCGTGTCCGAGTCTACGTACACTCCGCCACCTAGAATTTGGACAACTTTGCATTGAATTATGGATTTCTCGCTCTACTTACTTTTCTTGATGCTATTACAGTTCTACAGGGTTATCTGTGCGAGTGGCCAAAAGAGGAACTAAAGAACAAATAAATGACCTTTTGCATCCAAAATATATAGTACAGTAGCCACGCTTTCACTGCATTGAAATATGTGGATCTATCATGGAGAGTGAAATAATGTAAATTTAGTTAATTTTGTGGTCTAAAAATATCAAAGTCAAGATAAAAAAAATGATTAACAATGTAAAAATTTACTGTTTTATCACAAATAATAATTATGGCTTTAAAGTCGTATATAATTATCAATGTATAGGTTAGGTTAGATTAGGTTCTTAAAAAGTTTTTAAGAAAATCAAATTTATCAATATTTTTTTTGTGTTTGTATTTTAAACCTTATGAACTAATAATGATATAATGTACGTATTACGAAATAAAGGAAACTCACTCATAGGTTCAAGGTCTATGCTGTTGAGGCTGGAGTCGTCACTGGCTTCGGAGAGGGGAGGTGGGGCGGGGGCCGAGGGGCGCGCGGCCCCTCCCCCCAGCTCGGGGCTGCTGCCCCCTGACACTGATTTACACTTTAAGCCCCCCGAAGTGCCATTGCTGAATGACCCACTGCCGAGGCTCGATTTTGATCGCCCGCTCTGTAAAAATACAATAAAAATTAATTATAACCTTTAAAATGTATATGTAACTAAACTATAAGCACCTGTTGACAAGCCATGTATTAACTATTCTTTCAATAAAAAAAAACATGAGAGCTAAATAGAAAATTTAAAACTCTATAGTTCATAACGGAAACGCTAAATTTCAGACAGAAAACTTAAAATTTCCAGATTTTTGTGTTTTTTTAAATAGAAAAAGTGATTATATTAACTTTCATAAGTAGGAATAGATAACAAAATATATCAAATATACTAATTTCGGTTGTGTGTCTGTCCGTTTAACTCTGGTTCACTGAACTCAGATTAAATTTAACTCCCATTTTCAAAATTGGAACTGATTGTGTGAAGAATTCTGAGCGATGAAGTACTTACCTATAATATAATATTTTTAACAGAAAATTAATTTGTCATTTTCAAAATAGGATCTGATTTTCCAAGAATTCAGAATATCCTGTGATTTTTCACGGGTCTGCACTAGTAGTATTATATTTTTGGATTCAAGATCAGAGCAATAAGATAATTTTAAAAGTGTGTAATTGTTTTGTTGACAGAATGAATTAACATACTGATGAGAGGTCAACTTGTCTATGACTCCAGTACCACATAATAAATTGTGTTGTGGTAAACTTGTAATGACGAGGAGCAGTAGAAAGAGTAGGAACGCAAGTCCCATGTGGTGATTGGTTTATTTATGCCCATGGGTAATAAAAGATTAACACTTACATTAGGAGTGGGTGTTTCCTGAATGCTGGGTTCTTTGGATTTTTTGCTTGTGAGTGTGCCATGTCGGTTTTCGCCAGACAAATTGGTATCCACACTCTGAGATCTGTAAACAAAGAGAAACATAATTAGAATAATTCATTACATACATTTTTCATTCACGCAATGGCTGAATTGGATAAAGCGTATGTTCGGTTAGACGTGAGGTTCTGGGTTCGAGTCCCAGTGCGACCATTATCTTTTATTATTTTTCTGTGTCTTGTTCATTTTCATATTTTAAAAAATTAGATTATTATTGTTATCTTCTTCTTCAATGATATATTACTTTTTTATAACTTTATATTTACCTTTTTTTAAATTCAAATTTTTTTTAGCCATTCGTTTACGTAAGTACCTACCTATAATACGAATTGGACCACTAACTTTAACTCCAATTTTAACTCAATCTTTCCCTAATTATATTCAAATCTTTTCACAAGGTAGCTTTAGTACCTGTTTAACTACACGAAATGCACAAATGGCCCCCAAGTTATGTACAAATATCATTAACTGGGGGGAAAATGCGCAGGTTATATATTTCGGAATTCCCAGCACCAGGGTCGCTGTCACTTGGCTTTTGTAAAATGTGGTCGCGTTCGAAAAAAGTTAAAAGTTGACTATAGATAGTTTCGGCCTACCTGACTTTAGAGATGATTGCTTTCTTCACGGTGTCAATAAACCTTGCTCCGGCTCCTTCAGTCTTGATGCCTTCGGGTCCAGGAGAGGCTGCTCCCTCAGTCGTGATGCCCGTCACCATCCCGGCCCCGAGGAACTCCTTCGTCTTCTCCTTTAGCTCCTCGGCCAGGCTCTGCAGCAGGGAGGCCCTGGTCCTCTGCTCTAGGCGGGCAAACTTCTCGGCCTTGTAGCAGGCGTTTTCCGCGTTGATCAGTTTCGTCAGGAGGAACTCTTTGAATTCACTGCCCTTGTTGAAGACGGCGGGAGTGGGAAGGGTTGGTCCGAAGAATGGGACGTCATCTCTGGCTGTCACGGTAACCCGATACCTGAAGAAAAATAAATAAAAACGTTTGAAATCATCAAAAATACTAATTCCGCCTGAGCGTGACATTTTTATCATATTCTTGTGTGAAATGTTTCACCAATTTGCTTTTAATTTAAGTGTAACATTTTCAAAATTGGCACTGATTGTGAATCATTGTTCATAATTCAGTCAAGCGATAAAGTAGGTACCTACCTATAATCATAAAATTATTTATTTTTTTAATCGTTTATTACATGTTTGAAATAGGTTTATTTGAAAAAAAAGAACAGATTTCGTGATTTACTAACGGTGTTCATTCGAAAGGTAAATTTCTGATCGTCTCTCTTATTCAACAAAAAAAAATTACTATATTATAAAGTAAATTGACAATATTTGTTTTTTAGCGCTATTGTGATATAAAGTATCTTTTGATGTGACTTCGCGTCTGTCCCGTGCATTACGAATCGTGCACTGTTACTTTTCGTGACAATGTTAATAAGATTTATTTTTTACTTGTCTTTTGTTTCTATAAAACAAAAAGAAAACTGCCGTTCTTTTTGACATTAAGGCGCTCCGCTCACTGAGGCAAGTGAAAACTGCCAACTGGCAACTGTCTTTGTATGACAATGTGATGGCCCGCACACTTCACAATCACACAAAACCCCGTTGTCAATGGTAACGCAGGGGGTGACTCGAGACTCGCACTGCTGATTGCCATGGCCGGCCGTTGCTAGTTGCCAGCTGATTGTTCTTCGTCTATGGTTAAACAAGCTTTTTGACCAATCAAGACTTAGAAACCAGCTGGTTTTAGTTTGTTTTCAGTTGCCTAGTCAGCGGAGCGCCTAAGGCTATCCGCTCACTGAAGAAACTGAAACCAAACTAAAACTTGCTGGTTGCTATGGTTTCCAACCAAACTTCCTGCTCAATTTTACGATTTCAATAATTATTTCAGCTTGTTTAACCATAGACGAAGAATAATCAGCTGTTATCGTAGCAACTAGCATGGTGAGTTTCGAGTCACTGCTTACGTTGCCATTGACAACGGGTTTTTGAGAAGTTGTGTAGTGTGTGGACCATCACATTGACATGATAGCGAGTTTAGTTGCAAACTGTTTTTTTTTCAGTTGCCTCGTCAGCGAAGGCACTAAAAGAAGATCGTGATGTTTTCTACGTTTTACAAAACTTTCAAAACATTATCTGATTAAATAAATTGTTTTATTTCTGTAATAGTCGTAAAAGCCTAATCTATATTTTCATATCTGGTTTATATTATAAAAGTATGGTTGCCTTCTCTTTGACGAAAGGTTAATTTATACTATAAGTCACATAACATGGCTGGTTGGCTGGTTTGCCCTATGCAATGGGTATACCTACTTTGCGGTTTATGAGGTCAGATCGTGACTCAGTACCTACCGAAATATCAAATGTAAATAGAAACTACATCATGTCAAAGTGTGAAAGCGACTTCAATGACAAAACAAATTACATGCTTGGGTACTTACGTACACAACGCGTACAACCGCAATCATCTTAAAAAATAACATACATTATGTCAGTTAAGTACCTACGTACTACCGCATAATATTGTTTTCCTGTAACACGGCCACACAGGCTACGGCTACGACGTATGAGAAAATTACGCGGCATTTATGAAAAATTTCTTTGTCATTGATTTACTGTTACATGAAAAATAAAAAAAAACTCCACCATTATAAACGGCAAGGAAGTTGTACATGTTCTGCAAAAAAGTTGACAAACATCGCTAAAGAATTACGTAAGTATTTGAAAAAAGTTTAGCTACTGATTTTTCTTTTAGATTGTGATAAAATTATGTAATTACGTAACGTCGATTCAGTTTACCTTTAGAGAACATATTTTTATTGCATTTTATTTACCATCCCGTGGATATTGATTATATTCAACGATATTGTACTTTATATGGCGTAGCACCACACACGGAGAAAAATGTTATTCTAAAATACGATAATTTTATTCGTAAAAACGGTTAAAAATAAGACTGAAGTTCTTACGAACAAATTAACAGGGTTTATTGGCGGGAACATGTAAGAATAATTTGTTGGTATACGTAATTTCGTACATATACCAACAAATTATTCTTACATTTTCCCGCCAATAAACTTTGAAACCCTGTTAATTTGTTCGTAAGAACTTCAGTTCCGTTTTTAACCGTTTTTACGAATAAAATGATCGTATTTTAGAATAACATTTTTCTCCGTGCACGTTGCATTGAAAACCCATTTTAGAATTCGTCGTCGTTCGTGTCGCATATTATAGATTTTGTTGAGATGAATGTTGAATTAGACATGTCGAAATAAACCTGAGAGACATTCAAATTATTCCAGAAATTGTAGAAAACTAGCCGTGGGAAAACTAACTGTAGATTGACATCACACAACAACTTCCAGCTCTGATAGTAGAAATACTGTTTGCAGCTAAACTTAACATGGAATGTGTACGAACAACGTTCAGTCCATAAGTAGGTACCGTAGGTACTGTGCTGCAAACAATACCAACATTGTAACATACAAAACTTTGGCCTTTTTTTTCTAAAGTCGAAATCTTTTCATATTCCCACACGGAGAAAAATGTTATTGTAAAATACGGTCATGTCATTCGTAAAAACGGTTAAAAACGGGACTGAAGTTCTTACGAACAAATTAACAGTGTTTTAATGTTTATTCTTACATGTTCCCGCCAATAAACATTGAAACCCTGTTAATTTGTTCGTAAGAACTTCAGTCCCGTTTTTAACCGTTTTTACGAATAAAATGATCGTATTTTAGAATAACATTTTTCGCCGTGTATTTTTGATACTGATAATTCGAGGTGGAGTTCCATTATAATAATATATTAAAACAGCTTTTAACCTTTTTCCACTTAAAATAGTGTATACTACATATTTTACTATATATTATCAAATCTTTTATGGGGCCAACAGACCTAGCTATAAAAGCTCAAGCGTTATTTGACTTGGCCTACTTCAGCATATCGCTCGTGATACATTCCCATTGGGAATGTACGGCAACCGATATGCCGAAATACGCCAAACCAAATAACGCTTGAGCTTTTATAGCTAGGTCTGTTGGCCCCATTACTGCGGAGTGGCTAACCTGCAACCATATCGTACATGTAATGCAATAACACATTGGTTATCTCCGTTATTAAATTTGATTTCATTGTGTTTTATTTAATGTTTTAATCAGGTGTAATAATAACAAACCTTATCGCAACGTATTTGAAAAACAAGACTCGACCAATTATTTGTTTTGCCAACTGAAACCACGGATATTTTTACAGTTGGTTGTAGGCCAATAGGTGGTTCTTTATAATGGAATTCGATCACTTTTTATTGTTGACATTATCAAAGGGACGCGTATGCAAAGGTTTTAGCTGATGTATAAAACATTGATAAAAGTCAAAATAACGTTGATTTACTAATTTCAAAAAAGTAGATACTGTAGTAACAAAAGACATTAAACTCACGAATATCTCCTTGTAATTAAATTCTAAAGTAAAAGCATATTTCAGCAAATCGAAAATGGGTACCATAAAAATATTTCAATACTATTTTGATTCAACAGAGGTAAGTAGTATACGACTTCATGACTGAATGAACATTTAGAAGTAATATTATCGCCTCAACCTCAACACCTTTATAATACGGAATACTAAACTGTTGCTAATGTGCACGACCGACGATGCAATATGAATTATTATTATACATAAGTATTGAAAGTTATCCAGAATTTCACTGAACCGATTTCACAAGATTCTTGAATTAAACTGTAGTAGTAATCAACCTTTTTAGCCGGAGAGCCAGTTTATCCATTTCAATTTGTTCGCGGGTCGCAGGGGGCAGGGTACAACAGCTTGATATTATTAAATTCGCAGTCGGTGGTGTCACAAAACTATTTGTCTTTCCTAAAAGTATTTTTTTTTTTACAAAAAAATTATAGAACCCAAAAAAACAAAGCGAAAATTTTATATCTCCAAAGCCAAACCAAAAAAAGCTGTCGATTTTTATCATTCTGAAATAATTACACATACAAAAATACCTACTTGCAGTTTTAGGCAACTGTTTATTTTTTCGTTCGAAAAGTTTAACAAAATTTAGTCAAGAAAACTTTGGTATTTTATAAAACTGAAACATTTAAAATGCATCAATGCATTTCAACAACAAAAGGGATGCGCAGCGTAGGTGTTTTTTCAACACTTAGATCGAAAAAGCCATTCTGTCTAAGAAAATGTAAGAAAAATCATATTGTTTTGAGCGGCTGATTCAAAACTTTGAATAAATACTGAAATTTTCCGCTCAACTAAACAACAACAAAAAACCATTGAATATTCTTTATTGCAAACTTTTTGATATTTTATAATAGCCAAGTGAGAAGTATGAAAAGGGCCGCGAATTGGACATTACTGCTGTAGTGTATAAAGTTTTACTTCACATACTTGAACAAGTGCATTTATTTTTAAATCAGTTCATGACAACTAATCTCAAAACCCCGGAGGCTAGAAACTAAACAACAATCGTTGATTTGTAAAATCTTAAGCTATTGGCTCGTAGTATTTATTTAACGCTACAAAAACTGGTCTTAGTGGTTCTAGTAAAACGAGTGTGCCGAGCTTATTAGATAAGGTATTGTACGTTTATTTTTTAATCAGTGTTCACAATGTTTTCCGCAATATTAATTTGTATGGAAACGGTATAAAGTGACCCATATACCGGTCAATATGACTAAGATGGTGTAACAGGTCTCTTCAGCTGAGAGGAATCGCTTTATAATGAGCAACTATTGACTAATAGGCATGATGAGATCTCAAAACCGGTTGTAAACCATTAAGATAAGGTGTCATCGTCTCTCTTGATGTTTGTAAAGTTTGCGAGAATAAATTATTAATAGATACTATTACTATTGAGATTGTTGTGTATGATGCACAAACTGATTCTGATTTTTATGGACAGGTGTAGGTACCTACTTTTTTAGTATTACGAATCGTTGAGTGAATCGTATTTTAAAGTAAGAAAATTGGTTAAGTACTTTTTTAGTAGATTTTCCTTTCTATGCATATTATGAATTTGTTCTATTTTTACGGTGTTGGTACTAACCAAAGAAAGGGATTTGTTTTTGACAGGATTTGGCGGGAAAACAAGATTGCGTGGAAAACTAGTATTAAAAAGTAGGGTTAAGGATAATATTGGAAGCGAAATAATAGAACGAACGAGAATAAACAGAAGATAAAAATTCAAACGTTGTATTATTACTTGATTTAAAACAACCGTATGATCTCTGCAAAATCTTACTGCAATATGCAAACCGTATGCTAACTGCAAAATCTGCAGTGACAATAAAAGTAAATAAATAACAGTATGAAATACGTATAGTCAGGATGAATATAGTATACTATGGATTTGAAACGTAAGCGGCAATCAGTAAGGATTGATGATAAGATTCTCAATACTCGGAATCAGGTCAGGGCGGTCGTTATTTTTGGATACGGCTCGGAAGAAAATGATTTCACCGGCAAATCTTTTGCAAAAAAATAACGCTGACATTCCCCCATTATATTATTAATCCGATTGGGAAACGATTCAGACTCGTTTGGGTATCTCCGTCTTTTGCCAAAGATGATGTTGCATTTATTTGCGACATCTCTAATAAAATTGATCAACAATAGTTTTGAAATACGGCATGTCCCAACTAAGGCAGGCATAGAATGTATATTTATTATTGCCATTATTTATCAATATATAATATAGGCAAGAACTTTAAAAGATAATTATTTTATAATAATTATCCATTCACCATTCTAAGGAGCGCCTCTTGGAACACCGAAGTTATGCAATGCAGGCGGTTTGCCCACAAATTATATTGTAAAAATATTTTTACTAATAGTATATTGCCTGACAAGAAACTTTAAAAAGCGAAGGAAGGTGAATTCTGCACAAGGCTAAGTTTAATGTGAAATTACTATTTTCGATGAATCTTTATCTCGAATCGGTTCACATTATAAATATGAAAAAATACGATATGGATAAATAAAAGCTTTTCTTATTATTTAGCGTGAGTAGAATTAAAATAAAATTGTGCATTACTTTTTTTTTAATCATAATATAAGCTAATCTAAAAAAAAATCTCATTAAAAATCTATGAACGCATATATACCTACAGGGTGCAACAGGACGTACCAAGAGATTTTGCCCAGTGATTCCTGAGCATTTTTTTTTATAGGGAAACCTCACAAGAGTCCCAACTGCTCCCTTCTGGAGCCAGTGAGACTATGGCATCCCCAATTGGAGTATGTTGTGAGGCTGAAGGAAAGCGGGGAAGGGAAGGAGATGAGGAAGATGAAGGTGGGAAAGTACCTGGCTATTCAGATCTAGTCACTAAACACGAGCATATTTGGAGTAATAAATGTATCAGTCATTTTGCTGTCCGATAATATTTTTTTTCTATTAAAAGCAAAAAAATATATTTTTCGATCACATGTCGCTACTGATCCCATCGTTATCGGAAATACCCCGCCGCGATGGGTTTGAGCGATTCACGCGTTGTTTCGTGCACGCGGAATGCTGCTAGAATGAGACACAACGCTTATCAAGGACACGCTAGAATATGAATGCGCTCTCTTGTAACAAACTCGTGGTAAAAAAATATTTTTAATGTTTTTATTAGAAAAAAATGTCATCGGACAGCAAAATGACAAATACATTTATTACTCCAAATATGCTCAGGAATCGCTGGTTAAAATCTCTCGGGCACGTCCTGTTACATCCTGTATATAATTTTAAAGTATTTAAAGTACAATTTTATGGCTAAGATTATCTGACACAGTTTCCCTTTGAATAAATATTTTTATTTCTTATAAAATTATTCACAAAAAATAAAAACCATTTTTGCGCCAAAATCGACTGTTTCTAGCCTCCGTTTACCAAGCCATTTTTAAGCCTATTATTATATTCGTGTAAAGCACATTGAATAGTGTGCCTACACACATTATGTAAGGCACACTGAATAGACACACTTTTGGCTTGTGTATTTCTCGTACATTTATTTACATGCATCCCTGCACGGGTTCACCTGAAATATAGAATAAAACTCTTAACTATATTAAAATCTTTTGATTTTACTGGTGGTGGCTTGTTATGTACCTAACGTATTTTGCTTCTAGCTGAGGATTTCTGTGTGTAGTCTGTGTCTGTATAGTGTTTTCTGGTGGCAGTAGTAGTTATTGCAGGAGGCACACAATCAACTGAATAATTATTATTTCTGAAACAGTCGTGATTTGGTCGGAGGTTGCCGGTCCGTGAATCAGAAATGGCGTCATCAGCAGTTGTTTCTTAATCACTGATCTCACGTCAAAGGTTACTACATACACATACACTTCTTTATTGCATTGTTTTCGCTTAAGGCTTGCATCACCGAGGGGAAATCAATAAGCAGAGAATCATAAATTAAATTGAAAAATCATTAAATTGAAACATTCACTTTTAGAATGGTAAATCAAACAAAAGGATATTATATTATATTTATGTAACTCTGAACTTTTCAGGAGAAAATCAATTTTCTGATATCGCTTTCAATTATACGTTTGATTATTTGGATTATATGAGTATTTTAAAATAAATTAATTGAAAAACATTTAAATTTATAATCTGTTTACTAAGAAGAATTCATTGGAAAAAAAAATTAAATAGAGGCATAGCAGAAAAAAGGCTTGTTTGATTAATTTACTGAAACAAATAATAGAAATTATGTTTAAAAAACCCATAGAATAAAGAAGAACACAGGCAAATCAACATGGTCGTGTTTCGCGATCCAAAAAGCTGATCATTCTTTGCTAAAATTTCAACACAGAACAGTGCTGTTATTCATAATTTATCATCATTACGAAATTTTCATTTCGATGAAATGAGATGGCGATATACGATGTCAGGCAAGAGTGAGAGACAGAGCGTGTGCTAAATGAACTAGAACCAAAATGTACTAAGTCAGTGGTTTCCATTCAAATCTACATGGAAGGCATTTGTAGTGTGTATTATCTACAGAAAAAGCTACCGTGGAAAAGTGGATGATAGTTATATTTATTTTATTACGACAAAGAAAGTAATAATTTTTTACATAATCTTAAATAAGAAACCATGAAAACGACCGGTAATGTCTAGTAAAAAAGATACTATGAAAGTTGACACCGATTTATCACTTTAATCTGTGTTTTTGTTAAGATATAAATATGTATTTTAATTTATGTAAAATCAAGAAAGAGAAAATTTATCATCCGTGACGAAAATATCGATTCAGGAAACGCCAACGCGCAGTGAAGACAAAATTAATATCCTTGAAATATAAAAAAAGTGTAATGAACGTAGGTCCGAGACTTTTGAAAAACAAGTGAACGTATGTTTGGAACGAATGTGCAAGTGGAACGGAGGATATAAAAGGCAAAAAGCGCTGCAATTTTCATGACGCCAGAGCAAACAAACCATTTCAGTTTTCAGTGAGGCATTATTCTACTTGGTAGCTACGATAATCCAGAAACTGCGAAAGACGTGCGGAGGCTGTTTGATCGAATTGGTTCAGAAAGAAAAAGACTTCCTAACTTTTATGAAAATCGGCCGAAGCCATCAAAGTAGGATAAGTAAGGGACGCATTGAGACATCTAGGTGAAGTGCATTCAGGAAAAGGGTATAAAAATTACGATGTTTTGAACCCTACTTTTACAAAAATTAAATGAGGATACCAAAATAGGACAAGGGAAGTATTGAGACATTTAGACGATGTAAATCCAGGAAAAGGGTATGAAAAGTACGATATTTAAAATCCTACCTAACTTTTACAAAAACGTAGAGCAAGTTAGGGACGCAAGGGGGTATCCAGTCAAAATAAGTCTAGAAAAGGGGTACGAAAATTACGATGTTTCGAACACTAATAAAAAAAAATGAAAAAATGGACCAAGGCCACCAAAATGGACAAGTTAGCGACGCATGGAGGCATTTAGTTGAAGTATATCTAGGAAACGGATATGAAAATGACGATGTTTTGATCCCTACCTGGTGTTGGAGGTGTTGGGGTCGATGGGCTGCACCACAATGAAAGCGTGCAGGAAGTGCGAGGCGATCATGTCGGGAGAGAAGGGCGTGTTGTCCTCCTGGAAGACCAGCGCCACGATGTCATTGCCGATGTGCCTCTTCCTCTGCAGCTGCTGCGGGTCTCCCTCGGTGTAGGGCAGCATGGTGGATACGTGGAACATGATTTCCCGGTCTTTGAACACTTCGTAGATGGCCTGGTCGCCAGTATGCCCGTTGTGGATGTCCAGACCGCCGCGGTAACCTTAACAAGCAAAAAAATACCATAATAATCTTTTCATGAAATATTTTGGAGAAGTCTTTTGAAGTATTCGTCTTATTCGAAAAGTCTTTTAAATAAGTGTTTGAACTATTTGCGAGTATTTTACTGCAAATTGACTTTGTCACTCTTCAAAAATGGTTACATGATGTAGGATTAATAATCAATGCTAAAAAAACGAAGCTTATGCACATAAGATCTCCTCATGCCAACATCACCATAACTCCTAAAATTGTTTCTCATGATTTTGATTGTATCCATAATTCTGTAATACAACCATGCTCTTGTAAAAGTATTGAACTTGTTTCAAAATACGTATATCTAGGCTTAACAATAGATTGTAATTTTAAATGGGATTTACATATACAAAAAGTTTGCACAAGGCTTAGAGCTATAGTGAGCAAACTTTATAGACTGAAGTTTTTTATTCCACTGAATACCCTTAGAATAATATATCTATCATTGGCAGAATCCCTAATAAGATATGGAATAACTACATGGGGACATTCAACAAAAACAAATCTTCTTTCAGTGCAAAATTTACAATATTCCTTAGTAAAATTATTATTAAACAAAGCTGAATACGAACAAAGACATGATGTATCAAAATCATTACTATATAACTCTGTAAATTTATTATCTGTTCGTGCTATACTGTGGTTCAAAATTGCGAATCAGCATACATCTCAATCTGAGTATAATAAAATAGTGGTACATGTTCATAATACAAGACTAACTGCAAACGATGGACTTGTTATTCCCAGATACCTAAATAAATACGGTCAAAGAACTCTAGAATACCTCGTACCAATAATTTACAACATGTTACCCAATTCAATAAAAAACTGTGAATTGACTTTCAGAAGAAAATGTATGCTAAAAAAATGGTTATGTGAAAGAATTTTTTTGTACTAACGTCCGTATTTCTAATTTTCGTTTTTAATGTTTTTCCATTTTTATAATCTTTTTTCTTCTTCTTTCTTTCGTTTTTCCTCTGCTCTTTATTTTATATACATATGTAAAAATATGTGGATGTATGTATATATAATGTATATTTTATAAATTCTCTAAAAAATATTTGTAAAAGAACCCGTTGACAAACTGATATAAATCAGTTTAACGGGACTTAATGTTGAAATATGTAAAAAAAAGAATGTTAAATAAATAAAAAAAAAAATAAAAAAAACTTAGTTTTTAGAGTAGTATTATGAGGACTTTTTGAACAAGTATTCTCTAAGTATTCTTTGAAGTATTCTCTTTCAAAGACGTGATCTGATGAAATGTATCGAAGAAATGCTTCAAAGAAGTCTTTAGAAGAAGACTTTCAATGAAGTAGTCTTTTAATGGAGTTTTTGCAATGAATCTGTTGAGTTTTTTGTTTTTGTTTTTGTGTCATCACTACATGTTCATAACTTCATAACTAACAATGTGCACCCGTGATCTTGCTAGTGATTGTGGTGTAAGCCCGTAAAAGGTGAAGCCAACAACGGTATGACAGAAAAAAGATAAGAGTTGATCTGCCAAAGCTTAAAATACATACCTTTGTGGTCTTTGAGCTGTATCCTTTGTCCCAGCACATCCAGGAACTCTTCAAAGGCCGGCGAGGTGCCCGCATTACAGAAGAGCTCCTCTTCCGTCGTCTGGCCGAACCTCTGATACATGACACCAAACTTGAAGTTGGTGACCAGAACGTGCTCGTCGTAGCTGGCGATCAGCGAGGAGGCCTTGGGACAGAGGACGGGCGTGAAGTTGTCCACGGTCAGGCGCTCGTTCAGGATGCGCGCCATCTTGGCGGGCGAGGGCGCGTGGCCGATGCAGGCAGAGGGAATGAGCTCGTGCATGGTGCCGGTGCGGAGACGCAGCAGGATTCGCGTGTGCTCCTGGCTCGCCACGTTCTCCGCCTTGATGGACAGCACCACGGGGCCGAGGACGTCGTCGTGGCCCACCAGGTCGGAGTGTTCCTGGACACAAACAGAACAATACATTATTAACAAAATATATACATAAGTAGTTCTTATCATGGCTTTGACACTATTTTTTTATCATTTTAGCCAACTTCAGCTCTTAAAGTGAATTGTATTTATGTATCTTTATAAGTATGAGGTTAAATAAGGTAAAGTTAAAAAAGGTTCTTATTATGCTAAAGTTGGTTAAAGACAGCAGTTTTATTTTGTATTAAAACTAAAAATAATGTAAAGGGGAGAGAAAGAGAAATATAGGAAAAGGACAGGAGATGCTCCCGATTCATTATAACCGCATGAATTAATTAGGGTTAAAAAGTTGTTGTTTAAGAATATCAATCTCAATTGTGTGTTATTCTGAACACATTATTCGGGAGTTGCACAATGCACAAAAATAATAATTACGTTTGCAGCTGTTTTCCACAGATATGAATAGAGGAGCAATATCAATATAAACTATCAATAGGCTTTCTTTGTCAAATTTACGTGTGCAATAATAAAACTGGAAATAGCTGATTTTGAAAGAGGCTTCTTTATCTAAGCTTGGAGTTCGAATGGATATTTGGAGGTTTAAACGGGGTAAATGGGTGGTTTGGAGGCGATCACCGCATCTTAAGGCATAATTAATTGAAGGGAGTCAGTAGGAGTAGTATTTCTTAGAGGAGGATGGGATTCTCCAAGAGTTATAGAAACGATAATTGATGGTAGATTTTAGACTTTATCCAGTAGGAGTAAATTTAATGTTAATCATTACGACAGCTTGGGTCAATCTTTTTAAATATAATTGAAGTATTATTTATTGGTCGTCCAATTCCAGTGAATATTATTTATTCTGGAAACTAAAAGCTCCCCGAGTATCCTCGGCAAAGGAATAAGTCATATTTTACGTGCGGGGACCATGTGCAATGCTCGACAAATGGAGGTTCACGGAAAAATTGATTTAAACTCGACTCGATCGGAGAATTCCCAAAGCAATAATAAATCGACACTGGTTATAATGTATACTGGCGGGGCAGAATATCGAGATGGCGCTGGTACTCAGGAAAATTAAGTCGCTTCTCCGGAATGGAATCGGGAATTCAAATCATTCCTAGAAAATGTTACGGCATGCTTCAAATGTGTTCTTTAATATATCGTAACTCCTCGGTTATAACTGCCATGCATCTTGTCGTTTGATTTACATCTGCAGTCAGCGACAGTTTCGTTTAATTGATACGGTTGGATGAATTCGTAATAGCGATGGAGGGCGAACTAAGAGAACGTTAATAGTTCGTTTAAACGTAATTAACACATTCGATAAATAATTTTGCGTTACATAATATGTTTCTTATTAACTATTACACGCTAGTGTTGGATTTCAAATTATCAAATCGTATTATAAAAACCCACGACGCAAAGTTTTTACGATTCCCGATTCTTCTGCTAATCCTGGTGTCAACTATCAGACCTGATATGTTTCTCCAGTACCTAATTTATGGTGTTTTTATCTTCTGCATTAAGAAAGGTACCCGCACACTTCGCTCCAATCTTAGAGCAGGCAAACGCAAACGCAAACTCTATTATATTCTCTATTGCTCACACTTCTCACTTCCTACGCTCTCCATTGTTAATTAATGCGTGTATTGAAGTGTGCCAACACCGCAAATTAAATCTTTTCAAGTGGAAGAATGCGGCAATTAAACACTTTGTCAGATTTAAAATATCAATTCCAACATCAGTGGGATGCGCGCAAAGCTCCCCAGAGCCGCCCAACGCCTCCCGACTCTTACATTATTAAAAAAGGATTTGCATATTTATTTACGCGGGAGACTGTGCTAATGCAAAAGGTGTCCATAATCACTTTGCCAATTTCAAAACATAGCTCTCAACGTAATGGGAAACATGTAATTTGAAATTTATTTCAATGCTTTTCAGCACCAAAGCCTAAATGGAGGTTAACAACAAGGGAGTGTTTGTATTTTACCAATCTGTTAATGGAAATTACTACTCACCGATAATACTAAACCCAACAAATCGTGATACTACGAAGAATAATTTCTTTTAATGGCAAAATTAAGCATTAAAGATAAATAATCTGGTGGAAAATTTGATGGGAAAACAGTAAATTTGATGGGAAAACAGTAAATTTGTTGGGAAAACAGTAGTTCCGCAATCGTCTCCATCTTTCTCATAAATGACCCATGTGCCTACAAGAAAGAGAGATTACAATGGAACTCTGAGCATCAGGACCATATCTGATATTTTCATTTATTTAATCTCGTGCGATTCAGATTACGTGAACTTTTTCGATTATTATCGCACGCATTAATCGAGATCACGAATTTAACAGAAGAACGGAAATGATTTCAAGAGAACCTAATTATTATTCGAGATCACGGACGGAGGTCAAAGTACAGGAAGCGAGTAGGTACCTATTGTAGGTAGAGAGCGACCGAATTTTAGTATGTTTCTAATCAATTATAACATGGAATAAATATTAGTCTTTATTGGACGCCTTTTAGGCAACAAAAGTTTAGAATTAAGGCGACCTTTTTGAGCAATGGGCGTGGAGGTATAAATGTCACGTAATTCATCGTAATAGTTAGATACGATTGGGCAGTACCTAGTACCTAGGTATTGGGGCTGCCAGAGATTTAACAAATTTTCAAATTCGCATGTGGGAATTTGATAGCAAATTGAAGATGTTCGCATTCGCAAAATTACAGTTTTAAATGCTCTGAAAACGGTCATAGAATACGACAATTTGAATACGAAATTACCTACTAAACATACGACATATTTACCTAATGGCTACAAAAAACATTTTTATTTAAATATCGCAATTACAACATCAAAGTACTTATGTAATCCACAGTCCACACCGTTGTGTATAATGACAAAGTTCAATCATTCTCCCCAATTGAAATTGTTTAGAAATATATTATAAATTAATACTTGACAACTATTAATTTAACCACGTAATATATACCAATGTATCTGTCTGGGATTGAAATAAAAACAAATTAAAGTGAAGGTAAATTGGTGTTTAAAACGATGTGTAGGGTATAATCTGACCTTTTGAGTGTTGGTAGGCACCTAGAACAAACCAACCATTAAAAATAGTTTAACTCACTTTGTACAAATGGTACAACCGCACCAAATATTCGGTTCATAACCAGGAATAGGAAAATGCTGTCATTCAAAATAACCCATTAAGCAAATTGTTAAAGCATGCGTAGATTCTTGGCATTGTGTCAGTGCAATCATGGTTTAGAAGTCCCGTGGTAACATGACAATGGGAAGGTATAATATCTACGAGTATACAGAGAACAGTACATCAGTGCCATGATTCCTGGCTGTTACTGACTCTGACAAGCCGCCCACTGTCCGCCCTCTAACGTGATGAGGAGACCTTTACCCGCGAGGCCAAATGCCAAATTCGACCATAAAACATGTCGTTTAAGTTGCGATTTACGTTCAAGAGCAATAAAAGGAACGTAAAGCATAAATACGAAGAATTTAACCCGCAATTCCCTATTCACAATTCATAAGGTACTCGTAGGTATGCATGCATATATCATTCAAAACAACCGAATAGATTTCTTAAAATGAATTATCCAAATGAAATTGCACACAATGTAGATTTAAAAAAATAAATGGGTCTGGTTAACCGTACGTAAATATTTTTAGTAATTTATAAGAAACGAATATCTTGAAAGTATGCCTATTGCTCATCGCTACAATACACAAATTGTTTCAATTTCAAGGACCGGAATGACTTTTTGTCTAATTCGTTTTAGTTTCTTGTAATTGTAAAGTATGAGGCATATTATTGTTGCGCAAGGCTTGATTTAAAACCAGCGCATAAAACGTGACGCCAGCCTAACCTTAAACAATGATTTAATAATGCAATAAGGAAACGGAATTTGTTCTTTATTTATTTGGTTTCTTTTAATGTTAATGGATCCGTTAAACAATACATTTTACAATTATAGAGCTACCGATTCACAAGTTAAAAGTCACGTGATAAGATTGCCTTTCATACAGAGTAAGCAAATATTTTCGTTTATTTTCTGTTCACTGTTCTGTACCTAAACTATTAATATTGAAAGTCTAGGCCTTGCGAAATATTTATGATTGTAATACAATGAATGTTGGCCCGTTAGTCTCCCTTTAGTTCATTATCAGATTGACGTTAATTATGTAATTTATTGGTCTCCCATAATATAAATCGTTTGCTTACGAAATCAAAAAATTTCGATAATAAGATTCTTTTCAAAATCGTATTGAACATTACTGAAAGTCGATAGTTCTAATAAATTTTCATTTCGGCTAACGTAGGCGTACGTAGGGAGATTTTTGTTTAATGAAAGTAATCACAATATTTTTATTTAGATGATGCTTTCATTACGATTCTGAATACGTTATTACAAATAATAATGAGAACATTTAGCGTAATGTCACAATCTCAAATGTTCACGTATTTCAATATTTATGTGGTCAAACGAACAGATTTTGACTTTGCTTGACAGTTAAGTCTAGACTCTAGAACTTTTCTTTATACCACAATGGAATATGAGTATGTTCGAGGTAATTTAGGAGTGGTTAGCTAATGAATAATTTCTCCTTCAATAATTGCAAATTCACTTTATGGTGTCATTTTAAACAAATGAAAACAAATCACTTATTTAAACAAAATTATCAAAATTGACTGGATAAAATGAAAATAATGTTGATAATTTTGATTAAATAAGAGGTAAATATGATTTCTTTTAATTTAGTAAATAATTTTATTGAAACGTGATGATTGGAAGGATTTTACTAACAATGATAATGGTGCAAATAAAGAAACGTGAAAATAGTAACAAACTCATTTACCGTAACTGAAAAAAAACGCACTTGAAAATTAAGCAATAATTTCATATCACTAAATCGTAGCAATATTCTCTAATCTCTTAATGCATTAACATTGATTAATGCATGATTTATTCCAACATTCTTCTGGTCATACTTATACTGTTCAAACATTGAATGCACGTTGCACTGGAATACGGGATTGCTGTTTGCTATTCTCCTTGTATTCAATGCGCCCGTACGGGAAAAATCCACACAAAAGGTAAACTAAAATGCACGTCTTTTGCCTATTCAGAATTATTGGAAGGCGAAGCCATTTGACATATCGCCGGCGCTATTTAAACGGAAATCAATTTCTTATTGAACGTTTCCACTATAACTGGGCAAAAACCACCATTATGTCTCCATTACGAGATAGTCTAATGACCTGAAAAAATAACGCCCGCTTCTGATGGGGGATAGCTGCCTAGAATCAAGCAAAGTGGAGGCAATCGAGGGAGGCTTATACTTATGGCTTAGAATCTATAAACTTACTGCACAGAAGTTAGTTACAAGCGGTCGCATTAACACTGAAACTAGAGAAGAAGTAAAATCTATAAATCTACTGCCTAGAAAAAGCGGTCGAATTGAAACTGAAACTAGAGACAAAAGAGTATCCAGTATTTCCATTGCAGCTTAAGTTATATTGCAGATTGCAGTGTGTAATTTTCTTTCAGACAAGTTAGACATCTCTTTTCACTTAACTGAAAAGTATATGAGGCATGTGTCATAAAGACGTATTAATGTACAAGGGGCGCACTTGCCCTCACCCCTAGAAACTTTTCAATTTGTTTCGCGTCTGTATCAAGAAATATGAACGATGTTGAGTGGTTTCCGTAATAGAAATATTTTCCATGTTCCACTACCTACTACAAATTTCAAAGGAAAACTACATTTCTGATATATAATTGAATGGTACGTAATCAATTTATGGAAGGAACGTACATTACATACATAAACAGTAAGCCCGTAGGAATGTTTTCGCAATATTTCACAAAGATAAGAACTTTTTGGTCTGGAGTTATCTAAAAGGGAATGCTGATAACCTTTTTCTTGCGTTGGGAGGTAGTCAGGCAGAACCTATATAGTTTTATGGTACATAACTTCCAAGTGAAATGTTAATGGCGCCCAAATAGAAGGCCATGTAACTGCAAGCACTGATAAACAATACACCAGATAGACCTTTGCGACGGAAACAATTACGTCATATTGATTACCTAATCTGATAATGTGGTGCACAAGTCAATTACAACGTTTTACAGACGTAATTTTTCAGGTGTATTTGAATAGACGAAAATATGAAAACAGTGGTAAGTTCTAAAGATGTGACCTCCGGCATAGGGTTGTATGCAACGAAAAAGCTTTCTTCAAGTAAGGGATGGATTAGGTACGTAGGGAAAGGATTGCAGCTCACGGGGTGAACTCCAAGCTCTTGTAGGGTGCATCTAGTAGGTCGTATGACGTCTGTGAGGCTTTTTGTAATCAAGGGAGGTTTTCCTTGGTGAGAAAGTGATGCCACAGATTATAGGAGTCACCGATCCGGTAGCGAAATGCCAGAGTGGGATAAGAGACGGGATGGTGGGGGGAGGGGTGGCGGAAGTAATGAGCTGGGCAGACGACGGGTGGGAGGGAGGAGGGAGGGATGGCAGAAATTAAAATTGGCGCCACAACAAGTCCCACGCTGGTTCTCCAAGCAACAAACATAAATACATCGCCATTCATTTGGGATAGCGTTGGTTTAAAAAGTGTTCTTCATGTTGAATGTAATATTTTAGTGGCTAAATACGACATTAATCAAGTAAGCATGGCACGACTACATCATTATATCGATTTAAAGTCACAGTTGTGCACATGGCTTCAATCGATGTAATCAAACTGATCCGCTAGTTTTTCTTGTACCATGTAGGTAGCTGTATGCTGTATATCGTAGGTATATACGGTACATATTCGTAAACTTATATTTCGATTAGCCAACCATCGTTATTCTCCGGATCGCATTTGCAATGTTTTTTTTTATGTCTGCCATGTCAAACAAAGTGCTATCCAATAACCAATGATAATTCAAAGTTAATCTTAGGGAGGTCATATCTCTATAGTCTAAATATGTTTGCAAACTGGAGGCGCTTTGGTAGAGATTGACATGTTTTTAAAATCGAGAAATTAAAAAAATTTTAGAAACTAAAAGTTTCAGACATATTATGTTTCATCAACTATTTAAAAAATATTGATTTACATAAAAAAGTTTTAATTTTATTATAATAGTAATGACGCACCGCAGAGGAAAATAAATCATTAAAGAAATATCCCAATAAGTACCATTACACGTTTTCCGAATAAATACGACACCTATCGAACCGAAAGCCATCTTTTGTAACGCACGCGATGAAGTATTCAGGTTGAAGTAATGATTTCCGCCGCTCTGTCGCGAAATGTGAATGAGGCCTAATAAAAAATTAAATATCGCCCGAAAGTTGGGGTTTCCAGTTCTCGAGAATTAAAAAAGATCCGGTAAAAGGGGTGGGGGATTGCTTTGGGGTAGGTCTGGAGGATAGCTGTGGCAACCGGGAAACTGAGAGAAGCTTTTTAAAAAGCAACCAGAGTTGCGCCGAGCTTGCCGCTTAACTTAAAGCCCCAAGGAAATTTATTGCGCTGCTAGAGAATATTGAAATTTTAAATCATAATATAACAGGCTAAAAGAAGCGGAAAAGTAACTACTTAGCATCATATCAGGATATCAGTCTTTGTCTTTAAAAAAGTTTTCCACGATTCTGTATTTTTCTCTGGATTTTTTGCTTGCTGTTTTGTGTTCGAATTTTAAATTGCGTAGGCAAAACAACACAGAATAAAGTAGCAATCAACCTGCTTGAATACTGGTTAGATAGGAAGTAAGTACTATGAGGTGGCTTGTGTAGGTACTCTATTTAAATGTGGTTTTCTTTCCCACGATCAAAGCAAACGCAATTTTGTTTCGAAGTTGTTCCTTTCCGACAAACACCGTCTTGTGTTATTTAGGCCTCCGCGAACAATGGCACGTTGCAACAGTCGATTATTTAAATGTGGAACATGCAAATATTTGGTGCATTATTTGTCAAACAAAATGCCGGTGGCAACTTCCTGGCGGGAACGGGTTCAGCAACGATCGACTGCTTCCGGTTGTGAAAACAATCAAAAATATAGTCGAACTGTCAACAGAACAGACTGGCGATGGCGGTTTGTGTGCCGAGCGGATCAACTGCGGAATCTAACGACACAATACGGCGTAATGTTGTAACTGTACAATTCAAAGGTAGAAATATAAACGGAAAATAAAGCCATTATTGGCTGAATGAGTAAATACGGTAATGGTGGAGACAAGTAAGTGAGGCTGAATGAGTAAATACGGTAATGGTGAAGACAAGTAAGTGAGGCTGAACGAGATTTAGAAAGATGAAGTAACTATCAATTTTGAAGAAGATAAAATTCTAACTTGTCCACGTGTCGTGGTTTTGCTATACCTACACATATTGTTATAGAACGAGCCTGCGTGAACTTGATACGATCCATTCTCGAATGGTGCGCTCTGGCGTCATGAATTTAGCACAGCCTTTAGACATGAGAATGCAATTATTTTCAGCTCGAAATATCAGAACTCAAGTCACTGAACACATTATCAACGTACCCGGTACTCAGTTATGAGACAAAGACATGGACAAAGGTAATATAATATTATTATGATCTAAAAACCGTATAAAGCCAATAGAGACGAATCGCTTGCATATTTGAATTCCTGTATACTCGAACATGATTTGACTGTCGTAAGTACATCGTAACATAGCACATTTGATTTTATAGCCGAAATGCCGACAAATACCAACATTATGAACATTTTTTATCTTCTTTTGGGCGTTGAAAATCGGAATAAACTTCCGAACAAGCAATAATAAAAGTCGTTTATGACAATCGGCAATCATAAACCGCGTGAGGCGAGAATTTTCCAGTCATTTTCCAGCGTTATCGTGATAACAACATTCGGAGGACGAATAAGTTTTCCCTGAAATTTAAAGCTATAAGTGATTGGTAGGAATTCCAAAAGATTGAGATCATAATTTGAAAATCTTGTATTGTATCGAAGGTGACTGGATGTATATCTAATTTTTCTGTAATCAAAACATCTTTCAGTTTTACGCATATTTCTCTTTCGCGTACGGTCATTGTACAGTCAGTAAAGTGACTGTACCTACGCGAGAATTGTTCGTATTAAGAGATCAGGTCAGCATTTAAGTTTAGTGCGTACTGTACAATACTAATTCGTAAAGAACCGGTCATCTTAATAAATTAGAATCTCAAAAGGCTGTCCAAAATGTTTGAAGTTGTAACAAAACTCTTTGGAACAACAGGTGAAGACCCATTTCAGCGATTTACGCGAGACATCGCGAAATATCAAAGACATGTGATAAAAGAAAACAAATTGCCTTCAAAGCCATCAAAAATAGAGATTTGTGGTTGCTGACATGATATAAAAGCTCCATTAAAATCTGCGAGATGAACTTAATGGCATTGAGAAGGAAATGTTTTCCTTTGAAGAAAAAATATATTTCCTTTGTGGCTTATTTGTGTCGAGAGGGATATTATTGTGATATAGAGTGTGATATTATGAGTTATAAGTCTTAAAACAAATGTAAATGCTGCTTTGAATTGCGGTAAAGCCATCGGCAAGAAGTTGCGCAAATGGCGTGTGTCCAGTCGCAAGAGACGAAGTTCTACCGCAGAGCCAATTACGGGAAACAAACTGTGCCAAAGTCCGAATCGATTGCTTGAAATACCGCATGTACACGTACATTCAGTCCACTGCAGCTTCAACCAACTTCCATTGCAACATTGTACGAGAATATCTTAAGTTACTTCTCGCACGACTTTGCTAATTAACGCGGCTTGACGTGAGTTGACATCCAGATACACAGATAGTAGTACTACTTCGGTGCAGGTAGATGTTAGTCGTTAAATATTAACAGAATTAAGCCCATTACTTGACCGAACACCAACTTGAGTTTCCTGACTAACTGAATCAGAGTGTATTGTGATTGATGACTTCATGAGCGTATCTAAATGCATGAAATCCGCTACATCACTTAGCGTGACGAACATCTATTAAACTTGTACTATCATTTTAGGCTACAAAGGAAAAACGTAACATAATAAAACATAATGACAATTATTAGGGCTTTGTAAGATAAGGATGCGTGCTTAACCCTTAACTGGTGTAACACATTTTCAACTACGTTCACGCGGTGTACATGGGTCCAATTGAACCCGAATTCAATTATGTAGTGTCAACATTGTATTGGTTAATTTTTCGTGTTTTTTTATTTGTATTTATTGTAATAATATAATATTTTACATCAGGTGTTTAATTTTTTTAATATTAAGGTTATTCGCACCATGCCACAGTTGCTCAAGAAACACTTTTATTTATATGGACTAATTAATTTATTATTTTTCTAAAAAAATCTATTAATGTAAAAAATAACTTCTACTCGCATAAAATTACTCACTCTTTTATTAGTAAATAGAAGTAGAGAAAAAAATTATAATCATACTTTTTCATGATTTTTTCATACTCGATACAGGAATAGAAACCCTAACTTTAAAAAATAGGATGTTACAAACAATGTTTGCAGGTTGCAAAAATATACTGTAGTGAACTTTACATAATATTTGACATCTTTTGCAGATATTGTTAATTTTATAGTCCGTTTTTGAGGGAAACCACTTATACGTGGGTCAAATCAGACCAAGAGAGGACTCGGAAAATAACAGTTTGCACTGGACGCGCGTGCACTTATATTGCAATGTTTTGTGCCATTATGTGCGACTGAGGAATACTGCAGTATGGGCACGCGTTGTGTGCATATCGGACGACTATTGAAATACAATCGAGCAAAGGTTTCTCCAGGTCTATTTTGACCCATGTACCAGTTCAGTGTTAAACCCAAAACATCGCATAAAATAATATGCTTCTATTGTATTATATGCGAATCAAACAACTCCTTGAAAAATACATAAATAAGGCCTCCACGTATTTGTATGCGCCTCAGGTAACCTTTTTTGCATTTCGGAATTCATGAAATTGTGTACGAAATAGAGCAAGAACGTGACTCTTGTTTCTTGTTTCTTGCTGTGTATTACTCCGACCCGGTCAGTGAGAGCAGCGCTAAATGCAGATAGATGATAGATAAAATATATTTTATAGACTTCCCTTTCGTGCGATTGAGAAAACACGTTTTGCAATCAGAAAAACAGGTGCGGCTTTCCGAACAAAACAGTAATAATAAAATTAATGCTTTTAGATCGCAGTCGCTACACCTGACTAGCATTCTAAACTCATTCAAGGCAATAAATTCTAACGAACAAAAAACACCTTAGTCTTATCGGAGATAATTGCTTTGAACTTATAATAGTTTTCGAGCGGAAATGGTATCCTTATCAAGTGTAAATATTTGAATGGAGGCTTCCTTGGGTAAAGGTAAAGAATTGATAGTTTCCCATCGTAGGAAGGTACAGTAAGAGAATCAGGTTTAGAAGATGAAGTGGAAATGAGCAGAAGAAACTGGATTTCCGGTCACGGTGCATAATGCAGTGAGATCGCATTACGGAAAGCCATAGCAGGATCGGCATCCTCTTTCAATTGACCACTTCTCAACTGGGACATCCTGGCGGTGAATTTTGCCTTTGCCTTTTGCGTATGAAGTCCCACAATGGAGATGACTCCAATCGGGAGCAGGTTAAATAAATGTTACAGGAAAAACGTATAATTTATTTCTTTTTTATGCCCATTACAAGGGTGATATTCTCTATATAAGATCGTTTGGTATACAATTCAGCATGTGATGATTATGATAAAATTTATTTATTAGTTTAAAATACACTTTTTTATGTACCAATTTATTTCTCTCTGAAGAATGTTGAAGCTATCTATCAACATTTTTAAATCGATTTCACATCTAATGATCAATTCCCTATGCACGTTATCTCAGTGAATCTTGTGATCGAAGATAAATTAATTGCGTAAGAATCGTGGGATATTCATATGCACAAAAAAATAATTGCACGGCTAGTAGGCAATCATTCCAATCAGACGTGATATTTGGTAGGAAATTTGTTACATTACCAGATTTTAATGCCTGCTTATATTGAATCGGCGTTGCAAATTGCTTGTGAAAATGTTGTGGTACAATTCGTAATACCATTTTGCACTCATAGAAAATTATAAAATCTCTGTTACATACGTAAGGGGCTATTCAAATGAATGCAATTGTATTATCTATTTACAAAATTCTTTAAAAGTTTAATTCATAAGTTAAATTCGCAAATTTCTAACAAAAGTTCAAATGGTATAATGATGAATTGGTAAATGCGTTATGTTATATAAGGTCGTTCTTCCATACAAATGCTATACTTGTTGAGCTTTTGGTTGAGATCAGAAAGGCAAAGCGCTGCAATAGCGCGGGAGCCCAATTCGTAGATACTCTGTTTTTAATTGATTCTTGTATTTCACTTAAAGATGGCTACTGTGAGTAGGAAGTCACGTTATTAAATTTTTAGAATAAAGGCACTTTTTACTTCCACACTGCATTGATAGAAACGTTTTTGTAGTTGACGAAAGCAAAGGTTAAAGTGAAAACAAAGAAATCTCTGAAAAAAAAAACAAAAGTTAGAAAGTATGTTTTGTCGGTTTCATGATATCCGGATATCACAACAATGTAAAAATGAAGGAATTGGACAAACGATTTTAGTCTCACTTGTATAGATTTATAAATACGAAAAAACGATTAGAAAATAATAAATGCATCTTAATTTATAGTAGAAAGTCACTAATGACGTAATTTTAACCCCGCAAGGTATCAGGACAGCAGCAAGTGGATGACGGTACACGATATCGGATACCGCTAATGGTGTCAGCTGGTAACCCCCTTTGATAGGAAACACATTTAATAATATTTTCGTGTAATGAGTAGAGTTGCTGGGAAGTGACCGGCAGGGAGCATATCGAAATACGTTTTCCGGTCTAAACACACGACAGGTGGGACGTAATGTTATCCTTATATCCTTTACTGCAGGTAAGTAGGTACTAACGCACAGGAAATAATATGGAGTTCAATCTGCTTCACTTCATTTTAAATTTGAAACGCATCGTATCCTCAAGTCATGGGTATATTATAGTATTTTTTTTAACAATAGAATGATATTTAATGCCTCCCTTATTTCATAGGACTATCCAAGTACAGTGTAACAACCAGTCAATGATGAGATAATTACAGAATTTGAATTGAACTATCACAGAACTTGAAATTTGATGAATTGTTCAAATTCTGTGAACAACCCGTTCGTAATATTGTGTGAATTAATTGACCAATTTGATTAGACGATCATCCGGATGCTAATGAGCATTTTGTAATGTTTTGATACATTGTTTTTGTGTAGGTCTGAAGATATAAATAAAGAAAATCATAAAAAAAGACGGACACTTACATAAAAAGTCACTAGGTGTTTTGTTTGGGTGTGAAATCTTAGGTTGGATATTAAATTTCCAATACAAAACTGAGTTTCGAATGGGTTGGCAATATACGATCTCAGTCAAGTGTAAGAAGAAGCAAATATTCTAAAATCAGTGGCGACATTAGTTTCCAATCAAAACGACATGGAAGGCATTTCTAGTGTGTATTATCTATTCAGTGGGTTGTAGGTTTGCGTGTAGTGGTGATTGGTGAGTGGTGTAGCGTGGGAAGTAAGTGTCGAGGGATGAGAACAAAGGAATAAGAAAGCCGAGAAGCCATCCTGTACCTTATACCTAATAAAATCCTCATCCGGCATGAGGGTAGTTTAATACGAAAGGAAATACAGGTTTTAGAACGGATTAAGTTGACTCCTACGGTAACATGTGTAATCAAATATTTATGGGGTACAAAAATGACAAAAAGCCTTGTTTTATTAAAGAAGTAGACTTTTTATGGTATATTTTATTTGTGTATTTTTATTGTGATTAATTCGTAGAAATCCTTTTTTTTTTATTTAACATAAATCAAGTAATGTGATATGAAGTTATATATGTACATATTCTAGTTTTTATTACTGTGACAGCTGTTTCGGCGTTCAAAGCCATTATCAAACTGTGGCTATGCCACATCGAAATCACTTTGTATATGATTTTATTTACCCCAACCCTATTTTTATTTGTATGATGTGATTTATTAATATTTTCGGTAACACCGATTTAATTATAAAAAATATAATTAATTGAGTGAGGCACTTACCGTTAAAAAATATTTCCCCCTTTGATGATGGCAGGTTTGTTTGAATTATTTTTTAATGACGTGAATATTATTTAAGTGAATAGGCCGTTAGTTATTACCCCGGTTACGAAATTGAATTAAAAAGTGTTTGGTAAATCAATGAATTATTGGAATCATATTGTTTCGGTTTCTTGAAAATATTAAGCAGCAGAGAATACAACACTTATCTTTGATTATTAGTTAGGATTATAGTTGGATTTTTTTACTTTTGAAAGACAAAGAACTATAATAATTTTCTTATCATATTTTACAACAATTGTCATAATTGTCCCATGGGTTGAGACAACACAAGGCTGTGGGGATTTAATAACTAAGAAAAAGTGATGAAATTATACTGAATGGATTAAAAATTATTTCTTTTTGATTATGTGCGTTACAACCAATGGGGAATTGGAAACAATGCAAGGCCGATGTAAAGAATAATATATTAAGAAAGGGACACTTAGAAGGTTTGGGCACGTACGGCGGATGAATGAAAAATGAGTGTGTGACGCTCAAGTGGATAGAATAGGGGATGTCCCAGGAAGACATGATACGATTAAGAAAACAAAATTTGTATAGGGTCACGTTAAAAGCTAGAATGATAATATAAGATTTGACGGCTTTCTAGTCGAGAGGTAAAGCCCTCGACTAGCAATCCGACTAGCAACCGAGGGTTAAAATCCCGGATTTTTAAATCCCGTAAATTTTAATTTAATTAATTTGAGTTGTTTGAAATTAATTCAATATTTGCGGCACGTTCCAGAGTGGAAGGTATTATCAGTATCGAGCGAAATACCGCACGGAGAAAAATGTTATTCGAAAAAACGATCATTTTAATAGTAAAAACAGGGCTGAAGTTCTTACGAACAAATTAACAGGGTTTCAATGTTTATTGGCGGGAACATGTAAGAATAAACTTCGAAACACTGTTAATTTGTTCGTGAGAACTTCAGTCCTGTTTTTACTATTAAAATGATCGTTTTTTCGAATAACATTTTTCTCCGTGCACAATTCAAAATTGAAACGTTGCTTAAAATGGCTTTAATCGTATTTGGTGACCAGATCTAAATAGCCAGGAACTTCCAAACCAATTTCCTCGCCATCTCCCCACTACCTACATACCCCAAAAATCGGGGTGTCAAAGTCTGTCTAATGACTCTTGACTGGGATTCGGAGCAGTTGGGACTCTTTTGCGATGTTCAATTTAAATTAGTTTTTATATTTTAAGATAATGCATTAAAGTGGGTGAAGCATAAATGAAAACTGTAATAAGAATGGCATATCATAAATTTGCAAAGTACCTATGTATACATTATAATTGTCATGTTTTCATATTTTTAATGAAGTTGTATGATTGAATGGCTACAGAGAAGAACAATATTTTTCCTTTTAAATTGGATAGCGATCTATTAATATGTGGACGTATTTAATCTGGGGCTTCATTTCATTCCATTCCATTCACAGGGAATAAATTAAAAAATAGAATGAAAACGTTATAAAGTTGATTGCATTGAAGCGAGTGGATGATCAAAGGGACCACCAGATAAATTAATGACTTACATCAATCACAAATCACAGCACGATGATAGAAAGGCCTTTAATGATTGGAATTTAAAAATAACGGATACAATGAATTGTAGATAATATTGTTGTTGTTCCCAATCCTACTGATCAACTGTTGAGCAGAAATTTTGGCTCAACACTCCCTCAAAATCACAAATACGCTCTTCTCAACGCAACTCTCTGACCAACAGGCCTGATCGAAGACTCGGATTGATCTATCGAAAAGTTGGGAACAACGGCCGTTGATTCATGGAAATAAGTTTAAAGTAAATCAATTTCTGCGAGTATTTTAGTTTTCATTATTGTGACAGATGTTTCGGCGACAAAGCCTTCATTATACTCAATAAAAACATTATTAATTTTTAAAAATTCTACAAATCTAATTTACAAATTAAACACAATAACATGTCCTTTTTTATCATTTTTTATCACTTAAAGTGTTCTGTTTCGTTACTTTTTGTTTAGTCTTATATCGTCTAATAATAGAAAGATAATTAAGTTTTTATTGCTCTCTATATTTATTTTACCCATTGCTGTGTTGATAGTATATAATAAATAATGTGATTATAAAAACCATAAATAACTTTACAAATTTCATACTAAACGTTTAGTTCCGAATTTCAGCGATAAATCGTGTTTTTACGCCTGCGAATGTTTTCAGCTGCTAATGCCTCGGTGCGGTGACGTCGGAATGGGAATGAAAAACGTTAATCCCGTAAACGGTCACACTCCACGTGACAAATCCCAACTGTAAACCGATTAGAATGGTTGTGAAGGAATAGAAGATTCACATTCATAACGGCACCGGAAAGTTTCCCGTGCAAACTATGGCCAGACGATTACAAACCGGTGGGAAGAAAGTCACAACCAATTAGTAGAAAAGGCAACACTATTACTGGGCACTTAAATAAAGAAGTATAATATAAATTAATGCTTTTTAATGTGGTGAACTCCTTTATTAGGAAGTTTACTAACCGTAGATGGGTTAATGGTAAACAATTTCCTGCTACCTCGTACTATGTGGAAAGTATAATACAAGCTCTTCGAAGTAAAAATATAGTCAAGAAGAAAGCTCTGATAGAAACATCATGTCTTATGAACGATTAACGTGAACAATATGTTTATTACACTCTGCTAGGTTTTAGTATAAAGAAATCACAAGCAGTAGGTATGGATTATTGTAGATTTGTGGCTTTCTTTTGACGTCTACAAGTGACGAAGTGACCATGAGTTTTCAATGTCAAAATGATAGTTTATCCTCTGTGGTAATTTATCGTTGTAACATTTTTTGTGAACTTTGATTTTAACTTCTAAATTTTGAATGCCAGGTTTTTGGTGACTCTCAATCAAACACACCAATCGAGAGAGACCAACATTGTCGCATTTTAACGCTGTATCGTTACCACTGCCCCGGGAACCATTTATTGGAAAACCAACATCCCTGTGGTCACCCCAGGTGGTTCGCTACAATTGGTGATTTAATAGGGATTCCAGAATTCATGGCGGCGGATTCTTTTGCACACTTACGGCGTGGCGGGCCGGATAGTTAGAGACCAGTTGAGGGAGACCTTTCCAGCTGGACTCTCTTGACCCATCGCCTTTCACCGCTGTGAGAGGGATGGATTCATACGTTTGTCACTCCTGAACATTAGATTTCTACCCACTTAGAATCCTACCTACCCCTTTAATATATTTTTCCTTCCTAGAACGTCCTTTCATTCCTTTCCCTAAAAAAACTCTCCACAAATCATCCCCAGAGATGTCTACTCAACTGTGTGGAGATAATGTAAAATAAAATATTTTCTACCAGAATTGCATTTTCAATTATTAACGTAATAAGAAAATTCAACAATCGGTTCATAAAGTACAAATAATGCCTTTAACCACTTGAGCGAAAGAGCAATTTAAAACTTTTTCTCGGAAATTTTTCCGTCCACATTAAAAAAAATCATACATCCGAATTTGAATATGGAGACATATAAACTGATCTATATAGCCAATGAATTCACGTAACTTTTGTTTATTATCACATATTCGTAAGATTTATAAAAAAAAAATTATAAAATCGTAAACTTTAAAACTTTTTAACGAATCTAGATAATATTTGAAATATTTTGGCAACAAAGCAATCCGTGGTTTTGTAAATAGTACCATATTGTGGCAAAAAGCATTCGAGTAGTTAAGAGGCTAGACTTTGAACCACACGCGGAACACCCGCGACTGTCATTCTGTCCCGCTCACAATAAGCTCACGCACACTTACAATACATGCGAATGCTAAATGTGCGAATGAGACAACGCTCAAATTTACCTACAGAAATCGCTCGAAAAGGGGTTTATAGAGAATACACTTTTCTACGCCGAAACTTTTACGAAATTGAAATTTTAAAAAATATATATTTTTTAGAAAGAAGAAGCCACGTCGGTAGCTTTTTATAATTTTATAATTCTTTATGAGAGTTGAGTTAGCAGCACTTTTTCCTTAAATAATATTTTTTGATAAATCGTACATGTTTGACAGTGAATGTTTACGTTAATACGAAACGCATCGAAAATTCGAAAACATACCGACATAGTGTTCACCCTCTAGAAGGCAGTATAAAAAAATATATTCATTTTGTGCAATTTTCGATGTAGAAAAGTGTTTTTTCCCGGGCGTCCTTTTTGTATGGGCCGAAAAGCGAAGTCTATCATCTTAACATACACTCTTATTCGTGTCTTAGATTAATAAGAACTTTCAGTTGAATACTATATTTTTCTCGGTACGAGAAATAACGAAATAACGGAGAGCGAATTCACTCATCGCGGGGATTCCGTCACAAATCACAATCAACAATGCGAAACAGCGTCTGAATACACATTCACGAAAATTACTGCGCTTGAAGATATGCCATGGGAATAAGTTATGTTATAATCGGCTCGTCAGATGTGCTACAATTGTTCAAATTGTAATTTATTGTAGGCCATTCGAACAAACACGCCATTTGAAGGACGTAATTATAAATTGAGGAGATAATTATCGATTGACCGTTCTGCGTTGAGAGCAAGAGTTGAAATTAATTAGCGATCAATCTGAACGTATAAGCAAAACTAACACATTTATTGCACATGGTAGGTATTCTGCTCTGATCGAATGTGCATTGTTTTTAATAACAACAATCCTTGAAATTACTAACGATAATGATTAATGCATTGTAAGGTTTGTCTAAGTCTTGGCGGCGGATGACCTGGACAAACCGAACCCCAGATTGCTACCCACCCTTATTTTTCCTTCCCAGAGCTTCTCGCCGTCCTTTCATTAAAAATACCCTCCACACAGCTTCTCCATTTTTCTCACGACCTCCTCTGTGAAGCTAATGTAAAAAATATAGCAAAAATCAGTTCAGTTGATAGTGTATGTATGAAATTTAAAAAATTTCGAGTCGTTAACAATACGTTCATTACTACATATTTTTTTCTGTATGCCACAATATTATATATCCGTCGAGGTAGATGTAGGTACGTTAATGCAATACCCATTGAGAAATAGTCTCAAAATATAATATATACAATTAATGTATCTATGTTTGTGTTTAAAACTAACGCCTAAGCATAGATTTATCAATGTCAGCACCGTTAGTCTGTCACGAATGCTGTCACAATGTCTGGAATGAATTTTCATAATCTCTTCCAAAGAATTTAAAATATTATTACCTCAGTTGAAATATAATTAGTGAAGCGTTTGAAAGAAGACATAAGACTCAAAATATTTACTGTAAAAGTTGATAAACAGTAAAAATATTATAATGTCAGTGACATTCGCTAATGGTTTCAGTGTTTGAAAACAATTTAAAATACAGAATTAAAATTTCGTTAAGACAGATCACCGATTATTTTCCCGATTCGGTTTATATTCTATTCTTTTGTTAGACGTATTATTATTTATACCTTTTACTACATTTCTTGAATATAAGATAACTGAGGTAATCCGTAGATCTGCATCACTTATCTAGTAGATTCCAGAGCTTCTGCATACTTCCGTTAGTAATACAAAATTCTAATCTGAATATATTTGTATATCAAGATTGATTCGTTGATCGTTTTGCAATGTATGTTGAAAATTCTGCAATCACTGTTACTTGGTATCTATTTTTTTTTGTTAGTCAATTAAAGTACTTGATTTTAGTACTTGAGTAAAATTGCTTGTTGACGTTTTTCTTTAATTGGTTTAGATGGGCTTCGGATGGTTAGAGCCATCAATTGGTAAAACAGAACACATTTTTGACAAAGCTTAAATGGGACAAAACTGGACCCCAGAGCAGATGAAGATGAATAATTGAAGTTTCAATTGAAACAGCTTGCGCGTTTTCAATTAAGTACAAGGATTCATTTCCTTCGTTGTATTGGTTTGAGGGATTTAATTGTAGGTTAGGATTTAAGGATTTAAGGCAAAATTAGTAACTAGTGGATAAAATCAAACAATGTTTTAAAATTTGCGTAAAGATGCTCCGTTAAGTTATATGAAACAGTAAAAATAAATCTATAAATAAAAAGAAACAAATGAAAAGGACCACAATTTCGAAAGGGAATAAATTCAGAGGAGACGCAGAACATTCTGATCATCCGATAAATTACGTTGGTGAGGGAAATGCTTTTGAATAAAGAAAAATCCCGGATGTGGGCACAATTTTGTAGGATTTGAAAGAAAAAGTAAGATAGAGAGTTTTGTTTTGTGAACTCGGAGATAAATTGACAATTGGTTAGCGATGCAATTTTTTTTCCATTGAGGACTTTCAGGAATAAAGAACGAAATTGATCCCAACTCATAAATTATACCCGGAATTTTCTTTTTAAAATAATGGTTTATTCCTTTAAAAAAATCCCCATCAGCAGTAATAATACCGTTCTCTCAACGAGAAATTTCTTATTTGGCGAACGTTATTCCACTGCCCCAAAAATCTTCATACAAATCAGCTCTCAGCCCGAGAAGGAATAATTGCATTCCAAAAACTCGTTTAGTTAACTTGTTGAAGTCGCGTCAAAGTAGACACAGATAAAACGAGACCTCCGTGAAGAAAAGAAGTGTCAATTACCTTGTGATTTAATAATAGCTTTGTATTGTGTATGGATTTTCTACCTACTGAGCTAAATTCTCGTTGCGCTGCAGTAAGGCCAAATATGGAGTTTCAGTACGTCATTCGAGGGCAAGGTTTGGTCAATAGTTGCACAAAGAGACCATTCTCAAAATATATAGAGATGATAATAAAAGTTGCAACTGGTTTAAACGGCTAGCAGTTCTCGGTGCAGGAACATAAAAGAAGGTCAGTTTAACTTGGGAACCAATTTATTAACGACAGATCGAGTTAATGATGCTGACTTCATCCCTTATAGAGGCAAGACGATTTATTGCGAAGTTAATAAAAATAATGATCCATGTGAAAATACTTCACTATTATTTTATTCAACTATCCAATAAAACCGTTAAAAGGCTGGATATAAATAACTGTAAATAGTAACTACAAATTATTTTCACGCTTAACAAATTAAGACCCACCGAAATAAATGTAGAAAAAAAAAATGGAGTAAGAGGTTAAAAATTGATTAACAACACAAAAAAAAAATTAAAAAAATAAAAAATTTCAACATAAATTTTTAAGATTCATTAATTTCAAACTCTCCATACCCATTGAACAAATTAATTATGATATATTATTGAAACGACTTAATTTAACTGACTTATCTTCTAGAAGAACCAAGAGCGATATGGTACTTTTATTTAAATTAGTAAATGGCACAATTGACGCACCTGATTTAACTAAACTAATAACATTCAGAGTACCAAATTGTAACACGAGGCTTCAAGAGCTGTCCTTTTTTATCCTTCGAAAACTAATTATTTCAATAACTCCCCAATCCAAAGACTACATAGGCTTGGAAATAAATTTAGTTCAGTTGATATTTTCGTTTATTCCTTATCAAAATTTATTTCTGAAATTTCAAAAATTCTGTTTCCCACTTACTAAACAATGATGTAACATAATTTGTATATTATTGTTTATTTTTCTGTTATTTTTGTATTATGATTGTTGTAAAAGCTCTATGGGCGTGAATAAATAAATAAATAAATAAATAAACAAAAAAATGTGCAGAATTATGAGTGCCGTAATATTTTCCACCATCTGAATAAAAAATGTTAAACAAAGGCTACGAAATTCACATGACACCGTCCAGTTACCAATATTTAAGTCTCGGAATACCATGTCCTGCAGGTTAATATAATAAAGAAGCCTAATCGGTGATCGGCTCTCTTAAAATCTTGCTGTACGACACACAGCCTATCCAGCAAAACCGTCCAAGCGTGTCCATATTAATAACAGATATCAATTTGATGGTGCAGAACATGTAGGCATTTACGGAGGCTGTTGGGGATGTGACGTTACCGCCGAGGTCAGTCAGCGCTGGTGTCGCTTAGCAAATGACCTCAAATCGGATGTGAGGCCGGAGCCGGAAATATGACCATTATTTAACGAGAAACCCTTCCCGTGTGCGATCGCGTTACCAATTAACGTATTGTATTGTGAAATTTGCGCGTTTTCGTACTATTGGGGTCACGGTGAAATAACCCTATTAAATATTCTAATGTCAATGTACCATTTTGCTACGGGAAACTTTGGCACAGCTTATTTACAATACATTTGAATTGATAAAAATTTGTGTACTTAGGCGGGTCTCCAACAGCAAAATGTTTTTAAAACATTTAACAAGAAATTGGGCAGTTGAATCCATGTTTTTTTTCCATACCCGAAGGAATTTAACCAGCAATTCCTCAGCATATTTGTAGTAAAAATGTAGATGTAATTTTGCTGTCCGATGATATTTTTTTTCAATTAAAAACAATAAAAACATATTTCCATCACACGTCGCAACTAAGTAATCGGGTATAGCCTAACGGGTCACGTGACAAGTATTCCTTCTCGTTGCAGGAGCGCGGTAACACACGAAACAGAGCATGTATCACGTGATCCCGTCGCGACCTGTAGGAGTCTGATCAGCGACGACTTGTTGTTTTTTTAACCATTTTTTTTAACAGGAAAAAAATATCATCGGATAGCAAAACGACATACATATTTTTACTCCAAATATGCTCAGGAATCGCTGGTTAAAATCCTTCGTTATGTACCTACTGTTACATCTTGTTTATGAAAATTAACATTATTTGGCAAACATAATACATCTATAAATATTTTTAATTTTGGTATATTCAACCATAAATTAAACATCAATATTTATGGTAATTTGCGATGTTGGGCGGCCCAGTACATAAGAGATTTCTGGGTGCTTGATTTCTTCCTTGTTGGCAATCTAATTTGGTTTGCATAGTATATCACTGTGTGCGCGAGGATAGCGATCTCTTAACGTTGATAAACATTCATTTAGCATTGAAGTTTTTCATTACGAAATTAGTCATTATTATAACATGATGGGAACAAACGCTGATCTAACTACGTAATAAATTGTCGACATCGATTTAGGAACGAATTTACGTGTCGTGAATGACTCTACGTGGTAGTTTATCAACGTATAAACAATGTCCAGGTATACACGTTTATGCTAATGACACGTAACGTACATGAATTAAATAAATAGGCATTTAATTCACATCGCATACGCTTGGGTATATTTGGTATGTTGAAACTCTTGTGAAGTTGGGTAGTAACTGCATACTATTAGCTGGAATATTTTGTTTATTTATTTTATACATATTTTGCTACAAAAGCTCGCTAGAGCGTAAGCGAATCAATCATTAATTTGGTTGTGTGAATATGAGATGTAATTTAAATAATGACTTCAAATTAATAATAACGGGTTAATTCCATATAATTCAATATTTGAATATTAAAAATATTTCAAATGAAAAGACTGGTCAATATCTCTGTCATACTTCTCTGGTAGGCGAATCTGAACTAGTAAAGAAATCAGCAAGTTCACAAGTCATTAAACAGACCAATTTATAGCGTGGACAATTCGCATTGCTTTCGAGATATAAAAAAATATGGTACTGGATGAAACGAGGCCACAAGTTCAAGAAAGAAAAATGACAGTATAAAAGAATGCAGCAATGTATGAACGGGAGATAAAAGTCCAAGGAATGGCTATTGGCGTAGTGGGTAAAAAAGAAGTGTTGTTTATAATCTTATACATGTAGAAAAAAATTATGTTTTTTGTTTTTATTTTATGGGCTGCCATACCGTTCATCCGATTGCGATGAAACTTTGAAGGTTTGATGTGCACTAGCCAGCGATGGCTGTAGGATAGTGAGCTCTGGCGTTATGAAATTATTTTCTTTAGTATTCATCCGAAATAACGCAGATTTCGCGGGTTGCGAAGGGAGCGCCACATATTTCCATTCATGCAAAAAAACCACTACGTTTGTACGTTTTATTTTATTCCGTAAAGCTCAGACATAAATATTAAAATCTTTTTATATTATATTTTACAGAACTTAATTTGCCACATATTACAATATAACCATATCCGTAAAAGGGTTTGTAAGTAGGAGTTTTCACCCTAAAATTTAATTTTTAGAGGCCTGATACTTTATTTTTTTATAGGCTTATAAAAAGACTGATAAAAAAATGACTGGTTGAACTTAAGGTCAATTAGAGTTCTACTTGCAGTATTTAATTAAAGCATCTATAATTCTACTAGGCGACCAAATTGTCAAACCAAAAACACATGATTTCGCTTTACATGCATTGCATCACCTTAAAACGAATGATTCACAGCTCCTTAGTTCATGATAGAAATGACGTTGCGTGCTAAAATTTATGTTGGTCTAGGATTTGCAGACAGAAAAATCTATAGAAAATTTACGACATCAGAGTTCACCGTTTGAGAGTTATTATTGCCTCATCGCAGACATTATTTAGAAATATAGATAAGTGCGGAATTTTGATCGAATCTAGAATAAACTACCAAAAATACGTGACCTTTGACATCCTGAAGTTTATGTAAAATTTCACGCATGTCAGGATTTACGTATAGCGTAGGAAGCAGGTGACCAAAGAGCTTTATATATACAAAGTTTATTATTTAAAAAACATAATGTAGAATGTGATGTTCGTGTTCAAGGGGCGTACTTGACGTGTCAGTTTATTTATTTTACCTTATTAACGTCGAGTACTTACTTAGAAAGAAAAATAAACCTTCACAAAGTAAACAAGATCCAATGTTTGCGGGCATTTTATGAGATAACCGCCAAAGTCTGACGGAACAATGAGAAATTGGGCTTTAGCGTGATTTGAGTACTTTACTATATTCATGGCCGAATATTTGCCCTGTAACCGGGCTCTTTTAACCATGTTGATCCTTGTCTACAGAATAACATCAAACTTTTAACTGCCTTAATAATTTAAACTTTCATAAAATTAATAAATCCACTCAGTATCTACCTAGTAAGAATTAATTACCAGCTTTTATTATGGTCAAACTAGTAGTCATGCGAATATCAGACCTCCAAAAATTACGATTCTTATAAATCAAAACCAAAAATTCTTCTGAAATCATAAGATTTGTAAGCAGGTACTTAAATAAGCAGGTACTTAAATAAGCAGGTACTTAAATAAGCAGGTACTTAAATGTCTATCTACTTAATTATAAACCATTTAGGCGCTCCGCTGACGAGGCAACTGAAAACAAACTAAAACCAGGTGGTTTCTATGTCTTGATTGGTCAAAAATCTTGTTTAACCATAGACGAAGCACAATCAGCTGACAACTGGCAACTAGCAACGGCCGGCCACTGCAATCAGCAGTGCCAGTCGCGAGTCACCGCTTGCGTTACCATTGACAACGGGTTGTTGAGTGATTGTGTAGTGTGCGGGCCATCACATTGTCATACAAAGACAGTTGCCAGTTGAGAGTTTTCAGTTGCCTCAGTGAGCGGATCGCCTTAGGCGCTCCGCTGACGAGGCAACTGAAAACAAACTAAAACCAGCTGGTTTCTATGTCTTGATTGGTCAAAAATCTTGTTTAACCATAGACGAAGCACAATCAGCTGACAACTGGCAACTAGCAACGGCCGGCCACTGCAATCAGCAGTGCCAGTCGCGAGTCACCGCTTGCGTTACCATTGACAACGGAGTTTTGTGTGATTGTGAAGTGTGCGGGCCATCACATTGTCATACAAAGACAGTTGCCAGTTGGCAGTTTTCAGTTGCCTCAGTGAGCGGAGCGCCTTACTTTAATAAATTTATGTCACTTTTTTATTTCTATGACAATTCTTTTTTCGAAATTTCTTCACCCAGGTAGGTAGCATAAAAACTCAGTCAAAGTTAGCACTTTAGTCCAAGTAAAGCTTGCTTGAATAATAAAGTGGATGCAGCACATTTTCGAAACCGGAAACGCAACATACATACATATTTACAGACAGATGAAATGCCATACGTTCTAGTGAAAAAGGATTTCGCTGCGCTTTGTCAATAATACCATTCATGGAATGACATTAAAACTAAGCAAATTTTGTTCATACGAAGCATCACAAACTCTAATCCGGTAAGGCCTAGCGTATTGAAATTAATTGTGTTCGGTAAGGTCAAAAAGCGCAGTCATTTCCATCATCAGTTATGGAGCTTCGAAAAATCATTTTACCGTCAAAAGATACTCGTAAGAGTTCAATTAAGTCGGGTTAAAACACAGTAGAACAATTAATTACCAACCAGTTAGTTAATAGTTCTACTATTGATCTGTTCCTAGTAAGTTGCAGGGTAAAAAATGAGGAATACCAGGGCAGCAGAAGTCGAGTGTGGTATTGAAAGGTTTTACCTTATGGATGTGCAACACGAAAGACAGCGTGGGTATGGGAAGATTCACACGGATTATATTATCTACATACTGTGAGCACCAGGCACACAGGAGGGCGGAAAGCCCTACGCGGGTGACTGGACCATTAGTGATGTAATTAATAATTCATGACTGTTGATAGTATTAATTAATTGGTAATATAACCTAGGTACATACCGCACTTGCGCTCGGGAATAAAAATCAGAGTACCTACCTAAGAATCAATAAGATATTTATAATTTCATCATTTGTCTGTGCTGTAATTCTTCATCTGTCGGTGGTGTAAAGCCCTCCGCTCTTGGAGAAACTGAATCTGGCGGGTTTCTATGGTTTCCAACCAAACTTCTATCACGGCGCTACTCAATTATACGATTTCAGTATTTATCTCAGCTTGATTAACCATAGACAAGGAAGACTTCAGCTGTCATATTGGCGCTGGCGAATAAAAAAAAACACAAAAAACTCGAAAACTGACAATAAAACTGGGATACATGGCAATCAGGAACTGGCGCGTCATCGGCCACGGCAACTAGCATGGCGAGTTGCGAGTCAGTCACTGCTTGTGTTGCCATTGACAACGGGTTTTTGAGAAGTTGTGTAGTATGCGGACCATCACATTGACATACACTGGATAGCTAGCTGGGTTTAGTTGAGATTCAATGAACTATGATATGGCTACGCAGCGCTGTGTGTAATGTGTGGCAGGTCCTGTACATTTGTAAATGCGACATCTACAGAGGGGCGGCCAAAATATCCATTGATCCAGGAGGGGAAGATTTATTTAAGAGGAATATAAACGCCAGAAATATTTGATTTCTTACCCCTTTAGCATTCCGCGTGTTTTTGGTATTTTCTGCACGTGGAAAGTAGCGCCAAAGTTGTTTTTATTTTTTTTATGATTAATTTTACGAGAATAAAAAAAATTAGTCAATGAAAAAAATCAAAAAATAAAAAAATGCAAAAATCACTCATTTTAAATACATGTAGGATTACGAAAGTTTATTACATATTTATATTGAGGGATCAGTAGGATTTATCGGTCAAATTAGGAATTCCACCGAGCCGAACCCTCTGATATGAAAATATCTGGAGTCGGTGAATTATTTTCCTATTTAATAGTCTGGTAGATTAACTTGTTGTTCTTGTTTTGTTTTGTGTTAATTATACTTATATAACGCACTTGCATAGCGTGGATTTACTAGATGATCATTTATATGGAAAGTGTGTGAAAGGGTTTAGTTTTTCCTACGGGAAAAACTAAACCCGGACCTAAAAGTCTGGTGCGTAAATAAATTATTAAATAAAATCTTAGCCATAAAGGAGTATATTTTAAAAGTTGTTTCTTAGATAACTTCATATTTACTTGTGTGTAATGAAAAAACAGCGTTTTTTGTAACGTAATTAATAATTTTGTTTTAATTCCAATAAATAGAGAAGGTAGGAAAATCTTCAATGTTTCCATGGCATATTCTTTCATATTCATAATGTAAACCGATTCGTAGTAAAGATAAATCTAAATAGTAATTTGGCGTACCAGGAGTTCAGGAAGTGGAGTAGGTATTTATGTGTAGAAGAGGACTCATTGCCTGATATGAATGTGATTTGCTCATAACCCAACTTTAACAAGGAGTTAACATGAAGTTTAACACCAAACAGATGATTTTTTTAATGAAGTAATTTACCGGTCTGTGTTTTACGAGCTTGCATGAGAATTTTTAAATTAAAATAATCTGTGACAGAATTTCAGTACACTCTGAAATCTCCCGTGGTATGTGACATTTGCGCTCGGAACTTATCTTAGTTAGCGCGATGGGGAAATATAAATTATAATTAAAAATCAGCCGGCGCCGTTTGTACGCGGAGCATTTAAATATTACTACTTTGCATTGTTGACTTGGTTCTTTCTACACTAATTAAAATATTACGGCAGTATTCATCTCAAATTACGTGGATTTTAAATTGTTGTGTACAGAAATATGTGTTGTTGGGTTTTATGATTGGTGTGGGCATTTATTGTAGAATACAATGAAATCACATACTCGGAATGGGATATTTTCACAAATTACAACTATAACTATACCGTTGGGAATAAAAATGTGAAGAAGATTTAAAATTTATTTTATTGTACACAAAATGTATATTTTTTATATCTTCAATGACAATTATTGATTAAGACAATCTAAAACCGCACATTCCTAAACGGCTCCAATTGGCTACAACGTCATTATGACGTAGAAATCGCCATTGGCAGGTAAGACGGCTGCGACCAAAGTTGTCCGACGTGACGTCAACGCCGCCAAATTCACGAATAAAAACGAACAGGTCATTTTGGCGGCAAATCGAAAATGGCGCATTTTAAAGCGATATAAAAAATTTATTCGTCAATATAAAAATAAAATAAAAATACCTTCACCATCGTAATTTTTTCTAGTATAACAAAATTCAATGGAAATGACTTTTTATTTGGTACTTGCTACTTGTGATAAAACCAAATGAATTTTATTTTTCGCGCGGTCTGTATTTTATATGTAAATTATTTTAATTCAATGGGGTTTTGGAACAGTTCATGTAAACCGTAAACCGTCGATGCCAAAAAATACCACGGTAATATGTTCCGTTGGTTTATTACGTTTTTCCGGATCAAATTGTGAATAATTACCGGTGTACTAATACTATAAGTGGAATGCGAAAATTAATAGCCAATTGTTCTATTCTCTGAATGTAGATTTAACGCCTGTAGTTAGCAAGTTAAGTAATTATCAAAGTCAGTTAAATATGGATCAAAATAATTGTTTTATAATACATTGAAACTCTTCTCTATTCCTTTTGTGTGAGAAATTATAAGCCGTTATTACGAAGAATGAATTTACGCTACCGTATAATACAGTTTTTACGAATTACAGCCTCAGATGCATTTGTAATAGACTGTAAAAACTAATAACGAAGCCAGGAACTTCGTGACCTTCGTCTCCTCACATCCTTCCCCTCCCCACTATCTTCAGTCTAACAACATAACCCAATTGGGGATGCCATAGTTTACATAGGCTCCAGGTGGTTGGGAGCAGTTGGGACTCTTGTGCGGTAGCCACTTTATAATGTATTAAAAAAATTGTAATATTTACTTATATTAGGCAATAATTTGTGCCCATTTAACCATTAAATGATATATTATGTTAAATAAATATACTTACCTAGTGATTTTTGCTTAAAATGTATGGTTATTTATTGCCTTCAGTATTTTCCCAGATTAAATTCATGAATACATAAACATGGGAAAAGGTTGACGTTATAAGCGTTTTTTTTAAGAAGCAGATATGCCACGGTACCATTTTATGATAACAATTTATTGTGATTGTGTTGCGTAATGTTTCTGACAAGTTATCCGTGAAACAATTTAGAGCCATTCGTATCTAGCTCTGTTAAAGCAAGGCGCCTCACAAGTCAACGATACAATGGAACACGTTTGAAGAATTTTCATGTCATCTCGGTGTTTGTACCAGAGAGGCTGTCGACTGCAGATCATGTTTTATAAGGCGTGTGAGACGATCCTTATTATTTTAATATTTATACGATCTAGCTTGGGTATGGTAATGCCATTGGGATTTAATAATAATAATATTAACACGTATTTATCAACCAACCGAAATTTACTTCATAATGCAATGTTGTACGAACAGTATGATGACCTCCTCGACAGAGCAATAATTTCCTTGGATCTGCAACCAGAGGTCGCAGGTGTGAAACACACACCAAATAAATACACCCACTCTTACCCCATCTCCCTTACTTACCTCCCACCAAAGTTGACGTTCTCTCTGCCTCTTCTAGGTTTTCTAATTCACTGGTATTTCTGTAATATTTTTTGTAAGTCTTTATACAGGACTGAGAAAGGTTTAGGTTGCACAAAAGCGGTTGGTATACAAATCCACATTTTTATTTTGAGATTAAAGAAATTTCGTATACTTGACGTTCAAAATAAAAGGAAGTTCACTGTATACATTAGATTTTGAAAAACCACCCCTTCCTCCTTTCCCACCCTCAAAACAGAAGTTTGATACATCTTGATGAAATTTTTTAAATGTTTTTCACGTTCAAAATAATTGGAAAATATTACTGTCTACTGAAAAAACTCCCGAAATATAAAAAATAAATTGTAGAACTTATGTGGGTTACTTCACTCGAAATCAAACAAATATTTTATTATATTTACACCTGGTTCCAGACTGAAATATTCACAGGGCCCCTGGTGAGATATCAACATTTAAAATGGAAACTTTGCTTGAAATTATTGTAGCTATGATTAAATAACAGTTCGGAATATTCAGATACTTCCAACTCTTTCCTTACACCTTCTCGTTTAACTTCAGCCTCACATCATTGCCTAGGCCGAGATACCATAGTTATAGTCAATTATAAACGCGAACTTTGTATAAACCTGATAATTTGTTAGAGCGGGACGCAGGACAGTAGACCTTTTCCGAATATTTCCAATTTCGGTAGCGAAAACGTTCCTCTTAAAGGCGTGAACTTTACAGTACTTACTTGCCGTTTGTTACATTGTTAGCAGCATCTGAGTGGAGGTAAGTAGGTACTCATCGCCCGCACCACACTCGAAGTGATCACGCGAGGTGTACAGTGTACACCAGATATTACATTATACACAGACAGGCGCGAGCCTACGAAATAATTACAAAGTCATTCTCAAGATCGTATCCTGCGCTTAGGTGACTTTAATTTAAGTTGCGTCTAGTGGTTATACGAGAGTTTGGTACGGCGAACAGCAGCTCGCACCTGTCACATTTCCTCTCAAACAATATTGTACCTGGTCTTAACGCACGAAGTACGGAGTTTCAAGTAGGGGTGAAGAGTTTTGCAAGTGGTTTTTGTTTGTACCGGATATAGCGTGGGCCGGGCGACTCCCTTTTCAGGTGTGAGAGAATATCTCACAAATATGACGCAGTTGATCATATTATGACAAACGAAAGAAATGCTGCAAAAAATACACGAAGGCGTTTGCAAATATTTTTGTACGGAGATAGTGCGGAGGCATAGAAAACAAAACGAAGATGAATCATCGATGTCTATTTGTAGAATTATGCTACAGTAGTTATAAATTATAAAACTATTTCAATAAATGTAAGCCTTTCATTTCTCGTTAACAAGCTGTTTATTCGGTCTGCAACCTGCCGATACATGTTTTATTACCAGAGTTGCAGATACTTTTAGTATAGTCATGGTGAAATACATCCATTCAGAGTCAAAACATTGCACATTGAACAATGGCTTTAGCCGTGTTTGGTGACCAGATGTGAATAGCCAGGTGCATCTCCATCATCCTTTTCCCCGTCTCCTTTCCCCCCCCAATACTTTCAGCCTCGCAACTTACCCCAATTGGGGAAGCCCATTTGATTTGATATTGACAAATTTATTAGAATATTTATTTTTATTGTATTAATTTAAAGAAAATCTAAAATGTCTACTAAATTAAAGACAATCTTTAAAAAGGGCTATATTATGATGGACCTTATTTTATGCAATTAAAAGTTCGGCGTTGTCTAAGGAAAAGTAGATAGTATAGTCTAGATACGATGTTAAATTTGATTAGATTTTAATGCTAATATCGTTACAGAGTCGTGGCTGAAACATCACATTGTTTCCGATATGAAATTTTGTCGAAAGTTGATTAAACACGCGATAGGATCGGGATTCGCTAAGCAGATGTGTTATTTTGCCCCTATTTCGGCTGTTCGATCCACAATGGCGGTCATGACCTGAATCATAGTTAAACTCGGTAAATCATGCTACAATTTGAGAACCAACACGTTTACAGTGACGCCTAATTCACACGCACATTTAGGAATGCTCCTTCCCATCCCCTTTTCCGACTGTGGACTGTAAGTTTTAAGCATGCCGCTGATTGTTTTAGCTCCTGTATAACTCCCCTTCTTACGCATAACTTTAACCCTTTACTGCTTATTTTATTTATTTATTTCCTAATAATCCTGTGGGGTTAGTTTTGGCAGTTAAGTAAGGTTTTTGTCCCGGCACGATTATTGGGTCGAAGAATTACAATGGGTGGCATATGTCAATATAAAAAATTCATTTAGAATTTGAATGTTAGAGGTTACGATTTGTATGCACTGTCGAAGAATTCCAATAGGTGGCTTATGCCAATATAAAATTTTAATTTAAAATTTTAATGTGTGACGATAAGTTTTGTGTGGTAAATACTGGTTTTTATGGACATATTAGACTGTAATTACATTATTTAATTTGTATTACGTATTTTGACTGTCTAAATTTGACGAAATATGATTACGAAAAAATAATGATTTTCTTAAAATAAATGGAAATCTTCGAAAAATATATTTTTTCCTAATTTTGATATATATATATATGTAAGTACGTTGCAATTTTTTTTTTTAAACAAAAAAGTCATGCAGTGAAAGGTTTAGAAAGACAACGTACAACGAAGCTCTCCGAGATATATAATTTTCCATCCCTTATAAAGTAACCTCTCCCCTATTCGCACAAACGATCAATGTAACAGAAAGAGAAATTACAGCGGAGCTCTCAGTGGCAGGATATAAACTGAATGCTGCCTTGGACACGCGACGAAGAGTAATCATTGCCATGAAAGAACAATTAAAATTGTATGATGAACTCCGGTTGGGCGTGATATTAATCATCGGCGTGAAACTAGATTGAATCTGGCGTGGGTAGAGCTATCGATGAGTCTATAGAGATTGTATGATAAATATCCAAGAAGCACGTTTTGTAGAGTGGCTGACAGTATATAGGAAATGATTTTTAAATTGAGCTTATTAGAGTAGTAACTTGAAACATTCTGGCGTTTTGTTATAGAGTGGATTAGAAACCCAATTCCTGAAAACAGGGTGGTGTTAATTTGAGGTTATCTGAGGTTTATAAATAGAAATAATAAACTTTAATGCGAATTATAAATTAAAAAAAAAATATTTGAGTCCCGAAAAAATAATAAAAAAACATTACACAAAAAATCGTTAACAAAGTAACATATCAAATAAATATTTTATTTACTTGTCCTGTGCATTTATGAAACATATAGAATCATTTGCAATTTATTTAAATCATTTAGTAATCCTCTTCATTTTTGACAGGTTACGGAGTTACGAGTATATCCAACCGGAATTAAATGTTGGGTTTTTACATTTTAGTTTATAAGTTGAATATAGCAGTTATTTTTGATTCTTCAAAATTAAAACAATAAAGAAAACATAATACAATGATAAAAAATGTTACAACAAAAATGTGTAAAAAAATAAAATACATTGACATTTCTGTATTATTTCGTCTCTGTAAAATTTGTCTGTACCTACTTAAGTTTCGTTTCCGTTTCAAAATGGTGGCCGTTTTAATGGTTCAGTAGTTTTTTTCGTGTTTATTTGGACTTTCTTATTCGTATTTTTTCTATATTATGACAACAACCTGCCCGAAGAAAAATTGAAAAATAATTATCATTAAGCAAGTGACGTTTTTTTTGGAAAAAATGTGTAATTCCTCATTTATAAAAATGTGGTTTATAATCAAGCAGGTTGTTGTGGTTACGTACCCATTTAAAAAATCTTAAATGATTTCAGTAATTTGGTTTTGATTTATTAAATAAGAGAAGGTAGAAACATATTTTTGGAAGCGAGATCTACTTTTCACAGAACTACTAATTATCATTATTAGAGACTTGGAAATAATATAAAAATATATTTACATTCACGATCCTTTTAGCGTAATTTATTCGTTTGATTTTGAAAAATGATAAAGTAGTGTCGTCTATCTATGTAGGTATCTATGTATTTTGCCACGTATGTAATAATACATTATATGGGATAAACCAATTAAATCTACACAAAGTAAATCTATTATTCTTTCTATATTTTTACAGTAACAGTTTACGAAAACAAAGCGTTTTACAACTGCAATAGAGTTACATTGAGATACTAGTACAATACATTGGCAACATTCTAACAACCCACGCGTACTAAACTTAATATCGAACACACCATTGTTTTCTTGTAAGCAATGTGCCATGGGAACTCAAGCTAAATACACGCTACATCGAAATAGAACAGTAATTTATTATTTTCATGGCGTCTTCCATCATACGTACTTTGGCATGATGTTTGACGGAGGAAAATGAGCGAATATTCGGTTGTAAAAAAACCAACATAGATTTGAGATTACTGATTAGGTATTTTTGTTGGTATTCTTGATGAATTCTCCTGAAAATGGACAATTCTCACTAATGGCGTGTTGTGATGGAGATATCAGGTGAATTACCTGTGTTCGTAAATTAAATAAAGCTGACATGCAAGTAGCTGGAATTAAAAAAACCTAGGTATGATGCAAAATAACAAACAAGAAACGATTATGAGGATATTCAACAACTCCACTAATATATTTTTAATTTGATTTAAACAATGTTTGTTAACTGCCTGACAGGTATATAGGGCAGATGGAACATCAATCAGCTCTCTATTGGCTCACACTCCTGTTTCATCCACATTCACACATATCTCTCTTCTGTTCGGATGACCCTTGATAGTGTTGTGTTCTTGACCTTTTTCCCTGTCGACGGTCGACGCATTTTAAAATATTTTTAAAATCTGATACTAACCCCTTAGCGACTGATTTTTTTCAAATTTGACCTAAAATCTTTTGACTTGATTTACTTGAAAACGACAGCTCAAATCAAAAAAATATATATACTACGAAATCGACTCCAAATGTGAAATAGATAAAAGTTTTCAGTCACCGTGTTCATATTCTCCAGACTCCATTCTCCTTCCTTACGTTCTACGTGATTAAACCATATAAGAATATACTTTTCATCTTGTTTATTACGCTAACATCGGCCTGATATTTTTTCAGATATCCAGATTAATAAATAAATCTGTCTCCATGAAAAATCTTTCTTTAAAGATGGTGTAGATAACAAATATAAGGTCAATTAAGTTAGAGCGATTTACGAGACCCCGTGTTAAGGACCAAATTACAAATAATATCGATCTTCAGGTCCCAATACCTTCTCAGGAGGAGGCTAAATCGTTAATAAATCAACCGTGACCTTAACATTTAATTCATCTAAACAAGGCATGTCCAAACTGCGGCCCAATTGAAGATTTTTTGCGGCCCAAAAACAATTTTTCAGCTTTCTATGTTTTCGATCTTTATATTCATTCAAATGAAGAAAAAATAATTCTGGTAAATTTATATTAAATTTTGTGAAATTATAACTTTTTTGTTATTAGACCTAGGACTCTCGATGAGGTTTTTGATTTATTGCTTGAGAAGTGCCAAGCGCATGGCCGCACTAGGAATTTATTTTCGCAATCAATTCCAGCCAATATATTTTTTCCGCACATTTTGGAAGATGGTACGCAACTGACCTGATTTTAATAACGGTCAGCATTTTGATTTGGGTTTGGCACCCCTGATCTAAACAATCCAATGCCATGGACCCCATAGCGCACGCCATAAGCTCGTTTGTGCGACGAAAATAATCAAATTTTAACGATGATATCGCTCCGTGTAATTTGTCAAAGCGAAATGCGTTGAAAATAGCTCAATGGAAAATAGCCTATAAATGCGGCAATTAGAATGTTGCTAATATAATAAAAACCAAATCATTTATTCGTGTCTCTGTTCCTTGAGGTTTTTTATTATTGTTCTAATCAGTACACGCAATCGTGAGATAATTATTCAAACAAGTCAGTTGAAATGAGTTAACCTTTTTTAAACGCATTTTTTTAATGTCTGCTAAGGTCACTCGAACAATAAAAAGGCTTGATGTATAGGTGTTCTTTTTGCACGGACACGGCCGCAATCTTTATTACTGGTCGAAAATCTTTTCGCCCGAAGTAGTATGGCCCGGGGGCACGGTTTTCTCACGAATTTTCCGGACAAAAGAATGTTTCATGTTTTCAAAGAATGCCCGATAAGCTAGCCACAAAGGTATCGGCGGGCCAAGGATGTTTAATTTATTACATACACTACAAGAGAAATCTTTTGGTTACTACTTTCAATATGGAACCTTATGCATTGTTGCATTGGGTAACTTATGTTACGTATTTAAAAATTCCCACATTTTAAAGATTATTCGTATTTTCATAAACGTAACCTTTGTTTTTTTACATTATCTCCACACAGGAGGTCCTACGGAAAATTTCACTAAGGCCTATGTCATCTATGTAGTAGATGCTGCCTGGGCGGTCTTTTTGTAGAAATGAAGGAGTGAACCTGGGTTTTAAAGAGACCCATGTTGTATGAGGAAGGAAACATAGAAGCCGGCAAATCGTTCCACAACCGAGCTGTTGAGCTAAAGACCGAGTAACAAAAGTGATCCGTTCTAACGAGACATATATAAATAAACCAATTCGCGCGTTGCTATCGTTGCTCTTCACGACTGTCCACCGATACCGAAAGAATCAATGATGCTAGGTAAAACAAGAACATCATTCCCACCCTGTAATCTAAAGATTGCAATCCGTTTGTTAAGATAGGAAAATCTATCAAACGGACTGCCGGTTTCTGCACAAAGTTGAGGGTTTTTCAGGAATTTTGGGGCTCCAGACAGAGATGGCTGCCAAATTAAACCATGGAGCGCATTTGTGATTTTTACAAATTTAGAAGTTGTATACTATTCATGTATCTGGGGGCCCTGTAAAGTACGCCCAGCTTCTGAGAGGCTAACTTAACTCTAGCTTGAATAAACCCCCGTACTCGAGATGGTCACTTAAAGTTAAACCAAGCACATCAATGGAAGACACCAGGTTCAACACCAATTATTCTACGAGTATCATTTTTTTTGGTACCCTCTCTTTTCTCTATCATCAATGAACTTTCACCCTGCAAACTGCAGACCGGAACAATTCAGATAAAACTGCACTCATACAAATTACGTGAATTCCGAAATCCCGAATCATCTTGTCTTCCATCAAACTTCCCTATGTAAATACATTATATCACTCCTGAGCATTTTAAGAATAAATGCTATACATCCGAGCAATAACAAGTAAACGTATTTGTTATGGAAACACTTGTCGTGTTTATACTCTTATGACTTCTACCTACAAAATGATTTTTTTTTTTTTTTTTTTTTTTTATTTTATAGAGCAACCTCACATGAGTCCCAACTGCTCCCTTCTGGAGCCAGTGAGACTATGGCATCCCCAATTGGAGTATGTAGTGAGGCTGAAGGTAAGTGGGGAAGGGAAGGAGATGGGGAAGAGGAAGGTGGGAAAGTACCTGGCTATTCAGATCTAGTCACTAAACACGGCTAAAGCCATTATTAAGCAACGTTTCAATTCTGAATGGTGGTCTTACACCAGGGCGATACTGAGAGTATCTTCCACTCTGGAACGTGCCGCAAATATAACATATATTATTTTTATTAATTAATTGTGAAATAACACAAATTAATCAAATAAAATTTATTTGCGCACGCCGGGTTCGAACCCGCAACCTTCCGAATGGGAGTCAAGTGTCTTACCACTAGACCACGGACGGTCGTCAAACTTCATTGATTACATTCAAAATTCATTGATATTGATAACCCAATTTTAACGATACATATTTTAACGAATTTGATGACCATCGCCCTTCATTCAGAGTTCAAGGGGAGGTCAAAAATATACGACGTGTTGTTAAACCAAATGATTACCGAGTAAACATTTAACATCCCCACGTATTTAACCTTGTCCGATTTACCAACCCCTAGCCTTTAGAAATACATGATTGCGAGAGAAGTAACGGCTTCCCTGTTTAATTAATTAGTGGACATTTCCTTCGTGTAGTAATGACACAGTTTAATGATCTTCACGCTTCGTTCCCCAACTAAAGCTCTGATAAAATCCGCCTATGACGAAAATTTACGAGTTAAACTTAACCTTTACCTGAAATAATCGATTGCCTTACGTGCCGCCCAACATGGCAGCCTTTAAGCCGGTAACTATTTAATTTGTTGGAAGATTTAAATAGGCTGGTTTTACCTTAGCCGACAGTTAGACTCAGACTTTTTAGGGTGAAACAGGTAAACATTTATTTATTATTGGAATCACTTTTTAATGACTTCTAAATTTTAAACCCTTCGCTGTAATATATCATTGATGAAGAATATAATACGAATAAATCTAAACAAAACACGAAATAGAATAAGACACGGAAATTTAAAAAAAAAAGTAACGGTACCGTGACACAAGAAAAGACAAGGGATCCTGGGTTCGAGTCCCAGATGTGACCGTTAACTTTTAATTTTTTAGTATTTTGTAATGTTTCGTTTAGATTTTGATCTTATTATCTTCTTCTTTGATGATAAATTTATATTATCAAGCAAACAATCCGAAATGAAATTAACGTTTTACTCAAATTATTGTATTATTTATATTATGATAGGAAAGTTTGAGATGAAACTTAGAATGGGATTGGTGATCGCCATATAATAAAGAATAACACAAGAAGTGCATTCTGGCTGTGTTTCGGGACCCAAATATTTGCGTCGTCGAAACTTAAATTTCCATTGTAAAACTTTGTCTAGGAAATTCAAATGGGGTGGAGGGAGATCTACTATGCCAGGCGTGTGTATTACTGTGTATGTGAGAGAGAGCTCTGGGTTAACGGGCTAAATGGAGCATTTGTTTCCTTTCAAATTTGTAAGAAAGACACTTTCAGTTTTCTTCTTTATTCTATGGTATCGACAAGGCAAGACTGAGATACTTGAAGAAATTATATATCGATGACCATTCACCACTACATGAAAAAGGAGATGTTATTAGCTATTAGTACATTCACACTTACACACGAAATAGTATACGTGCTAGCGAAGAGTACGCGATTTATCAGTTAACAGTTTATAAAAATTTCGCTTTTTCATACCCCTTCATAAAAGTAGAATTCTTGGAACGAAAGAATCTATCGGCTTGTGCTCTGTTCACTTTCTAATGTGTAATTAAAATCCCTGCGACCTAAATATATTTACTCACAGACATCAATTTTTATTAAATTTGATGAAATGTGGTAAAAATAATACATAAGTATAATAAAAGATATTAAAATATATTAAAATAGGTTAATTTTTACGTCCCTAACAAGTATACTCGTGGTAAATCCCATGCACTTTTTTATGCTCCGAAAGTGAGGACTTCTGCCTATCAGAACGCGCCAATAAACAGAGCGACTCAACTGCTTAACGATTCTGCATTGACCATCGACATTTTCAATGTCACTTACAGACAGTTCAGCAACTATCTTTTAGCACATGTCACTAAGTAGTAAAACTGCCCTTGTGTACTTTGTAATTTATAATCTTCTCCATGATATATTGGTGTATAACTGTTTTATAGAGAACATGAAAAAAAAAAAAAAAAAAAAAATGCTTTTTGTTAAAATGAATAATTTTATTATATCTTTACTTGAAGGTGTTACGGATTTATAGTTAGATGGGTTGATTATTTTTGTATAAAAAGCTCACTAAATAAATTTGTATTTCTATTTTAGAAATGAATGCCCTTTAACCCTTTCAACTTTACCTACGCAGAATACGAAAACTGTAAGTATTTTGCAGAAGGAAAATAACGTTTTCTGAAAGATGTTTAATCAATTTCTAAAAAGCCAGAAATAACAGTCTTGGATGTTATTCAAATATGAAATTAAATAACTACTGAATACATCACGAAAATTAAAGCAAACACGAATATATTCCAAAAGTCTTAACTGTCTCGATAGTGAAGCAGCCATGACCGTCTTATTCGACGAAGACCTATGCACAGTTTTTTTAGACACAATCTCTTATTGCTTGCTATATGGCCATGCAGTTTGATCACCGTAAACGGTCGTATCACTTTCAAATCTGCAATACATGGGTACAATTATTATTATATCTGCACCGCGAAACCAAACCGAGGACTTTTGTGGAATATGTTATATATAATTAGCTTCGAGCTTTAGTGACAAGCTGTACTTGAGATTGATTTAATGATAAAAATATAATTCATAGATATTTATGTGCAGAGTCGCGTATCACATACGATTTGCAGACGTGATTGTGTAACTTACAAAGCACGAGTCCTCCTTTCGATTGATACTGTCCATATACTGTCAGTGCATTGAAACCATAACTAAACCAATCACATTGAAAACTAACTTCAATCCAATCAGTTTCCATAGTGACGCGTGGACAAAACCCAGTGCTAAGAATCATTGTACTCAGTACATAGAATTCAGTAATGTACAGTTATAATTTATAACCTAATAACACAAAAAATAATTGTTAGGGATGAAACTTCTATAAATGTGTAAGTTGTTACATTTTGTGTACACCAGTCAGAAAAACCTCGAAAAACCTCTGCCGAGATGTTTTTTTAATGGTAACCGACGAGTTCATCAAAAATCAATTCATCGAAAGCAAATTTATCGACCAACGAGAGGTTAGGTTAGGTTAGGTTTTCAAAAAAAAAGTTCATACAAAAATCCTTTTCGATGAACTCGTTTTCGATGAACTCGACGTGAACCTTTTTTAATACATAATTGTATTATCAATTTAACGCCCAGAGGACTTTTGCATGTAGGTAGTATTAAGATGACAAATAATTTTGTAAATAATAAAAATAAAATTGTTGGATGTTGTGTGGAGGTAAAAAAGGAGGTAAAAGGTATAAGCGGTGAGTAACATTATTATTATATTATTGTCGTGGGTTTATATTTTTTAATGAGGTCAAAAGTTGAATACTAAAAGATCGGGTCATTTTCTTTTACTGCAGTCAAAGTTGTAGAGAAAATCTAACCTATTTGGCAGAGAAACAATAACTCTATACACCGTGTTCGCTGAATGAACGTTCTGGAGGATTCCGCAAGGGAAAATTTGGTATTCAGGAGCGTTGCCAATTCCATGACCTATCTTCCAGAACTTTTGGCAGGATTAATACTTAAGGACAGGGAAAGGGAGAACGCTCAGCTCATGTTATTGGGCTATAAGTTGTAAAGCTTTTTTAGTGTTTACTTCAATATTACGTAAATATGTGAAAAATCACGCGAAATTATAATTATGGAAGGATTTATGAGGCTGAAAGTATTTGTTAATCAGAGAGACGATCAGAAAGTCACCTTTTGAATAAACATCTTTAGTAAATCTAGTTAGTTACAATTAGTTAGACCCTAATAAATTAAAACAAATAGAAATACACATTTCAGATATGTGTTATTAATTAATCCTAGTTAAAGTTATTCATTTTAAGAATATAATTGCTGTATCATTAATTAATTATGGATTATAAAAGCATTTATTTGTTTATGTCAATACCAAACAAGGGGGAGAAATACATCTGGTTAAATACGGCTAAAGTTATTTCAAGCAATGTTTCAATTTTGAATGGTGGTCTTTACTGAGAATATCTTCCTCTCTGATTAGAATGAGTCAGTAAATATTTTGCAGAACAAATAAAAGATCTGTACACAAACACATGTGTTAATTTTCATAAGAAATCTCAATGCAAAAAACAAGGACGATGTTTTAATCGTTTTAAATTAGAACCGAATGACCCAAAGAAGATTTCTGTGAATCAAAGTTCAGTTCGTGACGGTCCACAATTTTGTTAATTATTATAAGTAGCTTTAATTAGTGGCTTCGCTTCAGTTTATGTACCCTTTTCATTTTTTATCAGATAAACAATATGGAACAAATCATAATATGCATCGCATGTTGTCTTATTTTTTGACATTGAGAGATGACACTAGCGTTGACCCAGAAATACCGACCAAAAACTAAAATTTCATGTCGTTCGAGGTGTTGCAAATTCTTCATCAGAAATACTAATTAATGTCCTGCGTAGCTCTGGTTCCATGAGCTCTTGAACTCGGATTTGCTTTGAATATAAGTATCACTTTCAACATTGTAGCTCGTTGTATGAAGAATTCAGACAAGCGAAGTACCTAGTATCACCTATTAATTATATAATATTATAAGGGAAAATTATGTTAAATGCCTTTTTTTTAAATGGAACTGATATCAACTAATCGGACAAGCAATACAGCACATTTTCGTGAATATTTTTATGTATTGTACATAAATCACAAATTCTATAATTATTATAACATCCCACGATTTTTCACGTGTATCAGCTAGTACGTTATCTACGTTATACTTAAGAAGAAGGTTACTGGCTTTCCATAAGATATTGAAATACTTTCGAATGCAATTATGATTCTTGCAACTTGATTACATTTGCATACAGAATGATGAATGTGACATTAGTTTTTGCATTCAGACGAAGATGAATATAAACAGCTTCCCTTTCACAGCATGCGTATTAAGTACAAAATGTACGTCAACAAAAAGTGATTTCATACTTTCTCCTTTTAACAACTTGTCAAAACAAATCTGTTAAAGAAGAGCATCCGAACTTTCGCGAATCATCTGAATAGTGGCTAATGCTTCATTTACTTTCTAAGATGTGGCATGTGAATCACGTGTACAGTGCAGACTGATTTAATATTTAAATAACAAATAAAAAAACTTTTTATTCATAAAGAGATGCATCTATTTCAAATACGCACTGTGAATTTAAAGCTAGTCCAATCATTCTAAAATGGAAGAACTAACTGTATTAACTCACAACTGGCTTGCCTTTCAAATTAATTTCTGCTTTGACAACATTATGTTTATAACCAGTACTAACACTGTCTAACAGTAATAGAAACTTAAGTTCACAAGACACTCTTTTGCTCTTCTGAAAAGTTTTCTATGTCTATACAAGTCTTCATATTCATAGAATTTGTGATCTATTTTATTCACTGTTCTTATCCGAGACAGACTTTTGCAATATTAACTCAAGTTTCCAAAGCACATTCATAAATCAGTTTACAAGTAATAAAAGGAAGGGTTTATGTACCACAGACCATCGGGTAGAAATTAGCATAGACAATAATACCAACAGGTGGTAGATGGATTAGTTTTTGAATCGAGATGTTATAGATTTAATATTAATTTATTTATTTTGATTGACTATTTGAATTTACATCGTTAAACAAACACTGTAAAAATAATTATCAATTGCCAATCCCATTATATAATCTTAAATACACAAGGCTTAATCTTGGCTAGACAATGCGAAGAGCGTACCTATATTCAAATATTTGTTATTAAATAACGCAAATTAATCCAAGCCGTAGAATTAATCTATGGCAACTATTCCTCGAATAGATAGTTAAACTCAAAGCGTTGATTATTGCTTGAAATTCAGCCAAGCAGAGTAGTCTTTCGTCTGTTGGTTCGGCGATAAATTTCCCAGAAAGAAATTCGCCTGAACGGTCACGTACAATTTTAAAGCCTAAATAGTGGCTCATCCTCAGGATCGAGGAAGAAGCCCACTCAATTTGGTTATTTTATTTATGTATATAAGATTCTTATTAAGGACCTTATGTTTTTAGAGATTTCATTTATTGCAATGGAGTTCAATGCTCATAGACCAAGAACAAATAAAAAAAGGGTATATTTATTACTTTCTTCGCCGTCGTACAATATTGCTAGTACCTAATCAAAATATGAATGATTTACAGTTGGCACCGGTAAGTATGATTAATTTTTCTCGATGCAAATAAAGTCCGTACAAATGGAACACGTGCCTGTTCACTTCAGCGAAAGACGATGGTATGGTGTTGTCTCATGAATAATATGATTTCTGAATATAATTTCGCAAAAACTCAAGGCATCCAAGGAGTGGTAAATGTAATAGGGGTTTCCGTTTCAAAATAGTATTAAAGTCTAACGGCACTTTATTGCAAACCATTGCCATAACTGAGAAACCCAAAAAATGAAAGTGCCTAACAGGATATCTCAAGCATTACGTATTCAGTAAGGATATTGGCTAAATACTAGACGGAAATGTCTCTGGAGTCTTCTCGGGATTTGCAAGATATTAATATTTTAATTTATTTATTTTTTATTTATTTTTATTTTTATTTTTTTTTTTTTTTTTTATTTATTTATATATAGATACAAAAGAAAGTACAAGTTACACATTAGGAAGCTTTGCCTGTCCAACTAGGAAAGTTTCCCGTTCCGGGACAGACGAATTGACAGGTTTAGTTCAATTCGCCAATCTATTCACATTTGAGGAGCGGTTTTAACAAAGCAATAATTATTTTTGGCGCATTCGTTTTATACTGTGAGATTTCTTAAGATGTTCTAATAATTTATTGTTTCGTAACGTAAAATGTAATTTCTTAAACGAATATTAAAGAGCAAATAGCACACAAAACAAAAGAAAAATTAAATCTCGGCTACAGAACTTAAAATAATGTTCTCTTCATGGTGAATTGAAAATAATGTTTCGACAATGTATCCGTTCAATTTATACAAATTATAATTATGAAATATGACTTGAGGCGCTTTAAGCAAAAATCTACTAAGCGGATGCATAGCGTGGTTCTGCATTAGTATAAGTATATCATGTTATTTGCGTGGCTATATTAACCAAAGCCATAAACAATTAATAATAAATCCCCAGGGAAGTTTAAGTTTTAAAAACTTCAGCATCATTTATGGCGTGCAGGGAACCCGAGTGTAGGAAGTATAAAGTTGTAAGTTTGGTGGTCTTCATACTTCATACTGCAAGTTTCCAGAGTACAGCGGCAGTAAATTCTAGACTAGGGCGACTCGTGGAGTATGGAGTTTCTCTCAATGCCATTATTCATAACCCTGGAGGAAATAGCTGAAAGGAATGGATACAAGAAAACTGGAAGTATTCGTTTACTTATTTACGTCAAATACTGCATCTTATGAGGAGTAATGCTATGAGCAAGTGGATGAGTACGTTTATTTGTAAAATATGTTTGAGAGAGACAGGAAGAGTGATAATGTACTTTAACTTTTAATGTACAGAATTTAAGTTATGGTAAAAAATAAAAACATGAGACTAGCAGTCAATAATAAGGCTTTCATACCAACCCTGATGTATGGCAGAGTGGCACGGAGGTGGTAGAGAAAGGACTAAAGTAGACTGATAAAATGATATCCGTCTTTTGTAAAACCATGTATGGCGTGATGTCTAGTTTGTTAGGCGTAAATAAAATGTTCATTCTAATCTCACGAAGAAATAGTGCATCTTCGAGAACTACTAATATGGATGAGGTTTTAGTGTGTGTATCTACGGTTTTGGATTTCCTAACCAAAGAGAAGATATTTGAGATCAAAGTTGCCAGTACGGCAAAACGCCAATTTCATGTGTAAGGACCTAATATATTATATTTTTGCCTAAGTTGTGGATAATAAAGCACACGGCTTCGAATCGCTTCCAACCAGTCAACGCTCTCTGGATTTTAGCGAATATCGACTCCGATAAGGTCAACGTGAATAATCCACGTTTTAACGTCGTACAAGGACCGTAAACAACGCAGCGATTTTTAATAATATTTTTAATCCATCGTTGAGTTGATGAGTTTTCACGTTTTCGGGACGTTTTCTTTGCAGAGAAAAAGCAATGAAGCAAATAAACGATTTCCACACACATCTAGATTCCACAGTCATATTCAAGTAAATCAAACAATTTGAATAATTTCCGCAGATTGCACGAATCCAGGTGCTTAATAGGATCTACATAAATTGTTCGAATTTCTCTAATCATAAATATTTGATTTAGCTCGAGCAAACACAAATAAAGGTGAGTCCTCGCCTTACACTAATCTCCCAGCCGACACGTGCGCCAAAGCACGGAGCCTCTAACGATAATGTTCGCTGGGAATAAAAATTACATTTGTCAAAATATCGAATGAAGGTCGAATTTGAATACAACGGAAACAATAGAAACAAAAAATAAGACGAGACCAGGAATTCATAATGTACATGGGACATGCCTGTAATGTTATGAATGTAGGAGTGTAGGAGGATGTTCGTTTGAAGACTCTTATAAAAAATGCGAATTGTTTAAGGTTGTCGGATGGGTGAAGAAAAAAATAACACGATAAAAGAATTTGCATGAGTCACTAATTAACAAAAGCTCGATCTAGATTTTTTTAAATTTATTGAAAATAAATAACTTTGTACGAAACCACTATTTAATTAAAATAATCGACATGTTTCAAAACCAATGAATTCTTTGTCAGGATAAATGAATAATGAAAAAGAGAATAGACAAATAAGTACCTATTGACTTAATTAATTAGTTATTATTACAAATAACAAAAAAAAAACAATTATGCAAAATAAAAAAATACAAATTGCTAAATATTGAATTTAAGTGTGTATATATTTAAAAAACAAAAAATTAATAAAGAAGAAACTAAGATGTGGAGGCACTGCTGAAAACCATCCGCGTTCCTGGAGAAATCCTTTTCTTCAATATAATCAATGATAAAAGTACAAATTGTGTAATATTGTAAAAATACTATTGATGAATAAAATTTAGACATAAAAATATATTATTATTATGTCTAAATAACAAAAAAAATATTGTCAATGCAAATATAATTTTATTTATTTGTGTATACTTGTTTGTCTATTCGTATATTTGTTAATTTTCATTAGGTACAAGTTTATCTTGACGAAAAAACCATTGATTTTGAAACATGTCGATTATTTTGATTGAATAGTGGTGTTCTCAAAGTTATTTATTTCCATTAAATTAAAGTCACACCAGAAAGTGATTTTGCGATTATTGAAGAAGTTATTTTAATATTTACAAAAAGTTCACATTTCTACCTACATATATTTACGAATTCAAGTTTGAAACTTCCACTCAATTTGTGTCCAGTCCAGATATAAAGTTCGTTTCAAAGTATTAGATCCTTTTAATCTTAGAATAAACTGAACGTAAACTTTAAAAGTTGGATATAAAACTTAACGGAATTCAAAGCAACACATCTTACTAATATTATAAACGCGAAAGTTTGTATGGATGTATGTATGTTTGTTACTCTTTAAATCAAAATTTAATGAATGGATATTAATGAAACTTTACAATAATATAGCTCACACAACAGAATAACATATAGGCTATAATTTCAATATATTGAAAATATTAATTATTGTTTAATAGAAAACGTCAAAATTTGAGAATGATATTTTTCAAAACAATGATTGTTAAACCAAAATTCTATTTTGGAAAATATTAAAATTAGTGAATTTATTTGAAGTACTCGCCTAATACTTTGAATCGAATCTACATTATAAATAAATAGGTTAAGAATTTTGGTATAAACGTAGATGGGACCTAGGAAAAAAAATAGATTATTCGAAGTACTAATCCTACGCAGACGAAGTCACGGGCAGAAGCTTGTAAACTATAAAAGCATCTCTAGCTTCATAAATTACCTTTAGGTATGCAGATAAATCAAAAAAGGTGACTCAAAAAGCTATGTCAGGTGCCATTATGTCACCCAGCCTGGAGTCAATTATTCAAATGCATATTACGTAACCACTGTCTTCAAATACATGTTTCTTTAGCCCTACAAACTACAAAAATAACTATATTTTACGTATTTTAATATTTTCCACGTTATAATTTACGGTGATTGCGGGCTTTCGTATATTTATAAGTTTTATTCAGACTTAGAGCCTTTTAACTTTAAATACATATGATAAAATGCACTGTGAAGATAAACCATAACTTCTGCTCACTATACCTTAGAAATAAGGGATAGAGTCAAACTTAGATTCATTGTGTTAGCTCTGTTATACGGGTACAGTTTCCGAAGTTGAATACGGGTCGGAGCAAATATACACATACCTGTAATATGTACACAGAACAATTGAGATCTTGGGGTTACTAATAAAACAAAGGATGAAATGGGTTGGGTTGGGTTAGGTTAAATAATGTTAGATTAGGTTAGTTTGTCATAATATGGTACTCACTCTTCCGACGAAGAATCTCCGGTAGCACTTGGCCGTATCATCGGTCTCGAACTTGGCCCTCCATTGGGCGCGGGGGGGCAGAGCGGGGGCTCCCTCGTGCTCCGCCCCGTCAGCCCAGTAGCCCCCCGCCACCGGCAGGACTATCATCGGGTATGGTCCTGAACAAAATAAGATAAATATTATTATTTTGTCTCAATATTATTTTACAATACTTATTTTAAAACTAAGGGTTGTTTCACAGATATTCGAATGTAATGTTGTCGTCAAATGGCCATTGGGCGCCATTTTGTTTTTTGATAGTTGAAAGGCTCCTTTTAATTGCGGATTCTATGTACTTTCTAGCTTTTAAACAAATTGTGATCAGCAGAATATGACAAATACCATGTTGTTAAGCTCGTCAGCTTATTACAATTTGATAAAAATCTGAAACGCACCTAACGGTGATAAATGGGGGAAATTTCAAATATTAAAAAAAAAAAACAAAATGGCGCTGAATGGCCGTTTTATGTCAACGTTACTTTTCAATTTCTTTAAAACAACTGTCACATGCTGCCTAAGAACCAATTGCTATCGTCACAATATAATTTTTTTCTTCCAATTCGGATACAAGCTTTCCGTACTGCTGGAAAAATAAAACATCTGTTTTACCTCTTTTTCGTTGCAGTGCTTTTTCATATAGTACTACTATGAACTACTCCCAGCATACCTAATTTGTACGTTGTTATTTTACCAATTTTAACCTAATTGAATTATCAACTGTTGATAAATTGTAACGTTTTACTCTACCATTTCATTAATAAATAATTGATACTGAAACTTTCCCAGAAACGGAAAAGAGCACATATTGTAACATGCACAAGTTTATTGAATAAATATGTTTTAAGTATCACCAGTAACCTACTAGAATAAGCAGCATTTTAAGAACTCACTTCAATTTACTGTTGCCAGAACGCGAGCCAACGAAATTATTTAACACAAAAATCACATTGAATAAATATTTCACTTTGAAAATATAACTTTGACACACAACCCACTCAATTTTAATGCAAATTATGAAATGAGTGAAGTTTGAATTTGCACGAGCTGTGAGCAACTGGAGAGTCGGCACCAGTCACTTTTGCTAAGCTCTTATGTTGTCGAAGTGTTAATTAGCCACAATTGACAATGGCTTGTCACGACTCTACCTCGGGTATTTTCCTACTGATTCAAGAAGGTGTCAAGACACCTCACAATGCACGACACTACACTGTTTGTTGTTTGTGCATTTTATGGGGAGGAGTTATTAGCGAGTTCTAGACTCACGTGGGCTCAAATTATGAATTTATTCAAACCATCAATACTGGAATTTGATGTATCTACCTTTTTATGATCATGAGTCATGTCATGTAGCCATTGTTGTCAGTAAGCAGATTTAGACGCTTCATGCCGAATGTATGTTAATATTTTAGTAGGTGAAATCGGCAGTTTGTTTGTGACACTGCTAATGAATCGTTAAAAATTAATTGTTGTCTAATAGACGTAAAAAAATGGTTATTGTAATGTATCATTTTAATCCATAATTAGTTGTCACATTACATTAGTTGTATATGGGTTCTTCGGCTAACATACTTTCTACTAGGCTTTCAACTAGGAAGGACATTAGTACTTCGAACTTCGAAGTATAATTATAATTTACGATATGTCAATAAACAGTCACTGTGATCTAAATAACCTTTCGATAAGCACCCTGTAGTACTGGAAAATGGTCCCAGTATTTACTAATAACTGAGAGAATGTACATAAAAGAATGTCTCTGGAGATAACATTTGAGACATTACAGAGTTATCCTTTAATAATTTTCACTTCGCCTCTTGTCGTGACGACATAATTGTAACGCAACGCAACTGATGCAAACTCAAACATTATGTTTAAACCTATTTTTTTCAAGCGCCATTAGGTCCTTTGGAATAAAATTAAACAAATACATATACGATATTTTGCAATTTTGGTTGTATGGCTACGATCGTGTAAATTATTGTTTTTTTTTGTAATTTTCATTTACGACATTCGTCGACGCAATGTGCAATAAGCAGGCTTCTGATCCTATAATGCATAAAGTATTTTGTATACAGTTAAGAGCAAACGCAATAATGCCATTTTACACCGACGGCGAAACTGACAAATCGTCGAGGCGCTGGTGGTGCTGGCGTCTGCCGGAAATGAGCGGAAACTTTTTCAAGCTCGGGGCAATGCTTTCATGAAAGCTCTGAAACAATATGTTGCCTTGCGATGTTTCATGTATCCCCGTTGTCAGTTTAGAGAGCTTTTCGCTTGAGGTTGACGGGTAAACCTCCATAATACGAATTAGGTACGCTTTGTTTATGCTTTGTACATACAAATAAGAAAAGTTTTTACGCGAACCAGTATTTTTCTTGATTTTCTTGAATATTTTAAACGTAATCTGGTCCCACGTGTGTTAAATGTTATTATTAAATATGTTTATATAAATAAGTAAGTGTCTGTGGCGGGCAGCGTGGATTTGATCTATATACAAATCTACAGTTTTATTCCGATATTGATGAAAATTTGTATACTTGACCTTCAAAACAAGAGGAAGTCATTTTCTAAATGAAATTTCAATAACTACCCCATCTCAGTTTCACACCCCACAAGAATTTCGATTTTTCTCAGTGAAATTTTGCACACTTGACATTTAAAATGAGAGGAAAATTATTACTCTTATGAAATTAAAAACCCTTCACTAAGCCCGAGCATAGTCGAAGACTTCAGCTATTCTCATATAAACTTTAAAATAAAGCTTTTACATTTCACAAAACCTTTAATAAAAAAAAAACGTGTATTTAACAATATTAAATTTTCCTATTTTTTAATGATGGGTTGGTTTTTACAAAGAGTCGTGAAAATCGGTATAAGCATTTTTAATATTAGTTTCATAGAGATATTAATATCAACAATTAATTAACACATCCATGTCTCTCTACCGGACCAAACTGTTAAGGTTTTAGAGTTATTTTCAAAGTAGAGGTGTGATTTACCATTCAGTATGCAACGCTTGTCATTAGTAAAGTGTAAAGCGGCGTTCACACGGCTTCAGGTGAAAGAATGAATTGCGGGCAGGTACTTGTTTACAGTCTGCGGTTAGGAGTCGGTGGGAGGTGGCTACCGATCCTCCCATTACCCGGTGTGCCCGCTGCACCCGGGCAACTGTGGGTGTTGCAACCGATCCTCTTTCCACCACTACCCCTCATGTAAATTACAAGCGCAGTCGGGAGCTGACGGGAATATTCATGGAGCACACCGAACCAGGGTATTATGGGGGATGAAGGAACTGTAAAGAGGTGATATATCATCAAAGTTCTAAGTAGTTATTTTTGTGACACCTCACAAGATTTCCCGCTTGTTCTGTAACAACATTAAAATCGGTGAAACTACTGTTTGTTCTGTGTAAATATTATTGTACCGCCAACCGGTTAAGTGACGTTTGTGGCAATTTTTTAATTATATTTAATTCATAATACGCAACTAAAAAGAAATAGTATATGTGCGAAACAATTTATCGTCAAACTCAAATGAAGTTGTTAATAGAAATGTGATAATATATTTATAGAACTGACGAATGAATAATAGAAGATAAATGCTCTAGAAATGAGACTCCTGAGGCGTATGTGCTGTAAGGTCAATTCAAGCTAGTTTTCAGCAGTGCCTCCAATATGAGACAGAAAACAAAAATAAAAATAAAATTTGATAATTGAACCAATAATATGTCTTCGCTGATGCTTCTCAATTGTTAGTGAATATCAAAGAAAAAGAGTTATACAGTCTATGGGGATGAGTTGGTGGGATGGAGGTGGGATGGTGTGAAGGAGGGCAGGAGAGGAAGGGGATGGATCTAGCTCTAAAATCAGGATATGTGAAAATAATGAAAGGCGGAATTAATATTTTTTTCAGAGTGGAAGATATTCAGTATCTCCCCGGTAAAAGACCACCATTCAGAAGTTAAACGTTGCTCCAGCGTTGCTCAATTCGGGATGCCACAGTCTCACTTGTTCCAGACAGTTGGGGAAAAAATGAAGAAGATCAAAAATGCTACGCTTAGTGAAAAAGGTTAACATGTTTTTACAAACGCTTCTTGGTCGTGATGCTGCATTCTCAACAGTTCTTTAAACTTAGGCTGTTTATAGTAAAGCAACGCAAACCGCGGGTGGATAGTGGAGTTTGAACATCGCCAGGTGAATAATTTGCTACCAAAGTTTACACTCCAATGAACACAGATTTAGATGTTACTACGGATAAAGTAATACTAATGATCATTCCAGTACTAGTAATGGCATCATTAACAATAACTATCAATGATTTAACATTATTTTCGCTCTGGCAAAAAATACAAGCATTAAGACTAAAACCATCGCAACGGTTATCCAAGTCTTATCTTGATGGGCATAAATAATGTGATATTTTATTAACGGATTAACAGACTAAATAAATGCTCAATTTCTGTTCAAAGAACATACATTTACTACTTAGATACAAATACATTTATTTAATACAATTTTATTGGTAAGAATCGTAATGCGGCAGAAAATTTCAAGCCTTTATTATGAATTCGGCTGCTAAAGTTAGCAACTCTCCCAAAAGGAAATTCAAGTTACCCGAAAGAGTTTAATCGATAATTCAATACCTGGTTCATTCAACTCGAGGAACTTAGAAGGCAGATTAGGTAATCGGAATTCCAAGCATGCCAGTTTGCTGAAAAAAGAAAATAATTGCTTTTGGCATGAAAAACCCCGCGAGGTAAATGCTATTAGGGAGTTCTGCATTCTTCAAATCAAAATACAATGAGCAACCCAAACATAGGTAATAGTACTAAAATACATTTTATGTATAAACATCCATATATATCTACACGGAGAAAAATGTTATTCTAAAATACGATCATTTTTTAAAAATTTAAATTTGCCTATGCACGTTTTTTTCTTTACATGGAGAAAAATGTTATTCTAAAATACGATCATTTTATTCGCAAAAACGATTAAAAACGGGACTGAAGTTCTTACGAACAAATTAACAGTGTTTCAATGTTTATTCTTACATGTTCCCGCCAATAAACAGTGTTTCAATGTTTATTCTTACATGTTCCCGCCAATAAACATTGAAACCCTGTCAATTTGTTCGTAAGAACTTCAGTCCCGTTTTTAACCGTTTTTACGAATAAAATGATCGTATTTTACAATAACATTTTTCTCCATGTAAAGAAGAAAACGTGCATAGGCATCTGAAATAATTCCTGAAATAATTATATATATATATATATATATATATTTTTTTTTTAAAATTGATAAACTAATGTTTAAGACAAGATTTTTTATGCATAGCACAAAGGGACCGGCAATCTGGGGGGTGCGGGTTCGAGTCCCGTCGGCGACATGTATCTTTTCTCGGGAGATTTTTTCAATGTTTCAGTCTAATAATTATTGCTTATAAAAATTATTAAAAGGCTGGTACGTATAAACTTTCATTTATATCCAAAGAAGAAAAATGTAAAAGACCTGTTTCCTGAAATAATTATTAAAATTCTGGTTGATGCTGGTAACCTAAGTAAATAAAAGTAAAGTCAGACTCAAATTACAATTTTTAAACTTTTTATTTGAAAATCCTGTGGGGGATTATTTATATTTCCTAGAATGAGATTATTTTCGTTGTGTGGTAGTTAGTGAAACAGGGTGTATATTTTACATGAAAAAGCTAACTGGAGCAAGGTTTATTTTATCCATTCTTAGAATTAAAAACATCCTCTCAACGCTATCCGTTTCCGGTAGAGAGGCGTTGGCGTCGTTTCCCCGGACGCCGGGCTCGGAAGCGTCGTTATGAAAAGTGTCATGTTTTTCCAACGGCGTAATACGCCGGTAAGACGCTTAATGTTAACACAATATTATTTATGTACACACTGAACACTGACTCCTGAGCTAAATTGAAAACATATTTTGTAATAACATATTAATCACGGTAATTTAAGTTAACATTAATTATTTGAAAAGGGGTGAACATTTGAAAAATCTATGTGTTTCTTGAAATAAAGCATTTCGCTGTTAATGATTCAGAGGGATACAGGTTTATTTATTCAATATCTTAAATGTAAATTAAAAAATCAACCACGCAGCCATCTATGGTCTCAATAAATTGGTATTTATGGTGTATGGAGTTTCTAGGTAAACGCAATACCATTTTCAATTCTCGTCAATATTTCTTTTATAAGTTTTGGGGCTTGTATTGAAAAGTGAAGTAACTTGAGTAAGTATAAACGGAATCAAAAGCTGCATCCCTTATTTCAGCGAGTGTGTTAAAAATTAAGCTAAAAGTAGATATTAATAGGTCATTTAAAACTTTAGAGGTATTTCATTCGAATGAAAGACTTTTATCGAACTAACTTCAAACCCAGTTTAAAGTCTGAGATAGTACGTAGAGACAGGCACCGCCATTAAACATGTAATAACCGCCGCGCCATTCGAAAAGCTCGAGTCTGTTCACCGAGGTTAATATCCTTCGATGAGTTAAATTACTACCAGCTCTGGTCTAGAAACTATAGAACATAAATTATGAAAGAACGAGTATTTTTTACAATATATCTAACGACTTTTGTAGAGGTTCATAATGTAATACGTTTCAATATTCTGCAAACTCGTTCAAGTCTAGAGATTTTCTCTTAAAACAATTCAAGCTCTCATTATGCTTGAATCAAAGCAACTTTAATATACTAAATAATTGTGTTTGCTGAGAATTCTAGTGCCTCAACTTAAAGAGGTTCTTCAATTATTTAGCAGTTTTGGTCCAGAGACTGTACCCATTACCGTTGACTTCTGTTTTTGTGTAAATCTTATTCAAAACATAATTTCAGCAGCAATAAAAGTTTAATGCTACCTCTGAATAATTTGACCTAGAATTGATTTGAGCACAGCTTTGAAACTAATAATAATAAAAAAGAGTAGGATAAGCTTATTATATCTAATTCGGGTTTGGTGAATACACAAGCAAAGTTCAAATACAAGTAATGTACTTACGAATTATTAGTTTATGTAGGTACAGGTTTAAAATTATTTAATGAGCACGATAGAACAGAGAAAATAGAATTATTATGGCTTGTTTTACCTATATTGTAGCAGAGTAAGGTTTACAATCTTGCTAAGAATGTCTCTAAAGTAAGTAAGAGGAGAGAGAAAGAGGCAAGGGAAGCAGAAGTCAGAAGAGGTCAAAGGGCGATGCTGTTAGATGCAACGGTTACCTTCGATTCTGTGGGAGTGTTGTATTCGCTTGAAATAATCTGATCTTGAGTTTCGCATGTTTTTGTTACGCTGCAAGCAATATCAACAATGAAAGAGAGTTGCTTAGGCAATTAAGCGTAGAAAGTTTAACATTACCGATTCACTACACTTTTAAAAATAACTAGTTTCCTTTAGCCTTCAGATGTTAATGATTTTTTTAAACTTGGTTATCGAAAATTTTCCGAGTATGTAATCACTCAATTGAGCTTGAGTACTCCATTAATACATACTAGTAGCCCTGTCAAGAAGATGAATGGGCCCAATTTAATCTACATAGCTGATAAAAAAATATTTGGTGACAAATAACTGATCTCTACTTAATGGCTGTTATGTCATCCTCTTGATGTGACGTAAATCAATTTGATTTGATAATTCAATTTCCAAACTTTTACTATGAATGATTAATGATTTTGTGTGGGAGATTTTTTATAGAACAACACATTAAAATACAACGGGAATCATAAAAAAAATACTGTGTTTCTATGAATAATAAATACACAGGAAACATTATGCGAAATTCGTGCAAGAATAATTGGAGTAGCATATTGAAATAGTTTGGTACAAGCCAGCCAAACATAGGTAGATGTAAGAAATGAATTTTATTTAATAACATACATACGTTTCCGTTCCAGTTTGTGAATTCGATAGATTTATGTTTCCGAAGAAATTTATCGCGTCTGTCGGATATAGGATAAGGAAAAGGGGAATAACTAAACGTGAAGGGCTAAGAAAGGAAACCGAGATTTGTTGTCAACAGGTCTGAGGATATGAACTTTCGACAAACAGGACGTAAATCACTTTATCTACAAACAAAACAGATTTTTATATTTTTCTAAGCGCCGGATCTTCGTTTGAAACATCCGATTGGTATCTGCTTTAGTATTTACCCCATGCCGTAATATATTGAAATCCCGAGGCGAACCAACGAAAGAGGAAATTTAATATGGAGCAAGAAAACAATATTTGATTAATGAAAATATACAAAATGACTACCAAATATTTGTTAAGTTTTCCTGCGATGTCTAGGTTTTTTGACGAACAGTCTAGACTTCAGTGCGTAAATCTCAAACTATAGAATGACCGTTAAATATAGTCTAAAATGAATAATTCTGCCTTTAATAAGCTTAAGTGATTGCCTAAACTGGGTTATTATAAATGAATTAATAGTTGTTAACCTTCGAACGAATATCATTTTTTATTATATTTGATATCAGTTCAACTTGCACGTAACCATCAGTAGTAGCAGTTCTGATTAAAAAACTATAACAGAAGATAATATAATAATGTCTTGCAGATATTTTTATTATTCAAAACTCTCGATAGATCAGAAATAGTACAAGGCCAAGGTTTGCGAGTTATGTAAACTTCCGATTTGAGAAGCGGGATTCTTTCGAAAGAAACATAATTCCTCGCCAGAAGTGTATTTTATAAATAAGAGTTTTAGAGTTAATATCAAAGTTTCAAACGAGAAATAATAACTTGACAGAAGTTTGTTAAAATGCCAGGTTTATTTGTATTTTTCATTTTATATTTATTTACATTTTATTTGAGATAGAGATAAACTTTTAAATGCTTGTTTGTGTGCCTTCAATTGGCTGCTTTCCCGAAGAAAACTGAAGGCATCATAGAAGCTTACATAATATTATAAGGAACCTAAAAAAACTACTTTTAAACAGTCCCCTTTAAAAGGTTGACACTCTCACCCATCAGTGGTCGGCTATCAACAGGGCAAGAAAGGACGTCACTCTACAGTTGTGAACCAGAACACACATATATACATCGTCTCATACATACTCTTCTGTTATTCTGACTCTTGACATTGCTCGACTTAAGTATCTGGTTCACCTTATCATGCCATATCTTCCTCGGACATCCTTGACTTCTTCTACAATTTACATTCCATTCGTCATATATTCCATTTACTCTACATGCCCAAACCATCGACGCATGCTTACTGATTACAATTAGATGTATACTCCAGGATGAACAGTTAGGTTAAATAAGTATTTATCGCGCCTCACGGTCCGACTAAGACAATCATCAGAGATTCCTTATTTTGACATCAAACACAATTTTTTTGAAACAATGCAAATTTTGGTGATTTCTGGTCGGAGACACAGGAGCGCGGAAACTTAAAAAAGCAAATCATTCAACAGTTCACATAAAATAAATTCCATATAATATTATGTGTTGTTACCTGTGGCGGAGAGCGTCTCCTCGAGCAGGCGGCGGCTGGCGTGGCAGGGCGGCAGGCGCGCGCGGCGCAGCGAGGGCGGGGAGGGCGGGGAGCAGGGGGGCCCGCCCGGAGAGGGGCTGCCGCCGCCCCCGCCCACGCGCTCCTCGGCCCCGGCGGAGCGCCGCGATGATGGCTGAAAACCACACACACATTATACATCTTACACTTTTGCACATACTCGTACATATATCTACCATCAACAATATCAACATACATAAATGATGACAACATCGCAAAGCAGGTTAAAAGAGGATTATTATTTTTAATTTTATTGCCGCTGGGCAAACGATTACAATAAAAATTTATGCTGTCAGTTTTTCGTGTACTTAAGAATATTTTAAACATTTCGTCAAAAGAGCCTTACAAAAATTAAACCCTTATCTCTTTACTAAATTTATTATTAAAAATTTGAAGTTTTTTTTGTATTTTAAATATTGAAAAATATACATTTTTATTTTTTTCTTATCTCTTAGTTACAAAACTGGTACACCATTTATATGTTAAATGTACCTTTTATGTATGTCAATTTTTTTTTAATATCGATGCAATTATGTATAATTTTAGAATTATTTATAATTTGTGCATGATGTAAACTATTGTAAACATTAGTTTTTGGTTTGTAACTTATTTGTTTTTCGAAATTTAGAATTTTATAAAAAATCTTCTCAAAGTAATCTAACCACAGTTTGAAAATGGCATTGTAAGCCGAAACAGCCGTGACAATAATAAAATTAAAAAAAAAACTAAAACACCTACAGAACTTAAATAACAACTTTAAAAAAAAATGGATCAAAAAAATTCATAATTAATAATTAAGAACCGGTAAACTAAAATATGAATGAATACAATGTTATTAAAAATACCATAAAATAAATGTTATATCGCAGATCCTTCTTGATCCTATGATGAATTCAACAACAATATGAATTTATATACCTATACAGTACGCATTCACACATTTTAAGAGCAAACTAATCCTCTGCTTTGCATTTAAATTAGAAATAACCTAACAATGGCAAGAGCTATATGGGACAGTGTCCCGACGGGTAATCTGACTTCTGAAAAGGTCCATTCTCCATTCACAGTCACAGTAACACGTGCTGGAGATTAAAGTAAGTGGGATGTATCCGTTCTATTATATTAACGGATAAATGATCGGGTAGGTACTAGATACAGTAGGCAATAGATCGGGTAGGTACTAAATACAGTAAGCAATAGATTGGTGAACGCGACTTGATTAGTCGCAACCTCCGCTGGACCGGAACTTAAAGAGTAATGACAGGGATAAAGTCTGTCTGGCAGAGTCATGGACTGGGTTATTAGACTGATCTTAATTTGAGACCAGACACCAGAACTTTGACCGTTAGCCTTATTCAAAAGCACTATACAGTTTCTGTAGTAATTCTTGGTTTCTATAATTATGCAATAAATCTTGAACAAACCAAAGAAATTGCTTCGGAAAATTTGCAAGCGAAAAGCCCAATAAAATATTTAATCAAATAAAGTAGAGTAGATCGATCATCCAGTTGTTTCAGTCAGACATTTCCGAAAAATACGAAATTTGTTTTGAGTATGCAATTATAATATGTAAAAGTTACCCTCTATCTGTTTTAATTACCGGATTATACATAAACAACACTAAATTCAATTTACGTTTTTCAAATTCAAAACTTAAAGTGAATTAAACAAAAAGTTGATGTTGTTAGGGTCACCAGTGGGATATTTCAAAATGTCAAACTAATGTACTGGACCCTTTTGCATCCCGGTGTTATTTTATAGCATACTTTATATTTAAACACAGACACGTGAAAACCATATTTGATTTTGACTCATTATCTCAAAACTAAAGATGGGTTGATTAAAAAACAATTAACAATTAATGAGAATCAAATTATCTTCAAATATTTGATGAATTGGATATGATTTTAGATTTTCACGGCCAAAATTATTTTTGTTATTTGTTTCTGGGGTGTGTTGGGGTGTTAGAAACGTTGGCTAGAGAAGGAGGTAGCGCAACACGGCATAACATCCCAAAAATCAAATAACAAAAATTTGATTAATTGTTCAAATTTTTTTTAACAACCCGTCCTTAGTATGGAGGTGTCTAACTAATTAAGTGGTGGATCGATATTTATTTATTTATTGTTTCTTTATATGGTACGTATTATTAGTGTTAACATTTCAATTTGTAACCTCGCTAGAAGAAGTCTGTCTTGAGGCTGGGGTTTGGATAGATTTGAATTAAACAATTTATTACTTTGCCAAAATCATGTAGTAACTTCACCCGTAAAGCTGGTAAGCGACAAATATATTAATATTTAATATTAGTGATTTACACACAATATTTACATTTTGTGCATTGTAAAACACGACAAAGTAATAGTTTTATTTCATTTATCAAAAAGTCAATCTGCAAATTTTATATTAAAGAAAAATGGCGAACTTTAGCATTCCGAGAAGGTAGGATCCAAACACCTGCGAAACCCCTTTCAAATTAAATTAACAATTTAAAATTGTTTTATTTTGTTTTCGTGTTTCTTAAAAGATGTCTTAGAAATAAATAAAAAATTGTATAAAGAAAAAAGTATATATTTTAAAACGCATTAGTACATTTATATTAAACGAGGAAAAGCATTACCAGATGCAAAAAAGTCATTTTATTCTTGAAAAATTGCAAATTATCCATGTCGGTGAAAGTAATCTTCCTAATGGCGCAGAACCATTTGCACTTTATTCTAGCATTTGATTTCAGTTCAAATTCGGAAATGATGAAGGAATCCATCTATAAATTCCCCACCACTAGATTCAAGGGGAATAGGGGAGGGGGTGGGAGAGATTTTATTTTCCGACCTATTAAACGCCACAGGGTTTGATTTTCCGAAATGCAAATGGGGCGCTAAAGGGAGCTTTCTTTAGAAATTTATCTATAATAAAAAAAATTATGTTTGTTTGTTCGTACCTTATGCGCGGCCATACCGTTCATACGATTGCGATGAAACTTTGGAATTATGATGTGCGCATACCCGGGATAGTTATAGGGTAGTGAGCTCTGGCCTTAAGAAATTATTTCCTATACTATTCATATGATCGCGATTAAAATTTCATCCGATTGCTATTAATTTTTTTGTGAATATGCCCGTGAATACTTCTATATTTATACTGGTGAGCTATGGCGTTATGAAATTTGCATACAAAAATTAAACAGGTCACGCGAGTTGTTGGAAAAATGGGTGTGTTTTATGGAGTTAGGCGGCAGGGAAAAAAGGCTGGGGATGCGGGAGGGGTAATTAGGGAGGGAAGGGGTCGCGAGAAAGGGGGGAGCGGTAGAGGGGAGGCGGAACGCGGGAAGGGGAAAAGGGAAAGCGGGCGGGGAAGAGGACGTGCGAGGGGAATAGAAAGAGGAGTCGGAAATGGAACCGGGACTCATGGGAAATGACACGAAGGGAGAAACAATTTATTTATTTAAGAGGCATTGTAACGCATGCCGAGTATCAGTTAGTAGCTAGTTAGTGATAAAAAAGCATTCGAAATCATTTCTAGTCGAAATTCAGTATTGGTAAGAACGTTTTTTGTGACATCACAAAATATTCCCATTGCCAATAATTGAGCTTAAAACGCACTGAGAGTATTTTTCTTATCAACAGTCACTAAAAATTGCAAATTTTGTACAAAATCCTGAAAATAAGAGAGAACGGAACATGGAAATTACACATAATAATAATTAATTAATTCAAAACAAAAGAACTTGTAGGTCAACGCGGATATGTTCAGGTGGTTATGTAATTTAATTTATTATAATTAGAATAAAAAAATCTTTTTTTTAATATTCGTTGTTCGTTTAAACGGGACATTATACTCGTATCATTTAATTTTAGAGCAATAAAGGTAAATAATTTTAAATGTGTGCCTAAAGCGAGAAATTTAACAGTTTGGTAACAATTTACTGCTCTATTAAAATACTAAAATGCAATATGATAATGGGGCTATTGTTAACGTTATATTATTTAATATTATACAAATTAATTTGATGTCATGGTTTTGGTCGCGCGGTTTAGTTGTAAATTTCACTGAACAGTAATGTGGTTACGGTAGAATAATAACAATAATTTTAACATTAATATCACATAAAAACACAGGATGAGCCATGTGTTGTAGAGCTTAGGTTCTTTTTCAGAAAATGCAGCTTCAAAACCGAATTCATATGATTATATGTTAAGAAAGGTTGATTTGTCTTACTTTTAAATCACCAATAACCAAATATTTATCATTCTTGTTTGAGAGCCTACTATTAAAAATTTAAATGTTTTTTTAATAGCCCTTAAGTAACCAGATTTATAGTGTGGGTAATTGGAATAAATTCACGAAACTTGTAGATTATATACATAAAAAATGTGATGTAAAATAAGTTTTTTGTCTCATTAATACAATAATATTATTTTATTATGAATTCCATCACTGTAAATAAGCACCCAACTGGCATAAGAAAATAAACAGGTCTCATCTCCGACCTCCTTTATTTGATAAATCATTTTGATATTTATCCAACCCACGCATTTATTTTCTTGCCTCGGGTTCGGACCTCGTGGGAAAATCTTTCGATGTATTACATGCGCTATGAGTAACCGTAGCAAGGGACGTCGCTGATACGACGTCGCGTCGGTGGAGGCGAGCGGCGCGGCGGCGTTGGTAGCCGCTAGGGTAGCAAGCGGCGCTTGTCGCTATCGGCTACCATTATTTGATTTAGTGGACAGTGTGTCTTAAGTGCTTTATTTTAAAGATTTATCTAGTATTTTATAGATAAAAATGCACTTTATTAAAATATTTAATTGAAATAATTACTTGAGTTATGTTAAGAGTTTGCAGCAAATTAGTTTCGGAAACAACCGAGCTATTCTCGGGCGTTATAAAAAATTAAGAACATATTCGGTAATGCCATGAAAACATTTGGGTTGACCAAAAAACACAAACAGAAAAGCTGTGTGAAATTTATCAATTCGAGAGTTTTTATGGCTTCAGACTAACAGAGTTATCGCTTTATTTTATAGTTAATATTATCGTAGAAAAGTTATCGTGAATGCCAAGGTACGTTAATTATCTATAGATAAAGCACCACCTTGATAAATACAAAAACTACTCTGAATTTCTTAAGATGAAAAGATTTTGGTTTTGGAAATCATTTTGCGAAATCTTTCCCAATTTCAAAAGACCGAACTTTACTTCAGCAAAAAATTCTCGAAGGTACCGGGATCAGATGAATGGCCTGGCCTGGTGATTGATGGATAAAAGTTCGAGCCACCGAACAGGTGAACATGGACCAGGTGTATCGGGTATCGCTAAAGGTCATCTGCTGATTCTATCAAAGGGGATGAAAGCGCTCTTTATACCAAAGAACCACCACAGCGTTAATTCGAATCAGGCCAAATTGTTGCCAAAATATGTGCACGTATTAAGTAAATCTAGGTTTTGGAAAAAAATTTAAATAATATGTTGCGTGCTTTGATTAGCGTTTAATTACACACCTATGAAGGTTACTTATAGGCAAATTCTTGGTTACTTTAGGCAAATTCTTATTTTTGTACAACAGGTTTATACCTACAAATGATTATTGTATGCATTAACGAGTTACTTGCTGTTATAATATGTCAAATGGATAGGCTATATGGTTTTTTTTTTATTTTTTAATATTAACTCCACACAGGAGGCCCTGAGGAAAATAATTTCCCTCAGGGCCTATGTCATCTTTGAAGATGCTGTGAGGAGGGTCTTTTTGAGGAGAGGAAGGAGTGAACGTGGGTCTTGAAGAGACCCATGTTATAGGAAGGAGGAAACACAGAGGCCGGCAAATCGTTCCACAGCCGAGCTGTTGAACACAAAAACGAGTCGTAGAAGCGTCCCGTTCTCATGTGACAAATGTCAACTGTGTACATATGTTGGGCGCGCGTTTGGCGTGTTTCCCGACTATGCACCGGTGCCGAGGGGATCAATGACGCTAGATCCTCGGAGCATCTTCCATTGAAATACCGGTAGAACAAGGATAGCATTCCCACCCGACGCCTGTGCTCTAAAGATTGCAATCCGTTTGTTAAGACAGGAGAATCTATCAAGCGGACCGCCCGTTTCTGCACAGAGTCGAGGGTGTTTTTCAGGTACATCGGGGCTCCAGACCAGAGATGGCTGCCAAATTCAACAGTGGGGCGCACTTGCGATTTGTACAGGGTTAGCAGTTGTGTACAATTAAAGAATCTGCGGGCCCTGTACAGTACGCCCAGTTTCTGAGAGGCCAACTTAAGTCTGGCCTCGATGGAGCCCCCGTACCTGAGCTGGTCACTTAGAGTTACACCGAGCATATCGATGGAGGACCTGTTTGGAAGAATGCTACCGTTGAAGGAGACTAGATTATATGTATTTCTACTGTTACTATTGTGAACTTACAATCTTCAGAATATTTTTTAAGAACTATGTATGTAAAAGCCCAATGGGCGTATAAATAAATAAATAAAATAAAAATAAATATTTATCTAACCTCCTTGAATCTCATTTGCAATTCTGAAGATCTGGAATACATTTCTCTTTCTGTCCCCGATAACTTCACCAGAAATTAGCAGTACCTATAGGCGTTTAATTTTTCCAAGAGGCAGGACCAACCTACGAACAATAATGTCTTTCGGGAGAATGTCTACCCTCTTAAAACCACATTTCTTCTAAAAGGTAGACATTTTTCAGTTAATTGCAAAATTATATTTTTTTTTAATTCAAGACTACGTCTCAACTGATCTTATTAAAGTAATGGTTATTGATGTCATATTATGATGAAGAAATCCCTTCAAGCGTTCATTCTGCAGGGAGCAAAGCCCATTATTGTATTACTGGTTTTAAAATTAAATTAAGTGTTTATTATGTATGAATTTAATGAAAATAGAAACTAAAAAGTTCTATTCATTTTACAGTTGGGAAAAGAGAATTTCAACATGAAAATTGTCCTGTTGATGCATTAAGTATAATTAGTTTTATACTTAATGATTAATGACTTCGTAGCCTGCAATAACGCTAAATGAAAAAACGAACGAACCATTTCTCATGCCACCATTGGGCTGGCAATATAAGCGTAACTTTACGACCGCCATAAGCCGAGGAAAGGTACTCGCAGGTTTACTTCTAGTCCGGAAGATATTACTGCAGTGCCAGAGACGCTGAAACAATAAATCTATCCGCCTCTTTCATTAGACCGACGTCTCGTGTATTTAGCGAACAGTCCCACGACGTCGCGGCGCCGCGTTTTGTTTCCGATAAGCTCTTTTCAACGTCTTTTCCTCTTCATCTATCGACCGTCGTATGGGAAAAAAGCACTGCACGCCGTCCTCAAACAAGTATAGACAAGTACAACAAAAATTGAGCTTTTTTCTGTAATATCACATGAAACACACGATGAGGACGATTTGCAGGGTTGATAGTGATATTTATTACCTGTTGATATGAAATTGAGGTAATTTTCAAAGCGATTTATAGGTACATTATCTTTTTAGTCAATAATTTATTGAACTACACCTTTTATAATATGACTTTTTAAAATTATAATCTTTATAACTTTTTTTTATTTTATTTAACATGATTAAGTTGAAAAAACATGTGAAGGTTTTTTAATAAAGAAAAGTCATATTACAATTGAAGCCATAAATTAATTAACTGTTTAAAATTTAATCCTTACTTCATGAACTGAGTAAAAAATGATTTATAAAGAAAAAATTAATTATGAAAAGGTTTACTCAGGAACTTTCTAAGAAAAGCAATTGAACATAAGATGTTGGTGTTGAGTTGGTGTTTCCCAAAAAATAATAACATTACCGAGAAAATGGTTGTAAATCTGTTGAAGATTTTGTAAAAATAGATTTAAACGGGTTCATAAAACTGTCACTCTATCAGACAAAATATTTCAGTTTCCCAAATACTTTAGCGGGAATAGCGAGATCCACATATAACGCTAGGCTTATCTCAGGTGATTGCCAGTTACCAGTATAACTAACACGTGTCACGAGATGGACGACATTCTAAAAGTGAACACATAACCATTAAAGGTACTTTTTATTCACTGTTGTAAAACTAACAGTAAAGGTGCTTCCTACTTTTATCTTTCTTACTACAATTAATTAGTATACTTTTATCTTTCTTACTACAATTAATTAGTATACAATCTGGTGATTAGATATTATTCTGTTCTCTTTATATCTTCAAATTATAATCATTAGTAAAAGCTTTTGAAAGAGAATTTACGAGGATTTAATTTAATAAAATTTGATTAACGATTGAATTATCATAGCAGTAAAATTTTTTAACAATATTTGACGATTATGTTAGGGGGCATACATTAATTACGTGACTAAAAAAAGGGGGGGGGGGGTCCAGTAAAATCTCACCCAATTTCATTAAATTAAATTATTTCACTTCTTTTGAAGTGTCCCATTTTGCCCGCTGAAAAATGGCTATTATGAAAAACATTTATTTCGAGAATAAGAAAAAAATCTCACGTAAATGGGAGGGGGTCCCACTAAGTCTCACTTCATCTCACCAAGGGGGGGAAGGGTCTATTTTTTTTTTAAACAGCTCACGTACCTAATTAATGTATGTCCACTAATATTTGTAGTAGGAATAGAATAAAGAGTGGTAGTAGTAGTAGGTATGTGCCTTTGAGAGATCTTAACGTAAAATGATCTTTCTAGTATAGATTTCTGGGTGTGATATAACACAGACTTTTCTTTTTCACATTCATGTGTGAAATATATCACAAACTTTTACTCTGTTGCATATATTTCTGGGTGATATTTAAACAAACTTTACTCTTTAGCTTAGATTTCTAAGTAATTTTTAACAGAAGACTACATTCCTAATAACGATTACGAAGTTATTTTTAACTCGCAATAATAATAAATGTCGTAGAAAATGTGGCAATTCCCAAAAACAATAGATAAATCCAAAACTTGAGTACAGTAAAGAAACGGAAAAGTCACGAAAACAATAAAATAAACAAAACTCCACTGCACAAAACACCACGCGCCCACGTGGAACCCGTAAATTTAATTTTAGATCACGAACAAAGTCTAATAAAAGAACGTCGTCGTTTCTTCGAGTGCAAAGGCGATTAGGAAAGTTTACAACTATCCAAGCTAAGTTTTTCACAAAACACTGCGATTACCAAATTACAAGATAACATACCTCCTGTGAAAATAACCTGAGTTAAATTAATACTTGATTGTGTCGATATTCGTTAAGTCTTTTTATTCAAATTATCTTACCCATGTTGAGTTTTCAATCAAAGATTGACTCCTGAAGTATCGTCGGCACTCATGCATTTTCATCGATGCACTTTGAACAATTTAATTCGAAAAAATGCACATTATCAATACATAACTTCCACTAGAACTAAAAGAAAAATGTTTCATGAATAAAACTGACAAACTTAGCTAAAAGTTTAGAGGGATGAAACACAGAAAAGTTTTTCCGAACGCTTTCAAAAACAGTTTCGGTTTTAGACTGTTTACCAAAGTACACTCTGCACCTAGAAGCGTCCTCCCTCTGTCCAATTCCCGATAATACTACTTGAATCAATACCCGCGATTAAATTTAGACCTGATACCGGCTGGGGTTAATGAATGAACAATTTTCTTTCCGCCCAACTTCACAAGCAGCTTTCTCCCGACTTCACAGCGGTGCGGAGTTGGTCCAATTTCCCACCGGGAGGAAAAGAGCACCTGTCGGATCGGGGACTACCGCTTTCCAGAGACACTGAACGTCCACTGACGTGACAAATCACTAAAAAATATGGCTAACCTTTTTACAGGATCATCACAAAAAATATGATAAAACAGCTGCCCGAAAAAGTTATTTTTCAACGGTAAAAGGTGCTATCAATTTCACTCTATTCACCTTGGGTGAAATATAAAAAGAACGTTGCGAATATCCACGGAGCAATTGCCCTTCTTTATAACGAGAAATATTTCGCATGTTCATGTATTTACAGAGAGACCTGGGTTGGGCTAATTCATGTGGTGAGAGTACGTTCGAAGGGGGTTGAAATATGTGGGCAACGGGGAACGGTGAGTCGTTAATACGAGTCTGACTCATAAATTCAACCAAATCTAAACGAAAAGGGAAAAAGCTCGCTTACAGAAAACGATTTAACATTCTGTAATCGCTTTCGACTGTGAATTTTAATAAAATATACTGAATATCGAGCGCGCAGTTATCGAGTTTTGTTTATCAAAGTTCACCCTCTTTTCTTTTCTTTTAAGCAACCGTGCAAAAAAAGTTGATCAAATAGAAGGAAGAAGAGTTTTTACGGTGACCCGATGTTTGGAATTCCAGGGAGGGTGAGCAATCAGACCACCCCATAATATGCCTGGTTAGCAACATACAGTCACCCATGGGCATGTGGAGCCGCTGGAGGTGACACCTATCTTATGTTAATATAAAGCCCACATAGCCGACACCAACAGACAGAGCCACTAGCAATATGAGCCTGCGCCCTGTGTATACGTATGTGTAATGTTCGGGATTGGGAATGTTTTTCAGGTCCTCCAGAATGGCTTAGTCCAAATTGCCCATTCGGCAAGCCGCCGCCGGGAATAGGCGAATAAAAAAGGGTTTAGGAATTCATGCTCGATTGACTTCACTTTTGATTGATGCTTTATTATTTATTTTGTACCGAACGCACGGGGTCGGCAATTTCTGCCGCAATATAAAAGGGTGTAGAATTATTGGTCGGTTAAGTAAAATTAGGGGAAATCATCTGATAAACAATCAAACGCAAACAACACAATGAAAAAAGCTTTTGATGATAACGGAATCAGGGCCATAATCTACTGTCAAAAGCTTATAATGTGCTTGCTGTCTGGTGTTCGTACTTACAAATTAAATCGATATATAAATAAGTATGCATTTAATTGTAGAGGGATATTCAATGAAATCCTTTTTATGTGTTATATTTATATATGATTAATAATCAAAAATACTAATTTCGGTTGTGTGTGCGTCCGTAACTCCGGATCAATAACTAAAAAAATTTCAAAATCGGAATTGATTGAATTGAAGAATTCAAACAACCGATAAAGTCTACCCATTATATGAAGATTTTAACACAACATTATTTCAATTGTACTTTTTAATTACAATTGAAACTACGTCTGTCTCGACACAGGTTTACCCTAGTGAGACAGGCATTGAAAAAAATAACATGTAATTATAATATATGTATAGATTAAATAATAAAAAAAAATTAAAAAAATTTGGAACTGATGTGTCAAGAATTCAGTCAGTACAATGATTTTCACAGGTCTGCACTAGTTCGTCACTAATAATGACAAAATATTTAATTGATTAAAGAAAATTACGTTTTCTTTCAATTCACAATATTTTAGATATTATGACATCTGTTTCGTCTTCCGAAAGCATTGTTAAACCGTTGTTCTTCGCGTCGGACTATTTCTGAATCACTTATCATAAATGAATATCTTGTTTTGCAAGAAGATAATTTTTCAGCTGCCAAAGCTGGAGGAGCTTTTAGACTAACTTTCTTCTACTCAGCAGCTGGTGTCGATGTATTTTACGATTTAAATTAAAAGCAAAAAAATGTTTTGGCCCCGGCCAATGCTGCCAGCATACTGCCCGTACTTCCAGTACTGCCCCAGCCACGCTTGTTTAGAGGGCTCTGATTGGCTGTGCGGCTCAACTACAACGCATCCACCTGCGGGTTCACGGTTCGTTCGACTCCCGGCGAGTCTCTGCCTTCCCTGGGCCGTGTCGGCGGATGTTCGCTTCCACCTTTGCTTGATATTTAGCAAACAAAAGCCAGGTAACCAGACCAAATTTTAAGGAAATACAAGAAGTTTGTGTCGCGGTCTGTTGAACTCTTTTGACAAGATAATAGCTCTTTTTTGTTAAGCCACCGACAATTACTTAAGTGGAAAAAAACACAAAATGCTAACTTTAAGAGTTTAATGAGTTTCTCTATCTACCTAATGACGCGTAGCATGATAACTATGTATTTTAATTTTTACAACTTTGATAAAATAATGACAAGTAAAATATTTTATTTAATTTCTAAATTAATAAATAAATAAATAATTTAATTTTAAAAAGTATTCTATATTGGTAGAAAGCAGTCACTTTGTGGTTTGAATTATTAATGAAAAAATAAATATACTTTGTTTATAACCACGAAATATATTTAATTTATTACCACCAATCGTTTGCGCTTAACACAAGCATCATCAGGGTAAAAAATTAAATTACTTTATTTATTTTCATTGTAACATTCTCCAGCAGTTCAAATAACCTAATTCCTTAATATTTAAAAAATACCACTGATTCCAGAAAGATAAATCAACAAATATTAAAAATAAATAAAAACATGCACAATTATTTTCGACGCAATAAGATGCATATTTCCGTAGAGATACTTGCAATTTATTTTCTCTGAACTTTTTTTTTTTCAAAGAAAGACACATTCCCGGGTTACGAATAACCCAACATTTGAAAATCTCCTACCTGAATGTATATATATATATATTAAAATCATACTTTTATATATATATTTAAATCATACTAATCATACATTTGAAAATCTTATGTATATACAACATTTGAAAATCTCCTACCTGAATGTATATATATATATATATATATATATGTTATGATTAAGGTTTTCACGGGTGTAAGATGTAGAATAATTTTCTCGGTTTACCCGAGTAAACAGTGAGATCTGTCCGAAACGTCAGGAGTTAAAAAGTCCTTTTAAGGACTACGTTACGCGGGTAAACCGAGAAAATTATTCTACATATATATAACGTTGTGTAATAAATGTATGTATAAAGCTTCAACTATAGTCCACGTGTGTACATACTATATCAAAACCAAATTTGAAGGCCGGATGTTTTGTTCGATGAAACTTTTAATTGAAAGTTTATGTACGATAAGATAACATAATCAAACAAAGCTGTATACATTCATAAATTACGTTAACGTTTTAAACATTCATTAATTAAAAAGTAAACTGTTTCATTTTCCAATAAAATACATTGAAATAGAGCTATGCCCAACCCTAGTAATTAATATTTCACAAAAAAATTATATCTGGTTAGTCAGTATGTATTGGGAAAGCACAACAAAGTGGACTTTAAACAGTTTGAGTAATAGAATTTTATTATTATATCAAAATCACAAGTGAATGCGGGTACTTCCAATGAATTAAAGAATTATTTAAATGTGAAGGACGTGGGTTTTTAAATTTGCGATGGTAGTAGGATCATGAGATTAATAGAAGTAAAAAGCTAATAGTAGCTGTAATAATGATGATGTATGTGTTTGGAAAGACCTTGTATTGTTAATAATTTTATAGGCATATCGGTCAAGCGAGAAGGTAAACGGACTGTTCGTAGTGATGATTCATTATTCGAAGACAAAACTGGTTAGTAGCTCAGAAGCGTAACATATTAATATGCAGCTCGAATTAACATTTAGTTTTACTTAATTCATGAGTAATATTATGTACCTAGTCTATATTTCGATGTTCTGATAAACTGGCTTTATTTAACAACACGGCTTTGCCCGAGATTTGTAAAATATAAAACAAACAATGTTGCAGATTTTTTTGTTATTGAAAGTTTCATAATACATATATATAAATATATCTCTCGATGGGAATGATTTAGAGAGCTAAACATATTTGCATTCAACTAACAATTCTAGACAGACCAACCTTTATAAATTTCATGACACTAGAACTCATCGTTAGTGTGCGTTTATTGAGACAAACATATGAATCTTGCTCGGTGTGACCAAATGGTGACCTATGTCAAAATGTCTCAACGCCGAACATTTAGCTTCCTTGTGAACTTAGCTTCAGATGTAGATCAAAGGAAGGATAAAAAGCATCTAACTCAACACATAGAACCATTATAACTCCCACAAAGAACATTACACAATAATAAATAAACAAAGAAAACATACAACAAACATGCTTACACGCTATTTGACTCCGATGAATTCAACCTATACTTGAGCTGATGTTACCTTTGACATTTTATACCTTTCCTTTCAGTCATTACAATACATTATATTGAATACCGTTACTAATGAACTAATGAGGGTTCACAAATGTTTCACCATACTCAGTCAGAATTATCTTAATGTCTCAAGCAATTGCAAAGCATTACTAACTTGAGTGGGCATTCTGAATCCATCCATCAGCCATGATAGTTCATTACCGCGGTGTGCATTTTTCCACATTAAATGAGTTGAATAAAATAATGCCCTAATTTGGTAATGTTCATTACTCTAATTTAATTTCGAATAACACCGCGATACGAATCAGTTCAGACAGGCACAATGCTCCGAGTTTTACACGAGCGAACAACGACTCTATTATTAACAGAATGTTGGTTCGACAAACAGCAGATTACAGATTGCCCAGGTGTTTTTTTTTCAACACTTTGAATCGACCAACACATTGTTGACTAATGCATTCCCGGTATTTTATTATTTACTTCTCACAAGAATTTAGTTTATCCATTATTATAATTTAACAATAAGAATATTTGGATATTTTTTATAGCCCTATTTTTGTGAAACGTCACTACATATTGCTTTGCAAAGCAAAATGATAACCTGATAACAGTGATAAGTGATAACTAATATTAACAAGTTATCTAAAAAACTTTTTTGAAGTAAAACTTTTGAAGAAAAACTTCTTTAGTCTTCTTCTTTAATCGAGAAAGACTGGTTGAGATAGGTCTTTTAACCTCTCCAGCTGGACTCTCTCGACCCATCCCTTTCACTTGGAGGGACGGATTCATAAGTCCGTCACTCCTGGACACACTGATTCCTAGATTCCTACCCACCCTTTATACATTTTTCCTTCCAAGAACTTTCTCTCCCTCATCGTGTCACAAAAATTCTTGGTCACAGAATTTCTTCATTTTTTCCTAATGCAATTACTAAGGAACTTCGTTTCATATTTTTATTCTGTTAAAGTATTCATTTGTGCATTAAGAAAAATCTGACCTTATTTTGTAACCTCATTCTAAGATTACGTTTATCCTGCCACAGTGAAATGAATCATTGTTCCTTGAAAGTATCGTCTCTATGTCTTACCGATGCAGTAGTTTTAAATTGTGATAAATGCTATGTAAAATTTAAAACATGTTTATTAGTAAGACTCTAAGTATTTATTCCAGTCCACCGTAATCAAGATAACATCGTTAATCGTGTGTCTGATTATTTCCTGCGTGAAGCTGGCTTTACCTAGAATTGTGTGGAATAAGCCCGCGGGAGTGCTACTGGCTAAAAGCAAGTGTTTGTGTTTATTGGAGCGTGAATTTCAATAGATTCAGAGAAGCGACGCGAAATTATTAACGTGGAGGTAATTTTTATTAAATTTTCCCGTCGGACTGGCTTACACGTGTGTACTTACAAAAATTAAATACATAAATATGTTTCTTCAATTTTTGCAAAATTACTTTGTGGCATCATTTTAATTAAATGAAACAAATTACTTTGTGAAAACCAATATAATCGCAGGTTAAAATGTTATTATCCTGACGAAGAAACCATCGGTTTTGAAACACGAAGATATATACATAGATATTATATGTGAGTATAGTGGTATACACAAAGTAATTTGTTTCATTTAATACATAAATATGTACTCTTCAATCTGAATGATTTAGATTACTTGTTATATGTTCGCGAAAACTCCAAAAAGATCGAGATTCGTCGAGATTACAAGTTGCTTTGTTTACTTTATCGTAAGGTTTACAATTAATATTTAACTGAACCAGACGTCCGTACTATAGGAAGTTCTAAGTTATTCCGAAGCTGGAGATCCAAACACTGTGGGAGCCTAGCTGTATATCGTGTATCATCGGCTATTTCCGTAACCATTCGTGCATTAGACACGAACGACGATAGTCAACACTCTTCTAAGGTACTACTTAACTTACATCTATTGAGACACCTCAAAACCACATATAATATCTATACTAACTAATCTACATTTAGCGTCTGTTGAAACTACATGTATAGTCCTATATACGACAACATAATACGCAAAGATAATAAAAAATCTGGTTATATTTTATAATATTCTAGAACTGTTAGGATTTGGTAATAGGCTAATTAATACCTCTATTAGGCAGGCTAATTAATACCTCTGTGTGAAAGTAGTAGGTACCAAGTAATTACAATAAAAATATAAATATTAAATCACCTACCATGAGTTTATAGATTTTGCGATCGGGTAGGCTGTTTCCAAATCCCGACAACTCACGAAAACTGTCTTAAAGTTAGGAGTAAAACATTGAAGAAACTAACTTTTTGTGGGTTTAGAGATTTTCAAATTGTACTTTCTAAACAAATTTATTAGTTCTTATAGAATTTGTTCAAGGTTAATCATAAGATTGAAAGATATTTGCCAAAGCTCAAGGACATTATTATTTCGAGTTGCCGATGAAATTTAACTGGTAATTTTCTTATCAATTTACATTTATTATCTCAAATCGCTCAAAAGACTGAGGAATGACAAAGAAAATGAATGAATAATTTCTCCTCCCACATTGTTCCAGGAAATCTTTACTTTTCCTTCAGTTCCTCGGGAAAGTTTCTCCCCGAGAAGAAAATTTCAGATTGAAAATAAGGCTTTTCCTTAGATGGTACTTATCACCAACGAGGAAGAGGAGTTTGAAACTTTTCTTGAACGCGAATTGGTTTTATACTCTGTTAACAAATTACTGATAAAATAATTGAGCAGTTGATGAAGCTCTCGCTACTCTTATAAGACATGATGAATTGAACATAAGTAAAGTTGTTAAGTATACATAGGTAAAATCAATTCAAAAGCTTTGTTTTGACTGATATAATGCTTTATGAAAGACTAATGACAGTAAATTTTGGAAAAAACACATAATACCTACAGGTAAACTGCTATTCACGTATTTCTAAAGATTGATGCGAACTGTATAGCGATGAGAAAAGATTCACATATTTAGGACGATAACATAACGTCTAAATAAATAAATTAACGTCTGGTAACATTTTCAATAGGGCTGATAATAGATGGCGGTAATGTTTAAATTCCCGCTTAACACTTGCTGCTTGTTTTTATTTATGCAAGTAAAAAAACATTGCCAAAAAGTGTGTTTTTGTCGTATTGCAAAGTTTAGGCACAAAAATTTAAATGTTTTACGATTATTTTTTAAATAACATAATTTACCATATTGTACAATAAAACTATAAACGATAATGGGTTCGTAAGTAGAAGATTTTTAACTTTTAAGCAGTTTTTATAGCTTTATATAGCTGATACTTTAAAAAAAATTGCACGATTATTTCCATGGTCAAAATGTGTTCTACTCGCAGTATTTAATTGAAGCATCTATAATATTTCTAAGCGATCAAATATTCAAACAAAAAACACACGATTTTGCATTATTCCGCAGGACTTCTTAAGTGTTATTCTGTCGACATTAGTAAAAATACAGTATCCTCCTTGATATTGTCAAGGTACTGTGGTTCGACAATATGTGTGCTACTCGCTGTATTTAGTTAAACAACCTAAAATATATATCTAAGCAATCCAATTTTCATACCAAAATATATGATTTTGCATTACTTCGTAGTGACGCCTTAAGGTAAACCGTCATTTCTGAAATAGACAAAGACGATCTGCACATAAGAATAAGCCCAGTGTTGTGTTATGTTATGTTTCCTCGCAATCTAGCTTTATTGAATGCACGTTCAAAGTTCAGGTATGGAGGTTTTCTTGTATCATTCCGATACAAAGCAGCGAGAATGAGCACCGTGAACAATTTTATCTAATTCACTAGGAATCTAAGGTCATCTTCACACATGAGCGGTTCAACGGACGGACACGCGGGTCGGGTTCATTTATCCGCAAAAGATTACGCTCTTTCAAACGTCTCCGCTTGGTTGCATTTATTTTTTCTTCTACGTTTTACAGCACTTACATTGTTACGTCTTCCGCGACGGAAGCTTTGTTACCTTTCACGGAAGAAAGGTATTTGTAACTGGCTCAGATTTAATTCAAGCCTCCCTGCCAACGGAACTCTACTCACTGATGTGTAGAACTGATATTTTATTCGCAGTCTCAAGTCAAACAGAAAATAGCAATGAGTCATGAAATATTTAAATCCAATCGGATACAGTGTAATAAAAATGATAAAAAACAACAATTTCACGGAATGCAGGCGCGTCCAGTACTCTCAGTTCGCAGTGCATTGAGGAGCATCTGGAAATTGAGTTAAATGAGGTGTGAAAGTAGAAAAAGAAAATATTTTACTGTAACACTTTTATAGACTTTTGTTAGTGATTAGATTACAGCAGGTACATTCCTGTGATTATTAAATAACATGAAATAATAAACCGATCAAGTAATGCAAGTAACTGACGTGAAAATATGACATTTGAAAAGTTCAATGGATTACCTATAATGTAAAATACTCAAGAATACACCCTGAGTAATAAACGTAATTATTATAATGTATTCTTGTAAAAAGCAATCACTTTGTGGTTTGACATTTGAAATAAAACAATGAATTTGTATAAACCATGAATGTATTGAAACATTTGTGGGTTATACCTTTGTATCTTTATCAATGGTATTATGCAGCGCCTCTGAGGTGATTTTGAGCAAAGGCGACGCTTTTCAAAGTACAAATCATAAGTGTCATTATCGAGATCACAAAGTTTTATTTCACGGATAAAATGCAATGTTTTTAACAATAATCTTCAGCATCTTGCTAATAAAATTAATTTAAAAATCTGTAATGCTAAAATAACAGAGGTTAAGCAGGTACCTACTCAAAATATTTTCTAGAGAGAGATACAAATTCGTGACAAGTTTCCCACGAGTGATCTCAATTCCCGTGTTTTAAATGCTACTTAATCACGCGTCGAACAAGATATCTGGCTTTAAATTAAGGGTTGAATTCCCGCCAACCCTCCCCTTATCGAAACCCGGCGGCGTCAGTTGTTTCCGCCGCAGAACTGTTTGCTACTGGTGACTTCCTGTCTGAACGCCATCTGCCGGCTCCAGATCTATATTAGGCAGGTGCCTACTGCCTACCCACAAAACCAAATGACGGCCAAACAATGAAAATAATAATCTGATGGTTAATAGTTAAAAAGCTGGAGGGATTCAGGTAAAAATGGTAAATATTTTTTTATATAATAATTGTGTAGGCGCAAAGGCATTTATAAAAATAGGGGTTTAGGGGGGTAAACCCCCATTAAATCGGCCTCATTATTGCGTAGAATGAAAACAGAATAGTGGTTGTACATTACATTCGTGAAAAATACGACAACATTATTTGCACCATCTCTTTTATCAATGAGATGTAAATAATAAATTGTGACAAGTAGAAGCACCAAAAAACTTTCTAATGAATTTCCCCCCCCCCCCTCCCTCCCAGGATTGAACCCCCCCCCCCCTTAGGGTGGAACCCCCCATGTAAATAGCTACGCTTTTGTGTAGAAGTTTTTCTTTTACGCACGAGTAGAATAACTAATTAAAAAAACAATCATTACCAGGCTTGTTTTACCTCCACAAACACGAAGGTACGCTGTCCAATCACTTACCCAACAAGTTAATAATGACTAATGACCGTTTCCAAGGTGACACTGACCTGTAACAAATGAAAAGAGTTACATTAGTTCCATTTGACAATTGCTAAGATGTATGCCATTTTATAAAAATTTGGAATTGTCAATATTACAGAGGGAACATTCATACGATAGTGTAAAATAAGAGCAACCTCTATGTTGATAATCATACATTCACAAACATACATATTACCTACCAATGAAAATCGGGCCGATCATTCTAAACATTTCAATTGGTTACTCGTTCAATCGTGAAATTAATACATAAAAATATCAAAATCTTTTGAAGCTCACTCGCTATGTGCACCTGCGTAAGGTATTATGGAAGTTATTCCATGCTCGACAAATATAATATATTTTCTATTGAACGTTGAACCTATCTAACAAAAGCTGAAAGAAAAAGTCTATTTCTTCGTTGAACAACTTGCCAAAGATAATATATATTATGTGAAAAACTTTGAAGTAGATCTCATAAGTAGTAAACTCGTAAAAAAAACAGCGAAAAATATAAAATGTATTTATTTTGGTTTCGGGTCTTCCTAGACGACTTGTCGCCTCACGACTTTTCCAAATTATATGAATTAAAACAAGAAAGAAGCTATTTATTCAACTCTTTCCAACTGAACGTGACGCCGCTTGAATGAAAGGGATGAGCAGAGGATTACTCGCGTCTTTAGAACTATTTCCAACCGAATGTAGCTTGATGTTCTGAGGCAGGTGTGACACCAAAATAATCTCCTGATACAGACGAGATCAATTAATTTTAAAGCTTTGGTGATATTGTCAAACGGCACGAATAAAGTGAACAGATCTGTTATTTTAAAGCTCAACATCTAAAAACCTTTCCATAAGTTTATTAAAATTGCCTATTTTGTATTGCTTGTTATAAAGCAATGAATGTCACCTCTTTTCTTAATTCTTAACGTATCCAAGCATCGTAATCATTTTATAATGAATGTTATGTGTTTATAACACTAAAAACCATTCAAGATTAACAGTAAATACATGTTGATAAAAATAATATGAAAATGAAATTAATGAGTATCCCGGGGAATAGATCCATTTGCGATAATAAAATTGACACAATTTCCCTATGGAAATTAGGAAATTAAATACATATTATTCCCGCACGTTTTTGAGATCACCTCAATCATTACGCTTGGCAATCAGTCAAAGATTAGACTTTACAATGTATTGGCTTTCTTTTAACGGAAGCTAAAGATATGTGGTATGTTATAAGTTCTTAGGAAACGGTTTATATCCATAAAAACGTTAAGGTTTATTATGTACTTTTCAGTGGACCGGTAGAAAGAAGGGGCTATTCAGTAACTACAAAAAAATCAATTTTAAACCTGTCGGCTCCCTTGGCCTTAGGTTATAATTTACACCGATTGTTATAAAAGTTAGCTATCTTATTTTCCATTAAAGTGGGTTGAAATTTGGGTCAGAACAACGAAATTATGTAACACTTTGAATTAGCATAATAGGCAATACAATAGTACGACGACAGGTGAACGTAGTTGGGCGCCGCCATCTAATCATAAAAGAGGTTCGAAACGCGACACTTGCCGCATGCCGGTGTACCACATGGTTCTGCCCGCTGCCTCCATTAGCGCGAACCCAATACCTACGCCTTAAAAACTAAAACAAAAAACACCCATACCCTTTCAGAAATACCTTTCCTGCGTAATATCACGAGCTAAACTTACAGATGGACGGTTCCACTTCAAATGAAATTCAAGAAAAGCCATTAGTGCGCGGGCTCAGGTGAAACAGCATATTAGATGACATCTTTTTTATCGTCCTTTCAGTGATATGAAAAGAAATAACGGAATGAAAACTGTTAATTCGAACCGGCCCAAGTATGATTATCTAGTAATTGTTATTACTCGTGATAATGTGTTGTCATATTTTTAGAGAATACGTACACCAGAATAAAACAATAAAATATAGCAGAAAATCATTAATCCACTTTAGCGATGATTCACCGCCTTGAATGGCGTGGATATATGATATTAAAGCGGTTATCAATAATTGTATGCACCTAAGGAAAAAAAAAATACACCAAACACCAGGCATAACAAAAAATAGGATACGATACTTTGGATAAAATAAGGCGAAACCAATATTGCACCTGCCGACAGCTGTAACTATTCTACGGGTGCACGCAAAAGAGGTAGATCCATATTTAATTAAAACATGATATGAGGCACTACGAAAAGGAATTGAATTAGGAAATAGTAATTAGTTGACGACAAATAAAAACTTTAAGAGTCGGTGCAAAAAGTATGCCTTGAATGAAACGAAAAATAAATATATTAATTCCTCACGCATACCATATTCTCTTCAACTTCATAAATACCACAAATCAATCATTATTACTCCCCTGCAGACAGACAATAATATTACATGAACTTCAGCCTTCTAGTTGATGTCTTGGCAAGAGTCGCTATTTGTGTAACTTTTGGAGCGGTTACATAAATAGGTTGACTCGATTTTGTAACCAAAATGCGTTTCATTGTTGTTGAAGAGAGGCAAAGCTCGCTTGGCTCGGGTTACATAAACTGAGAATGGGCTCGAACCAGATCCCCGACCGCTGGAAATATGGATATTCAGGACTTTGTGGTTTTACATTTAGCCTTTCAGAACCCGGCGCGTTTTGATACTTTTGGATTAGAACAAAAAGTAGGCCGTGCAACTTATAACAAAGGGTTTGTACGAAAACAAAACATACGTAGCAAAAGTAATGCACGGAAATTTAATGTTGGTAAAAGTGGTAAGGGTTGCTGTTTTTTTACCAGCTTAAAACGATTAGCTAGGCGTATGTGAAAATACTCCATGAACTCATGTCCATATCCATTTCAGACGAATCCTCACACCGCGTCGTAGGAATAAGAGCTAAACGACAAATAAATAATAAACAAAATTGTTGTCTAAAACTTATTATTTTGGGATTTTCTATCTTTACGATTTTATCTAATCTAATAAGACTTTATTTTATTTTTATCATCATCAATAATTTATTTCGGTTGTATTTCTATCTGTAACTCTGGTTAAATTAACTTTAGAACTAGGATTTGCTTTGAATTTATGTGTCTTATTCTAAAATGTTGGTTTTATTTTATTTCTGTAACAAAAGGTTGTATTTCTATCTGTATCTCTGGTTGAATTAACGTTAAAACTCGGGCATACTTTGAATTTAAGTGTCATTTTCAAAATTGTAACTGAATATATAATAAAGCTACACATATCTAAAATATAATATTATTTTACTAGATTTCTTTTGAATAAATTTCTTTATTACTTTTTGGTAGAAACATAAAGTACCTCCCTATATATAATCTGCATACTTCACCCGCCATAACACAAGGACATCCCTAGCATGGCGGGCGAAATAACACAATATCTATACTATGTATAAAATTCTTTTAATAAATAAATAAAAATACTAATTTCAGTAGTAGGTGGGTGAAATTCCTGAATATTCCTGCGTGAAATTATTCACGTTGAATGAACTCAAATTTGCATTAAATTTTTCAAATTTGATAAAAACTGTCTTATCTTTTAAGTTGGACCAAATTACACGCAGAAAGCCAAATTTCATCAAAATCAGTTAAGTAGTTTCAGAGTTTACCTTGGACTAACATCGTGAGGCGAAATTTTTATATTTAAAGATTTTAACAGATATTAATTTTAATTGTCTTTTTCAAAATAATAAAAATCTTTGGCTCTCATATTTCTGTTAAATAAATCGATGTTATTTTCTAACGCTTCCATAAAGCAATTATATCTAAATGCCTATTAGACGGGTGTCACGCGAATTAATAAAATTCGTGAGCTTGAAGAAATGCGGTTATAACGGATTAATAAAATATATTTTAAACTGCATGTTTTGTTACTTTAAGTTCACGTGTTTTAAAAGAAATAATTGCAAGCCTAACGACCAACCCATTATTGTTAAGTGCAGGTCAAACATGCAATAACAACTAATGCAACTACTTTTACGTCTTTGCCGAGGCGAACCATTTTCTGGAGATTAAAAAATAATAAATGAGACCATTCCCACATTACGGACATGGCCAAAATAACGGAATTTTAAAAAGATTGTTAATTTTTTTTGTTAGCCGAGGATTGACAACATCTTTTTCTTCATCTATATCCTTTCTAAATTAATATCATAATATAATATTATTTCAAATCAAATTTCAACGCATGGTCACCCTGCATGTTTACATTGTAATATATTTTATAGTAAACCAATGTTATTTCGTGTTATTTTTATTAATTTATAAAATTATTAACCTCCACACAAGCTAGTGGGTTTAAAAAATGAATTGTAAACAATAATACCTACCATGTAAAGTATAAACAAGTAATAAATAAATAATTAACATATCTCAAATAAGGATATAAAGAACATGAAACCAGGTAAAATGACAAAAAAATTGTAGACAATATCCTGCTTACCAAACTTGAGACAACAAGACAAAATACCACTAGAAAAAAAACTAGGCAAATCCTGTAATAAATATAAAAATAAAGAATTAAGAAATTAAAAGAACGAGACCCAACTCTCAACCGTCTGGAGCCAGTGAGAGTCTTATGGCATCCCCAATGGATTAATTGAATTAATTAATGAAATTAATCAAATAAAATTTACTTGCGCCCACCCAGATTTGAACTACGACATCCGGATTCGTATTCGAGAATTATACGCTAGCAATTATACCCCTCGACAACAAAGGGCCGTCAGAAAGAATAAGGCTAAATAAGAAAATTATTAAAAACAATTAAAAAGCAAGGGGTAATGTAATATTATGATGAATCGAATGTACGCCAATATATCTAATCAGCTGCACTTATATCAACGGAATCGTTGCAAAAATTGGATGCATCTATGCCACTTTTTCAGGAATCTTACCAGTAGCACTCAAGCCGATTGACTATCTGTTATAGGTAAATTGAGGTCGGTCTTTATTCGGACTGATCGATGAGTTTAAAAAATCTAAATTATAGACCCAACTCAATGTACGACGAACACTAACTTCTTATCTTTTTGGCTCATTTAGTAACTCAGAGCAAGTTTCGATATCCTTCCTTTTCTACAGGTATACATTTTTGAGATACGGTTACATCCGTATCATTATCTGATTTTTCTCATTCAGATTTTCGATTAAGTTTCGCTAATATTATCTTCATTAATTAAAATATGTATTACCATTTATTATTTCGCATACTGGCATTATACCTAGCTCTCTCATCCAAAATGTAGATCTGAGAAAGAATTTATACATAAAAATGCAAAAATCAGTCATTTAAAAATACATGTAGGATTACGAAAGATTTTTTAAAAATTTATATTGAGGGATCAGTAGGATTTATCGGTCCAGTTAGGAGTTCTACCGAGCCGAACCCTCTGATATGAAAATATCTGGAGTCGGTGAATTATTTTCTCATTTGGTCTCTGGTGGGTTGACAAGTTGTTCTTGTATTGTTTTGTATTTATTATACTTAAATAGTACAATTCCAAAGCATGGATTGACTAGATGATCATTTGTGGAAAAGTGTGTGGAAGGGTTTAGTTTTTCCTGTGGGGAAGATTTTACCCGGACATAAAGTCGTAAGAACATTAAAAAAAGAAGTTTAACTCATTAAGTTAAAATTTTAGAGTTTATTGCATCTTGTTTAGTTAATTAAAATTTATAAAAAAAACACCGATAACATCTATGCCGATGAAAATGGATGCATCTGTGCCATTTTTACTGGAAAAAAATCGGCTGCACGAATAATTACAGCAAGAAAACACGTCTCGTAAAACTGAAGCCGCCATTACACGCCATAAACGTATTCAGGCTATTCCGTTTGTGTTTGCCCATCCGACCGTGCTAGGAAAGAAGTGGCCGTTTTAATTATACACAGAATAGTCTCACATTATTTGTTGGGGAGTTTACAAAGGACCGGCCCGAATAAAGGCGGCCGAATGCTATAAAATGTAAAGAAAAATCCGACGCGGAAGCGAAATACGATGAGGTTTTGCTAACCGAGATGTTATAATTTTGTATGGAAGCTGTCATACAACTTCCACAAAAGAAGTAATAATACTTACTGCTTTTGTTATTGAAGTTTTCTACCAAATAAAGTATAAACACAAGGTATACAGCGGATCATTATAAAAAGATAAAAACCTGTCATTAAGAAATTGTCATATTTTTGGTAACATTCACTGAAAACTCAGTATCACGACAAACGTTTTGTGGGATTAAATTTGATATCTCTATTCGGGGGATGTTGCGAAAATGAATTGAGTGGGAGAGAAGAAAAAAGGGGGAAAGAGGAAGGTAAGGAAGTAGTGCTAACTCGTAATGTTAAACAATTATAATTAGTCATTTTTAATAATTATGCAAACCAAGTTTAGCTTGAGTTACCCAATTTACTAGATTTCATGAATTAATTATTTTACATGCGTTGACGTACTTAGATACTACTTTAAATAATTGAATGGTGGAGATGCGGAGGTAATACATTCAATCAGTCAAAAAACAACATAATTTACAGCATTAGCATTACTTGGAGCATTATTTATAACTATAAAGCAGATACATAACGTAATCTATAAGAGGCCATATTACAGTGATACGTGAATAAAATAGCAAAAAGCATAAACGGTAAAAATTTAGAGGAAGTAAATTCCATAGTTTTAAGAGTAAATAAGTATTTAACATCAGCATTAGATCAAAACGATTATATAAAGAAATATTAGAATAAGTAAAAATTCATCAGGGATTGATTGATCATTTCAAGGAGATTTTAAAGTTAGTTTATTTAATTAATGATTTATGTATTAAAAACATACTTTCTTTCTTTATATCTTAGTCCTTTTTTATTTATTATATTTCAAATCAAATTTCAACACATGGTCACCCTGCATGTTAACATTATAATGTATAAGCTTCCTTCATCTTGATAGGTACCCATTATCTGCAAGAAACAATAATGTAACAATATTGTTCTTTCAATACCTGTATTATATTGTGTTATTTTTATTAGTTTATAAAATTATTAACTTCAACACAGGCTTCTCTTTGAAGTTAAAAATTGAATTGTAAACAATAATACCTACTGCGTAAAGAAACAATAAATAAATAAATCCCAATATGGGACCATAGGTAGGTAACTATTTTAACCTAGCATGTCCATAATAGATTGGGACAGTTAATAATCGATTCCATTCAATTATAAATAATTCTAGCCGAAGTCCAAGTCGATGTAAACTAGTCACGGAATAGGCAAAGTACAACGTGTATTTGTAGAACTTCCGTAATTAAGACAATTGAAAATTACCCACACTGTCGACTGTCCAGTTTCTGAGATTGACATTTTGGGTTAAGGACGCTTGCCATGTAATTAAATAATTCATTTGTAAATCTTATTGTAATTGTCTTAAAATAAGATAAAATAATTAAAGAAAACGTTTAAAATAATATTGTTTCCAGTTTTTTTTAGTTAGTTTAGGAAGAATGAACATTTAAAAAAATATCAAACCACAATAATGATAATTTATCATTAAGTACCTATCCTATACAATATCCTTTAAATTAAAACGTTAAATCCTTAATTAATAATTAACTTGAATAGTGGGCTACCAAGTGAAACAAAAAGAGGTCTCGCAATATTATTTTTATCATATTTTTATTACTGCTTGATTGAATATAAATATTCGATTTATTAAGAAGATTTAAGGCCAATTGTTTCACAGAAATTCAAATGTAAGATTATCATCAAATGACCATTCAACGCCATGTTGGGCAATTGTGGGTGCGTTTAAGCTTTTTATGAAATCGTTATAAGCTTACAAGTTTTTATCAACATGATAGTTGTTGTCCACTTCAAAGTCACCGGAGACCAAAATTTCATTCATATTTTTTACTCCAAATAAAGTCAGGAATCACTGGTTAAAATTCCTGAACATCCTGTATATATATGATAATTTGTGATCATTGATGATGAATGATGACGAACTATTAACAAGTTTTAGAAAAATCTGATAAAAAGTGAATAAATAGTGTCTCAATTTAGGCAAATCATTAGTAATAGTAATGACAATGACTAATGACTCTATTTGACAAAAGTGTGCGTAGATACATACATGATGTTTCCGTAATATGCTCAAATTTTGTATTTCTACATTTTTTGTATTATTGTTTTACCTTATCTTCTAAACAAATTGTTTGCCTTTGAAGTCAGTTTACTTAATATAGTCATGGTAACATGACACACGCTTCTGGTTCCAAACATTACGAGAATGTTTTTTCATCAACTTCAATTCTTTTACAAATGCTCATTATACTTATATCTGGTACTAAAATACATAACGTCCTTAGCACGCACTCACAACTCAAACATGGCAAGTAATCAAGACGATAAGTATCTAGTTTTTATACAATTTATAGCACTTTTCATGGTCTGGTGTTTTTTCCCGTGTGATAAAATTACGTAATTAATATGTAAATCCAACGGACTTCGTTCCCCTCTGACTTATTCAATGAAGACAAAAGCTTTCTAAAGAAGCTAAGAGATTATTTGTCTTTATCCTGTGGAATTGTTAATATTGTGATAGCATTAATTTAGTCCGGATAATGTTTTGCATTCTATTCATTAGGATGCATTAAGCTTTCAGATGGCACCGCACGTACCATTGTAAGTGGCCTAGCGATAATCTCTCTGCATCCAGGGTAAGTCTGTTAAGCCGAAGCTCAATGCTACACTATACCATAGAAATAAAGTAAAATAGTTAAATACTTTATTAAAAATATAAGCATAACTAAAAAAGGTATTTTTTCAATATATGGACGAAATATATCAACGCTTATAAGAAACAATTATAAAAAGATGCAATTTTATGGCTAAAATTATCTGTGACCGCTTCTACGCAATAACTTTTTTCTTTCTCATAAAATTATTCACAAAATAAATAAAAACCACTTTTGTGCTGGAAATCGTGACCTCTAGCCACTGGAGCGAATTAGGTCCAAATTTCTGCGATTGATATCGGTCCAAAATTGGACCACATTTAACGAACCTAAAAGTATGGGTTCAACAGTGAAATTAAGCTGGATTTATTGGCTTTAAACCGCAGTAAACATTTCATATGTTTGCATACTAATATTTTAAGGAATTATATCAATTAAATCTAATGGCCAAATCGAAAACCGAACACCCATCGCTCTAGTGGCTAGACTCCTTTTGCCAAACGATTTTTTTGCCTATTACCCATTCTCGTGGAGACCTAAGGAATACTAAAAGATTTTTGGCTTGTGGCTTCCTCAAGCTAAGTCACTACGAATATGTATGTATTTATCACGAATGATAAATATAATATAACTAACCGAGCAGAACCCTATGATAACCGAGCGGAACCCTCTGGAAAATATCTGGAGTCGGTGAATTATTTCCCTATTTGGTACTCTGGTAGGTTAACATGTTATTCTTGTATTGTTTCATATTTATTATACTTATATAATACACTCGCATATCGTGGATTTACTAGATGATGATTTGTGGAAAAGTGTGTAAAAGGGTTTAGTTTTTCCTGTGGGGAAAATTTAACCCGGACATAATATTGCAGGTATTATGTTTAATAATCTATTGTAAAGCTTTTTGACTTTGACTATCAATCAAAAAATCAATTCATAGGTGTGAGAACAAGTATTAGAAAAAAAAAACTGAATGAAAGAAAAAATGGGATCGTACACGATATTTAATAATTTATCATCGTGCGTTTTGGGCATTTTTATTGCTTACTTCATTCAATGTAGATATATATTGAAGCAAGTTTTGAATGAAATAAATCGATGTTACATTTTTAATTGAAAAAAATTGATACGGGGAATAATCGATCTTTCTCACAGGAACCTCCCTCTACAGTTGCAAGCATTGTAAAACTTTTATTCTCAGCCGCTGGTCAATGGCCAAACACACAACAAACAATAGCAATGAGCATCTCACATTGGTCAGAGGATGGACTAAGATATCACTATTCCTTGACGCCCAAGAGGAAACAAGAGGGCTCAAGGACGCCATAAACTAGATGGACGAAATAAATAAGTTAACCCATGGCCAAGCAAATCAAGAAGAGTGGAAGCAGGAATGGTTGTCCTCCAAATTCATCCAGCGCCGCAGAGCCTACGTCTAATGATGATTATGATAGATACTTAAAGAGGTCAATGACAAAAAACAAAAATAAAAATGTTTATAAAGCCTTGAAACAGTAATGACTCCAAACTACAATAATATATCTACCTTTGTCTGCTTTCGCATTAGCTCGGACAATTCAATTGTCTGTTTTTTTTTCGGCTCAATGACGTAATTTTACGATTTTAGTGGACAGTCAACCCGGCTTTAAATTGAGCATAATCACACGAATGGCATTGGTTGAAATGATCGTAATCATGGAATAAGAAATTACGTGGAACAATAATCGGGTTATTTTTAAAGCTATATTCAATGGCTAAGCACGATTCCTTTTTGGTATAATATGGGGAAAGTTCCTATAATTATTTCTGCAACATCAGTAAATCACGCGAGAAAATAATCACAATCGGAAACGATACAAACGCAACAACATTTCCGTGTTTTTGTTACATTATTTTTTTAATATATTGCATTTGTAAAGTCAGGATGAAAGAATCCACCATTAAAGAGTTTTTTTTTACTACACTACATTTATTTTCAACATTCATTCAAAACTTAAGTACATTAACTGCTATAATGTCATAGAAATTGAGAGAAATTTGATAGAATGCATTGTCATCGATAAAGAGCCTATCTGTCCAATTTCAGCTCGCTTGGATTAATTTCCACGTCCAAGGTTCCATTTCATACATTCATTCATTTACTCAAACATTCAAATGGATGTATTTAATAAAAAAAGAAAACAACACATAATTTTTTACAGAAAATCGATTCGAAAAAGCTCCATTAATAACATCTTTGATTTCTGAAGCAAAAAGTTCAGAAATAACGACTTTATGATGAAAAAAGCTAAATATGTTATATTAGAACACAGAAACCTTTGAACATGTAATAATACGAGCCAATAAGTTGTAAAAAAATCAAATAACAGGCGACACAATAGGTTCTTCAAGGCTATTTATTACAGCTCCCTTCACAGCAATACAGCAAACACGAAGAAACTCTGTAAAAATGTTGAATCAAACCCGGTGACGTTATGACTATTATAAAATGAAATTATATAAATTTTACTACTAAGGGGTGTGATTTTACTTTCTCTGGTTTCAGTTTATTAGAGATTTCAGGATCAGACATAAGAATTGGGAGTGGAGAAGAAGTGATTGTGGATGTGGACTCCATTGTCAAATGATAGATGAGAAAATGTAAGGCTGCACTATACCCATAACGCGAGAGATTTAAGAAAAAGGTAAAAACTATTGTTAAATTACCTGCTATAAAATGCTTTTGTATTTAATTACAAATTCAATTAAGGCTTGGAATTCCGATTTTCTACCGATTTATAACATATGTCCCTTGAACACTTTACGTTTCTAAGTTCTAAAAAAAATATATTTTTAAAGACAAATATATATTTTTTAAAGACAATCCCTGGAGACTGAATGCTGTAGAAATGAGATCCCTGAGGCGTATGTGTGGTAAAACCATGTATGATCGTGTGAGGAATGTGGAGATCCGAAAAGAATGCAAGGCTGATGTGAGCGTAATAAGTAAGATTAAGAAAGGAACGTTTAGATGGTTTGGGCATGTTGAGCGAATGAATGAAGAAAGGAGTGTAAAGAAAACTTATGAAGCGAATATGAACGGTAGGAGAAGCCGAGGACGCCCAAGGAAGACGTGGCACGATCAAGTAAATCAGATACTTGAGTCGGGCCATGTCAAGAGCCAGAATAGTAGAAGAGTATGTATGAGAAGATGTATGAATGTGAATGAGGCAAGGAGTGTGTGCCAAGACCGAGTTGTTTGGCGGTCCGTCCTCTCTGCCTACCCCTGCGGAGAAACGGCGTGATGGTTAGTTAGTTAGTTATCCCTGGATACTGTCGAGCCGAAACGGTAATCACATAAAATTCCCTCGATAGAAAACAAAGTATGCTACGAAAATTAAAAAAAAAACACGTTTAACACATCATAGGTTCAAAAAATTCACAGTGTTTCTTAAGCATGGTATTGTCGAGAGATTTTTGCACCCAAATTAGACATTTTCCCAATTTTCGCTTGATTATGTTTTTAATATCAGCGCACTCCTTCTAACATTCGTATTATCGTATATCTACTTCTTCTACTTTTTGAGCGGGTATATTCCAGCCTAAGTCGTTGTTTAAAAAGGAACATCAATATTTACACTTCTTTAACAGATGTTTAAAGATTCAGATATTGGTAAAAAATTGAACAGTTCAATTTCGCAATAGAATAAACAGAACATTGTGTTGTAACGTAAGTTTTCTTTGGAAAACCACAAATGTAGATATTTATCAAAATGAACTTCAGTGTTGTATTTTAAAGAGAGCGGTATATAAACCACATTTATGCGGTAGGCAAATGTTACTATGCAGATTATTTTTTACATTCATATAAAGCGAACGATAAAATTTCTTACTCTTATCATCAATAGGAATCGAGAGATAATTAGAAATCCCCCACATGAAAGGAAATAGCTGTTAATTCGGCCAGAAAGTTTATGTCAGCATGTAAGAGATTCCAAATTAATTATGAAGACTGAAATATTGGGTTTCTCAAAAGCGAATCCTAAATAACTTAGTCCCAGCAAAATTGTATTTACTTCAAGTTAGGCTGGGTTATATTTTAAAAAACGTCGTTTTATTAAATAAATATAATAAATAATAATTAATAAATAGCTAGTAAGATCTTTACCCCTGGCGTGATTCTTTGTTCCGCGTACAAAGGCCAGAGGTGGCAAAAATTGGCCCTAGATCTTCACAGGCTTCACAGTACTCGATGACAATACTGCAACCATTCTGATAATGGATTTCCTGTTCAAGGAACGCCCCACGGAGTACACAGCTGTATACAGCATCTATACAGCCTCTACAGCGCACATCCGAGAGATCAAGAGGCACTGAAGATGGGGAATCGAACGGAGAAAATCTAAAATGAACGTTATATTTAATGTCCTAAAGAGATCTGTACAATGGAAAATCTCGAATGAATGGCCTTTAAAAGGGGGATAAGAATACGGCGTAAATTTGGTAGTGATTACAAGTCAAATATTTGATAGCTTAAAGTTACTTGTTTTACTTATAGCTGAATTAATAATTTATAAGTAGAAAGATAAACAGTTCATTTGGCTTTCGACTTTTTTAATCTTTCAGCTAATAAATACACCACCAGATTAAGCTCTATAAAATGAATGTTTTTCTTACTTTTCATAAGCGATTTTTTTGTTTTAAACAGTTTTCTTATAAATTAAATTATTTTAATTTTTTACATAATAATTAATATTAGAGGTAAAGTCGCAAAGAGGAAATACATAATTGGTTTTATTTTGGGTACATGTGCAAAACTGATAAAATGATAAATGTCGATTTCCGTAAAATTAATAAATAAATAAGCTTATGGCATATTGATGTTAAATTATTTGTGAATACAGGTATTTAAAAACTAAGTAATAAAATCCTACGTTTAGTAATTCAAATATTTAAAAATCTTTAAATTTGACACTGGAATTCATGATTTGATCATCGCTGATCGCTTAAAGATTATTTGCCTATTTTAAGGCTTTTTAGTAGGCAAGGTACCGTGTATTGAAATCGTGACTTGATACTGACAATGAAAATGAGGCAAAACATACCTCGTATTGTATCTTTAAAATATCCATGGCAAAACGTTAGCCTTCTCAAGGTTTGAATTTAGCAATGTAAGAATGTAGCCTATAATTTCATTGTGGGTTTTTTTATCGATCCGAAGCGGATCTTTATTAGAATCTAGTTATTTGGTATTGTTGCCATCGAAGTACTTAAGTGTTTTTTTAAATATATTTCGGTCTTGCGTAGCCTTTGAGAGTCCTGGCAATGTGTAAGAAATGACTTCTCTACAGGACGTGTTATATGCCTCCTCGCCTAAATTTTAGTCTCTCAACGCTCCTTCGTCCGGCAAGCTTATTTATTTTTAGATTAAAAGTTTTTTTGATGTTCAGATTTCTTCTAATCTTGCTACATATCCTGCCCATCGTAGCCGGTAGCCGTCCCAATTTTTAAATCAGATATTCAAAGGATCCAAAAATTCCAATATTTGTTGAAATTTTTTTGTCTTTTTTTTCATTTTCTATCGACAAATGAATCAAATCGTTTTCATTTTGATTCACATACTAAAAATACTCTGGTTTTTATCTTTGCAGTTTCTATTTCTACTTGAAAAACATCTGAAAACGTGTAGTCAAACAATGCACAACTAAGTCACGAGTTGGAGTGTGAATTATGGTTGTAGTCTTTCCTGCTTACTGCCTCACCTCTGGACCATTTTACAGATAATTGGCGGAGGAGAAAGTATCATATTCACTCACTCCCACCTCTTGGAAGGTTTTCACCACGTATTTCTTCTACTGTAATGTCTGATTCTGTGCGGTTACAACAATAATTTAAAATCACTTCCTCCGATATTGGGAACTGCCGTATCACGATGAATCAAAACATGATACAAAAACTATGTTTACTCTTTAATCTAGAGAAATGAGTAAAAGATGAATAAAAACCGAGTGAGAAACAACGGTCACAAAGACGTTCTATTCTTCTCCGAGGCAGTAACGTAATGTCCTTGGTTCTAGGCCCTTAAATTCCTGCACAACCTAACCTAACCAAAACCCCTGTCATAGGTCACCCCAAGTGGTTCACCACGTTTGGTGACTTAGCAGGTTCATGGAGTGAGGTTTGTCTAGGTCTTGGCGGCGGATGCATTGCGCACCTACTGCATAGCGGGCCGAATACATATATGTAAAGGAATAAGAGTACCTACCTAGAAATGTCTAGGATTCCTTTATATTTGAATTATGAATTTTATTTTATTCTATTGTTTTCTCAAATGTCATTGCTTTGGTTACACATTATGTTATGTGGCTGACATTTTTAAATATTATAAAAACAATTTAATTTCTGACAAATAAACTTCAATTGTCGTTTCTTTATACTCCAGAGCAACACATTGTTTTATTTGTCATTAAAAACCTAAAGACAACAAACAGTCTTATATATATGTGGGTAGTGGTTGGGGGGGGGGTCCTTTTGACCAGGAATGGATTCATTATTTGCGTATTTCTCTTGGACACCCTGACCCCAGATTCCTAGCCACCCCTCATTCCATTTTCCTTCCTCTTCTTTCTTTCCCTAAACAGACCCTTCATACAGCATCTACAAAGATGACAAAGGCACTGAAGGAAATTGTCCTCGTGTGGCTAATGTAAAAAAAAATGGCTTTGAGCGTTAGAATTCTCGCATCGCATAAAAAAAATTATAAATAAAACGATGGGTTTTCTCTTTGGGCTTCAAAATAGTAAAAAGAACCAGCCTTTGAATAACAAGGAAATAACATACAGGCTTCTGAAGGGTATGTTTTTATCGCAGCTTTGTGAAGCGTATTACCCCACGATGTTATTATTTATTTAACAGCATTAGATATACTAAAATTTCCATACAATAAGATTTGTGTGTATAAAATAGCACAAAGTCTTAAGACTCTCAAGTATCGCCAGCAAGACTGACAAAACTCGACCTCGACATACACGCTCTGTAATATTATTATCACGAGTATGTAATATTATGTTCGATGTCATTGGAATTATATTAGCATACAAAGTAAAAGTTTCCTCAATAAAATAATATAGATAATGTTTGAATGTCAAAGAAAATGTGTCCAATGAGGAAATTGAATAACTATATCAAGTATTTGTGAAAGGAAAAGGAACGGAATGAAGTGAATAATATTGATGTTATTTAATATTGATAGGTTTTGTGACGAATCGTATTGCTAAATTAGGTTAGGTCGTTTTGTTTTTGACACAAAATTTAACATATTTATTTTTATCGTATCTCAAAGGAAATTGACAAATTAATTATTTAAATTACGTACAAAGCAGCGTTACTACTTACAGCGTATTTATTACTCTAGCAGACCGGTGAAAAATCTCGGGATATTTTAATTGCACGTTAGTCAAAAATCTTAGACCCAGTGAAAAATCACGAAATCTGTTTTTATTTGAAAGATTAACACTAACAAATTTGAACAAAAAAAATACTAATTTCAAATATAGAATTAAAATAATTTTTGTTTTAATAAATAAAATATCATCGGTAGGTACTTTTTCGCTTGCCTGAATTCTTCATACAAACAGTTAATCTTTATGTATTGACTGAAATTGATGTTTTGATTAGTAAAATAATTACAACGTATTATTGGTTAATTAATTACAATATGCGTTCAAACATTAGGTAAAAATGTCATTAAATATAATGATGGAAGTACTGAAGTCTTTACTTTACCCATTAATAATAAGAGAAAGCTTTATAATAATGCGTTACCATTTACCATACGAGTGATTCATCAATATTTCAGTCTCAATTCACAAGTGCCACTTTGAGTGTACCCCAATATAAGTACAGCTAAATACATTTTCACAATTTATCGCAGGCCTCTGATCCCATATTTCTATTGCTCTTTTCCTCGAAGTAAATACTACCTGGTAAAAATACGCTTTGCAATTAAGTTACTCGAAGGAAATTAAGTCAATTTCTCCAGAAGGGGTTTGTTTGTAAAATTAGCCTAGTCACAGGATCCACGTCTAGACGAAAGTAATAATCTCCTTTCAACCCACGGCTTACCAGGAAAATTAGGTACCATTTTTGTTAAGGGGCGTATTTTATTTTTACTGTCCCTTACGAAACACACAAAATACCAAAACTTTCCACATCAGCTAAAGTTATCAATTTTTTATTATTTCATAATTTTTTTAAAGCTACAGTAATTTAGATTTTTTATCTACCATACTAGGCAAAAAAATGTATATTTTATAAAAACAGATATTAAAACATAAGAAAGAAGAAAAAAAAAAAAAAAAAAAACATATTTAAGGATAAAAAAAAATTAAATACAAATATAAAAATTAAAAGTAAACTGAAAAAAAATTTTTAAAAATATACACTTTAAAGAAGATAGATATGGAAATTAAAAATATTAGACATTAAGATCACAAAGAATACGTGGAAAACTATATTGATTATTTTAATCAAGATAATGGCTTATAGGCAATTCTATTTTATTTTATTTATTAGTGTGAACTTATGTATTCTTTGAAGAAAGCTCGCCCCTTTCAAATATCCAATTTTGTATAAGGGTAGTAAAGGGGGGATTTAGAATTATTTGACTTTATGTCGGTACTCAATGCATTATATATATTAGGAGTTTTTAATTTATTTATTTTTTATTATTTGTTTAGGACAGAATGAAAAAAATCATTCTTAGTATTTGTATTGAAAAAAAAACCAGTTGTTTTATTTTAGATCTGATTTTCATTCTTCCTACTTTTATCAACGTATGTCTGAGCAGAATACGTACATAATGTACCTGTACACAATATATACAATTTTATAAAACATCACGCTCATTGGTGATATATAGTTTTTCATGTTATCGACTGAAGAGTTCTTGGAGGCAACTGTTTGCCTTCAGTTATGTTTATAAGTAAAGTTGTTGTTCACAACTCTGACAATAAATAATTAAAAAAAGAAAGAACGGTTATCCGTTAAATTGATTCACAACTCTGACGAATACTTAATTTTTAAAAATAACGACGATTTTCCGATAAATTGACTCACAACTTTGACAAATACATAAATTAAAATAAACGATGATTTTCCGTTAATGTAAGAAACTCATTCGTTTAAACTTATTTCGAGTGAAGAAAGAAGAAAGTTATTATTTACATATTATTTGATTACCAGCGTTTTCTTCGTGCATTTCTGACTTAATAATTAATAACTAACATTGGGGAATAAAATGTATCCCAGAATGAGAAGCGGGTAACCAATAGCTAGTCCAATACTAGTCAGAGTGGAGTAGAGTTGTTAAAGAGAACGGAACAATGGAACAGAAGAAGGAAGAATGATATCCAAGACGTTGAATAATGGCGGTGTATGGAGACCTGAGGCAGTGTGCAATTTGTGAAATGGATGCGGAGAATGGACTCTGGCTGCTGATGAAATACTGCTGAGGAGAAATGTGCAATTTGCATTGATGCTGCATGCGCAATCAAGTAGATAAAGAAGATCAATCCACTCGTATAACAAATGTTTTAATCATCAGATAGTATCTTATTTCGTTAGCCAGAAGAGTGATGATATAAGAAAATTGACGATTGATGACGAGACGAAACAGGTGATGACGATTTTATTTCTCGCACTGCTTCACAGCTTTAAATGTCGACTAGGGCCCTTTTTATCATAAATGGAATTATAAAGAAAACTATAACTTATAATTATGAAGGTAAATTGCGCCACAAGTTAAGATTGTATGCATTCATGTTTTTAATTTACCCTAAAAGCATAGAATATTATGGCCTGCGATAAATAAATCTACACATCTTCTCGTAGGGTAAGCAGACAGTGGGCATTAACATTTTCAGAAGATAATTTTCAACATGTTACATATTTTTAAGTATATTGAGGGGACGAGCTGTTAACGTTTAGTATTTTTCTTAAATACCTGCATAAAAAATATGTCACCAATGCCACCTATATTATCATATGTGTTGATTTTCAGTATTGGGTGCGAGGGGCGGATATTGTGTGATAATTTGATAAATTAATCTAATGACGTCAATAAGACATGGGAGCGATGTAATGACTATCGTTTATCGTGTACCGTGCGGTGAATGGCGACAGGGCTGTAAAACCGGGATTACGCCGGTAATCAATGCCTACAAATGGACAGCCAATATAGCAAATAGGCCGCGCCCTGACGCCGCCGTTCTTACTACAAATATAAATAAGAGGGAAATGGAAATTTCATACAGGGAGTGGGAAGCAATACAATTCCATTAGAGTGTACAATTTGTATAAATAAATGGCGAATTTGCATAGCGTCGTTTTCGAAATACAGCTCAAGGAGGCTTTACATAACGAATCCGAAGAAAACCAATAACAATTGAAGTAGTATAAATATACTATGAACTCATGACAAGGAACAAAAAAAATTACGTATTAACTGCGAGACTCGGAAGGAGGATGTAAAAATAAAATATATGTACTAATAATGTACTATGTAAAATATATGCATAATAAAGTACTCAAGCCTTAAGAGGTCAATCAAATAACATCTACTCCAACTCGGCGCTTGCTTTGGTCATTCGTACACAGATATACAATCGCCATACTGTTTTGCTAGCGTTCGCTCACAACGACAAAAATAATATGGCGGATACTCATGACCAACGCGTATGGTACGCCTACAACACGTACAAAACTCGAGTCGCTTGTAACTCTCTCTGTGTTCGAAGTTCGAATGGCCTTGGTCGTGATTTGAAGCAATATAAATAATGGTGAGATCCGATAGTGTAATAAGTTGGTGACATATATAATATTGGCAGGTAGGTACTATCGCTTGACTGAGTTCTTGACGAATCAATTCCAATTTTCAAAATTACCAGTCGGTCACAGTCACTCACATACAGACTCACAACCAAAATTATTAGGTATTTTGTTAGATGATAACATATTCTCTAAACAAACCAGAAATCACTGAGAAGATATAAAGTACCCCAGATAAGGCATATAAAGAAACATATCACAGATCACAGTTAACCACCGTACAATATTATTAGTAAATTTGTTTTATCACTGTAACCCATGTACCTACTGCTTGTTTCTATAATATAAAATAAATAAATAAAACAGAAAAGCTGTTCAAACTCTCCAACGGTGAGCTCTGGAGTCAAGAAACTTGAACATATTTTTTTATCCAGAATTTCTAGGTGCAACGCAACAGGAAACATAATTTTTATGAAGCTTTGAAAAATTAATATAACTCAAAAAATATCCAAATTGCATTATCTCGAGAGGTATGCTGGGTATCTAGAAGAATATTTACAACCAAGTTACTAAATAAATAAATAAATAAAGTTATTGCGGTGGGAAATAGAATGATATGAGAAATTTATAAATCAAGGTCTCGTACAGCCAGCTCTAGCTCATCTACCGCCAATGAGCCAATGCCGCATGATAGTTTCCAATGGGCGTTGAAGACAAAGCTAGGAGGATGAATTGGTGATGGTCGTATTCAATACCCGCATTTGTTCCCTGTAATTTATTCTAAGCCGCCGAGGAAGGTAAACCTCTGCGTTTGATGATACCCGCACCAGAAAATGACAGCTCCACTGCCAACCAACCAATCCTCCGCAGTATATGGGATGCAGATGAATTGCGAAAACAGATATTTCCTAACTACGCACTACTTTTGCATTATATTCCGAACTCACGAATGTTAAAAATTAACGCTTTGTCATTTCCAAAACACATAACAACTAACAAACTTTATGTAAATATACGATTCTAACATTGTCCTTTGAACACTTTAAGTTTCTAAGTTCTAAAAAAATATATGTACATGCACGGAGAAAAATGTTATTTTAAAATAGGATCATTTTATTCGTAAGACGGTTAAAAACGGGACTGAAGTTCTTACGAACAAATTAGCAGTGTTTCAATGTTTATTGGCGGGAAACTGTAAAAATAAGTCCCGTTTTTAAGAGGCTAGACTTTGAACGACACGCGTAACACCCGCGACTGTCATTCTGTCCCGCTCACAATTAGCTCACGAACACTTACAATACATGCGAATGCAAAATGTGCGAATGAGACAACGATCAAATTTACCTACAGAAATCGCTCGAAAAGGGGTTTATGGAGAATACACTTTTCTACACCGAAACTTTAACGAAATTGAAATTTTAAAAAATATATATTTTTTAGAAAGAAGAAGCTACGTCGGTAGCTTTTTATAATTTTATAATTCTTTATGAGAGTTGAGTTAGCAGCACTTTTTCCTTAAATAATATTTTTTGATAAATCGTACATGTTTGACAGTGAATGTTTACGTTAATACGAAACGCATCGAAAATTCGAAAACATACCGACATAGTTTTCACCCTTTAGAAGGCAGTATAAAAAAAATATATTCATTTTGTGCAATTTTCGATGTAGAAAAGTGTTTTTTCCCGGGCGTCCTTTTTGTATGGGCCGAAAAGCGAAGTCTATCGTCTTAACCGTTTTTACGAATAAATGATCTATTTTAGAATAACATTTGTCTCCGTGTATGTTATTTATAAATCTCTGGATACTGTCGAGCCGAATTTTATCACGTAAAATTCCCTCGATAGAAAAAAAATGCTAAGTAGGCTCCGAAAGTAAAAAAAAACATAAACGGTTCTGTTATTTAACACATCATAGGGTTGAAAAAACAATCACAGTGTTTCTTTACATATGCTTCAAAGTATTGTCGAGAGATTTTTGCTATATTTTTATTAAACGTTTTTCCAATTTTTGCTTGAATATTATCGTTTTTAATATTAGCGCACTCCCTCCAACATTCCTATTTTCGTATCTCTCCTTCTTCTTTTTGAGCGGGTACCACTAGCGAGCCTCATGTGTGTGTCTAAATAAATATTAAAAAATTTAGGAAAAGCATTTCACAATGTTATTATTGCGTGTGGGGTTTTTCATACAAGGGATAATGACATTCTCCGACATAGACGAAGCCTCACAAAACTCATTTTATGGCTTAGGATTTTTAATGAAGCAGAAATGTATCAGATATCCTCGTATTTTTTTATTACACTTAAGAACCTCGTAATAAACTTTTAATTTACTAATCACATTATATCAGGTCGATTGATATTTCAGAAGTGTTCTGAAATATCAATCTATCAATCTATGATCATTTTCGAAATGCTGCAGTACCTCCGTAGCCAAAAGAGTTAGCGTTGGGAGTTTTTGTGGATTACCTTCAGTTAATGATTGAAATATAGTATTGTTAATCCACAATTCTAAGGTTTAGATGTACACGGAGAAAAATGTTATTCTAAAATACGACCATTTTATTCGTAAAAACGGGACTGAAGTTCTTACGAACAAATGAACAGTGTTTCAATGTTAATTGGAGGGAAAATGTAAGAACTAACATTGAAACCCTGTTATTAGATATGAAATTAAACAATTTGTTTTCTCACTTTGTTTATTTACACCAGGACCGGTTTCGTCCTACTACGGACATTTTCAGACTGGTCAGTCTGACTGACCAGTCTGAAAATGTCCGTAGTAGGACGAAACCGGTCCTGGTGTAAATAAACAAGTGGAACAAAGTGAGAAAAAAATTGTTTAATTTCATATCTAATACAATGGAATTCCACCATGAATTAACAGTTAAAAAACTAGACTCATTGAAACCCTGTTAGTTTGTTCGTAAGAACTTCAGTCCTATTTTTAACCGTTTTTACGAATAAAATGATCGTATTTTAGAATAACATTTTTCTCCGTGCACGAAGAACAGTGTTATATTGGTGTATAATATTGTACATATCGAGTATTGTTTGATAAAACTAAATCTTATAAAATGAAAGACAAACATTTCCGGATTATGAATCACATGTCAATATTTGAAAAGTAGTAGTACTAGTACTAGTAGTTGCCATAGTTAAAAGCGGAATATGTTGCTTGCGCAACAAAAGCTTTGATGTCTTAGCTAGCCGAGGAATCGAAACCCACGACCCGCGACGCTCTGGTGGGAAACCGACTCATTTGTCAACTGAGCCACTAACCGGTCAAAATAATTATGCCGTCAGGAATCATTGATTAAATTAAGTCAATAGCGTCCCTTAACACCCTGTATAACGAATTTGATTCTTGGTGTAATTTAATTCCACCAAGTAAAGTTTTAATATATTGATTGATTGATTCACATCTTTAATGTCGTATTATGAAGTTTATTGTCATCTAGTTGTATAAAAATCTCAGTCCTGAATTTGTTTTGAGGTTTCAGTAATGAGAGAATACTCCGCTTCACCAGAGCGGCAGAAGGAGCAGGAGACGAGCTTTGGTTTGCTTCGGGCGGATCGAGGAAAAATATCCCAGAGACTGTGGTATGTTTTCATACAAAAACTTCTCCTCGGCCGGGAATATGATGAGAAAGCTATCAGACTAAGCTTTTGAAAGCTTCCAGATGAAATAATTGAATGTTAACAAATCGTACATTCCGTATAAAAGGGTCGTAAGTAAAAATTGTGTGATTGTGATTATCTATGCCCCACGAAAACCGTATTTAAGGTAGATCACTCTATCTCCGCTAGATGTCGCTAGCCACTTTTCGACGGGACCGCTTGTTTCATCAATCATCACTTGTTTTCACTCTTCTGTGAAGTTTATTTTGTTGAATTATAATCCTTTTCTACGGGATGTGCGATATGTTTACTTCCAGTTGGTTCTGAAATGTTTTTGTTAAGAATTTATTTGTACATCTGTGTTTCGAATCTAAAATTTTAATGTGTCTCATTAAAAATCTATGGAACTCTGGCATGAATTTTGGGATTTCTGCGCAAACGCTTTTATTTTCTATCATGAGCTATGGAACTTAATGTTCATTTTTCAAAAAATAAGAAAACGATAATGTTTGTTCCAAGTTTTCAAGTTGAGGAGCGTTTTCACAAAAAGAAATATCTTTTATTCTCATTCTTTATGTCTACGAAATGGCTAATCAGATTATCAGAAATTAATATCTTTACCAGATGTAAATGAAAATTTTTCACAAAGTGAAATATTTGCACACCTACATCTACATACAAGTAATTAAGATAGATATATAAGTCAAATAAAACCCATTAGTATCTTATTTCTATTCTAAAATAAACTTATTTCGAATTTATTATGCTTTTTTTGTATGTTTTTATAATTATTATTTTTTAGGTGAAGGTAGGTAGGAAAGGTAAACCACACTTTTATTATTATTATAAAAATAATTTTCAATTTCACGATATTTACTTTTTTAAATAATGTTGGTATTTTACAAATGAATTGAGTTATCTTATTTATCATCATATCTAACAGTTAATTGAGTGTGTTTTAAAGATTATTTATATTGAAACCGAGTGATTATTTACTTTAAACTGTCCACGAAAAAAGTTTTTGCAATTATTTATTTATGTTTGTGAAAACTCTCCTCAATTATTGTTGATTAGGAAAAAATAGTACGGTAGTATTATTGTAATAATAAAAACTGATTAGGTATTATGAATCATGGTATATTTACGAAAAAGAACAGCAGACTAGACACGAATAACCCAAGTCTTGAATTACCTTACTCAAAAGAAACCTTAGTAAGTTTATAATTTACAAGCAGGTTCTAAAGGCTGATTTCGGGCAAGCGCACGAAGAAAAAAAGTTACCCTAAAAGCCGACATTCATTTACGCAGTTCTGTTTAAAAAATCATTCGTTTTTGAATTTATTCCGAGTGTTAAAATAGACTCGCTCTCAAAAACCGGGTAAGGGAAGGTATAAAAAATTCTAACTCGTATATTTTTCTTCAAGTCGGAAAAGAACGACCCGCATAAGAGTTAAGAGGAAGTTCGGTGTTTCAAAGTAATATACGGATATCGTACTTCCAGTTAAAATATATTATGGATATGGGGGTGGGCGGCCCCTCCCGCCCTCGGTCCCCGCCCTCAACCCACCGCCCCAGCCCAGAAATAGGGCGGGGAATAAAACACTCGAGTATTTTATTATAACCCACTGTTTTGCATATAAAATTGCCACGTTTATAGAAAACAATGTTTATGACGGAAACAAGAACGGTTTAGCCATTGTAAATAACGCAATTTATGTGTCGTTATACCTACCTACTACGTAATAGTACCGCTTTTCCTGGGTTCTTTTCTTGGTGAATTGTATGACATTAATTTTATCAAGAGTCTGGGTAATTGCTTTTACTGGGTATTAAATATTTATTTAGTCTTCTGTTTTCTTACATTAAAAATAAATTTGTTGTCGAATGACTCGATATCTTAAAACGAAAGAGGCGAATTCGATAATATTATAGTAATTATTAATAATTACCTGCACAGACCCGTGAATAATCACGGAAAATGTCGTACCTCTAACGTAATATTTTCTGTTAAAATTTCACTTGTCTGAATTCTTGAAACTTTAAATTCTTAACAAACCGTTCCATTTATCATAATTTATATAACTCAAATTTAACCAAACCGGATTCATTGAACTATAGTTACACAGACAGAGGAACAGACCCACGACCATAATTAATTATTTTTAACTAGCGCCGACCCGTGAAAAAACAAAGGATACATATTATAATTCCAATATTTCAAAAGAAAATTACAATAATTTTTATTCACAAAATTTTATGAGACACTCAGATTTCGAAAATTGCACTTAAATTCAAAGCAAATCTGAATTATATTTAGAGTTCATTGAACCAGAGTTACTAAATAATATTAGAAACCCCTGCCGAGAACCAAATATTATATTCATTTCCTTAAATTCGTCAAGTGAAATAGTCCTGGCCGCAGAGTAAAGAGGGAATAAGAGGGGCTTTAAGAGGTATCACGGTTTTCGGTTGAGGTTAACCACTACTGTATTGTATACAATACATTTTACTGTATACATTAATACAATACATATTGAATTCTGAATACGTGTATACGTTACTGGAATTTTTAAAGTAAATAATGTGTTCTGGACTTGAGGAAAACCGACATTATCTGAACTATCTATATAACTAAATAGGTATCAATAGTTCTGCTTGAATATTTTACATATAATAAATATCGTGGGGTAATTACTACATCTAGGTAACTCCTAAATGTTACAAACTAAAAGCATAATTCTATTTTCTAGTTTACGAATTTTACAAAACGAAAATACTTTGGAATCATCGAGTTATTTAAATATGTTTTTTATAGGTATCTCCAAAAAATGATATCGTTTTTTCATATTTCAATCAGGCAACTAGATTTGGCTGCTTGTAGCATTAAACATTTATGGAATAGCTGTGGTGTAAATAAATACATAAATAAATGATTATCCACACCGAGAAAATTTTTATTCTAAAATACGATCATTTTATTCGTAAAAACGGTTAAAAACGGGACTAAAGTTCTTACGAACAAATTAACAGTGTTTCAATGCTTATTGGCGGGAAAATGTAAGAATAATTTGTTGGTATACGTACGAAATTACGTATACAAACAAATTATTCTTAAATGTTCCCGCCATTAAACATTGAAACACTGTTAATTTTTTTTTTTTCGTTGTTTGTTTTTGGGGTGTTATGCCGTGTTGCGCTACCTCCTTCTTTACGAAACGAAACGTCGGCTAAAGAAGGAGGTAGCGCAACATGGCATAACACCCCAAAAACAAGCAACGAAAATGCTTTTGACCGTGAAAATCTAAAAACGCACTGTTAATTTGTTCGTAAGAACTTCAGTCCCGATGAATAAAATGATCGTATTTTAGAATAACATTTTTCTCCGTGCATTTTCTTATTTCCAAAATATAAGTATTATGTTTCCCAACACATCAATCTAAGATACAACAATTCTTATCAGTATAAATATCCAACAACCGGTTTATCAGATTGATTACTATCTAATAATTCAATTTCCCCACAAAACTGATATCAGAGTTGCCTAGTTGAAGTAATTACCCCACATTGAATGCATTCGCAGATGCGTAATACAGTTTTATCAATTTGAGAAAAATGAATTATTGTTAAACGTCAGTTTACATTTTTGATAAACGAACATACTAACATTAGCAACGAACAAATTTTGAAACTTTCTACATAGTTTATCTTCAACTAACATGGCTGAAACTTGTGAAGTTTGACCATTAGTATTCCGCGGAAGGAAACGTCGATATTCTGAGCACGAGGTAGAGCCAAATTACATGATCAAATACTAGACACCTAGTTACTTTTTTGCATGTATATAGTGGCTATGCGCTTTCCACGAAACTAGCCAACATCACCTATTTTAAACTAAAGTTAAAATAAAATTCTTTTGCTCCGAACACGCCTGCATTAGAACCGCGTCATGGAATGCAAAGGGAGTTCCTTTAAATTCGCATAACTCACATTGCTTTCGTATTTTATTGCAAGCGCTCCCCTCTAGTCAAATCCATAAAGACAGCGCAATGAATACATTCATAGATTCATAGTCTTCTTTGTGGGAACTGGGAACTCTTTTATATGAGCTTTTCTTATCCGGTATGAATAATATTACGTTAAAGTGTGAACATGACCAACTTTCAATTTGAAATTCTGCATTTTTTTATTAAGAATGATTTTTCGGTCTCGTCTACGTTTCGACTGAAGACACCGCCGCCGTTTATCGATATTTCAGAATTTTATTAGTATACCGGCGCGAAACCGAGATATTATGTTAGTAATTCTAGTTAGTTAGTAAATAACGCTTTCTTAAAAGCGTAGATCCTTGAATAATCGCGTAATACTACTTTACTTGTCCACTTTTACACCGTTACTTAAACACCATTAAAATATACAATTTAAATTTAGTTAAAATATTATATTTTAGGAAGGTACCAACTATATCGCTTGTCTGAATTCTCTGCACTATCAGTACCAATTTTGAAAAATAACCACTTAATTTCATAACAAAACGGGGTCGTTGAACCGGAGTTACTGCACGGAGAATCATTTTATTCGTATAAACGGTTGAAAACGGGACTGAAGTTTTTACGAACAAATTAAAAAGGTTTTTTTTTCGTTGTTTGTTTTTGGGGTGTTATGCCGTGTTGTGCTACCTCCTTCTTTAGCCGACGTTTCGGACAGCGTTGCAGTGTCCATCATCAGGGCAAATTAAAAAGGTTTCAATGTTTATCGGCGGGAACATTGAAACACTGTTAATTTCTTCGTAAGATCTCCAGTCACGTTTTTAACAGGTTTTACGAATAAAATGATCGTATATTAGAATAACATTTTTCTCCGTGTGTATTGCGTGTTGGTTTATTATTTTAAAATTAAGTTACAGGCGAAGTAAAATTTAAAAAAAAAAAAAAAACATTAACAATATAGAAGAGATCACTGTCACCAAGTCAAGTGGGTAGTAAAGAGATTTAAAATATTATACGAAGAATTAATGAAGTTAAAACTCCTGTCTTCTGTCAGTCAAACATTATCGTCTGCGACTAGCAAAGTCTCGATGACTTTTATAGTATTTTTATAGTCCTTCTTTTATTGCACTGTCGTAAAAACAACGTCACAATTCACTAAATAACATTTAATGTCGTGGAACAGAGACTACCAGAGATTTCAGGGTAATAATATATTTCACTATCACCGAAGTCGCATATATTCTGAAAATCAATTTGCGGACCATAATAAATAATTAAATATATTTCAAGTCTAGTCCTTTACTAACTATGGGAGTTAGTAAAGGACTTTGTCTTCTGATGTTTGTTGATAAGAACCGTTCTTATGACCTTGGGGAATACTGTTCGTATTCACTGCACAACTACATATAAGAAAATAGAAATTATACCAGTTACCAGTGGAGGGAGTTACCAGTTGGTTACAGCCCAGATTTCTTAATTGAGTCATATTAAAATACATTTAGAGATAAATTTGTTATTCACAAGCTTTATTAATAGACGGACTGTTCCACGTTTGTTGCAAATGTTATACACGTAAATTGGCCACACACTATGAGAAAGGGATAGGTACATGGATAGTAGGTTGGTTGGAGTAAGGGAGATATATATAGTTGCGTCAACAGATACTCTTTTTTATTATAACCACCCATTCTCTCCATCAAACTTTAATTATCAACTAACCATCTCACGGTGTCACGATACGAATTGTGTGTCGTGTCACCGTGATCACAATAATTTCTTAGTAAAGCCATATTTATAATATTATAATTAACATTATTCATTATCATCTCATCCGGTTTTCCTAGTCGATTCGAGGAACTTACTGCTTCCCTTCAGGCCCCCTAGCACACTCGATCGATAACGATTGATGGGATAACTTTCTGTAACTTCTCATCGTTCCCTAGGACAACTGCAGATTGCTAACATGCCAACAAAAGTTGATGTCAAATATATCACGGACACTTAGTCATTGTGAACTGTCACTTATTCGTTGGCGATCTGCAGGCATGCCAGGGAACGATGAGAAGTTTACGAAAGTTATCCTATCAATCCTTATCGATCGAGTCTGCTAGGCTAGGGGGTCTGGTGTACCTATCTCGTGCTGATTTGTTGGCTTTAATTTGTGTGAGCTATTTATTTCAAGTACCTAGTAATCTGATTAATGATCAATCATCCAGGTCTTTATGAACATGAAAAACACGCTTCCGTTTTTTTAGAGAGCAAAGATAAACTCGGCCCGTGGCAGATGTTCATTGAGGGGCCACTTCTACGCGGAGTTTCGGAGATTGGCGATATTTTTAATGGCCTACATCTGTAGGCACTTCAGCATCACCTGGCGTTTGAGATCGGCTAGTTTTCTAAGGTCAGGTGTTCAGTTTACTACTGACTTCTGGTAAATCGATAACCACCGACACTAAGTATAGTGGAAGCAGCAAAGCTGCCAAAACTAATATACGAGTATAAAAAAAAACACAGAATTCTTGGCAAACATAAAAAAAATTGTGAATACCGCAAAAGAGTCCAAACTGCTCCCAACCATCTGGAGCCAGTGAGACTATGTCATTCCTTATTGGGATATATTGTGAAGCTGATGGTAACGGGGAGGGGAAGGTGGGGAAGTGATAAACCTAAATGAGTAGACTTTTTTGTAAACAGAAATATTTTATATAATCTTTTGATAATAGTGCGGATCGTATTTATCTATCGCTTACCTACACATTGTATGGAAGTATTTCCATTGTTAGATTGCTTGAAATAAAATAAACGTTACGTAAATGTGGCAGGAAATCAGAGAGAACAAAAGAATTGTTGTTAAGGGTGTGAAAAACGATACGAGTTCAGAATTTGTGCAAAACGTGTACTAGAGTGTTTTTATTGAAAATTCAGAAGTTGTACCTACAACTGTTTTGTTGGAGTTATTTTAAACATGGACAAGATACAAATTAACAAGCCAATTGCCGTAAACCAAGAATTTCAAAATACGAGAGACGAATTTAAATATCACAATAACAAAAAGTTACGCTGTGTTAGCTTAAAGGCTTACTTATAATAATAGTATATATGCAAGATAAAACAAGTAAAATGCATTATCCAGCAAGAGTTGAACAAAGTTTACTTCCTTTACCCATTTAGGTATTTGCTAACCGCAAGCTTTTTGTTCTACAAGTTAGAACAGTCGAATAAGTGCCTTTTAAGTTAAACTTTATTCCGGGTCTGATTTCTACTTCAATATTGATGTAACTTGGAGTTGGGAAAACACTGTTCGGGGAACTTTTCCGTGAAGAGCGGCTTGATTAGAAAACTCATTATCTGCACTTTGGTGAGCTTTGAAGCTTTCTGCGGTCCTGGTACGAAAAAGGGTATCTGCAGACTGCAGTGGACATTCGTTATTTATACGTAAGTAAGTACTAAAACAACAATATTGACGTCAAGTGTGCACAGTACAAAACAAGGAAGCTCGTGACTTTTCGTAAAGAGAGAGTCCTTAATAGAAGACTGTTGCAGTGGTCAAACTGGCTTCAGTTTGATGACATCATGAAATACCTCCTAGCATTTTCCTCATTTGAAAGAAGAAGAGCTAAAACTGAATTACAGATACATTTCATAACACGTATTATTTTAATGTGTTTATTTATATGTAATATTTTTTTCCGGAATTATGTGGTCAGTTGAATAAAGATTTTATAAACAAAGTAAAAGTACAAAGCGGAAAGGGTAATCTGTCCAGGGAAATTCCCAATTATTTGTGGATTATCTACGTCATAATATTGAACATAACCATTGTGCTGATTTCATTATTAATTTTAGTGATCTGTGACTAATTTGAAACCCATATCAGCTGATATTGTAGAATAACAGATTTACTCTGAAGTAAATAATACACTCTGCGGTCTGTGGACATTTCACCCATTTATACTCTTGACGGCAAACAAATTGATTGATTGATGTGAAAGTTTTTAGGACTAGCAGGTAAAAGCCCGCTTCCGCGGGAAAACTGTAGTATGAAAAACGCAATAGTTTCTATTTGAATATTGTAGATGGCAGCACTTCTGTTTGTATCTAGTATGTGGAGCGAGTGTGTACGACAGTCGTTAGCGTATTAATAATATAGATTTGGTACATATTATATCACATTAAATTTCTACTTCCAACTGTAATGTACAAATATTAAAGAATATCAGATCCACTCTGATTATTTAATATACAATTCATTCTGTTTTCATTGTATATTCTTTTTATATTGGAATAAAGTAGGTAGGTATAGCCTATAAACAAACCTGCAAATTTTATGTTACGCATTTTACACAACTCTATGCTTTATTCATGGCTTTCAGGGATAAATTGAGAGATTTTGTTACGAGTTGCTAATAAATAACTAATTGTTAATTTTTTACACGTAACCAAAATTATATTCCCACTAAACGAAAAAAAATCAAATAAATCGGCACGTCGTGTATTGAATATGTAATCAAGTAAAACTTTTTATTCAAGTTCACATCCCGTCAAAAAGTTATCGCTTTATGATTATTATTCCATATTGTATTCGACGTAATTATGTGTTTCAAACTTTACAAATTTTAAAACTTACAAATTGAAGGCCTCCATATACATATGTAGTAATGGTGATACACGTATGACTTACGCTCAGAGGGTGGCGGAATCATATTTTTCAAACCTTCCAAATGTGACTTTACAGCGATGATATTATGCCATATTGCTTCTAACCGCCTGGAGTCAGTGAGACTATAGCGTCCACAATTGGGGTATGCTGTGAGGCTGAAGGTAGTGGGGAGGGGAAAGAGATAATGAAGACCAAGGTGGGGAAGTACCTTAATATTCAGATATAGTCACCAAATAGGGAAAAAGTAATTTTAAGAAATTTTTCAATTCTGAATGTTGGTCTTACACCAGGCCAATACTGAGAGCATCTTCCACTCTGGAACGTGAATTGTGAAATAACACAATCAAATAAATATTAATTGCGCACGCCTGGATTTGAACCCGCGACTTCCAAATCGCTAGTCGAGAGGCTTACCCCTCATTTAAACGGAGGACGTCAACTGATGTTCTGCTGCTTACAATATGTACACGGTACTATTATCTTTTACAGAAATCATTAAAACAAAATGTTATGTGAGTCTAGTTTTTTAACTGTTAATTCATGGTGGAATTCCATTGTATTAGATATGAAATTAAACAATTTTTTTCACTTTGTTCCACTTGTTTATTTACACCAGGACCGGTTTCGTCCTACTACGGACATTTTCAGACTGGTAGTTGAAATTCTTATGCTAGGGAATTTATACAAACTTAGGCAGGGGCGCACAACATTGTCTCTATATGATGAATGTTTCTATTTTGTCAATTTAAGGTATTATCAGTTATTTTGTTAAGTTAAGATACATATAGATAATTATAAAGTTTATTATTAAAATTATGAATGATGATACATAGTAAAAGGTTATTTAATTATATAAATTCATATAGATTCATGTCAATTAAAAATAACCTTTTACTATGTATCATCATTCATAATTTTAATAATAAACTTTATAATTATCTATATGTATCTTAACTTAACAAAATAACTGATAATACCTTAAATTAACAAAATAGAAACATTCATCATATAGAGACAATGTTGTGCGCCCCTGCCCATGGGCATTTCGTTCCCATTCCGTTAAAAAAATATATTTTTAACAGTAGCTCCACATAGGAGGCCCCGATGAAAATAATTCTTATCAGGGCGTAAGTCATCTTTGGGGACGCTATTGGAGGATCTTTTGATGAAAGGAACGAGGTGAAGATCTGGGAAGAAAAACGGTGTGAGGGGAGGGTAGGAATCTTGGGGTCAATGTGTCGGACTTGTATATTCGGACTTGTTAATCCATCCCTCCCACTGCGGTGCAAGGCGATGGATCCAGACAGTTCGACTGGAGAGGTACCAGTCTCTCGCAATCCGGTACACCACGCTGTAGATGGGCAAAAGAATCCGCCACTAAGACCCGGACAAACCTCACCCTGTGAACCCGAGCATTCCTGCTAAGTCACCAAACGTAGCGAAGAACTTGGGATGAACTGAAAAATGATGTGGCAGAGATGTCATAAGGATGTTTGTTACCTTGTGATTCAGATCGTACTTTGTGTAATAGTTGAAGGGAATTTATTTATTTGAGACACAAACAGGATATTTATGGAATATTCTTGTTGGTAATATAAGACAAAATTAAATACAAATATAAATATCCCTAGACTAATGTGTCTGCAATAATTAAGGGTGTTAATTTAATTAATATTATTTAATAAGGATGGGAAAGAGATTTTCTCGTAAGTAGTGGCAATGAGAACACCCCAGAATAAATTATAGTAATAATGTAGGTAATAGGTACCTAAATACTTATATTTCGTTTTAAAATGTGAAATTTTTGTAACAAAACGAACTTGTGGTGTAATGTCACTAAATTGTTCTGTGTAATTTTTATAAAATGCTCTGAAATTCAATTTATATGTCAAACAACTCGTTTATGTTAAATATGCAGCCTAATATCAGCACAATTTTATCTTGGTAAGCTTGCGTACAAACCGCTGCAATTGCACAAATACAAAACAGAATTTCGCTGCAAACCAATGCAATGTTTATACTTTATTCGTGTAGTGTAAAGCTTATATGGAGTTTTTACCCCCATGAGCCAGACAATAGACTGCATAATAACAATATATTTGCACACAGGGAAACAATATAAAGAGTCGCGTCATCAGGCAGTTCATAGGCGCCTTCTTGAGCCGTGGTTTGTACTACTCGAATAGGATGTGACTGAAATAACGAGAGACCCTCAGTCCTCAGACACTAAACTCTTCACGTTAAACAAGCTTTGTTAGCAAGAAGTGAATTGCTAAATACGTCAGCGTCTGCTTTAAGTTATCCCAAAAATTCACTGTGCTTCCATGTTGTAAAATAAATAAACAAATATGTTTCCATCTGAGAGAAATGTATATTTTTGACAGTTTATAAAACAAATCTGATCTGAATGCCAGTCCGCAAAACCTGTGAATATGTAAATATCGGATATCGTTTATTTTAAAATGCCTCGTTTAATTTGAATTGGTTGGCGAGACAAGTACCTATCAATATTAAAAATAATCTATAAGATCGTGTTCGTTTGGACAAAGAATCGTAGATAGGTATATTTGAGGCACTGCTATGTCAAAAAACGGATGTCGGAAGGCTTTTGAAGAAGCAGAAACCACCACCATATATAGATTGGTGGTGGTCGTAAATTCCTTGATTGAATTTTGAATAAATGAGGGAAATAAATACAGGAAACAGATTTAAGTTATTTTGTATAAGGTGATTTTTCACACGAATTGTGCTATATGAATTAGTGTATTATTATTAATCAAAGCAATCGGTGTCAGGGTCATAATCCTCAGCAATGACGGAACTTCAAAACATTTACAAAAACGAAGAATGAATTCAGGAACCCTGAAATTCTTGACAATATTAAAAAAAAATTACAAATTGCAGGCGTTTTTGCCTGCTCACAATGGACGTACTAAATATTTATTATAGTAATTTATCACTACTGAGCGCGGTTTTCTAGTCCTTTCCCGTCGCACCTTTGCATTCATTATCGTGACGTCACTGAGAGTAAACTTGCCCATCCAAACAACTGCCATATTGAATGTTAAACTATCCACAAATTTCTGCCACCAAATACCACCTGCTGAAAAGGATGCATCATTTATATGTGTTCACGAAAAACTCTTCAATCGACGACACCCTTTTCACTCGAAGCATTTTGCCAAAAAAGCGAAGTACTAAAAAGTTACATAAAATCATTATGTAAACAATTTAAGGTTTTATCTTTGGGAGCAACATTTTTACTAAGTGCCTTAATGTTGCATGTTATTTTAATAGTGGTGGATCTGTGCTCCTTCCTATTGTAGGAAAAGTACCATGTGACAGTGTAGAATGCTAAATAATGCATCCTTTTTGTCCTGTCGCTTTGGGAGATTTTTCACAAAATCACAGGGCGGTGAGCCTCGCATAAAACCTGCTCTCTGTACGGTTTCCCAACAAACCATTATTTGAATTTGCAACATGACGCGGAAATAACGTAAAAATACCCAACCAAAATATTTTTACAGAGGGATATTTTTTGACATATCGGTTTTTCTACATATATGCTATAGATTTCATGTCAGATTTCTCGTTATATTCTTGGTGGGCTTAATAATAGGGCAATTTAACTTAAACGATTCTCAGAACGATGCGTATGCATTTAATTAATTGAAGTTGAACCATTTCGATTCTTAGACACTTGAATCTACACTCTACAAAGACTTTTTACCACTAGGGAATGACGTGTATTTTATTTATAGAATAAGAGATTGATTTTCACTGTAAATGAACGTTTAGATAAAATTTTAGATATACCAGTTTGACTGTATTTTATTATCTTCACTATTGTAAATTCTTTACATTTATTTATCATCAAATAGAAAAATAAAACTTTTCAAAACAAAATGTCTAGAAATTGTTACATAGTTAATGCCCAAGAAATACAAAAAAATGTACATTTTTTAAGCTACGTTATTTTTATGTTTGTCATTTTACTCCTACCAGCAGAGATGTGTAAATGAAATTACCTAATATAAGTAAATGTGCTGGCAGTAGAGTGACACGAAATAGACTGGTTGTGGGAGACCTGACCAAGACCTGAGAAACATTGACCTCAGATCCCTACCTACCCCTCCCTCCACACAGCATCCTCAAAGATGACACAGGCCTTTAGGGATTTTTTCCTCAAGATGTCCTGGTGTGTGGAGCAAATGTAAAAAACCTAAGAAGACGTTATTTCTGGCAAGTACTTTTTTGTCACAAATTTAATAAAGTAAATATATAGCTGGGCGCCGCAAAGAAAAAATTCTTGCAGTACCGGGATTTTTTTTTTTTACATTAGCTCCACCCAGGAGGCCTTGAGGGAAATATTCCCTCAGGGCCTATGTCATCTTGTAAGATGCTGTGTGGGGGGTTTTCTAAGGGAAAGGAAGGAGAGGAAGACCCGGGAAGGAAAAAGGTTTGAGGGGTGGGTAGGAATCTGGGGATAAATATGTCCAGGAGTGATAATCGTGTGAAGCCATCCCTCCTACTGCGGTGCAAGGCGATGGGTCGAGAGGGTCCGGCTGGAGAGATCAAAAGGTCTCCCTCAACCAGTCTCTCCCGAACGGGCTGCCACGCCGATGGTCGGCAGACGCATCCGCCCCTAAGTCCCGGACAAACCTAACCCCATGAACCCGGGCACCCCTGCTAAGTCACCAAACGTAGCGAAGCACCTGGGGTGACCTGTGGCAGAGGTGTTGGTCGTCCAATAAACGGTTCCCGGGGCGGCGGTACCAATACCCGCCTCCCATATTAAATATATATATAATAATGGTAATAATTTGAAACTTATTTAGAAAGCATTTCCTTTGCTTTAAAAACGAATTGCCCCGTAAGATGGTGTCATTTCCAAACATAATATTATACAAGCATTTATACGCCAGGCGCCATTACAAGCCGTTTCCCAAATGCACGTATCGCAAGTGCATAATATTTAGCTAGGAAAGGTAGGCAGGTCCTCAGGTTCTCTGCACATGTACACTGCACACGGCATGGCCAACCTCGCAAGTGCATTATTTGTGCCTGAAAGGTTTACACTCCTTTGATGTTTCCACCCACACTTGGAATTATTGCAGAAATGCGATGCATTTCCATGCATCACGTACATACATATTGTAGGTAAGCTGACTGTTTACTGCTTGGTCGAGTATTGTACGGTGTACACGTACACGAAGTTTTTAAGTAATCAAATCTTGAGGAGAAAATTACGAAACTTGCTATTGACATCAGAAGATAAAATACATAATTTTATAAACACTTGAAATCTAAGCACACAAAATTTTTATACATTTATAACTTGTTACATATTATAATTCAATAAAATAGCGGAATTAACAATCTGAAAACTTTTTTCGGTGTTTGTTTTTTGGGTGTTATGCCGTGTTGCGCTACCTCCTTCTTTAGCCGACGTTTCGGACAGCGTTGCAGTGTCCATCATCAGGGCAGATCCGGCAGATCCGACACCCGAAATGTCGGCTAAAGAAGGAGGTAGCGCAACACGGCATAGCACCCCAAAAACAAACAAACAGCTTTTGGCCGTGAAAATATAAAAACGTATCCAAAATGAAAACCGATTAAAGAATATGTTTTAATTTGCCCCACACAGGAGGCCCTGAAGAAAATAATTCAACTCAGGGCCTGTAATCTTTTGGAATGCCGTGTAGAGTCTGTTACGAAATTAAGGTGAGGAAGTTCTGGGAAGGAATAAGGTAAGAGGGGTATGTATGCATTTGAGGGTCAGTGTGTCCAGGAATTACGGAAGTATGAATCTATCCCTCCCAGCGCGGTGCAAGGCGATGTTACGAGAGAGTCATGTTGGAGAGGTCAAAAGGTCTCCCTCAACCAGTCTCAGTTAGTGGGTAGACGCATCCAGATAAACTTCACCCAATGAACCCGGGTACCCCTGCTAAGTCACCAACTTAGCGAACTAATCCAAAAAATGGTTCCCGGGGCGGTAATACCCATACTTGCCTTCTTATTTGAATGCATATATACATAAAAGAGACTTTTCTATTTATGACTAATTTTCTAAGCATAATGCGATACAAAATTGCTGTTATTATTACAAAAAATGTTTTTCTTATTTTTTTCCCAGGATAGTAAAATTTATCTCTTGCGAAAACAGTAAACTAAAACTACAAAACGTAATAAACATTTTTATAACTTTATTACCGCACAGGGTTGTTTAATCATTTCTTTAATAATTACTGTCGTTATTTTGCTAACAGAACTCGTAAAAAGAGAAAGCCCCAATCCACGAGCACTGTACTAGAACAATAAGGAATAAAGCAAGCACAAGCAACTGTAGGCAATATTGCACTCATTGTTTGTAAAGCAAGGGGCACAGCCATAAAGATGCAGTGTGTGCATTTCGATACTTGTGCAACGAATAGACTCATCGGGGTTTGTTTGTAGACACTTGCAACGTGCAGTTTATTATTGTGCATTGTGTTTGCTTACGGTTTCATTGATATCGGATATACAAATAAAGGTACAACAAAAATGAATATTCAAGAAGTATGCTTTTAAAATAGCTATATTATAATTTGAGGAAATCTTTAAAGTTCAGTAGTTGACAGTTTGGAATACGTGCACTGCGCTAATGTTTAAATATTTATCGTTGCTTGCGCGGCTTTTTAAACAATGTCCAGACATCAAATAGTCTCTGGAGGAGTGCATTTGCAAAAGTAAACAGCCATTATCAACGGCCGAACGAGTGTCCTGCAGACAGAAAGAAAATGTCTTCCGCCCATTCAAAGGAGCAGGAGGTAGTTTGTAATGAAAAGACAACGGAGGGAGATAGCGCAGAGGCAGAGATAAGTGAAAAGAGGGACAAAGGCCGTGTAAAAGAGGCTTTGCAGAGCTCTACAGGCGGGAGTCTGTAATATGTCTGGAGCATTGTAATATAGCTTAGAAGATTGGCCTCTTGGTCTTCTACAAAAAACCACAAAAATGGAAGTAACCATAAGTAACCATAGTATTTTAATATTTTCATAATCGACAATTGTTTTTTGTCTACTAACAGTCAGTTGCTGATAATGTAATGGACATCTCAGTTGTAGGCTATCTCAAATGAATAATTAAAAACATCATTAGTTTATCTTTTATTTCGACCAAAATATGTGTGGCTTATTTCTAAAACCGACAATTTCAATTTGTTTAAAATTTCACGAGACCTATGCAAAATTTACTATTTTTAGCACTTCTTAATTTTAAGAAAAGCTATTTTCTAGTTGGGCAATATAACCTACCCCGAAAAGCGAAAAATCTTTGTTGTAATCAAAAGGTTATTAGAAGAGAAATTACAAAAAATCTTCATCGAAAAACCTGACATTGGCTGTTTTAGAAGTAAGCCACAGAAATGTACCGATTACACCTGATTTCTGATACATTTGTCGTTAATGGTAAAGAATGAGAGGTTATGATGAAGCTCTCGCTAGACGGGTATATTGAATTATTAGAAATAATTAAGTAGGCATAGAAGTTTTTTTATATTGGTAAATCATAAAATTCGATAATACTTTTCCACATATATAAAAACTGACTGGGTCGTTAAATTAAATTGAAGGTTGTGGACTGAGAAAAGGGCTCATCTGATGATTTGTATATTAATGAACCCAAGCCCTTGGGGATTTCCAAGGCAGGGCACGTAGGGATTTGGGTCCTCCCATTACATTAGCAAAATACCAGCTGCCCACGCACAACAAACTCCTAAACTCCCGTCCAACTTTTGTTTTACAAATGTTCATGGACTTCATAAATAACTCCAGGGTACGTAACTTAAATGTTTTCTGTTGCTGTGCACAAAACATAGAGTTAAAAAACTTAAGTAAAAGACTTGAAAAATGGACTACATCTTTGGGTCAGACCCGGAAATAAAAAAAATATTTTTAAAATTTCGCAACGTAATCAGAGATGTCTGCTGCTTAATAAGTCCAGATATAAAATTATATTTTTCAATTTTTTTTATAAAACTCCACAGAGTTTTATTATTGAATAAATATTGGTAGAATTTTTTGAGGCATAGGAAATACTCATTAAATTGCTCTACGATTAATAACATTAAAACATTTATATGATAAATCAAATTTATGGATGTATTGGAAGGATAATGCTTTTTATGGAAAAACACGACAAAAATCAATGATCAAAATTATGTAGGTACCAATAATGTTTTTTTTTGGTAAATGGGGACACAGCTATTTTAATAAAAAGAACAATAGAAACTGTGACCTAAATAAGTCTGATAGATAATGGATTATTTTTAGAGCCATCATAATAATTATCTTTGTAAAAGGTGGCTTTGGTCAAATATTGCCTTTTCTAACAACCGCTCGTTAGCAAGGTCAGGATGACTTCATTTGTGAATTGATTAAAACTGGCAACTAATTAGTTCCGATAGCAAATGATAACGGAATATTTAATTTCATTATCAAACAAACACAAAAAATATCGGGAAATGGTACGAAATTCGTATAACATCTGTCATAATCCGACTGTTGAACAATGGTTGAACCCGACAGTTGGCAGCACGAAATTATAATAATTATAAAAATTTTTGTGCATTATTTACAAATTTCAAACATAAATTCGACTTCAAAAATACATGTAGATAATAATAAGTTGGTGTGTATATAAAACGAATTTATTTACAGGGTCGATTTTTTGTACTTATACGCTGGTATATACAGGATATAGACAAGTAGTTTTATCCTCGATGCATTCAAATGAAAATATAGTATTTGTTTACTACACCGCCTCACATTAAGGAATATTTTTAGTCAAACAGTTAGATTTAGCTTTATTATTAAGAAAGGTGAGTTTTTATGTTGGGGGAGACGAAAAAACATGCAAAAAATATGTGTTTAACATTTTAATTTTGTTTAAATTAATTACGTGGTGTACGAACTCTTCGTCATATTCTATTTATATTTTCATAGACAATCAATCTTTCACATTTTCAACAGTACCAATAGCTAGAATATTAAAAAAAGAATGCCATACCACAAAAACCGATTCTTAATAAATAATACATTCACTTTTATATCACAAAGCATGTTACACAAACCCAGCGTAGCCGCTAAACGACTTGAAAACTGGGATTTTTTTCTTTCCTTGACGTAAGCAGGCGCTATAAAGGGGACACTTTATTTTGTATTACAAACCATGTTATACAAACCTAGCGTGGCCGCTAAACTACTTGAAAGTTGGGATGTTTTTCTTGCCTTTACGCGAGCAGGCGCTATAAAGGGGGCACTTACTGTTGTATCACAAACCTAGCGTAGCCGCTAACCTACCGGAAAACTCAAAATCTAGGTTAGGTTATAAATGTTTAATTTTACGATTATATTGTATTAATTAGCTCAACCAGAAAGTAGGTAGGTACTGTACCTACACCCGTTGACAAGAATTTATTTTATAAGATTGGTACTTTCGGCAAATGTCATATTTGATTGTGTTTGATTGTCTATTCATTAAAAAAGGAACACTCCGTATTATCAGTACATCGACAAGAAATATTCCGTATTATCCGTGAGGTGGGCTTGTAACTTTTTACCGAAAATATTTTTTATACTTCACACCCCTTCGGAGACACACAGTTATATTTTGTGTCAGTAGGTAAACCGTATTATTATCTAAACCGGTTGCATATTGTGTATGTCGGGGTATCAACTATCATAGAATCATAATCCATTTTTTGTCACAGGGCATATATAAAAGCGTTTTTTTAAGAATAAATTGGTTTGAACTATTGACAAAAGAATTATGGAGTAAACACAACTTGCTGGTGGTCTGCCGTGCATTTTCCGATGTTCACATTTTAGACTGGAAAAGATTTATGTGCAGTATTTATAGGTTTATAGTAAATGCACTTAAGATGAAATATAACTAAACAGCACTACCGGCCGAGCAATAATATTTTCTACCTACTTATTATTTTTGCACTTGGATGTAAAAAGCTACTAAAGTTTACAATCATTATGAAGAGATTTTTTTATTATTATTTAACGAATAAGTTCTTAAGATGACACTTGAAGAATTCATAATCGCTCTTTCATATAATTTGGGGATGATTTAATTATTTTAGGAAAAAACACTTAATGCAAGTAATGCTCCAAGTTATTAAAGCCATCGGCTGGGCGGCCGGTTTCATACAAAATGTAGTTTTGGATTTGGGGTCAATATACCCAACCAATTGAAAAACTATTTTTGTAATAAAAAGGTATATCAAATATCTATCTCGGACAGGAGCTGCTTTTTTATTTTTGCTTTAAATTATAAAATATAGGCTATTAAAGATTTATTTACCAGCATACATATTATAAATTTGCTAAATATATTTACCAATCTTATCTGCGCTGGGTTTTCTTTCGATCATCACTTGGAAAAAAATAATTACCTGAAACAAAGGAAAGAATGAAATTAGTTAACATACCAAATATTTTTTTTCAAAAAGCTAGCAAAAATTTAAGCATTTAAGATTAATAGATATTTTTCTCCTCGAAATTTCAAAGTGAATTCAAGTGAAAAACATGATCATCATATCGTGCTGATCGGAAAAAAAACTCAGTGATGGAATACCGGCGGGGGATGCAATCTATACAAGAGTCTATGCAGTATATGTGTCGATACGATTTCACACACTGCCGACCCCATTTAATGAGTTTTCATACGACATGTTCGTCGGGCGTCAAATCAAAATGCGCTTCCAGCTAAAATGCAACCACTTCGCAAAAGGGATAATTTTTAAAAAATTATTATGTTGAAATGAGCACCCTTTTGATAGGACTTTGCTCCTTAGTGGAGTCGGATTTCCATTGTTTTCATGGAATTAAGAAGCAGAAGAGTTTTTCGTGTAGGAGGATTTGAGGGTGAGCAAATAGATGGTGAGATTTGAAAATAAAAAGAATAAATTTCACGGTCGTTTAACAGAGAGTGGAACGAATTTATTATTCATGTGGTGGCTCTAACGAACACTTCACAATTAAATGGTTCCAGTTAAAACGGATAGTTCTTTACTACCACAATCAAAATTATATCATATAAACAACAACGTCTCAAAAATCAAGGATAATTTACCAGATTCTCATCATAGATAATTTAAATTTAATTCGTAGGCCCGTCGAAGAGAGAAAATATTTTCAAGGCCTAGAATAATGTATTTGAATAGTTAATTATAATTTTGCTTTATTTTAATTTACTGGAAATTCTGACGGCTCAAGACATTGCTGCGGATGTTTTCAAACTGTTGAAGAAGTATGAACATGGTATTACAAAAAATCAATAGCCAATACGGTTGCTTGGCAATGAATATCAAAACTTTAAGACAGTTTAGCCAAAGGTAATTGTTATTGTGTCAAAACCACATAGGCTTGTTAATAGTGGACAAATATGTAACCAAATTACTGAATTACTTTCATCGATCTAACAAAATCTGACACCACGCACGAAATAAACCAATAAAATTCAAATGTAGCCACACGGAGAAAAATGTTATTTTAAAATACGATCATTTTATTCGTAAAAACGGTTAAAAACGGGACTGAAGTTCTTACGAAGAAATTAACAGTGTTTCAATGTTTATTGGCGGGAAAATGTAAGAATAATTTGTTGGTATACGTCCGAAATTACGTATAACAACAAATTATTCTTACATGTTCCCGCCAATAAAAAAAAACTGAAACCCTGTTAATTTGTTCGTAAGAACTTAAGTCCGGTTTTTAACCGTTTTTACGAATAAAATGATCGTATTTTAGAATAACATTTTTCTCGGTGTGTGTCTCTATGTTTCTAAAGAACTGGATTTGCCTTGATTTTTAAAACTGGAATTGATAGTGGGAACGATTAGACAAGCGATAAAATAGGTACCTACAAAAATTGATTTATTTTTAACTAATTAATAAATATATATTTGAAACTTTGTATTTCTTTTGCTTAAATTTTTGATAATTCGATTATTCGATAATTCATTCGAAAGGGTAAATTTCTGATCTTCTTTTGAAAGGCGTCAATGATCCTGAGGCAAATTTATATTTTAATAAAATTATTTCAGCATCACAAATCCTACAATTAATTAAAATACCGCGTGATTTTTCACGGTTGGTGAGCTGGTATATTATAAATAACAAGGGTTTGGAGTTTGTATATAATATGAATAATAATTTTTGTAAAAACATAATACTTATTTTGTGTGAAACCGCGAGTTTTTATTAATTTATTTTACCGACCGGTTTCGCTTTGCTGAAGCATCATCAGGGTACAAATTAATAAAAACTAGTGGTTTTACACAAAATAAGTGTGTTATTTTTATTAAATATGTCAAATCACAAAGTGATTGCTTTCTTCAATATATAATTTTTGTATTTGTTATATATAATTTTAATTTTTAATATATAATTTTTGTATTTGTTCAAAGAAAACCGACAAATTACTCCATTGTAAGGCGTAAGATTCATTTATCAAATATCCGTAACAATGCTTGTAAAAGCTCCCTCGTTTTATATTTAAAAAAAAAAAACAAGTTGTAAATAACGTACAATAAAGCCCAAAATCAGATAAATTGAAGTATTAAAGTGCGTAAAAGAAACCAATTTATAATGGTGAAGATACTCCGTTGACCATATGCTTCGTAGCAAAGCGAACATAACCCATATGACTCGTTCCGTAAACATCGGATCAAAGAGATTTGCAACGAGAAATATTAATAATCCCGTTGTATAGAACTGGCTCGATACCCGATTTCAATATTAAAAGCAATTTTCTCATGGCTAGGCCCGCCTGGGCAAGATTAATGGTGGATTTTACGGAACTTGCTGAGAAAAAAGTGTATGTGGGTCGAGCAATATTTGTAAATTTGTATATTTTTTTGTGTACGTCGTGATTGATGATTGTATACAAAGAGTTTTACAAGAAGGGGAGGGCCTTACATTTACAACCAAATCCTAATAAAAAAACATGTCTAGAAAATGACAACGTTGTTAATATTATAGTTAAATTACACAAATTCTTAGTTTAAAGGGGGCTTTATGAATTGTGCAAATTGGTGATACTAAGTGCCTCCGCTGACGAGGCAACTGAAAAAAAAAACAGTTTGCAACTAAACTCGCTCATGTCCAATAATGTGATGGCCCACACACTACACAATTTCTTAAAAACCCGGTAACGCAAGCAGTGACTTGCGACTCGCCCTGCTAGTTGCTACGATGACAGCTGATTTTCTTCGTCTATGGCTAAACAAGCTGAGATAATTATTTAAATCGTAAAATTGAGTACGAAGTTTGTTTGGAAACCATAGCAACCATCAAGTTTTAGTTTGGTTTCAGTTTCTTCAGGATCGCCTTAGTATGTATTTTTGGTAATAAAAGCTGATGTCATAGGCTGTAAAAAAGTTTAAAGTTGTGCAATAAACTGTTAAAATGAAAATTAAATATACAGAATTAATAATATTAATTAAGTAATAAAAATACATAGAATTGATTTTAAAAACAAGGTTTCCACCTGGACTGTGTATATTTTTGAGGCTATAACTACTATCAAAAATACAAATTTCGGTTGTATATGCGTCCTGCGAAATCCTGGATCAATAAATCAAAATTTGCTTTGACTTTAAGTAACATTTTCAAATTTTGAACTAACCATGTGAAGAATTATACATAAAAGCGATAAAATGCCTACATATTCCTAGAATATTTTAACATAATTTTTTTTTTGACCATTGGGGGATTTTTCACGAGTTTGTGATAGTTTATACAAAGTATCATATAATACATACTATCATATTTATATATAGTATCATATTATGAGAGCGGATTTTATTAGTTTTTAAAACCGTAAGCTTCAAATCCAAATAAAAAAACTGAGACGTTTAACACAGCCCTTAATTGAGTAGGTAAAGGTCAAAAGCCCTCAACATGATGGATGAGTAAGGGGTAGGGTGTTTTCATTCCATATTTCTTTCTAAATTTAACTGCAATTATGTTTATTTTTTCGAGTATCTCATGCACTGCTTTGGAAAAAATTAAAAGAAAGGAAGGTGCCCAGTTCAATAATTAACATTCTGGCAGTCTGGCATCATCAACAAGAGAACCAAGTTATCTGGAAAAATAAAATGTCAGCACCAGTGAATACGGAATGCGGCGTCAGACAAGGGGGATGCTTATCACCGATTTTATTTAACGTCTATATGAATGATTTAAGCGATAAACTCACCTCGGCAAAGGTAGGTTGTTACCTGGGAAACATTTGCGTAAATAACATTGCATATGCAGATGACATGGTTATTTTGTCTCCAAGCATTAAAGCATTGAGGAAGCTGTTAAAGATATGCGAAGAATATGCCGCTGAACATAACATGGTCTACAACCCAACTAAATCTGTACTACTTGTATTGAAATCGAGCGCAGGCCCTACAAAGGTACTACCCGTCAGCCTAAACGACACAAAAATATCTGAAAAACCGGAGGTCAAATACTTAGGACATATCGTAACAGCGGAACTCAATGATGATACTGATATTGAGCGACAGAGAAGATCACTGTGTATTAGGGCAAATATGATTTCTCGAAGATTTAATAAGTGTAGCCCAGAAGCAAAAAGGCAACTTTTTAACACATACTGCACGAGCCTATATACCTCGGAGCTGTGGACCAACTACAACAAAGCATCTCTAAAAAGAATGGAAGTACAGTACAACAATTCATACCGAATACTTTTTGGGTTGTCCTGGTACTGCAGTGCCACTGAGATGTTTGTAGAAGGGCGTGTTCCTGCATTCCGAGCACTACTCAAAAAACGGATCACCAGCTTTAGAACGCGACTAGCCACGAGTGAAAACGGTCTTGTGATGGCAGCACTGCACTTCTGGCAGGGTCCTATTTACAAGCGATGGAGCCAACTCCTGATGAGTTAAAAAAAAAACAAAAACAAAAACTTTATTTTCATGTTTTTTTTTTTTTTTCTGTATTATTTTTATTCTGTTTTATCTCAATATGTGTGCAGTATCTCACAATATATATGTATATTTTTAATATTAATTTGATAATATGTTCTATTTATAATATGGAGCTCGTGGGATTGCACCACCCTCCCCGAGATCTGGAATAAACAATAAAAAAAAAATTAAAAAAAAAAATTAACGCCCCTAGTCGTGAAGCGTGAAGAGGTTTCGTGTTTTTGGACAGTAATTATTAACATTGTGAATAACGGCCGATTTGTTTGTTATCTCGATATTATTTGGGATCGGGAAAGCATAACAGAGAAAAGCAGTATATTGTATTGTTGCGGAGTAGCTGCTACGGCAGATGGTTTACGAGGAACCTTCTTTTGTTTGTTTCTATTGGCACGATTCGCGAGTATTCCTGTAACACACTCCAGTCTGTTTAGTAAACATGAACAAGCTCGTCAATTAGTACCTATACATCGGTGCTCAATATTTTTTTGTCTTGATGCAGACACGAAAAACTTCTACAGCATAAAATTTCATAAAAAATACGTAAATATAACTAGAGGAGAACCAGAGCTTGTACAGATTGGCATTAAAAATATCAGCAAATCAATATTGGTATAAAATATCTAATAAGAATCGGTATATATACGAGGTTATGTTGGGTTTATGTCTTACATCGTAATTCTACCACACGCTAAGGCGGCTTCCTCACAGGTCGGTAAAAAATCGACATATACCGAGTGCTGTAAGACCCTGTGCAGAAAAGTAAGGTTTACTAAAATAAGGTAACGGTTTGTAGCATAGTGCACTGTGGAACTTTTGTGTGCAGGGTCCTGTCTTACAGCACCCTGTTAATGTCGATTCCTCACCGTCCCATTAGGGAGCAAAATAAATACGTATCACAATAATAATTGCCTAATTTGTAACACACCATTTTGAAGTGTTTGGGATTCGACGCTTTTTTTAAATATAGAAAGAACCTTCAAAGCATTGTTAAATTAGGTACCATAACACTTTACACAAAAATAAAGAATGCCTTGTAAAATAAACAGCTATGTACATATTTACAGATGTTACAAACTGTCATGTTGATAAAGAATTCAGAGTTGTGGGAACTGCCAAAAATGAACAAAGAAAGGGACTCAAAAATTCCTCGCTACGCCACTATACTTCCCCACGTGTGGTTTATGTTAATACGTTATGGACCGGAATAACGGACATATTTACGCATAAGCTCACGTAGATAAGCATTCGTTACACTCGTAATCCGTAAAGATTCGTATATTAATATCAGACCAGATGTAGGTACCAGATAAGTACCAGATAAATATCTACATCTGGTACTTACACTATCTTAGTACCTACCATCCTCAGATATGTAACTGAAGATATTAGTAGAGCGACTGACTCTGTAGTCTGTAGTCAGATCACATGCAGCTTTGTTGTGGCAGAACTAAAAGGCATGTCGCAACGAGTTTAAACGGCTGATGTCAACTTTTCGTGTTGCTACACTTAACAATGTGATGGTTACGAAATAGTAAAAAAGATACCATCTTTAGCGACACAAACTGAGATTACAAATATTATATTCCCACACATATTTTTGTTGTTTATTCGTACTTAAAGTCTTAATGTCCCACATTCCGGCTTCTCTAAATATAATATTTTCAATTAAATTTATGATCATGGGTATTATTTTAAATTGCTGCATACTTAAACATATTACGAGAGTTCTGAAAATTTTCAGTTTTAATTTATTAGGCCTTATGAAGAATTTATAATAAATCTTTCTCAAAACAAAGTATGCGGCAATTTTATCTATAGATTCATCCTGCTGTCAGTATAGAATGCATTTTAAATAAAGTGTCAACTTTTGTGCATAGTTTTGGAAAATGTGAGTATTCAAATAACTTCAGAGAGGGAAGAAGAACTAAAGAGAACTGTTAGTAGATGTTAACAATAATAACGAAATAATACCTACTCGTAATTAAAAATAGTTTAATCGATGCTACAAACATGACCAATATTTGATAAATGTGAATGAATGAGGTCTCCAAGGTTAACAAGGTAATGGGGATAGTTGTGTGGCGGAAGGAGTTAGGGGATGAATGGGACAAGCGAAGGGCTGATAAAAGTATCCAATCTGGCTTTTCGTATTATTTTTCCAAAAATTAGTAAAGCCTTTTAAAGCAAAATACAGATTCTGCCTTACTGTTCGAGAATCGATTACTCCGAAAAGATGTGTAAAATGCAAAAAATTGCTTATAAATTTGTTTGTAACCAACGATTTCTTGGCCCAAAGCCAAGAATCTTACCATTATACTACGGGTTTCATCAAATAGATGGAGCCAAACGTAAAAAGAAAAAATACATCTCAAAAAGGCGGGGAAGTTAAATCACAAAGAACAACTTAGAGCCTGCGTTTTAATACCGACAATGCAAGTTTAGATTACTTTTCTTTTTCTCGTTCCCCGGGCAAACTAAATGGTGCGCGTGATTATGAAGTAGGAAATAGCTCGACGGAGACAAAAAGACTGACGCCTCGCACAATTTAATTCAACGTAGAAAAAATTATGTAGCGAGCTGGACAAACTTTGTCGACCACAAAAAAATAAATACCTCTGTTATTAATTTTGAATTCCTCATTCAAAGTTTGAAGCGATTCACGAGAAGGGGGACGAAAGCGGTACCTTGCATAATGGTTTATTCTTAAAGACAAGTTTAACAAATCACCGAGAAATGTAAATATACATAAAATGTAATTCAAATGGACTAACTTTATTTAACCAAAGCAGACGAGTGTAATTTTCAGTAGTACATCGAAAGTCACATACTTGCATGACTTAAGAGGAAGCCAAGAGCAACAAATATAATAAATGTATGAATTATAATTGTACCCTATATCGCCACGAATATAGGTAATAGGCATAAAAATCGCTTAGCAAACGTCTATAGGTCACGATTTCAAGCGTAAAATGTTTATTTATTTGGTGAACAATTTTATACGAAAGTAAAAATGTTAATTCAATAGAAACTGTCGCAGATAATTTTAGCTATAAAATTGAATTTTTAAAAAGTTCTGTATTATATGCGTTCATAAATTTCTAATGAAAAAAAAAGTAGTTTACACTTTTATTTTTTATAAATTAATTAACAATTTTATTTTAATTCTACTAAATGTAAACGGTAGGAAAGGTTTCAATTTCAATTCAAAGGATATCTTTTTTGTATTTATAATGTAAACTGATTCAAAGTAAAGATTTATCAAAAATAGTGATTTATTATTAATCTTCGTCTTGACCTCAGTTAAGCGAAGAATTGACAAAGTGACATCGGCAAAGTTTCTTGCAGGGCAAGTATTTTTTTTTCATAACTTTGACTCGCACATATTGGTTTGTTTTCAAGAAAGCGATCAGCGAAGATGGCGATTGGTGAAGATTAAAGCATGTTATTGATTTATAATTGGTTTGAACAAGAATATTACTACTATACTAGCTTTTGCCCGTTGCAAGGCAACTAATTGGTTAAAGCACTAAGCGATTTGACGTTTGAATGTGGATGAAGCAAGAAGTGTGTGTGTCTACATTTTTTAAAAATTAAATATTTGAAAAAAAAAATAATCGATGTTTGAATGTGGATGAAGCAAGGATTGTGAGAACTACTCAAAGGGTCCTGTGAGTTAATCGCTCAATTTTGTACACCCGCTACTTAGCCACTTTGGTCGCCCTGGTTAAGGCGTTCAGTATGGGCCTTTTCTCGCAAAAAGGGGCCTAGAAGTTCACGGCTCAATTTTTTCACTAATAAATTGTTTCTAAATTATATGATATGCACTCACTTTTCTAATAACTCCCGTTACACCTATTTAAATTTTTTGTACAAATTTGATAACGCCAAAGCTCTGCATTATATAAAGAAAACTTCGCGGGCTTGCGCACAATAACTCACCAAAGTTTCATCGCAATCGGATGAATATTATTGTAGATAATTTCATTACGCTAGAGCTCATTATTATATTTTAAAACCATTTCGAGCATGCACACATCATATCCCCAAAGTTTCATCGCAATCGGATGAATAGTATTGGAAATAATTTCATAATGCCAGAGCTTATTCTTATATATAGAAACCATCCCTAGCATGCCAACATCGAATTCCCAAAGTTTCATCTCAATCGGATGGAAAGTATAGGACATAATTTCATAACGCCAGATCTTACCATTATGCGTAAATAATTTCATAATTCCAGAGCTTACTATTATGCGTAGAAACTAACCCGGGCATGCACACATCAAATCCCAAAAGTTTTGTCGCAATCAAATGAATAGTATTGGAAAAAAATTCATAACGCCAGAGCTTACTCTTTTACATAGAAACCATCCCGAGCATGCCAACATCGAATTCCCAAAGTTTCATCTCAATCGGATGAAAATTAAAGGAAATATTTTCATAACGCCAGAGCTTACTTTTATGCATAAAAACCATCCCAGGCATGCACACATCAAATCTCCAAAGTTTCATCTCGATCGGATGCTTAGAAACCAACCCGAGCATGCACACATCAAATCCCAAAAGTTTTGTCGCCATCAGATGAATAGTATTGGAAAAAAACCTACCTAACCCTCAAACTAAAAATATTTGTTCATTTACCTACGTAATTTCTAAAAAAAAAAAAAACATTGCAATTTTATTACTTATCAAAAAAACCATCTTATCAAACTCAATTTTACTGCAGCAAAAAAATTACACAAAGAAATTCTTTAACAATATCCGGGTACCCGTGCACACGTATAATTATTTTTATTTTAAAATTTAATAATGTCCAAAGTAAACGAACAAATCCTGACCGATCTATTTTTCGATTTATATGCATATAAAAAATCTGTAGCACTGCATCGAACCCACCTAATTTATAAAAAGTACCTTCATACATACCTACCTACCCAGAGTACCTGTTCAGTACTTAGTTCCTACCTACCTGCATATCTACCTACCCCCGTGTACACCTACATTTTTTTGGAAATATCCATCTTTGGTTACTTTTTTTTAAATTTTATATCATAATTTTTTTGTGATTTAAAGGAAAGAAGTTCTTACTTAGAGTAAATATCGATATTTGAATTCAATGCAATCCGCATGCCTAGTGAACTCCTGATTGGACAGTCGAAATGAACGACAGGGTCCGGCAAAATTTCCTCACTCATTATTACAAAAACCAACCGATTAAAAAATTGACTTTTTTTTTTTAATCGAATCTTTAATATTTTTTTATGGAAATGACATCTTTCCAGTGTCCACCTTTTGATTTCACGGACGCCATAACTCTTTTCGTAATAAATAATTATTAATAACGATAAATGTATAGAAAATTAGAAAAAAAACTTTGCATCTTATTTAGATAAATTTTAATGCGCCGCAAAAACGTTGGTCGCAAACGCCCGACAATATTTTCTAAACAAAAAAAAAATAAGGAAAAAATCATGAGTTTTAATAAAAAAATTAATCAGTATATTTCGAGCGGAATTTTTTTTACCACCCTGTTTCTGAATTTGTATTAAAAGACCGACAAACTGCAATCGGCATTTTTCAGAAGAAACGCATTTAGTACCTACCATCTTTGGTGATTTCTCTTAATTTCAAACCATTTATTTGTAATTCGATGGAGCAAAGTAGGTACCTACCCAGTGATAATATTATACGAATCCACTGGCAAGTAATCTTTTTAAATGTTGTAAAATTTGTTAGCGGATTTTTCATGGATTTTTTTGTAAAATGTCAAATTTTTAGCACGATATTGAGGAATATTTCCAATGGAATGCCACTAAAAAAACGGTTGAATAAGTTTTCGAAACCTTTTGCCATTGAATATATCAAAAAACATCTACGCCAGAGGCCGTCATTTTGACGCAATTTCGTTTGCAAATGAAGGATTCTCAAATTCGCCAAAGCTCAATTTTTTAAAGGATAAACTAAAAAAAATTTGTTCAGGCCCTAGCACGCTTGCTCTTTAATGATCGGTAGGATAACTATCGGTAACTTCTCATCGTTCCCTAGGACAACTGCACATCGCTAACGTACAAACAACAGTTGATTTCGAATATGTTACGAAGGACACTTAGTCATTGTGACCTGTCACTTATTCGTTGGCGATCTGTAGTCATGCTAGGGAACGATGAGAAGTCACCGATAGTTATCCTATCGATCGTTGTAGAGCGAGCGTGCTAGGGCCCTGACCTACCGCAAGAGCCGTGAGGATTTACGCTAAAAAAAATCGCTGGGCGGCTAGGCCAACGCCTCTGCAATAGGTCATTTCAAGAGGTTCGCTATGTTTGGTGATTTAGAAGTGGTGCCTGGGTTCATGAGGTTTGTCCTGGTCTTGGCGGTGGATTCGTCTGCCCACCAATTTCGTGGTAGACCAGATCGGAAGAGACTGGTTTAGGGAGACTTTTTGGCTTCTTCAGCAGAGCTCTCTCGGAACATCACCTTGCACCGCAGTGGTAGGGATAAAATCATTCGTCCCTCACTCCACACACTGATCCCCAGATTCCTACCCACCCCTCATAACTTTTTCCTTACCAGAACATCAACTCCTTACTTTCCTAAAAATAACCCTTCACACAGCATCCCCAAAGATGACATAGGCCCTGAGAGGAATTATTTTCGTCCGTCACTCCACACACTGATCCCCAGATTCCTACCCACCCCTCATAACTTTTTCCTTACCAGAACATCATCTCCTTACTTTCCTAAAAAGAACCCTTCACACAGCATCCCCAAAGATGACATAGGCCCTGAGAGGAATTCTTAAATCGACTCAAATTAACCGGTTATAAAGGGTTTGGTCATCCGATAAATGATTCACGGGGTGGCGGTACCAATGCACACCACCCACGCCGAATGATATTATAATAACACTATTGTACACTATTTAAAGAAGTACCTACGCCATTTGGCAAAAAAAAATGGGTTTTCCTGAGTTATTAAACAGTTTTATTCATCATATTAAATTCTCAATATTTGAAAAATAACGTTCCCACCCAAGTAGGTACCTACCCACTGGTAAATTATTTTCTATGATCTCGGCAGCCTGAACTGTTCGAATTTTATTTGTCTTTACAAAAGTACCTACCCAGCAATTAAAATCAACGTTATTTACCTGGCCGGTAACATATAAACTTTAGTTTTTTTTGCATTTCATAAACGTCAGAATTTTTTCAACTTTTGAAGATGTATCCTGAAATAATTTACATGAAATGTGGTAAATGTAATGTATTATTGGAGTTCGGAAATCTATGGTTTTCAAAATTATAGAAAAACATCTTATTCACATATCCTATTTTCGACGTAATATTGATATACATGAGACTCGTCGAAATGTCAAATCTACATGCGAGACGCCATAGAATAATTTTCATAAATGCCCCAACATTTCAGTACTTTGAAGGTCTGACGATAAATTTTTCCTTAATGAAGCATTTTTTTTTACTGGCTACGAACATTTTAACAGTTTTTAACTCGGAATTTTTTTCGTAAACGTCAGAAATTACCGACGTTTGAAAACGAATCCTGACAAAGTTTCCATGAAAAGTCACAAATATAATATATTATTAATGTTCCGAAACCTGTCGTAGTCGCAATAATATAAAAACATCTAAGCCGGGAATCTTTTTTAAGTCGCAATTTTGATTTACCTCGAGGCTCGTCGAAATGTAAAATTTTGAGGTGAGACGCCATATATTTAAAAAATATACACTTTACGATTTTAGTACTGAGGCTCTTTCAGAAATTTTTCGTGAAGGTCTGACGATAAATTATTCCTTTTTTGAGGGGCGAACCTGGCGGCTGGCAATATAACTTTGAATTTCATCGTCGAATAATGAGCGCTTCTAGTTTTCGCCGCTAGGTTTTAATACATCAGTTTTTTTAGCAGTTTATTTTTTTTGCATCAGTTTTTTTATATGAAAATTTGCAATTGGTAAAATTCTGGCTGAATTTTTCCCATACAAATCAGGTCTGAAAAAATCGTATGTATTTTTATCCACGGTCGATGTCTCGCGAAAATCAGCTTTCGGGTCGGTTAAACTTAAGGGGGAGAGTGGTCGTTTTTCGCAAGACTGCGATTGACTTAAAATCTGGTGGTTACGAGCATTAATATATAACTAGCTTTTGCCCGTTGCAAGGCAACTAATTGGTTAAAGCACTAAGCGATTTGACGTTTGAATGTGGATGAAGCAAGAGGTGTGTGTGTCTACATTTTTTAAAAATTAAATATTTGAAAAAAAAAATCGATGTTTGAATTTTTTTATTTTTTTTTTTTTTATAGAGAATACCTCACAAGAGTCCCAACTGCTCCCGTCTGGAGCCAGTGAGACTATGGCATCCCCAATTGGGGTATGTTGTGAGGCTGAAGGAAAGTGGGGAAGGGAAGGAGATGGGGAAGAGGAGGGTAGGAAAGTACCTGGCTATTCAGATCTAGTCACTAAACACGGCTAAAGCCATTATTAAGCAACGTCTCAATTCTGAATGGTGGTCTTACACCAGGGCGATACTGACAGTATCTTCCACTCTGGAACGTGCCGCAAATGTAGTATATGTATTATTTTTATTAATTAATTGTGAAATAACACAAATTAATCAAATAAAATTTATTTGCGCACGCCGGGTTCGAACCCGCAACCTTCCGATTGGGAGTCAAGTGTTGTTACCACTCGACCACGGACGGTCGTCATTGTGGATGAAGCAAGGATTGTGAGAACTACTCAAAGGGTCCTGTGAGTTAATCGCTCAATTTTGTACACCCGCTACTTAGCCACTTTGGTCGCCCTGGTTAAGGCGTTCAGTATGGGCCTTTTCTCGCAAAAAGGGGCCTAGAAGTTTACGGCTCAATTTTTTCACTAATAAATTGTTTCTAAATTATATGATATGCACTCACTTTTCTAATAACTCCCGTTACACCTATTTAAATTTTTTGTATGAATTTGATAACGCCAAATCTCTGCATTATATAAAGAAAACTTCGCGGGCTTGCGCACAATAACTCACCAAAGTTTCATCGCAATCGGATGAATATTATTGTAGATAATTTCATTACGCTAGAGCTCATTATTATATTTTAAAACCATTTCGAGCATGCACACATCATATCCCCAAAGTTTCATCGCAATCGGATGAATAGTAATGGAAATAATTTCATAATGCCAGAGCTTATTCTTATATATAGAAACCATCCCTAGCATGCCAACATCGAATTCCCAAAGTTTCATCTCAATCGGATGAAAAGTAAAGGAAATAATTTCATTACGCCAGAGCTTACTTTTATGCATAAAAACCATCCCAGGCATGCACACATCAAATCTCCAAAGTTTCATCTCAATCGGGTGAATAGTATATGAAATAATTTGATAACGCCAGAGCTTATTATTACGCATAGAAACCATCCCGGACATGCACACATCAAATCCCCAAAGTTTCATCGCAATCAGATGAATAGTATAGGAAATAATTTCATAGAGCCAGAGCTTACTATTATGCGTAGAAACCAACCCGGGCATGCACACATCAAATACCAAAAGTTTTGTCGCAATCAGATGAAAAGTATTGGAAAAAAAATCATAACGCCAGAGCTTACTCTTTTATGTTCAAACCATCCCGAGTATCCAACATCAAATTCCCAAAGTTTCATCTCAATCGGATGGAAAGTATAGGAAATAATTTCCTAACGCCAGATAAAGTAAATAATTTCATAATTCCAGAGCTTACTATTATGCGTAGAAACCAACCCGGGCATGCACACATCAAAGCTCAAAAGTTTTGTCGCAATCAAATGAATAGTATTGGAAAAAATTTCATAACGCCAGAGCTTACTCTTTTACATAGAAACCATCCCGAGCATGTCAACATCGAATTCCCAAAGTTTCATCTCAATCGGATGAAAATTAAAGGAAATATTTTCATAACGCCAGAGCTTACTTTTATGCATAAAAACCATCCCAGGCATGCACACATCAAATTTCCAAAGTTTCATCTCGATCGGGTGAATAGTATATAAAATAATTTCATAAAGCCAGAGCTTACTATTATGCGTAGAAACCAACCCGGGCATGCACACATCAAATCCCAAAAGTTTTGTCGCCATCAGATGAATAGTATTGGAAAAAAAACCTACCTAACCCTCAAACAAAAAATATTTGTTCAACAAAAAACCATCTTATCAAACTCAATTTTACTGCAGCAAAAAAATTACACAAAGAAATTCTTTAACAATATCCGGCTACCCGTGCACACGTATAATTATTTTTATTTTAAAATTGAATAATGTCCAAAGTAAACGAACGAATCCTGACCGATCTATTTTTCGATTTAAATGCATATAAAAAATCTGTAGCACTGCATCGAACCCACCTAATTTATAAAAAGTACCTTCATACATACCTACCTACCCAGAGTACCTGTTCAGTACTTAGTTCCTACCTACCTGCATATCTACCTACCCCCGTGTACACCTACATTTTTTTGGAAATATCCATCTTTGGTTACTTTTTTTTATTTTATATCATATTTTTTTTGTGATTTAAAGGAAAGAAGTTCTTACTTAGAGTAAATATCGATATTTGAATTCAATGCAATCCGCATGCCTACTGAACTCCCTGATTGGACAGTCGAAATGAACGACAGGGTCCGGCAAAATTTCCTCACTCATTATTACAAAAACCAATCGATTAAAAAAATGATTTTTTTTTTAAATCGACTCTTTAATATTTTTTTATGGAAATGACATCTTTCAAGTATCCACCTTTTGATGTCACGGACGCCATAACTCTTTTCGTAATCAATAATTATTAATAACGATAAATGTATAGAAAATTAGAAAAAAAACTTTGCATCTTATTTAGATAAATTTTAATGCGCCGCAAAAACGTTGGTCGCAAACGCAAGACAATATTTTCTAAACAAAAAAAATTAAGGAAAAAATCATGAGTTTTAATAAAAAAATTAATCAGTATATTTCGAGCGGAATTTTTTTTACCACCCTGTTTCTGAATTTGAATTAAAAGACCGACAAACTGCAATCGGCATTTTTCCAGAAGAAACGCATTTAGTACCTACCATCTTTGGTGATTTCTCTTAATTTCAAACCATTTATTTGTAATTCGATGGAGCAAAGTAGGTACCTACCCAGTGATTATTATTATACCAATCCACCTGACCAGTAATATTTTTAAATCTTGTATAATTTGTTAGCGGATTTTTCATGGATTTTTTGTAAAATGTCATATTTTTAGCACGATATTGAGGAATATTTCCAATGGAATGCCACTAAAAAAACGGTTGAATAAGTTTTCGAAACCTTTTGCCATTGAATATATCAAAAAACATCTACGCCAGAGGCCGTCATTTTGACGCAATTTCGTTTGCAAATGAAGGATTCTCAAATTCGCCAAAGCTCAATTTTTTAAAGGATAAACTAAAAAATTTTTGTTCAGGCCCTAGCACGCTTGCTCTTTAATGATCGGTAGGATAACTATCGGTAACTTCTCATCGTTCCCTAGGACAACTGCACATCGCTAACGTACAAACAACAGTTGATGTCGAATATGTTACGAAGGACACTTAGTCATTGTGACCTGTCACTTATTCGTTGGCGATCTGTAGTCATGCTAGGGAACGATGAGAAGTCACCGATAGTTATCCTATCGATCGTTGTAGAGCGAGCGTGCTAGGGCCCTGACCTACCGCAAAAGCCGTGAGGATTTACTCTAAAAAAAATCGCTGGGCGGGTAGGCCAACGCCTCTGCAATAGGTCATTTCAAGAGGTTCGCTATGTTTGGTGATTTAGAAGTGGTGCCTGGGTTCATGAGGTTTGTCCTGGTCTTGGCGGTGGATTCGTCTGCCCACTAATTTCGTGGTAGACCAGATCGGAAGAGACTGGTTTAGGGAGACTTTTTGGCTTCTTCAGCAGAGCTCTCTCGGAACATCACCTTGCACCGCAGTGGTAGGGATAAAATCATTCGTCCCTCACTCCACACACTGATCCCCAGATTCCTACCCACCCCTCATAACTTTTTCCTTACCAGAACATCAACTCCTTACTTTCCTAAAAATAACCCTTCACACAGCATCCCCAAAGATGACATAGGCCCTGAGAGGAATTATTTTCGTCCGTCACTCCACACACTGATCCCCAGATTCCTACCCACCCCTCATAACTTTTTCCTTACCAGAACATCATCTCCTTACTTTCCTAAAAAGAACCCTTCACACAGCATCCCCAAAGATAACATAGGCCCTGAGAGGAATTATTTTCTTCAAGGCCTCCTGTGTAGAGCTATTATAAAAATTAAAAAAACTTCTCTTTTCCCGGTAGATTTTCCTAATTTTGTTTTAAATTAGTCGAGTAAGATCCATAGTTTATGCATAAACATTCACACGAAAAAGCCCGCCCTTAGGATTGTGTGTATTGGTGCATATAACGATGCAAAACGTCACTGAGATACATCTTTTTGCCAACCTGAATATATTTAGATATTCTTAAATCGACTCAGATTAACCGGTTATAAAGGGTTTGGTCATCCAACAAATGATTCACGGGGTGGCAGTACCAATGCACACCACCCACGCCGAATGATATTATAATAACACTATTGTGCACTATTTAAAGAAGTACCTACACCATTAGGCAAAAAAAATGGATTATCCTGAGTTATTTAAACAGTTTTATTCATCATGTTAAATTCTCAATATTTGAAAAATAACGTTCCCACCCAAGTAGGTACCTACCCACTGGTAAATTATTTTCTATGATCTCGGCAGCCTGAACCGTTCGAATTTTATTTGTCTGTACAAAAGTACCTACACAGCAATTAAAATAAACGTTATGTAGCTGGCCGGTAACATTTCACCTGTTTTCAATTTTCCTTTCCTTCATAAACGTCAGAATTTTTTCAACTTTTGAAGATGTATCCTGAAATAATTTACATGAAATGTGGTAAATGTAATGTATTATTGGAGTTCGGAAATCTATGGTTTTCAAAATTATAGAAAAACATCTTATCCACATATGCTATTTTTGACGTAATATTGATATACATGAGACTCGTCGAAATGTAAAATTTACATGCGAGACGCCATAGAATAATTTTCAAAAATGCCCCAACATTTCAGTACTTTGAAGGTCTGACGATAAATTTTTCCTTAATAAAGCATTTTTTTTTACTGGCTACGAACATTTTAACAGTTTTTAACTCGGAATTTTTTTCGTAAACGTCAGAAATTACCGACGTTTGAAAACGAATCCTGACAAAATTTCCATGAAAAGTCACAAATATAATATATTATTAATGTTCCGAAACCTGTCGTAGTCGAAATAATACAAAAACATCTAAGCCAGGTATCTTTTTTAAGTCGCAATTTTGATTTACCTCGAGGCTCGTCGAAATGTAAAATTTTGAGGTGAGACGCCATATATTTAAAAAATATACACTTTACGATTTTAGTACTGAGGCTCTTTCAGAAATTTTTCGTGAAGGTCTGACGATAAATTATTCCTTTTTTGAGGGGCGAACCTGGCGGCTGGCAATATAACTTTGAATTTCTTTGTCGAATAATGAGCGCTTCTAGTTTTCGCCGCTAGGTTTTCATACATCAGTTTTATTAGCAGTTTATTTTTTTTGCATCAGTTTTTTTATATGAAAATTTGCAATTGGTAAAATTCTGGCTGAATTTTTCCCATACAAATCAGGTCTGAAAAAATCGTATGTATTTTTATCCACGGTCGATGTCTCGCGAAAATCAGCTTTGAGGTCGGTTAAACTTGAGGGGCAGAGTGGTCGTTTTTCGCAAGACTGCGATTGTCTTAAAATCTGGTGGTTACGAGCATTAATATATACTAGCTTTTGCCCGTTGCAACGCAACTAATTGGTTAAAGCACTAAGCGATTTAACGTTTGAATGTGGATGAAGCAAGAAGTGTAAGCCTGCATTTAAAAAAAATATATATTTGAAGAAAAAAAACGATGTTTGAATGTGGATGAAGCAAGAATTGTGAGAACTACTCAAAGGGTCCTGTGAGTTAATCGCTCAATTTTGTACAACTGCTGGCGACCTATGAAATCCATATGAAATCCCCATCCTCGGTTTACCAGAAACGATTAGTTACATGACTAACCTAAAAAAAGGCTTAAAAAACAACATGGCGACCAAAATTTTTATTAATATGAAATCCCCATCCTTGGTTTAGTCAAAAACGGTATGTCACATGAATAACCTTAGAAAAGTCTTAAAAAACAAAATGGCGCCCAAAATGTTGACTAATACGAAATCCCCACCTTTTTTTGTGAAAAACGATATGTCACATGACTAACCTTAGAAAAGTCTTAAAAAACAAAATGTCGACAGAAATGTTGACTAATATGAAATCCCCTCTTTTTTTTGGGAAAAACTATATGTCACATGACTAACTTAGAAAAGTCATAAAAAACAAAATGGCGACCAAAATGTTGACTTATATGAAATCCCCACATTTTTTTGTGAAAAACGATATGTCGCATGACTAACCGTAGAAAAGTCTTAAAAAACAAAATGGCCACCAAAATGTTGACTTATATGAAAACCCCACCTTTTTTTGAAAAACGATGTCACATGGCTAACCTTAGAAAAGTCTTAAAAAACAATTCTTAATTACAAATATGATTTTTGACTGTGGATGAAGCAAGAATTGCAAAAAACCTCAATTTGGTAGGTGGGTATGGGTACCGCCGCCTCGGGAACCAACACACCTGCAATAGGTCATTTGAAGTTGTTCGCTAAGTTTGATGATTTAGCAGGGGTGCCAGGGTTCATAGGGTGAGGTTTTTACCGCTCTTGGTGGTGGATGCGTCTGCCCACCAATTGCGTGGCAGGCCAGATCGGGAGAGACTGGTTTAGGGATACTTTTTGGCTTCTCCAGCAGAACTCTCGGAACATCACCCCTCACCGCAGTGGTAGGGATAAAACCATTCGTCCGTCACTCCACACACTGATCCCCAGATTCCTACCCACCCCTTATACCTTTTTTCCTTCCCAGAACATCATCTCCTTCCTTTCCTAAAAATAACCCTCCACGCAGCATTCCCAAAGAATTTAATGCTCTTTGGTCCATTATATATTTTTTATAATCCTCGGGTAGCGAAACATTTGGGATACCCATAAAATTTTTTTTAAATGTAACTTTTTAAATTGGATTTTTTTTTTATATTTGGAATTTCTTGAGAAATTTTGGCGCTATAAAAATATAAACTATTTAAAATAAAAATTATTTCATAATACACATTTGTATTTCATTAATCTTTTTGTATAAAAAACATAATATAAAACCTACCTAACCCTCACTCAAACAAATAATATTTGTTCATTTACCTACGTAATTTCTAAAAAAAAACATTGTAAATTTACTATTTATCAAAAAAACAATCTTATCAAACTCAATTTTACTGCAATAAAAAAATTACCCCAAAGAAATTATTTCACAATATGCGGGTACCCGTGCACACGTATAATTATTTTTATTTTTAAAGTTTATAATGACCTTAGTAAACGAACGAATCCTGACCTATCTATTTTTCGATTTATATGCAAATGAAAAATCTGTATTGAACCCACCTAATTTATAAAAAGTACCTTCCTACATACCTACCTACCCAGAGTACCTGTTCAGTTCTTATTTCCTACCTACCTGCATATCTACCTACACCTGTGTATACCGTATGCAAATATCCATCTTTGGTTACTTTTTTGTATCATAATATTTTTTTTGATTAAAAGGAAAGAAGTTCTTACTTACAGTAAATATCGATATTTGAATTCAATGGAATACCATGTTTATTCATCTTCCCTGATTGGTCAGTCGAAATGAACGACAGAGTCCGGCAAAATTTCGTCACTCATTATTACATAAACCAATCGATTAAAAAAATACTTTTTTTTTTAATCAACACTTTAATATTTTTTTATGGAAATGACATCTCTCAAGTGTCCACCTTTTGATTTCACGGACGCCATAACTCTTTTCGTAATAAATAATTATTAATAACGATGAATGTATAGAAAATTTGAAAAAAAAACTTTGCATCTTATTTAGATAAATTTTAATGCGCCGCAAAAACGTTGGTCGCAAACGCCCGACAATATTTTTTAAACAAAAAAAAATTAAGAAAAAAATCATGAGTTTTAATAAAAAAATTAATCAGTATATTTCGAGCGGAATTTTTTTTTACCAGCATGTATCTGCATTTGAATTAAAAGACCGACAAACTGCAATCGTCATTTTTTCAGGAGAAACGCATATAGTACCGTACCAACTTTGGTGATTTCTCTTAATTTCAAACCATTTATTTGTAATTCGATGGAGCAAAGTAGGTACCTACCCAGTGATTAATATTATACGTTTCCACCTAGCCAGTAATATTTTTAAATCTTGTGGAATTTGTTAGCGGATTTTTCTTGGATTTTTTTGTAAAATTACAAATTTTTAGCACGATATTGTGGAATATTTTCAATGGAATGCCACTAAAAAACGGTTGAATAAGTTTTCGAAACCTTTCGCCATTGAATATATCAAAAAACATATACGCCAGAGGCCGTCATTTTGAGGCAATTTCGTTTGCAAATGAAGGATTAGGGAGACTTTTTGGCTTCTCCAGCAGAGCTCTCTCGGAACATCACCTTGCACCGCAGTGGGAGGGATACAACCATTCGTCCGTCACTCCATACACTGATATCCAGATTCCTACCCACTCCTCATACCTTTTTCCTTCTCAGAATATCCTTTCCTTCCTTTCCTAAAAATAACCCTCCACACAGCATTCCCAAAGACGACGTAGGCCCCGAGGGGAATTATTTTCTTCCGGGCCTCCAGTATCGAGCTATTGTAAAAACTACTCCCTGTAGATTTTCCGAATATTGTACAAAAATACTCTAGTTAAGTACCCCGTTTAGAATGTCATCCATTAAATAATTCCCGGGGCGGCGGTACCAATGCACACCACTCACTTTGAATGATAATATAAACATGCAACATACAGAAACGGCGTTTTACAAAAAAAAAATCCTCCACACAGCATTCCCAAAAATGACATAGGCCCTGAGAGGAATTATTAATACTATTCGGGGCCTCCTATATGAAGCGATTGTAAAAAAAAAAAAGTTCTCTACTCCCGGTAGTTTTCCCGAACATTTTATAAAAATACTCAAGAAAGTACTCCATTAATTAAGTCATCCATTAAATTATTCCCGGGCGGCGGTACCAACGTACACCACTCACCTTGAATGATACTATAACCATGCCAAATACAAAAACGGCGCTTTACAAATTTTTACTACTTAGCAAAAAAACATTATATGAATCTAAATTTAATTGCAATAAAAAAAATTCAGAAAAAATCTGTCACAAACCTGTTAAAAAAAAAATTATTTATTGAAAAACAAACTAACAATACGAATTTTGGCAAATATTTGCCACCATCTTTGATGATTTTTTTTACTTAAGTTTCTGCAGTGAAATGGCCCAATATTATTTATTTGAAATTTTTAAATCCAAAATAATCACATCAAACCAATAATACATTGTCCGGATAGGTACCTCTACTCGTTACCGCACAAACATTACATCGAAAATATTTCAAGTTAGCGGGTAAGTACTTATACAGTTGACATCACTATCTGAACACAACAAAATAGGCCATCTCTACTGAATACCCTGATAGTACATGATCCAGAATAATTTCTTTCCCGATTTTCAATCCAAATAAATTGATTTAAAAATTGTGCATTTTCAGAAGAATTTTTTTGTTTTTGTTTTTCTTAAAATATTTTTCTGGAAATGACATCGGTCGAGTGTCCAGTTTTTGAATTCATCAACAAACATACTATTTTAGTAATAAATAATTATTCATAACGATAATTGTACTGAAAAATAAAAAAATCTAAGAACCTTAATTGGAGAAATATTTCTATGACACACCAGCGTTAGTCGCGACCGAACGACTCTTCTTTCTTTAAAAAAAAAAATAAGAAAAAAAATCGTTAATAATAATTTAAAAAATAATTCATATTTATCAGAAAGGAAATTTTTCACCGCAATGCATTCGACATTCGATATTTGAAGCTATGATTAAAATGTAGTAACATTTTCAACACTCCAGTTTCTTTGGGAATAATTTGAATTTCGACCGACGTTGAAATGTTTCTTAGCAAATTAGAGTGGTACTAAATCTTGCCGCCAGTGGAGCAGGTAAATCGTGTCAACCATTATTTTTTTATAGCGGTTTCCGAATGCGCCTTTGAGGTGTTTTTTTTTCAAATGTCAGATTGGATATCAAAATAACAGACGTTTTTTCAAGAAATGTTGTCAATATGACCGTCGATTTACATTCGTAAAACTCTTGTCGAAAAGGTTTTACTAAATTTTGAAAGCCGAGATCGATATTTTTAAAGCCATTTCGTATTTTCGAGCTGGCTGTCGACAAAATCAATAAAAATGACATTACACAACCGAGAAAAAACAAATGAACTCGAATTATTTGGCAAGTGAAACTTATTTTATACGTAATAAAGCATTTTTTTTTACTGGCTACGAATATTTTAACAGTTTTTAACTCGGAAATTTTTTCGCAAACGTCAGAAATTCCCCACGTTTGAAAAGGAATCCTGACAAAATTTCCATGAAAAGTCATAAATATAATATATTTTTAATGTTCCGAAACCTGTCGTAGTCGAAATAATACAAAAACATCTAAGCCAGGTATCTTTTTTAAGTCGCAATTTTGATTTACCTCGAGGCTCGTCGAAATGTAAAATTTTGAGGTGAGACGCCTTATATTTAAAAAAATATACACTTTACGATTTCAGTACTGAGGCTCTTTCACAAATTTTTCGTGAAGGTCTGACGATAAATTTTTCCTTTTTTGATGGGCGAACCTGGCGGCTGGAAATACAACTTTGAATTTCTTCGTCGAATAATGAGCGCTTCTAGTTTTCGCCGCTAGGTTTTCATACATCAGTTTTATTAGCAGTTTATTTTTTTTGCATCAGTTTTTTTATATGAAAATTTGCAATTGGTAAAACTTCTGGCTGAATTTTTCCCATACAAATCAGGTCTGAAAAAATCGTATGTGATTTTATCCACGGTCCCTGTCTCGCGATAATCAGCTTTCGGGTCGGTTAAACTTAAGGGGGAGAGTGGTCGTTTTTCGCCTGCAGGGCTTGTCTTAAAATATGGTCGTTTAGAGCATTAATATATATACTAGCTTTTGCCCGTTGCAAGGCAACTAATTGGTTAAAGCACTAAGCGATTTGACGTTTGAATGTGGATGAAGCAAGAAGTGTGTGTGTCTAAATTTTTTAAAAATTAAATATTTGAAAAAAAAAAATCGATGTTTGAATGTGGATGAAGCAAGGATTTTGAGAACTACTCAAAGGGTCTTGTGAGTTAATCGCTCAATTTTGTACACCCGCTACTTAGCCACTTTGGTCGCCCTGGTTAAGGCGTTCAGTATGGGCCTTTTCTCGCAAAAAGGGGCCTAGAAGTTTACGGTTCAATTTTTTCACTAATAAATTGTTTCTAAATTATATGATATGCACTCACTTTTCTAATAACTCCCGTTACACCTATTTAAATTTTTTGTACAAATTTGATAACGCCAAAGCTCTGCATTATATAAAGAAAACTTCGCGGGCTTGCGCACAATAACTCACCAAAGTTTCATCGCAATCGGATGAATATTATTGTAGATAATTTCATTACGCTAGAGCTCATTATTATATTTTAAAACCATTTCGAGCATGCACACATCATATCCCCAAAGTTTCATCGCAATCGGATGAATAGTATTGGAAATAAGTTCATAATGCCAGAGCTTATTCTTATATATAGAAACCATCCATAGCATGCCAACATCGAATTCCCAAAGTTTCATCTCAATCGGATGAAAAGTAAAGTAAATAATTTCATTACGCCAGAGCTTACTTTTATGCATAAAAACCATCCCAGGCATGCACACATCAAATCTCCAAAGTTTCATCTCAATCGGGTGAATAGTATATGAAATAATTTGATAACGCCAGAGCTTACTATTACGCATAGAAACCATCCCGGACATGCACACATCAAATCCCCAAAGTTTCATCGCAATCGGATGAATAGTATAGGAAATAATTTCAAAAAGCCAGAGCTTACTATTATGCGTAGAAACCAACCCGGGCATGCACACATCAAATCCCAAAAGTTTTGTCGCAATCAGATGAATAGTATTGGAAAAAATTTCATAACGCCAGAGCTTACTCTTTTACATAGAAACCATCCCGAGCATGCCAACATCGAATTCCCAAAGTTTCATCTCAATCGGATGGAAAGTATAGGAAATAATTTCATAACGCCAGATCTTACCATTATGCGTAAATAATTTCATAATTCCAGAGCTTACTATTATGCGTAGAAATCAACCCGGGCATGCACACATCAAAGCTCAAAAGTTTTGTCGCAATCAAATGAATAGTATTGGAAAAAATTTCATAACGCCAGAGCTTACTCTTTTACATAGAAACCATCCCGAGCATGCCAACATCGAATTCCCAAAGTTATATCTCGATCGGGTGAATGAAAATATAAAATAATTTCATAAAGCCAGAGCTTACTATTATGCGTAGAAACCAACCCGGGCATGCACACATCAAATCCCAAAAGTTTTGTCGCCATCAGATGAATAGTATTGGAAAAAAACCTACCTAACCCTCAAACAAAAAATATTTGTTCATTTACCTACGTAATTTCTAAAAAAAAAAAACATTGCAATTTTATTACTTATCAAAAAAACCATCTTATCAAACTCAATTTTACTGCAGCAAAAAAATTACACAAAGAAATTCTTTAACAATATCCAGGTACCCGTGCACACGTATAATTATTTTTATTTTAAAATTTAATAATGTCCAAAGTAAACGAACGAATCCTGTCCGATCTATTTTTCGATTTATATGCATATAAAAAATCTGTAGCACTGCATCGAACCCACCTAATTTATAAAAAGTACCTTCATACATACCTACCTACCCAGAGTACCTGTTCAGTACTTAGTTCCTACCTACCTGCATATCTACCTACCCCCGTGTACACCTACATTTCTTTGGAAATATCCATCTTTGGTTACTTATTTTTATTTTATATCATAATTTTTTTGTGATTTAAAGGAAAGAAGTTCTTACTTACAGTAAATATCGATATTTGAATTCAATGGAATACCATGTCTAGTGTATTCCACCTCCACCTAATACCACCTCCCTGATTGGTCAGTCAAAATGAACGACAGGGTCCGGCAAAATTTCCTCACTCATTATTACAAAAACCAATCGATTAAAAAAATGACTTTTTTTTAAAATCGACTCTTTAATATTTTTTTATGGAAATGACATCTTTCAAGTGTCCACCTTTTGATGTCACGGACGCCATAACTCTTTTCGTAATCAATAATTATTAATAACGATAAATGTATAGAAAATTAGAAAAAAAACTTTGCATCTTATTTAGATAAATTTTAATGCGCCGCAAAAACGTTGGTCGCAAACGCACGACAATATTTTCTAAACAAAAAAAAATTAAGGAAAAAATCATGAGTTTTAATAAAAAAATTAATCAGTATATTTCGAGCGGAATTTTTTTTTTCCACCCTGTTTCTGAATTTGAATTAAAAGACCGACAAAATGCAATCGGCATTTTTCCAGAAGAAACGCATTTAGTACCTACCATCTTTGGTGATTTCTCTTAATTTCAAACCATTTATTTGTAATTCGATGGAGCAAAGTAGGTACCTACCCAGTGATTATTATTATACCAATCCACCTGACCAGTAATATTTTTAAATCTTGTAAAATTTGTTAGCGGATTTTTCATGGATTTTTTTGTAAAATATCAAATTTTTAGCTCGATATTGTGGAATATTTTCAATGGAATGCCACTAAAAAAACGGTTGAATAAGTTTTCGAAACCTTTTGCCATTGAATATATCAAAAAACATTTACGCCAGAGGCCGTCATTTTGACGCAATTTCGTTTGCAAATGAAGGATTCTCAAATACGCCAAAGCTCAATTTTTTTAAAGGCTAAAGTCTAATTTTTTTGTTCAGGCCCTAGCACGCTTGCTCTATAACGATCGGTAGGATAACTATCGGTAACTTCTCATCGTTCCCTAGGACAACTGCACATCGCTAACGAACAAACAACAGTTGATGTCGAATATGTTAAGGACACTTAGTCATTGTGAACTGTCACTTATTCGTTGGCGATCTGAAGTCATGCTAGGGAACGATGAGAAGTTACCGATAGTTATCCTATCGATCGTTATAGAGCGAGCGTGCTAGGGCCTCTGACCTACCGCAAAAGCCGTGAGGATCTTACGCTAAAAAAATTCGCTGGGTGGGTAGGCCAACGCCTCTGCAATAGGTCATTTCAAGTGGTTCGCTATGTTTGTTGATTTAGAAGTGGTGCCTGGGTTCATGAGGTTTGTCCTGGTCTTGGCGGTGGATTCGTCTGCCCACCAATTTCGTGGCAGACCAGATCGGAAGAGACTGGTTTAGGGAGACTTTTTGGCTTCTTCAGCAAAGCTCTCTCGGAACATCACCTTGCACCGCAGTGGGAGGGATAAAATCATTCGTCCGTCACTCCACACACTGATCCCCAGATTCCTACCCACCCCTCATAACTTTTTCCTTACCAGAACATCAGCTCCTTACTTTCCTAAAAAGAACCCTTCACACAGCATCCCCAAAGATGACATAGGCCCTGAGAGGAATTATTTTCGTCCGTCACTCCACACACTGATCCCCAGATTCCTACCCACCCCTCATAACTTTTTCCTTACCAGAACATCATCTCCTTACTTTCCTAAAAAGAACCCTTCACACAGCATCCCCAAAGATAACATAGGCCCTGAGAGGAATTATTTTCCTCAAGGCCTCCTGTGTAGAGCTATTATAAAAATTAAATAAACTTCTCTTTTCCCGGTAGATTTTCCTAATTTTGTTTTAAATTAGTCGAGTAAGATCCATAGTTTGTGTATAAAAAATGCATAAACATTCACACGAAAAAGCCCGCCCTTAGGATTGTGTGTATTGGTGCATATAACGATGCAAAACGTCACTGAGATACATCTTTTTGCCAACCTGAATATATTTAGATATTCTTAAATCGACTCAGATTAACCGGTTATAAAGGGTTTGGTCATCCAATAAATGATTCACGGGGTGGCAGTACCAATGCACACCACCCACGCCGAATGATATTAGAATAACACTATTGTGCACTATTTAAAAAAGTACCTACGCCATTTGGCAAAAAAAAAATGGATTATCCTGAGTTATTTAAACAGTTTTATTCATCATGTTAAATTCTCAATATTTGAAAAATAACGTTCCCACCCAATTAGGTACCTACCCACTGGTAAATTATTTTATATGATCTCAGCAGCCTGAACCGTTCGAATTTTATTTGTCTGTACAAAAGTACCTACACAGCAATTAAAATAAACGTTATGTAGCTGGCCGGTAACATTTAACCTGTTTTCAATTTTCCTTTCCTTCATAAACGTCAGAATTTTTTCAACTTTTGAAGATGTATCCTGAAATAATTTACATGAAATGTGGTAAATGTAATGTATTATTGGAGTTCGGAAATCTATGGTTTTCAAAATTATAGAAAAACATCTTATCCACATATGCTATTTTTGATGTAATATTGATATACATGAGACTCGTCGAAATGTCAAATTTACATGCGAGACGCCATAGAATAATTTTCAAAAATGCCCCAACATTTCAGTACTTTGAAGGTCTGACGATAGCATTTTTTTTTACTGGCTACGAACATTTTAACAGTTTTTAACTCGGAATTTTTTTCGTAAACGTCAGAAATTACCGACGTTTTAAAACGAATCCTGACAAAATTTCCATGAAAAGTCACAAATATAATATATTATTAATGTTCCGAAACCTGTCGTAGTCGCAATAATATAAAAACATCTAAGCCGGGAATCTTTTTTAAGTCGCAATTTTGATTTACCTCGAGGCTCGTCGAAATGTTAAATTTTGAGGTGAGACGCCTTATATTTAAAAAAATATACACTTTACGATTTCAGTACTGAGGCTCTTTCAGAAATTTTTCGTGAAGGTCTGACGATAAATTATTCCTTTTTTGAGGGGCGAACCTGGCGGCTGGCAATATAACTTTGAATTTCTTCGTCGAATAATGAGCGCTTCTAGTTTTCGCCGCTAGGTTTTAATACATCAGTTTTTTTAGCAGTTTTTTTTTTTGCATCCGTTTTTTTATATGAAAATTTGCAATTGGTAAAACTTCTGGCTGAATTTTTCCCATACAAATCAGGTCTGAAAAAATCGTATGTGATTTCATCCACGGTCCCTGTCTCGCGATAATCAGCTTTCGGGTCGGTTAAACTTAAGGGGGAGAGTGGTCGTTTTTCGCCTGCAGGGCTTGTCTTAAAATATGGTCGTTTAGAGCATTAATATATATATATATAAATGTATATAGCCAGCATCAAATGGTGTACCTTTAGATATAACACGGTATCATGGTAATCAAATCATAACATAAAGATCAGTGATTACTTAATTACTTGCTAAGTCTAGAAATAACTAGTGACATTAACATACACGAGCCGATTGCCTTGCATTTCCAAGGGGGAAGGGAAACCGGACTTCAAATTAATGTAAAAGTGAATAAATACAACATCATAACAATAATGATAGAAAATAAATACCCGAGGCGTCACGTCGAATAAAATTTGATTTCAATTTTAAATCGCGTGCATGAAGTCGCATCGGCATTAATCCGGTTAGTCGCGGGACCAATTGGGTGAATGTTCCGCGCCGAGGCGTTCAATTATAATCCCGTGGCGAGACTGAACCCGGACCGCGTTGAGGATATGGGAGAGAAAATTTACTTCTCCACGTGGCGATAGGCACCACACTCTTCGGGGCATATTGGAATATATGCCTTCTTGAGGGAATAACCTATGATGTTTCTACAATAGAAACATTCCTTTGGTTCTTGTTCTTTATCCAATCCAATTGTAAATACTCGGGTGAATGTTCCGCGCAGTAGCGTTCATTCTAATCCCGTGGACTCTCGGTAGGCACAACAATCTTTGGGGCATTATAGGAATAAGTAGAATATGCAATAACGATGAATACGTTCCGCAACGGAGGGTAAAGAGAAGAACATTCGCTATTTTGGGAGAACATTAGCTGTGGTGTAAAAATCTCTACCTATGATGTTTGCTCTGATGCTGCTATGAAAACTCATTGCCGACTACAACAGACAGAAAACATTACGCAGAATAAAAAGATTATGTTGAAAAATTAGTTTTTTTTATTTAAATTAATATAATATGAAAACACTAAATTTGTGCCGGGACATAAAAACCGAAATCATTTATTGCCATGCCTTGATAAAGATATAGTTGTGCCGAAACCGGTTAACTTATTATTATCAATTAATTAAAACATTGATGTAGGTACACTCAAAGTTAGTACAAAAAATCTCACAAATATTCGAATAAATCCTCTCTAAAAGTTCATAGAATAGCTCAAAATAAAACCCACATTCAAAAGAAAAATGTTGACGTACAGACCTGAATTTGATCTGCATTCGATGACGCTCATCGAATAAATTATTTTACGAGAGACAAAGCGTTTTTTGACGATGTTTTTCGTTATCCCCCGAGAGCTTTTTCAAATAAATTGGAGCACCATTCGGCTGTCAAATTTCAACGAAAATATGATTCGTTTGAGCGCATTTTTATGAATCACTTTAAATTGAAGCATTTGTGTGTGATTGTCAATTTTCGACATCGGGATTTGTAATGATATATTATGAGGATGTCGGTGCACATGTGCTATCCACTGAAACATTGAAACGTTCAGCGAGTCTAATAAATGATTTATTTGAAGGGAAACGGGGAATTTCCCAGGGGTTCCACTGAGATATATTCACGGAGATTGTACGAAAAACCGTTCTTGATTTGTCTTCCCTGCAGGAGATATTCAGTAGGGTTGCCAGTTGCCAGAGCAGTTTCGTCTTTACCAACTCCACTTTTATTATTATTACTTAAGAAATTCATAACTTTACTTCTGGCGACATTAACTTTATACAATTTATAAATCCATCCTTCTTGCTTAAGGTTTCGGGGTAGCAAAATCTGACGACCTGCATAGTAGAACAGTAAGTTTATGTATAGCTCTGAAACTAATCTGGAATCAAAACTCGACGAGGTCAAAACCAAAAATTATTAAAATTCGCATGGGTTTTTTCCGTGGGTATAAATTAAACAATTACTAAGGCATTGAAATAAACTTTCGTACACAAGAATCGGCAAAAAGAAACACCCACAGAACCTGACGTTAAATCGTCCTAATTCGGACCCCATTCTTAGTGAAATTGTAATTTTTATTGAAGTTAAAAGCTGGAAAATAATGTTATAACTACAGTTGTTGAAGAATTCCATCGGACCTACCCTACCTCATAGGCTGTTTAAATATCCTGCGTAGGAATCAAGAGGCGTACCTATCAATGCAAATCAGGTAGTTAGCATAATTATTAAACCCTAAACCCTCTATATCCACTCTTATTATACCAACTTTGTCAACCATGCCACCCCCACTCACTAAAATGACAAAATTAAATAGGCTCCTTTCAAACTATACGGTACATAGATTCAGTTACCTTTTCATGAGGTGTTCTTGAATAAATAAAAGTGTTATTTTGGTCCATACCGCTAATGGACTAGGCATTGTGTCGCTATGCTCTCCTACGGGCATTATTACCTTTTGTGTTGTATGGAAAATTAAGTCCGTCCCACACATTACGTTTATGTTCGAGATAAATAGAAAAAAACAATACGAAATACTATGAATTATTTGTGGCCTTTATTCGTTGCGTTTGAAGATCACAATAGATTTAAGTCGTCATGGTAAAACAGATTACTGTAATTGAAGCATTGCATTAACTCTAACATAAAGGCAAGAAGGCTATCAAGAGGAAATAGTGAAAATATAGAACAGAGCTGGAGAGAAGTATTAACATTTTCTTCCAATAAGTTCTTTCGATACATACATATTCAGTGGTATAATTAGATTTTCTTCGTAAATTTATACAAAGTGTCTCCAGTTGGAAAGGTTTTGTGCTGGCGATGGCGTGCCAGGAATAAATTAACTTAACAAATTTGTAATTAATCCAGAATCTCGTAAAGAATTTATAAAAAACGTATACATTAGAGAATTATAAAATACCGTGGGAAACCACAAAAAATTGTGCAGACGTGGTGTAATTTGAATTTTACATAGTTAGTTTAATCCCGGATTAGGCCTAATGACTCAATGAGTGAGGTCCTACTCCAATCAAATAGGTATCCTATTTTGTAAATATATTTCAACTCTTATAATATGAATCGATGGCGGAATTATACTGTAGAATCGGTATGAATAACCTCAAAGGATGAAATATTATATAATAATAATAAATTGGATAATTTGTAGAGCGCAATTTTTGAGAAAAATCACCTCAATGGCGCTAATGTTCAAAGACAACTTTTGTTATCGAGTTTTTTATCACTACGATTAACGTCATGTTAATCTTACAATATGATAAAAATATAATTTAGACATTTATTTATGGGTTATGCCGTGTTGCACTCCCTCCATCTTGTCAACGTTTCGGACAGCGTCCATTGTCACAGCGTCCATCATCAGGGCAAATGTGTAGATGTGTGTTTTTATGTGTATGAAGTGATACCGTTTGAAAGCGTTAATCTCGCGTTAATAAGCGTTAAAGTGGTTTTCAGCATTAAGTTTTGGTGTAGCCGTTTAATATCAGATAGTAAGAATTATTACATTTAGACCCGTCGCGTCATTTCGATTCGCAATCCAAAAGAGATAACGCAAACACGGCATAATATCCCAAAGAATAATCACATAAAATCTCAAAACACGTAGCTAGTTAGCAGAAAATTATAATTATTATTGATAAAAATAAAACACTTTTTTTCGTTTTAAAACCACGATATTTATTAATTTACTTTACCGACCGGTTTCGCTGTACTCAAGCATCTTCAGGGTACAAATTAATACTAAACAATAACTACAAAATGTGTGCTTATATATATACATATACTCCATTATAACCCATTAGTCTATAAGTATATTTGTTTTTTCCCAATTCATATGTACTAATGTATCCCCACTGTTTGTAATAATTTTATTTTATATTGTTGTCTCTGTGCTTGTAAGCACACATTTTGTAGTTATTTTTTATAATTAATTTGTACCCTAAAGATGCTTGAGTAAAGCGAAACCGGTCGGTAAAGTAAATTAATAAATATCGTGGTTTTAAAACAACAAAAAAAGTTTTATTTTTATTAAATATGTCAAACCACAAAGTGATTGCTTTCTACAATAATAATTATTATCGAATCTTAAAAAACTGCTAGACGTTGTTAATGTTGTTATGACGTCGTATAAATATTGATATTACCAACACTGTGCATCACAACACGAGATTTAAATTTAAAATTATAATTTGTGCGCCCGGTGGAACCAAATGATTATAGAAGAACCATGGAATAGTAATGCGTGGTCTGATTATCAACCTCTTCAGCGTGTGCTTGTAAACAGATATAGGCCTAAATGCACTATGCACGGGGTTTGCTTTTTTTTAAATAATATAGTGATGATGTGGGAAAAACAACTAACGCTCTTTTTTCGCATCAAAATTTATGCATTTCCTTGCTTTATGTATAATTGAGAACCGTCCGTGGTCGAGTGGTAAGACACTTGACTTCCATTCGGAAGGTCGCGGGTTCGAACCCGGCGTGCGCAAATAAATTTCATTTGATTAATTTGTGTTATTTCACAATTAATTAATAAAAATAATATATGTTATATTTGCGGCACGTTCCAGAGTGGAAGATACTCTCAGTATCGCCCTGGTGTAAGACCACCATTCAGAATTGAAACGTTGCTTAATAATGGCTTTAGCCGTGTTTAGTGACTAGATCTGAATAGCCAGGTACTTTCCCACCTTACTCTTCCCCATTTCCTTCCCTTCCCCACTTACCTTCAGCCTCCCAACATACTCCAATTGGGGATGCCATAGTCTCACTGGCTCCAGAAGGGAGCAGTTGGGACTCTTGTGAGGTTTCTCTATAAACAAATTTAAAAAATAATGTGCAGGGTAAATCGAGCAATTTACCGGTATCACATTATGGTTATATTTAATACCGTCTATGGTCTTTACTTTCATTTTAATTGGATATTGATTATCATGTTGGAATTTCCAGCCACCCAATGCTTCCAAGCAATCCATTAGTCACGTTAAATTAGTTAAGAAGCATTATGTAATTCTGTCGTTTCTTCCACTTTAATACAATTGACTATTTTGTGCCGATATGCTTCTTTGCCATGACGCAAACTAAACTGCAGTAGAAAATGTTTGCTTGTAATATACAAATGTCAATCATCGAAGTCGTACCATCGACGCTCTAAGTGCATTTGAAATATTCCACATAAAACCGGATATAGCCATGCGGCCAGGAATCCCCAAAATAGTCTTAAATTTCAGCACCTTCCGCAAGTGTTAAGTGATACGTAATTTAAACGACGTTAGAAAGCGAATTTATTTCTGTAATAACGTCTAGTGTCACGAGATATGTCTCAGTTTATATTAGAGTAGAATTTCATCCCTAACAATATTACCTACACGAATTTTTAGTGATACGAAAGGAATGAAATTGTAAAATGTATCCTGATCGAACTACAGCAGCAAGAGAATATTTCGAAGTCTTCAAATCAGAAAGTAGAAGATATCTTCTTAGAATTGATCGCATTGTCGAAAAGATATGACTTCAGCGAAGGTAAAAGACTGAAAACGATAAACGGAAAAGAAAAAATATCCTTATTTTTGCTCATTTCGATGGGATTTTGGCATGTTTCTTCTCGCAGGTGATGAAGGGAGACCCATGGGAAACGAATTTGCCTAAATTCCAAAAGAAATAGCGTTATGGATATAACCTGACTAGATTTAAAGAGGAGAAAGATTACCTGATAAAATATACATCAACAAAACTCACTTAACTCTGAGGAAAGAATTCAATCACGAACGATGTATGCAATATAATAAAATGTTTAATGCATGCTTTCTATAAGATGAATAATATAAGATAGAATTTTGTTTACCGTATTATAATACGAATACGGAATTTCATCGCGCAAAACAGTTAGGCGCAAACAAAAATTAATATAAACCGTTCATAGAAATAAATTAGTTAACTACAGATATATAACACGTCTAAGGAAACCGTTTGCACGTTGCTGCTAATGCACTGGTTGTTACTTAGAAAGTTTATAGCATTTGCCCATTTCCTTGCTTCCATGGTAATGTTGGGTACATGGATAGTATTGATAATATTCGTAGTTGAATATTGCAGAGTCAAGACAAACAGAGGATTTAGAATTTAGAAACCAATTTTAGCACGCTGGTGCGAGGTATATTATTTGGAGATTAAATAACTCACCGTCAGCTGTGTTTGTGATTAGATTACTGATAAATAATTCCAAGAGTTTAACTGACTAGACATTAAATTTTAACTTTATTTTAACTTCCTCAGTAACAAATACTGCATCTATGTCTTAACTTATGAAGACAAGGACTGAGGCAAAATAATGTGAAAGTCGAAGAGGGCAATAAATGGCATTGTTGAGGAACTTTAGAAACTGGACAGGAAAGGAGGCCGCTTCGCTACTTCGTGCGGAAAAAGACCATCACAATTAAGAATTGGTGATCCGCTAGGTGTTGGCACTGCAAGAGGAAGAATAATCTAAATCTAGTGAATGATATTACCTTCTAATAGTACAGTTTATGCAGCATGAATAATTATTAATTTGACATTTGAAAAGAGAAAGAATGAGTTTAGTACAGTAACAACTGCGAGTCTGCTTTAGTGTAACGAAACCGTATGATACGAATGGCGGCCCAAAACCCAGCACGAAACCTATTAAAACTTGTAAATTTATGCAAATGTCTGCATTGTGAAAGCTGCACTGTGGATCAGATAAGTTTTTATATTTCAATTGTTCTCTCTCCGCCAGATTTCACTAATTAATCGATGTGCTGTACTCGATTGACGAGGGCTTCTTCACTTCTCCGGCTTACGAAAACACGAAAACAATGACATACGCAAAACGAAGTAGAATAGAACAAACGGTTAGGAGATACGCGTAGAATGGAATATCAGTTGTGAAAACAAAACAAATTACACCTGACTACCATTGTTGCAACATTGTGACAAGTGAAGGAACAAAAAGTAAAGAAAACGTGCGAAAAACATCGGTTTAACATTGTATTTACCATAAACTATGGGAGAGTGATCGATGGATTATATGCAAGTGTTTTATGGTTTACGGTGTTAACATTACATATCTGCATAAACATAGCGGTATATTTATTTAATGAGTCATAATTAATTATGAACGGGAAAATATTACATTCCATTGTCGTTTTTACTTGACTCTGAAACATGTAGTATCGTAAATAATCTAACATAATTACATTTCGTAAAAAAAATCTTTAGTAAATTGCTTCCATCAGAGCTTGAAGTGATTGGATCAAGTAAGGGGATAAATGAAAAATTGCCTTTTTGTAAACATTAGGAAAACAGAAAACCAACTCGGCACTTCTTCTGTAAAGCGAAGATAAGGACTCGATGTTTTTATTGGCCTGTCTACCGAGTGATTAATAGCGAAATTCTGTAACGCGGCTATAAATCTATATCTTAAATAAACCACATCAAAAAACTTACAGTCGTGTATGAGAGAAAATATTGAGAAATGGATTAATATTATTTATGTTTCGGAATTATTTATATAAATTATAAGATTTCTAGGCTTTAAAATTTGTCATTTTGATTTTGCGGTTTTCTAATATTCCTCAATATATTAAATATTAATTCGGAACATGTGAAAACTACGTTTTTTTTAGTAAGCCGATAGAAATATACCTCAAATAAATAAAGATAATATTAACGAAGCGGAAACCATTTTCGTAAACAAACAGTACATTAGTCAAAAGTCTTACTAACTAAGATTAATTTATTAGAGAACTTCACACGCCCAAGTCAATTTATTTCTAGACATTATTATATCACTATTGAGAAACGCGACAGCCCAATATTGTTTATTCTCGTTTGCGTCATTTAAATATTTACTTACAGTACCTTTATTATTAATAGATGCTTATTTTAAAAATAACATTTGTTGTTTTCATACTGATTTTACGTTCATTTTCGACTGAAAAAGTTTCATAAGCACAGATAGACTCCGCGCGCAAAAGATAAATAAATTTGGGCTGTATTAATACATCGCCGAAGGCACCAATATCTCAATCGCGAAGGGTAAGGGGCGGTATATATTCCGAAGCCGAATGTAGCATCGGAATTTGTCGATAATACAATATATGGCACTGACGACCGTAGTGGTTTTGCTACTTTCACAAACTTTGTTTATATCCATTTAGAGGTCCCAAAGGTCAAAGTCAAGAACGTGACGGCCACGGCTCCTCCCCGAATTGATTGTGGGATAAGTCGAACCAGGTACAGAGAAGGGGATGAAGATAAAGGGAGAAGGGGAATCCAGAAAGCACTCACCTTCACTTTCTGCGAAGGTGTAAACAGGACATTGCAGGTGGTTCTTATCTTCTCGGAATTCTCATCGAGGAGCACCTTCATATAACATGTTTATTGCTAATCAAACATGAAACCCCACATTTCAACTCACATGCTCGCCAAAAACGATTTCATTATTAAATTTATTCAGTGAACATATTGTTGGGTTAACTTCATTTTTAATCCATCATTTTATATCTAAAATCATATGGACTCTTTTACTTCCAATGTAACGTCTGTGTCCCATTTTGTCCTAATTTTTATACAACAAAATTATCCTTTACCATTTTGTCTACGCTTTCACGAAAAGTAAAGTTTAAAACCATGAAACCTATTGTGAAAAATTCCTTGAAAAAATTCAATCATTACTTTTCTAAAAGTCTTACAGCCATCATCTAAAATCATTGTTGCAAGTTCATCTGACTATTTATAAGCAATTAACCAATATACAAGTAATATAACATACGTTTTATTATTCGAGTATAACCTTCAATATTACTGCGCGTTAACTCCTTGTTTTGGAAGACGAAAGAAGTCAACATTGGAGCTCGATTTTCCACCGACTCCAGACATCCAGAGACCACTAAGGGACCGTTCACATTTTACAATATTTACAATTTTAAATATACAATCAATCGTTCAACTATAATAATATAAATTGTCTTAATATACTTTGTATATAAAATTGATATTATGAATCCAATCAAATTGGTAAACATAAAATGTAATTACTTATAGAAAATGATCAAGGGATTTGCATTGCACCAAAAGAATGCCATTCAATGTGCAAAATCCATTGCATTGATTATAAATTGTAAATAACAGGAAAAATGCTGATGGGATATTTATTCAAAGGCGTTTGTATTTCAGGAAAGCTCATTGCTGCAATTCATTACGATTTCAAAATATGAATTATTGAGGAATGAATAAATACTATCTATTATCACACAATATGCAATAAAATCACACGTGTCAGTATGGAGTGCCACAGTAGCGAAGGTAAACAAGAGTTGGCAAGGATTGATTGGTTTTGGTCCCAAGAGAAGGTACGCAATGCACAAACAAAGCAAGCGATTTCTAGAATTTTATCGAGGCCAATGATTAGAAACAACAACAAGATCTGATAACTGCAATGGAATACATTCATTAAGATGTAATTAGCGGAGTAGAGATGCAAATTGTTTGACAACATCCTACGTATCAAAATACCAGAATAAAGTAAATAATAAATTGTTGACAATTATTATAAGCAATAATTATTAGCCTGAAACACTCATCAATATTGAAACCTCTCCCGAGAAAAGATATATGTCGCCGACGGGACTCGAACCCGCACAAAATAATCAATATTTGACGAGTTAAAGTATTTTCACCAACAAATGTAGATATAATGTCTCGACGCCACCTAGTGAGAGAGTTAGCACTTACATGCCTTTCTCATATAAAAATAAAGTTGGTTGTTTGCAGGTGAAAAAATATAATAAGCGATAATTGTTGAATGAAACACTAGGTATATATTGAGTCATTTGGCGGGTAGGAGGTATCCCGCCGTAGCTTAATGGTAGAGCTCCTGTCCGGCAAACAGAGGGGTGCGGGTTCGAGTCCCGTCGGCGACATATATCTTTTCTCGGGAGAGGTTTCAATATTGATGAGTGTTTCAGGCTAATAATTATTGCTTATAATAATTGTTACCCTTTGTGCTATGCATAAAAAATCTTGTCTTAAACATTAGTTTATCAATTTAATAAAATAATCAATAAATTGTTGGCTTAATATAATATCTGTCTGTGCGGCCGGTGGTTTTCGGGTCTTGGAAGATTTCGCGACACGAAATCAAATGCACGTAATATAGTGAAATTAAGGAAAATTCAGTCATTTCTTCATTTCAAAAATGTCTTACATAATGGCTAGTTTTCTTTACGAATTTCTCCATTTGAAATGCATTAAATCAGACTAATAGTAAGTCGGTGCACCGCGGCCCGACCCGGACTGCAGCAGATTCAGGAGATTGGCTCGGCGCCAATACAAATGATGGATATTATTCATGAAGCCCTGTACAGACATTCTGCCGATAGCAACGTCGCAACCTCTCCCTCTTTCCCACAATCGACTCATGCGGCAGAATGAGAGGTCATAACGGAGTTCTCGGCGGCAGGACTGCTGGTAACTAGGCGCGGCTTAGCGAGGATATCTAGAACTTTGTTGCAACTAGCTGCGGCAATATACCATACGCCAGTTCTCATACGCGATACTTCGACCTAACTTTGTTCGTATTACCCTCCGTAATACCGCTAGCGTTACCTGCTACTTTGGTGAGATTCCCGACTAAACCTGTAAATCGTACGTGGTATTATGAAAGTAGTTTTCTATTTGATATTCCAAGGCCTTATTTGAGAACTTATACGATGTAATTTGTGTATTTTACACGTTTTATTAGAATTTTAAACTGTGCTAATTAATATCCATGCGGATTTATTTTATGATATTATTTATAGATTGATACATTTTAAAGCGATCTAAAAAATTACTTTTAACGATTCAATAAATGCAATTTTTTACATTAGGTCCACATAGGAGGCCCTGAGGAAAATAATTCCCTCAGGGCCTGTGTCATTTTTGAGGATGCTGTGTGGAGGGTATTTTTAAGGAAATGAAGGAGAGGAAGTTCTGGGAAGGAAAAGGGTATGAGGGTTGGGGAGGAATCTGGGGTTCAGTATATCTAGATCATCCGCCGCCAAGACCTAGACAAACCTTACCCCACGAACCCGGGCACCCCTGCTAAGTCACCAAACGTAGCGAACCACTTGGGGTGACCTATGGCAGAGGTGTTGGTAATCCAAAAAATGGTTCCCGGGGCGGCGGTACCCATTCCCGCCACCCAAACTACCATTAATGAAGTATTAGGGAAGAAAACCATAGCCGTTAAAATCATAGATTTTGTACCTACATTATGTATCAACAAACTATATCGATGACACTTAAAGGAGTGGCTTCGACTTACTTATCGGAACTGTCTGTAGTGCTATACCTGCAAATATCAATTCACGATAGTCAACCCTTAGGTCAGCAGCCTCATCAGTTAGTTATTGCTGAACCAAAAATTAAATTAAAGCCCATAATTTCAGGTAATATATCCATAAATGGCATAAATGTGAACTAGGCCAGCCGGCTAGTCCTAAAGTCACTTAAGAAAATATAAATTATTTCATGCCATGTCGTGTCGAACTACTTGCTATATAAAAAATCAAAAATCTTTCACTGTCCGCGATATCGAAGATAACTAAATATGTATGTGCACGACCATTGACAATCTCGTTTTTACACCTACTTAGAATTTTATAAGCTTAAGGTCATCATCATCATCATCTTCTTCCCCTTGTCCTATTCGGATCGGGGACCCACTGCATCGACAAGGTTCCTTCCTACGTCCCTGTCTTGCGCTGATTGTTCGGCCTCCGTCCATGGCAGATCCAAAAATAGCTTAAGGTCATTTTCGTAAATTATAAATAAGAGCCGAGGAAGTCATATTTGTACAAAAATGGTGCTGTAATTATATATTATTACTACATTTTTGGTTATACACAAAATATGGAAGATTAGGTATTGTTTACTCCAAATGTTGTGTGAAATTTAATACTTATTGATAAAATCTGAAAGTTAATTCAAACAATAAACACACAGAAGCTTAATGAAGAATTAAAAAAAAAAAAACTTGGTTAGTGCTGATTTTTCATTAATATTACCTTCTTCTGTAAACCTGAAACCGGCAACCGAATTGGTATTCATAAATAAATAAACCGGCAACCGCATTGGCATAGAGAAATAAATAAAATTTGGCGCATCTGTTGTAATGATGAAAAATCTCTAAAATTGAAATTGGAGCCAAAAGAAAGTGTTTGACATAAATCTGTGGTTATGTCACTTGTCAGTGTCGCCCACGTGACCCGCGGGGGAGTGAATGAACTACGAATGCAGAAATCTGGAAGAAGTGGGATACTGTAACACGAGCAAGAATGATTCCGGAACGTCGTCGTCCCGGCTGCCAGCGGCAAAAATGCCTGAATGGAAATGTTCTGTATTTAGTCGCGTTGCGCCGGGGACGCTTTTTGAATCGTTTTTTCTTGGCATGGGCTTTAGGTACGGGGGACTTCTTAGTGAAGTAATTAAAGTGAAAAATGCCAGGAAATTCCCCACATATTTTAACACTTCAAAGCATAACAGCGACATTGTGTCGCGTCAAACTGGGAAACCCCTAAACAAATGCAGCGTGCCAATTATACAATACGCGTACAAAACTATTATATTAAGAGGTTAGACTTTACGCCATACGCCGAAAGTTTAGGTATTTATTGTTCCTAACTCTGTCCCACTCAGATGAAGCTCACACATACAACTGCACACAACAATACTGAATAGCTCGCACGCTCGCACACTCGACTAACACGTGATACAGTGTCCCCGGTCCCCGCATAATATCATATTCTCAGTTCGAGCGCCTTGCTGCAAATCATCTAGGTAGGTACCTACCATTCGGAATTCGGAATTATTATTTGTTATTCGTAGTATTTAGATCTCGCCTGACTTGTGATACCTCAATCACATTGATAGGATAATATAATCAATTAGTGAATGTTCGGCAATAACTAGATAAGTGATAATTCATGTAGGTATTGTTTATCATAATTTCCTGCGCTATTTAAAACTATAAATGTTATTATTATATTATGTTATTCATTTTGGTCGGCGGGTATAGGTACCGCCGCCCCGGGAACCATTTATTGGATAACCAACACCTCTGCCATAGGTCACCCCTTTAAGTTTTAGTCACCCTCTACGTTTGGTGACTTAGCCGGGGTGCCCGGGGGCATGTGGTTAGGTTTGTCCGGGTCTTGGCGGCGGATGCGTCTGCCCACCAATTACGTAACAGGCCTTATCAGGAGAGACTGGTTGAGGGAAACTATTTGATCTCTCCGTTGGTCTCTCCCAGAACATCCCATTGCACCGCATTGGGATTTCCATGTTTGTTATTCCTGGAGAAACCGACCCCCAGATTCCTACCCACCCCTCATACCCTTTTCCTTCCCAGAACTCGCTCTCCTTCCTTTCCTTAAAATACCCTGTGCACAGCATCCCCAAAGATGACATAGGCCCTGAGGGAAATTATTTTCCTCAGGGCCTCCTGTGTGGAGCTAATGTAAAAAAAATTATAACTACATTGTGGTGGCTAAGGTGGTGATTGGTGATGATTTGCCCATTTGGTCGGCGGGTAATCGTAATAAATCACCGACATTGGTCTTTGTAGGCCAGTTTAATTAGCCATCCGGGATGGTATTTATTCCGGTAGTTCCATTTTTTTAATGTTTTATAAACTAGTTCCTTTACGTAAAATCCAAGTTTTCGACCTGCACACCCGTGCTCGTGCCGCCATTTTGAAAAAAAAACAGACGAAATCGCAACAAAATCTTGTTTTTCTAAAATATCTCAAACAGTGCAAATTTTGCCCCCAGTAGCTGTGGCAAATACGTGGAACCTAAAAATTGCTACAATTATTTTAAATTTATTATTATCTTCTATCTCTCAAAAGTACTGATATGTAATAATCCAGTCAAGGAAGGAGGTGTGGAGTGCGTGAGCAGGTACCTAAGTGATTCCTTCATAAACTTGATCAGGGTGCTTAGGGTGTGAACATACCAAAAGTCCTGACGTCTAGGTGTCGAGCTAGGAGGGAAAGGGGGGGGGGGATGGTCCCAATATTCGGGTTTCCGCTTATATCTCGAAAACGGTGGTCCGCGGGTAATTTTTTTTTCCATTACATGAATGCTCATAAAATTATCTTCAACTTTTATTCTATGTGTGATTTTCAAATTCCCAGCCGTTTTTGAGTTATACGCTCCCAAAAAATTGTATAGAATTAAATTCCCTTTCAGAATATATTTTTTTTATTTTTTTTTTTTATTAATAATTCAAAAAAGATACATAAATTACAAATACATTTTATACACTAATTAATTATATAATATATATGTTTGATGTAACCCCATAAAAAAGCAGGGCTTGTGTGTATGGGGGGAGGGGTGTTATTATATAGTTTTTATTTATTTGTTATGATTTAGTTCAGGTTTTGAGTGTGCTTTTTAAGGTGAGTTTTAAATTTTTTTAAATTGGTATTCATGTTTCTAATATTTTCTGGTAATGAATTAAAGAATTTTACTCCGAGATATTTATGATTTAATTGTAATATTGTTTTTTTACATTTTGGAGTAATTTATATATTATATACATATGCAAATTAATCTCCAACCAGTCAACATTTACAGCAATTTTAAGTTTATTTATAATTTTAATTTTAATTTTAAGTGTTGTCAATTTCAGAAAAAAACTTTTTTTTTTTTTTTTGTGATAATATATTACAAAATTATACATAATATTTATAATACATTATTCCCATTGAGTTTAATAAAACTCATTTCGGGAAGGACAACATTATACAATTATGAAAATTATTTTTACAAAAGAACACGAATTTAAAGGGCATTTAAAGGAAAATACACAGATGTTAAAACAGACTAGGTACACTTGATACAGTTAGTTGAATATTTCATAAATACATTTAGAAAGATATACAACAGTTAAATAAAAATTGTTAAATATGTCACTGGTTAATAAAGCTGCTAAAGATATTTAACTTACTATTGACACACAAATTTTGTTCGTTCGCCTAAAAATCTGTTTGACCACACTTCCAGTTATTAAATAAAGTAGACAAAAATCATGTTACTTGAAAATTTTTATATTAATGTTTATAATGAAAAGTCTCATGATAATTTTATTCTATTTCGTTACATTAATACACCAAATTATAAACCTCACTGTTCTCAGTAACATCATGTGACACTCTGAACTTTATATGGATTAACGTTTTCATCCTCTTTGGACGTCTGGCAAGGTCCTGGCAATGGTTGTTCATTCATAGCATCTTCATCCTCAGTAATGTCGTCTTCATCGTCGTCCTCGGCAACAGGCACGCAGTTGAGGCATTTCCCTTGGCAGCGGGGGCAGGCTGCATAACAGTTCATCAATGCTTTTCGGCATCCACATTTCTAAATTACAAAATCCTTGGTGCAGCGGCAAAATATCATTTTCAGAAGGACCTTCTGGTGGATCTTCTGTTGTAATTGGCACCGGGGTGGCTCCAATATGTTTCCTTCCTATGACTGGACTATAAAGCCGTAAAAAAACTTACCAGTTTGCACAAACAAGCATATTGCACTACTGGTTTTTTGTTTTCTTAATTATCTCTTTTCCAGTGCATTTTCGAGAAAAATTATGATCACCAATTTTGTAGAACATAAAATTTCACAAAAGACTTAGGTATATGTTTTATGTTTTTTCGTCTCTATCAGGTATCGAGGTTCAAATCCGCTAAAATCAGGTCAAAAAACAGTGTTTTACTTGGTTTACATTCCGTTAGTTTTTCAAAATGATAGCTCGAGCACAAGTGCGCCAAGGTCGAATACTAGGATTTTAAAACAGGCGATCAGTTTATAAAACTTATGATAAAAAAATTAACTACCAGAATTGCGACCCCCTCATTTGCGCTAATTGTCTGAGGGGGTTTCTCACCATTTTCCTAATAGCTTATCCATACTATAAAGTTTGTTTTCGATTTACGATTGACGGTATATTTATTTATTAAGTTGAAGTTTATTGTTCGGTACTCGAACCTATGAATATTGGCTATATATGTTAAATAAGTGGGCCGAGTTTTCTAACTATTGCAAGTATTTTATTTTTAATAAAATCCCTTATCCACTGGAGGAACAGTGCAATTAAAATATTTTTTATCAATTTGCTAAGGGAAATTTTTCCGCCCACATAAAAAAATCATACCTCCGAATTTGAATATGGAGACATACAAACTGATTTTTTTTATGGCTACCCAACTAGGAAGAATCCCGTTTTAGGGCAGTCAAATTAGGATGATATATGGAACACAGATACTTAAATAATATAATAATAATAAAAAGTCCCATATAAATGTGTTGGATAAAATAAGAAGAAGAAAACAAAAAGAGAAGAGAAAGAATAAAATTAAACAAATAACCAATTAAAATATGAAGATAACCGTTGTTTTTTTAACAAAATTATTTAAATAATAAAAAAATTAAAAAAATATAAAATAAAATAAAATAAAATAAAAAATAATAAAAATTTATCTACTTAAAAACAAAGGATTAAAACAAAATAGATAATTGCTGTTTGCATTGCAAATTATGGTCTTACATACATATTTTGTATTAATAAAAACTGGAAAAAAAAAAAAGAATAAAATAAGATAACTTGCATGAATATGACTGTTGTTTGTTTATCAAAGTTATTAAAAAAGTAATCTTATAAAACGTATAAATATATATAGTTAATAACAGGTATTTAAATATATCACAATAAAGGTAACTGGTGTTTGAATTGCCTTCTATGTAGCCAATGAATTCCCCTATCTTTTGTTTATTATCACATATTTGTAGGATTTATAAAAACATATAATTAAATCTTTAACCTTAAAACATTTTAAAGAATCTAGAGAATATTTATTTTGTTATATTTTGAATGTACATTATATTATATAGTCGTTTTAATAAAATAAAAAAAATTGAAAATTTGACACATTTTGCCAACAAAGCAATCCGAGGTTTTGGAAAGTGTGCCATAATGAGGCAAAAAGCGCTCGAGTGGTTAAAGTATGGATAAGCTATTAGGGGGATGGTGAGAAACCCTGTAAGGAGTTAATATTATTTATAAAAAAAAAAACGACAGTAATGAAAACATAATCCCTGTTGTATGCGATATATTTTATATTTTGTGATGTAAAATGACTGTACACAACAAAAAATTTCAGATTTCAAAGATGTAATAAAATATTATAACTGACTACATCTACATTTTTTGTGGGAATGTTTTTAGTTTGAGGAAGGACAAAAAAAGTTTGAAAAAAATCGTTAAAAAGATTGCAAATTTGTTGCCCATCACTTAAAGAAAAGTTTCCGCCGAACATGTTATTCGGTGATCGAGGAAGCTTGTTTTTAAAATATTTCACATTATTCTTTGTGTTTAACTAAGCATTATTTATGTAGTTTTTTTTTTAAAGAAAGACAAACATTTTCGAGTTACGAATAACCCAACAACATTTGAAAATCTCCTACTACCATCACACTAAGCGAAAGATATTGCTTGTGTTAATTTGAGTAATATTGTAAACAGTTTTATGAAAAAAATATTATATTTATTACCTATTGTAAAAAATGTATTATCTAAAATACATTATTATGAAATTAAATAGAACTCATGAATAAAAAGAAAAATCAATCCCATCACTATTATTATGTAAAATGGTCTTACCATCACTATTATCCAAAACGATGGCTCCACCCCCCCGACCATGCACTCCTTGCCACGACCCGTCAAATGTGCGAATGAGACGACTGCCGTAAACTCTCAAATTTACCTACAGAAATCGCTTGAAAACAGGTTTATGGAGAATACACTTTTCTACACCGAAACTTTCACGAAATTGAAATTTAAAAAAATATATATTTTCTAAAAAGAAGAAGCTACGTCGGTATGTTTTCATAATTTTGTAATTCTATATGAGAGTTGAGTTAGCAGCACTTTTTCCTAAAATAATATTTTTTGATAAATTATATATGTTTGACAGTGAATGTTTACGTTAATACGAAACGCATCGAAAATTCAAAAAGCTACCGACATAGCTTTTACTTTCTAGAAGGCAGTGTAAAAAAAATATATTCATTTTGTGCAATTTTCGATGTAGAAAAGTGTTTTTTCCCGGGCGTCCTTTTTGTATGGGCCGAAAAGCGAAGTCTATCGTCTTAAGAGGATAGACTTTACGCCATACGCCGAAAGTTTAGGTATTTATTGTTCCTAACTCTGTCCCACTCAGATGAAGCTTACACATACAACTGCACACAACAATACTGAATACCTCGCACGCTCGCACACTCGACTAACACGTGATACTCTGTCCCCTGTCCCCGAATATCATATTATTCTCGTTTCGAGCGCCTAGCAGCAAATCATCTAGGTAGGTACCTACTATTCAGAATTCGGAAGTGTGTATAATTATTATTTGTTTTCGTAGTATTTAGATCTCGCCTGACTTGTGATACCTCAATCACATTGATCAATTAGTGAATGTTCGGCAATAACTAGATAAGTGATAATTCATGTAGGTATTGTTTATCATAATTTCCAGCGTTATTCAAAACTATAAATGTTATTATTATATTATGTTATTCATTTTGGTCGGCGGATATAGGTGCCGCCGCCCCGGGAACCATTTATTGGATAACCAACACCTCTGCGATAGGTCACCCCTTTAAGTTTAAGTCACCCTCGACGTTTGGTGACTTAGCCGGGGTGCCCGGGTGCATGTGGTTAGGTTCGTCCGGGTCTTGGCGGCGGATGCGTCTACCCACCAATTACGTAACAGGCCATATCAGGAGAGACTGGTTGAGGGAAACCTTTGATCTCTCCGCCGGTCTCTCCCAGAACATCGCCTTGCACCGCATTGGGATTTCCATTTTTGTTATTCCTAGAGAAACCGACCCCCAGATTCCTACCCACCCCTCATACCCTTTTCCTTCCCAGAACTTGCTCTCCTTCCTTTCCTCAAAATACCCTCTGCAGCATCACAGCATCCCCAAAGATGACATAGGCCCTGAGGGAAATTATTTTCCTCAGGGCCTCCTGTGTAGAGCTAATGTAAAAAAATCATAACTTCATTGTGGTAGCTAAGGTGGTGATTAGTGATGATTTGCACATTTGGTTGGCGGGTAATCGTAATAAATCACCGACATTGGTCTTTGTAGACCAGTGCAATTAGCGATCCGCGATGGTAATTATTCCGGTAGTTCCAATTTTTTAATATGTTTTATAAACTGGTTCCTTCACGTAAAATCCAAGTTTTCGACCTGCACACCAGTGCTCGTGCCGCCTCAAATCTAAAACCAAAAATCTCAACCAGTGCAAATTTTTCCCCAAGTAGCTGTGGCAAATACGTGGAACCTAAAATTTGTTACAATTATTTTTAATTTATTATTATCTTCTATCTCTCAAAAGTACTGATATGTAATAATCCAGTCAAGGAAGGAGGTGTGGAGTGCGTGAGCAGGTACCTAAGTGATTCCTTCAGAAACTTGATCAGGGTGCTTAGGGTGTGAACATACCCAAAGTCTTGACGTCCAGCTGTCGAGCTAGGAGGGAAAGGGAAGGGGGGGAATGGTCCCAATTTTCGGGTTTCCGCTTACATCTCGAAAACGGTGGTTCGCGGGTAATATTTTTTTCCATTAGATGAAAGCTCATAAAATTATCTTCAACTTTTATTCTATGCGTGACTTTCAAATTCCCAGCCGTTTTTGAGTTATACGCTCCCAAAAAATTGTATAGAATTAAATTCCCATTCAGAATATATGTATACACATGCAAATTAATCTCCAACCAGTCAACATTTACAGCAATTTTAAGTTTATTTATAATTTTAATTTTAAGTGTTGTCAATTTCAGAAAAAAAGCTTTTTTTATCTTACTATTGACACACAAAATGTGTTCGTTTGGCTAAAAATTTGTTTGACCACACTTCCAGTTATTAAATAAAGTAAACAAAAATCATGTTACTTGAAAATTTTTATATTATAGTTTAAAATTAAAAGTCTCATGATAATTTTATTCTATTTCGTTACATTAATACACCAAATCATAAACCTCACTGTTCTCAATAACATCATGTTACACTCTGAACTTTATATGGATTAACGTTTTCATCCTCTTTGGACGTCTGGCCAGGTCCTGGCAATGGTTGTTCATTCGTGGCATCTTTATCCTCAGTAATGTCGTCTTCATCGTCGTCCTCGGCAACAGGCACGCAGTTGAGGCATTTCCCTTGGCAGCGGAGGCAGACTGCATAACAGTTCATCAATGCTTTTCGGCATCCACATTTGCCAATTACAAAATCCTTGGTGCAGCGGCAAAATATCATTTTCAGAAGGACCTTCTGGTGGATCTTCTGTTATAATTGGCACCAGGGTGGCTCCAATATGTTTCCTTCCTATGACTGGACTATAAAGCTGTAAAAAAACTTGCACAAACAAGTATATTGCACTACGAGTTTTTTGTTTTCTTGATTATCTCTTTTCCAGTGCATTTTCGAGAAAAATTATGATCACCAATTTTGTAGAACATAAAATTTCACAAAAGACTTAGGTATATGTTTTATGTTTTATCAGGTATCGAGGTTGTAATCCGCTAAAATCAGGTCAAAAAACAGTGTTTTTCTTGGTTTACATTCCGTTAGTTTTTCAAAATGGTAGCTCGAGGATTTTAAAACAAGCGATCAGTTTATAAAACATATTATAAAAAAATTAACTACTAGAATAACGATTGCGACCCCCTCATTTGCGCTAATTGTCTGAGGGGGTTTCTCACCATCCTCCTAATAGCTTATTCATACTATAAAGTTTGTTTTCGATTTACGATTGACGGTATATTTATTTATTAAGTCGAAGTTTATTGTTCGGTACTCGAACCTATGAATATTGGCTATATATATTGGATAAGTTGGCCGAGTTTTCTAAGTATTGCAAATATTTTATTTTTAATAAAATCCCGTATCCACTGGAGGGACAGAGCAATTAAAACATTTTTTCTCGGATTGCTAAAGGAAATTTTTCCGCCCACATAAAAAAATCATACCTCCGAATTTGAATATCGAGAATATACAAACTGATTATAGTTCTATGTAGCCAATGAATTCCCCTATCTTTTGTTTATTATAACATATTTGTAGGATTTATAAAAAAATATAATTAAATGTTTAACCTTAAAATATTTTAAAGAATCTAGAGAATATTTATTTTGTTATATTTTGAATCCGAGGTATTGGAAATAGTGCCATAATGGGGCAAAAAGCGCTCGGGTGGTTAAAGTATGGATAAGCTATTAGGGGGATGGAAAATATAATTTTTTTTACAAACGACAATAATGAAAACATAATCCGTGTTGTATGCGGTATATATTGTGATTTTGATGTTTTGTGATGTAAAATAACTGTACACAACAAAAACTTTCAGATCTTAAAGATATTACAAAATATTATAACTGACTACATCTACATTATTTGTGGGAATGTTTTTAGTTTGAGAAAGGACAAAAAAAGTTTTTTTTTAATATTTATTTGTGAAAATTGTAATTACAACATTATAAATATTTTTTTAACATCTTATATTAAATTACTACTCTTCCATTTAAAGCCTTTGCTTTGCTTGCAAATAATCATTTGATTGCAAATTTGTTGCCCATCACTTAAAGAAAAGTTTCCGCGAAACATGTTGTTAGGTATATCGGAGGAAGCTTGTTTAGATTTCACAAGAGTCCCAAAATATTTCACATTATTCTTTGTGTTTAACTCAGCATTATTTATATAGTTTGTAAGTAACATTATGTGTTCACAGGAATTAGTTTGAGTAATATTGTAAAACAGTCGTATGAAAAAATATATTATATTTATTACGTATTGTAAAAATGTATTATCTAAAATACATTATTATGAAATTAAATAGAACTCACGAATAAAAAGAAAGATCAATCCCATCACTATTATTGTGTAAAAATAGTCGTACCATCACTATTATCAAAAACGATGGCTTCACCCCCCCGACCATGCACTCCTTGCCACGACCCGTCAAACGTGAGAATGAGACGACTGCAGTAAACTCTCAAATTTACCTACAGAAATCGCTCGAAAAGGGGTTTATGGAGAATACACTTTTCTACACCGAAACTTTCACGAAATTGAAATTTTAAAAAATATACATTTTTTAGAAAGAAGAAGCTACGTCGGTAGCTTTTTATAATTTTATAATTCTTTATGAGAGTTGAGTTAGCAGCACTTTTTCCTTAAATAATATTTTTTAATAACTCGTATGTGTTAGACAGTGAATGTTTACGTTAATACGAAACGCATCGAAAATTCGAAAACATACCGACATAGTTTTAACCTTCTAGAAGGCAGTACAAAAAAAATATATTCATTTTGTGCAATTTTCGATGTAGAAAAGTGTTTTTTCCCGGGCGTCCTTTTTGTATGGGCCGAAAAGCGAAGTCTATCATCTTAAGGGGGTTTCTCACCATCCTCCCAGTAGCTTATCTACCCTAATAACGAATATTTTCGATTTACGATTTACGGTTTATTTATTTATTAAGTTGGAGTTTATAATTCGGTACTCGAACCTACGAATAGTGGCTATATATTGGATAAGTTGGCCGAGTTTTCTAACCACTGCGAGTATTTTATTTTTATTTTTAATAATATTCGTTATTAGGGTAGATAAGCTAACGGGAGGATGGTGAGAAACCCCCTAAACGTATTACAGTGCACACTCGTCAACAATATCCCTATTAAATGAAATAATCTAGACATTTTGCTCGTTACAGCCATTAATTAGTATTTAGTATGCGTACATTTAGCTCGTTATAACCCAGTTTGACTTATATAATTTTTATGCGTATTGAAATAGTGTGTGTGTTTACTTTAATCTAATTTTTTTGTCTACTCGGACCTTCTTCGAACCACCCTCCCCTTCAAACATTATAATTTACGACTCCAAAAAAGGGACTTCTTTTGCCTAACTTCTGAAGTTTTTATGTCGCTTTGAATTAATCTAAAAAACTGAAACATGTGTTTCCCGTAAGAGTACAATTATTTAGAAACCAAATATTCCGGCGATTGTTCAAAAAGTTATTGTTATATTACATACTCCTGAGATCTGAGGCATAACGGATTTTCAAGAAGGACAGAACAAGGGTTGTTTCAATTCGGATAATTCTCAAATTCCCAAACATTTGCTTGTCCAAAGCTGTTGTTTTTAGTTACCTGCTTTTATAACCAACCTTTATAACGAACTTTTATAAGGAACCGTTGATTTGTGTGGGTACATTAATATACGTAAATAGACTAGCTTAATAAATTAAATATATAATTCTCTTTGATTTTCTGCCGGTAGGCAAATGTGTATTTTATAACAAATTTACCGGTTTTATAATAATTCCAAGAAAATAACTTTGTGTTTCATGTTTGTTTCAAAGGCAGACATTATTTAACTTTAAAATTATTAATCATGTTAGCAAAAAATAAAAATGACTTATTGAAGAATAATGTTTCGCGCTATCGGAATAAGTCCACCTACCATAAATGATCATAAATATAAAATTTGATTCAAAGTGTTCTATATTCTAGACTCATGTTAAAGATATTTAATTATATGGTAGTATTAATAGAACCAGGTACAAATATCTATTTTGACTTCAGGAGTAATAAACACTAGAGAGAAATAACAATTGGAGAGATGTACGATTAAATTGACTTTTGGCCCTGAATAAAAAAATTCCCTTAGGGCCTCTGTCATCTATCTTGTCTAGAGGGTATTTTTAAGGAAAGGAAGGAGGGGAAGTTCTGGGAAGTAAAGGGGTATGGGGGATAGGATAAGGACTGTCCTAAAATGGGAAAATCTTCCTAGTTAGAGAATCAATTACAAGAAATAATGTTTGCTTATAATGGTGGCCATGCTGCAAAATAGGTACCTGCCTAATACCTAAATCTAACATAAATATTTTGAAAGCATCAACAGACTAACTGTAAGATCGTAGTTATATGAGCACATTTGCTTACATGATGTTACAAAACACTCTACCTAGGAAAATGACTCTAACCGGTGCAATGAAGAAACGCACTTTGGAATGCACCACTTTTTATTTTAATTAATATTTAAAGAGTCAACGGAGTTTTGCTTAGTTCAAACTTAGTTAGAAGTATAAGCTTGAGTTAAGCGAAACTCAGTTGGCTGTAAAATATTAATTCAAATAAAAAGTGGTCTATTCCAAAGCGTGTTTCTTCATTTAATATATAATGTCACACCACAAAGTATTTCCTTCTTTTGATAAAAATAAATAACAATGATGATTAATTTGGGTAGGACCCTGAAAGAGTACAGCAACGGTTGAATTTACGGTAAACATCGTTTACGTTCAATCACAATCAAGTGTGTGAATTAACAATAATTCAAAAAGCTTAAAACCCATTAAATTCTTCCTGTTTACGGAATGGAAATAATTTAGAAAAATAGAAGAATAATTAACGGTCAAATTATTGTGTACTAGTTTTTGCACACGGCCTCGCTCTTGTGGTAATATAGGAAGACATTTCAGTATAAAGAGTTTTCTCATGGGAATGAAATGTTTTTTCGGGATGAAAAGTAGCCCATGTCACTTCCCAGTCCCTCCAACTACCTCTATGCAAAAATTAGGTCGATCAGTCTCTGCGTTGCGACGTGACAGAAGGACAAACAAATATTTAAATATTTTCGCATTTATAATTTTAGTTAAGATTTATATTATTTTATTAATCTACTTACTATAATATTATAAACGCGAAAGTTTGTATGGATGTATGTATGTTTGTTATTATTTCATGCAAAATTTACAGAATGGATTTTAATAAAACTGTACAATAATATAGCTCATACATCAGAATAACATATAGGCTATAATTCATAAAGCTAGCTATTTATTTTCAATATATTGAGAATAATAATTATTGTTTAATAGAAAATGTCAACATTTGAGAATGACATAAATAGGTTAAGAATTTTGGTATAAAAGTAGATGGGACCTAGGAAAAGAAATAGATTACTCGAAATACTAATCCTATGTAGACGAAGTCGCGGGCAGAAGCTAGTATTTGTTATATTATTAATTACAATCAATAACCAAAGTCAGGGATCACTGAAACATTCACAGCATTTAATATTCATCAATAATATGATTTAGTTAGTAAATTCATTCAAGTTTTGATAGGGGAAAGCCGCAAATAATTGGATTTACTTAAATTAGGGATAGCAACAGTAAAAGGCTTATGGCAATAAACATAAACCAGGATTGGAATAGTTAATACGTTGTGCCGAATGTAATCCCTGGGAAGCCTTAGTTAAGATATTTGTTTACCTAAGTAGTAATACGTATTGTAAATAGGATAATGTTGGTAATTCCGATAAGAGGCGTAAAAACCAGTTATTTAGTATAAAAGAGAATTGAAATGAAGACCGGTATACTAAACAGTAAATTAGTATACTTGCGACACTTTCCAGAGTGGTAGATACTCCCAGTATCGCCCTGGTGAAAGACCATAATTCAGAATCGAAATTTTGCTTGAAACGACTTGCACGGTGTGTTTGGTGACCAGATCTGAATGGCCAGGTAATTCCCCACCTCCCTCTTCGTCATTTCCTTCCCCTTTAACCTTCAGCGAGGTATTCATAAAAAACTAGAAAACTAATTTATGACAAGTCTAACACTGAATTACAATAGTATCTATAAGTTCGACGTATACAAAATGTGGGAGATGAGTATAAAGATGTTGTTGACATATTTGTTACATCAATTAATAAATGTAAACAAGCCATAAGAGAATGTATATCGGAAAAAAGAACAGCAATATTTTATTAAACCAACCACATAGCTCTGTTTCGACTCAATTTATCTACGTATTGTACTTTTACCACTCTATTGTTTTCTATCTTGCATGGTGGATTAGGTCTTGTATTTATCTATTTCGTTTTTGATTTTGTTTTGATTATGTTATTGATTTTGTTTTAGATTTTGTTTTTGATTTGGTTATGCTTATTAAGATGAACTTTGTGAATAAAAAAATAAAATAAATAACATGTAAAAGCCCACCTGGGCGTGAAATTCTAAATAAATAAATAAATAATGGGATTAGGTCAATATGATTGTTTAAACGTGCAGACAGTGAAAATACTATATATAATAGAGATAATATTTAATAGAGAGCAATTTGTTAAGTTAAATGGCTTTCTGAGCGGTTCACAGACCACGAATTTTGGCATCCCGCAGGGAACTGTACTGGGACCAATCCTTTTTATCATTTATGTCAACGATATGTTCAAACTCAACATCAAGTCTAAACTCATTTCATATGCAGACGACACAGCAATTCTAACCGAGGGATTAACTTGGAATGAAACCCAGAAAACAGCAGAGTTAGACTTAAACATACTAAAAAAATGGTTCGATAAAAACTTGCTGTCACTTAATACGGAAAAAACCTTTGTAATACCGTTCACCATTAATAAACATGCATTCCCTGAAAATTTAAAGATTAGTATACATTCATATAATTGTAATAGAAATTTAAATTCATGTAAACCTGACTGCTCTGTACTCACTGTTAAAACTAATGTAAAATACCTCGGTGTAATTATAGATAGTAACATAAAATGGAAACTACAGATCAATGCAACAGTAGAAAGATTAAGAAAATTATTGTACATTTTTCTTAGAATCCGAAACATATTAAATTTTAAACTATTAAGAATCATTTATTTTTCACTGATTCAATCTGTATTACAATATGGAATTGTTGGCTGGGGTGGTGCATTCAAAACTTCTCTCTTGCCTTTAGAAATCATCCAAAGAATATTAATAAAAATAATTTTAAAAAAACCATATGACTACCCCACCATAAGATTATTTCAAGAATTTAAAGTCCCTTCACTACACATTATTTATAAAAAAAATTCACTTTTACAAATACACAAAGATTGTTTCAACAACGATACCTCAATATCTATTTCAAACAGCAAAAGACCAAATATTCTTGGCTCTATAACTATCCCGCGTTGTAATACCACCACAGCCCAACAATTTTATAAATATTTTGGAGTCAAATGGTTTAACCAATTACCCCTTAACTTAAGATTGGAAACAAACTATAAAAAATTCAAAAGGTTAATTAAAACAATACATCAATAACATATTACAATCATTGTGACTGTGACTTTGGAAATCCCTTTACTTTTATACTCTTTTTTATTTTTTTTCTCTCTTCTTCTTCTTTTATATCTTTTCTTTACTCAATTCTGTTTCACGTATAATGTATGATATACATATATAAAAAAAATTAAATATTATAATTTTCATTATCCTTACTACACATTTTAAAAATATATTTGAATTGTTTTTCGCTGCTCCACCTTTTTTACACGAGCATTGCTCAAAAAAAAGGTGAATCACGATATTAACAAAAATGTATTAAAAAAATATATATACAATGTATAATAACTGTATTTGTAAAAAAAAAAAATAAAAAAAAAAAAAATACCTTTCAGAGGTAGATATTAATTAGTCTGTCTGATTGTTTGTCACCCAGACAACAGTTGACTGTCGATAGTGGTATTTAAATGGAAGATGCTCAGAGAAAGATAATGATTGTTTTAGCACCGGTGGGTGCGGTTCACAGACGGACACACCGATTTGAGGAATTTTGCGATAAGATAATAATAATCCGATTTCAATGAAATTGATGATTCATCAATTTCATTTGTTTTAGGACTGTCAAATTTTAGGACGATATTGGGTCATCTTTCCCTTTGTGGAAATGAGCGCGTATTCGAAAAGTGGGCTATGTGGGTTTTTGATGACATAGTAAATCCACGGAGAAACCCGCATTTCCTGAATAAGAATCCTAGAACATTTTCTGTAACTGCCAATTATCCCAGGTACCATCACACAGGTGCAGTAGTAAGAAGAAAGGGGTGATGGTTTACCTCCGTACAGTTTAACCTCCACATATTGCAGCCATGTCCCTTTACAAATAATATAAACTCACGATGAAAGAGAAGGGGGCCTTTTTGGCCCGGAGCTCTGTATGTCATTAAATTAAAAGGTTTACCTCTTTAGAGTTATCCAGACTTGTCCTGACCCCCGGCAGGTCCCTCCAGCGCAGCACGCCCATGACGGCCTGGCGCACCCAGCCGCGCCCCCCCGCGCCCCCCACCTCCAGCCCCAACACCCCAACCCCCTTCACCACCACCGACCGGCAGCTGACATCCCCCCCGCTGACCGACGACTTCTTGCCAAAGATGCTTCCAGTCCGGTCCACGCTCTTCTGCTTGATTAGCGGAATCTTGACTTCTCACTCAACCACACTCAACCAAAAACACCAGCTCACAGCTGAAACATCAGCTGGCTGAAGTCCCCCAGAGGTTACACCGCAATAGTCGTATATTTGAATTACTTCTCACTCAACCGATTGACGTAAACAGGAGTTGTAGCGCTGTTTATTTTTGTTTGTATGACTTCTCACTCAACACACTCAACCAATTTTACAGCTGACACATTTGACCCAATAATTTTTAAATTACGCCACTGCTTTTTATTATATGACACTGATTCTATAATTTTGCCGAACGGCTGCTGTTCGTTTTTAAAACCGGAACGTGCATTGACCGAGCTCATTCAATTAAAAAAATTCGTGCACGCTGGCTGATTTAAATTAAATTAAATGAAGACAGAGCAGCTTTTGATTGAAGTGAACAATGTTTATTACTGTCAACAAATAATAATATCAAATCAAGATTAGGATAATTTTATGATTGTTTTATGTCAGCACTAATCCTTCGATTTGCAGTTAATGTTGTTATGCTTTGTTAATTTGTCAATTAACGTGAGATTTAAATAACTGCAAGGTGCAGTTTTGTAAGATTTATAGACCAAATGCAATCGTGGGCAGAAGGACACGGGCTGCGTACCTATAAATGCAGTATGACTCCCACGCGAGATGCAAACGGACAAGTTAACTTGTTAGGGCCTTAACATTAAAACATCTAAACATAATTTTTTTATTATTGGAAACTAGCACAATTTCTTTTACTGGTCCTGTGAATATCGAGGATTCTCCACGTTCAGTGAGGTCTTTGACTTGCAGACCGAAATATACCGCGAACAAATTGACCGGCGAACGAGCAACACAAATCACCGGCAGCAGTCCACTAGCTTCGATCAGAATTTAATTTAGTAGGTAGTTTTCAAACGATTCTGTTCCATTAAGGCATATTGCGTTTGTATTTACACACGAAACAATTTGTTTATTTCTTGTCCGAGACAAAAATCACACACGAATCAAAAACACAAACAACGAATCACAACAAACTTATAATCACTCATAAATCACCGTTTTATTTGTAAGCTCTATTTGAAAATAGAATGTAAATAAAAATCACCGCTTTATTATTTTAAGCTCTTTTTGACATTAGAATCTTTTATTTTGTTTGAACGCAGTGCAGTTCCGTCACAAACTTTTTTGAATTTAGAACACGCGCCGACCGGTTTTACAGTTCCGTAGCGACTTCATACAACCATCCGCGCTCCGGTTCGAAAACGTAATGTGGCCGTTGCATACTTTTAGCTGAAATTTGCCGTACGCCGGGCTCTTTGGAGCATCGCCGCTACGTGCGTCTCGCTTTCATGGTTATGAACACAGGCGGTGAGAATGAGACGGAGACGTTCGGTCGTTCATTATTTTTACGTGGAGAATCAGGTGTGCATATTCCAATATTATTTCAATACACAACGCGAGAGGAGGCGGATTCGGACAAACGAAGAAGTTTACTCTCCGGGTGTAAGTCAATGAACTTTTCATTGATAAGGGCTATTTTGTAAGAGATAAGACATTGCTAAACTCTCCTGAAAAATCCAGACGCATTCCTGAAATTTCAGTTCTGCTAACTAACTAACCATCACATCGTTTCCCGCAGGGGTAGGCAGAGAGAATGAACCGCCAAACAACTCAGTATTAGCAATTGTCACACACGGCTTGCTTCATTCACATTCATACATCGTCTCATACATTCTGTTATTCTGACTCATGTCATTTTTTTACATTAGCTTTTTTTACAGGAGGCCGTTTTTAGGCAAAGGCCCTTTTTAGACAAAGGCCCTAGGGGGAGTAGAGCCTTTGTCATCTTTGGGGATGCTGTGTGGATGGTATTTTTAAGGAAAGGAAGGAGAGGAAGTTGTGGGGAGGAAACAGGTATAGGGGATGGGTTTAGTGTGCCCAGGTCATCCACCGCCAAGACCTAGACAAATCTCACCCCATGAACCCGGGCAACCCTGCAAAGTCACGAAACGTAGCGAACCACATGGGGTGATCTATAGCAGAGGTGTTGGTAATACAATAAATGATTCCCGGGGCGACGGTTCCCATTCCCGCCTCCCAAATTGACATGGTTGTTATGATTACAAAATTATAATATACATAATATATCACATGTTTGTAAAAGCCCATATAGGCGAATAATATAAATAAACAAATGTAAAACGTAATAAATCGATATTGCATTTCGATTGTTGCAACATACATAACATATTTATGCACCTCGACAATAATAACTGCAATGACCTTGCTGCAGTCGATAAAATATATTATTATCAACATATCAACAACAAAATTTACTTTTAATAAAAAGCCATGCAACGCGTTGAGAATCGGGCACAACCTGACGGTCCAGAAGAACAATGGCGGATCTGCTAAAAAATGAAAATCATTCTGTTAGCTTATTTTGTTGATTTAAAAGTCTGTATTTTCGGAATTTTTAATGAAATTAAATAAAAGTTTTTTTTTTCAGGAAAATCTACAGTTTACAATGTGGTTCATTTATTTATACATGTGTAATTTACCTAACTAAGAAACCAATTATAGATTTCCTCATTATACTATTTTGTTATGTATCTACAAATAAAACATTACACTATACTTACAACAACTAAAAAATATTCATATCATATACAGGGTGTTAAGGTACGTACTTGAGTTACTTTAACCAGTGATTCCTGACATTATTTGGAGTAAAAAATGTAAATGAAATTTTGGTCTCCGGTGACTTTTTTTATGTAAAATTTTTTTTTTTTCAAAATATTTTTTCTTCAAAATCAAACAAAATTTTTTTTTTTCACATGACCTTATTGGTTACTTAGCCGAGTTACCGCCCCACCATTTACCCCGCCCCCAACTACCCAACACCTACCATTATTTATGTTTTTGTAGAAAAAAAAAAAAACATCAAAAATGTCACCGGAGACCAAAATTTCATTTACATTTTTTACTTCAAATAATGTCAGGAATCACTGGTTAAAGTAACTCAAGTACGTACCTTAACACCCTGTATATAACACCATATTTCTTGGTCTCAAAAACGGTAAAAATGCAGAAACGAGACTTTAAACAGCTCTACTACAAAACTACAAAATCGCGCATCTGACATTATTCTTCGGTACGTTGATATGTAATTTTAGTATGCCTTAAATCACCACGAATATAGATCATGGGCACAAAAATCGTTTGGCAAACTCAGTTAAGAGTCATGATTTATAATTAATTAAGACAATATTAGCGACACTGAAAATCTGAAATAGAAAAATCAGAGAAACATCATGATTGGTCATGATTCACGATGAAAGATCAAAGGACATGATTAAATTTTTTTGTATTTATAATGTAATTTTTTTGTATTTATAATGTATTTTTTTTGTATTTATAATGTAATTTTTTTGTATTATAATGTAATTTTTTTGTATTTATAATGTAATTTTTTGTGTTTATAATGTAAAACGATTCGTTGTATAGATTAATCTAAAAAAAATGAGTAAGCATTAACTTTACTGTAAAACGGTTGTTTGCTTGTTTCATTCGTTATCATTAGCGCATATTGTCCACGGATAATTTGGGTTTAACTGTAAAGCCCGTTGTCCCGCGTTGTTGCCGCAAAACGTTGCAATCACAGACAGACAAACCATTTTAATTTGAAACTCTTGGACGATTTTCCCTCAGACTCACGAGAAAGATCTCCGCTCAGGCTCAGAAATTATTTGATAATATAACTGTAGAATTAGCACAAAACATAAATACTATGAGTTACAACAATGTTCAAAACCAAAAAGCAAAATTTACACTGTGTGAAATGCAATAAAATCAAACCTATTGATTGCTACACAGTTCACGTAGATTGATAATTATTATATGGTCGAGGGTTAATAAATTTTATTTGATTAGTTTGTGATATTTCACAATTACATTATATTTAATTATAGCATAAACATATAGTTTATTTCCGGCACGTTCCAGAGTGGAAGATACTCTCAGTATCGCCCCGGTGTAAGACCACCATTCGGAATTGAAACGTTGCCTGAAATGGCTTTATCCGTGTGTTTGGGGACCCGATCGGAATAGCCAGGTTTTTCCCCATTTTCCTATTCCCATCTCCCTCACGTCCATACTACATTCAACCTTACAACATGCCCCATTTGGGGATGCCATAGTCTCACTGTCTCCAGACGGGGGCAATTGAGACTCTTGTGGGGTATTCATATAAAAAAATATATATCCAAAGAAGATAATCTGTTTTTTTTAATGTGAATATCGCACGGGTCCCAAATGCTCATGTCAGCCAGTGACACTATGCAATTCCGAATTGGGATATGTTACGAAGCTGAAGGTAGTCAAGAGCAAAATTAAAAATCTTACCACTTAATAAAATAAAAAAATTGAGTGCGTCTAACCTTTACGCGCAGTTGAAGTAAAACTTCTTTGGTTATAAACTAAATGAAAAATAACTGGCCATGAGAGAAAGAGAGAAAGAAAATGTGTGCTTGCACCTCTCTCTCTTGCCCCTACAGTAATATACGAGTTATAAAGAAGTTTTACTTCAAAAATAGGGTAAGGAGATGAGAGAGAGGAAGGTGGGGAAGTACCTGGCTATATCACAAATCAATCAAATAAAATGCATTTGATTGATTGATTGAATCGGCTTGCTAGTCGAGAACCTTACTCTCGATCATGGAGGTCGTCAAAACTGGTGAGATCTGGCTTTACAAAATTAGCACAACTTTTTATTTCTGTCTTCTTGGTTAACGTAATTATATTCAATAATATAAAATACTAATTGGCGCAGCCGGTATGATAACGCATCGTCTATGTTTCTTTTGCTTTATTTTACTGAGTAAAACCAACTCACCGAGCAGTAAGTACAACAGACCTTTCGTGGGCCACTTTACGTTGACACACTTTTCTCTTTCATTGTACCAAGAGAGTTATGTGTGCGCAACGTAAGCACTCAGGAAGTAAGCAGCACAGACCATCTTTCACCTAACCGCTAATCGAAGTTTGGTGAAATACGTCTGAGAACTGAGAAACTTTTAAGTTATTGGAAGAAATTATTTGAGAGTAACCAATCATCACGTAATTCAAATATTCTTCTTCAATTTTCAAAACGACACATTAACAGTAATACATATTTCATACTGCAATGATGAGCTACGCAGGTAAAAACCCCGCGTCCGCGGGAAAAGTTTTATATTATGAAAACATTAATAGTTCTATTTGAATATTGTAGATGGCAGCACTTCCGTTTGTATCTAGTAGGTACGTAGAGCAGGCGTGTAAGACAGACGTTAGCGTATTAATAATATAAATAGATGCTGTGAGAACATTGCCATTATGTTGTGAGATTACTTGATTATCAAAGAAATTGAAGCAATAATCTCAATTTCATAGCGCCAGAGCACACCGATATAGAAACCTTCGCAGGCATGTTCACAAAAACGCAAAACCATATTTTCATCGCAATCGGATGAATCAATCGCAATAGTATAGGAAATAATTTCATAATAGGAAATAATTTCGTAACGCCAGAGCTCAATAGCCTATATGTTATTGTGATGTATGAGCTATATTATTGTAAAGTTTCATTAAAATCCATTCAGTAGTTTTTGCGTGAAAGAGTAACAAACATATATCCATACAAACTTTCGCGTTTATAATATTAGTAAGGTGAGTATTAACGAAATGCTAACACTTTCAACAAAATTACCTTCGACAGAAAGACAAAAAGTGACCTTGTAATTCGTACTAATACGAATATATTAAAAATAGACGAGTTACCAAACATAGTTGCTTTGAGCAAAATCTTTTATCTGTTTAAAATAGTAAATCCCAAACTGGGTCACATGTAAAACAGCCACGCAACTCCTTATCCTAACAATATTCACTCGTACAACAAGCAGACATTTTGTTCGATTCTTTAGGCATTCCGTCGTCTTTGTCGAGTGTTCGGTTTGCCAGTTGTTGCGAGTGATGTCATTGTGTGTTTAACTTCTTTTGGAGGCGACATGTGCCCAGTCATTGGCTTTCTACTTTGATAAAATGGGCCGTACTGATCTTTCGACACTTTCAATAATAATAATTGGCAGACAATAATTATTGTGATAGTTATCTACTAATATAAAATAACAAATTAGCTAACACAACGTAACTGCATCAAATGAAGAAAGTATTGATATTTTTCGAATGTAGCTTTCTTTTGGATTCTATTAGTCCATATATACCCATCCAAGTAATTTCAGCTTGTGACTGATAAAATATATTGAAATTAGAATACTATTCATGTTTATTCATCATGAATCTTTGTGAAAAGCTAGTGAGCTGACAGTAGGCAAGTATCCCAGGTACCACCATTATTTATTACTAGCCCAGACCCGTGAAAAAATATTGCAGGATTTATAAAAAAAAATCCGGATTATTATATTTAATAAGAATTATTTTCTTTCAAAATAGGAAACTCTTCGAATGTTAGTAAACTTAAAAATTAAGACATCTGTAAAACATTTAAACAGAAGAAATACATAAATTCAAAATTAATAAATCTCGTGGTTTTAAACAAAAAAAGTATTTTATTTTATTAAATATGTCAAACCACAAAGTGATTGATTGCTTTCTACAATAATAAGAAGAAATACACATTTTAAATAAATAATTATTCATTGATAATACAATTTTCGTATCTATTTTATCGCTTGTCTGATATGATATATATTTATAATTTGCAATTTTTTAAATTAAATTTCTTTGAACTTAAATAGTTTTACGCGTTACGCAGGAATATTTCACTTCAGTTAATGCACGCAACTATGCACCGATAACCAAAATTAGAATGTTTAACAATAAATTGACTTCTATATTGGCAGATCTGAAAAAGGAATTAATATATCATGTTGGATGAAAATAGATATCTCAAAAACTGTAAACTAAGTGGAAGAACAGAATGGAAATAGTCAACAGGAAGAACAAGAGAACGACAATATAAAATATGAACATATTGTGCTGAGGACTAAAATGACAGTCCCTGGAGCTAAAATGACAGGCCCTGGAGCTAAAATGATAGGCCCTGGAGCTAAAATGACAGGCCCTCGAGCTAAAATGACAAACCTGGAGACATTGGAAGGTGGCCCATAAGTAATACCTTCTACCCAGCAATTGGGTACAGCAAGATTAAAGAAGAATACAATTTTAGACCGATAATAATTTAAACACCGAAGACAATATTAGTGACTCAAACGCAAATTTTAAACAGAAAGATCAGAAAAAGATACGATCGCATCCAGGAATTGAACCCAAGATCTCTCCTTCGGTCATATTAAAAAAAACGACAACATTTTCTTAAGGCATATTGTTATTGGCTGCTATTTTCATGTATGTATGATTGCAAGATTCTTACCGAACTAAATGCAATCTAGACAGTGTCTTGGATAAATATATCCACTTTTATTTTAATGTGCGACATCTATTGAATTTTCTATAAGTCTATGATTTTTTTTAGTAAAAATTTTTGTATAAAAGTCGCTAATATTGTCTTTAATGATTAAATTAATTAAGGTTTTATTCAAGTTATGCAAAAAAAAAAATTAAATATAATAATTTACTTAATTTACTTACTTTTACTTTATTGTCGAACCGATCGATCAAGTCGAATTCTAAGATATAACAGTGAAATATATTATATATATGTACTATCTATGAACGGTGCTCGAACGTGTACCAAAAAAAAATCATACGAGACTCACTTTTTTCCAACAGATTCTCTTGTCGTTGTCAAATTAAACCGATTGTTGAGTTATGGTGGTGTCTGACGTGTCAAGTGTTGAATAGATTGGATCACGGTGGAATTAATCGATCAGGGTTCGCTATATTAGCGTGACTCGAATATTTCACACACGAACTACATCACGTAGACTAAATGCAAATTTCAAAGCTCTTATGTCACATTATGCTTCGGCATTAAGTAAATAATTATCTAATTAATTACTTGGGATCTGTAAATAGGTCCTGATTATTGATTCAAGCCTTGTGGGAGACTTGCTTAGCATTATTTGTTTAAATGATCTTATAAGACCATTTGGCAAATAAAATAATACTTATATAATAATGGCCTGTGGGCAATATTGGACAATGTGGGACGTGTTGAATATTTAATTTACATATTTGATAATTAGAATATTATTTATGTATCCATGCCCTGAGGATGGAGTTGATTGAAGATTGACTTAATAATTTAAAAATAATTGTTACTTGCTTATCGGACCATGAAACATTTTTGGAGTTTTGTGTTGTGGTATCTTTTAATTTTAAGGATAAAATTCGTATGCTGGAAGGCAAAAAAAGACAATATAAATCTTTATCACAGACAAACCCAGGCCCTGACGGCTAACAAATACATAAACTTTATCACCGACCATCGATTTATGTGGAAACTTGTAATCCAACACCATCCGCTTTGACAAACGGTGACATTTCATACATTACATTTGTCTTGTACCTACATTCATTCCAAAATTCCAATGAAGTGCAAACAGAAACCAAAAATCGTTACCAATTCTTGTTTGGAATGTTAATGTACCTACGCTATTAAATGTTTAAAGACATAGGGCCAATTGTTTTACAGAATACAACAATTAATTCATCAAATTTCAAAGTTGATTTTCAAGTTCTGTAAAGATTCTAATGAAGTTATGTTATTATATAATTATTATTGGCCATTTGCTTCACGGAAATGAAATAATAACAGAACTTGAATAGAACAATCACAAAATTTGTAAACAAGCTTTTAAATATGATGACTTGTTCAGATTCTGAAACAAACCGTCCTGAGACTATTCTTTGTGATATGAACATTTAAAAATTTTGCTCTAGGATGTGAGCATTTTTATTAAAATTAGTATTCATTACAATTTTTCTTCCTTAGTTGTTTATTTTTCTTTTTTTTATATTTGAACTGGCACCCTATACGCATGTTTTTAATTTTCTGAATTTTTTGCATGTTTATTTTTCTGATCTACTGCTATACAATTTACTGATAACAGTGATAACTTTGTTTAATTTTTATGTTTGTACAAAGTGAACATTGGTTTTAGGGTGTAACTTAATGTATTATAGCTTTTGTAAACGACCACGACTGATAGATTACGAATGATAAACGAAATCTTGTTTTCACCGTCAAGTTATCTTCGGTTATGTCACACCTTTGAAAAATTCCAAAGAATTTTTTTTTTATGTTAGAGCACTTCTTATTACAAAAGTAATGTTTTTTGTGTACAGGACACAAAACCGATTCAGGAGAACATTAAAAATCCATTTGAATTGTGAGGACTTCACAGTCACCTCAATCCCACACTAACATTAAATAAGTCCATTATTGACGATGTAGACTACAACACCATTTAAATTGGAGGTACCTGCTCTATTGCCTGTAATAACACGTTGTGACAGCTATTGTATAATTCTTCAATTGTGAGTCCAATTTGGGATAAAATCTCTAGGACGCTCTATTATTATCCATAAATGAATTTCTTCAAAACGGGATATTTGTTAATATACCCGATCATAGTACAAAATAATCTGCTTGTTAGGAGAAGACTGATACCTACTCACAAAATTTTGAAGAACTATAACAATTTTTTATAGCTGGCTTTAACAATAAAAAATAAACAAAAGGAAGAGATGCGCGGATTTTTTCATAAAAAACTTAATTTTTGGATTTGAGGCCAAAATCCTCAATCAAACTGATTTCTTTGACAAAGATAGAGTAAATTCTATTATAAATGTGAGCTATTTTATAATATTATGAAATACAGACCAAGAATTTAATTTTTCTTGATTTTAGAGGTAACTTTATTAATGATAAAAAAATATATTTTTTTAAATGTCCACTATTATGTCAATATGAAGAATATTTAAAGAAAAGGGATTAAAAAAGCATCTTCATGTGCTTAATTTTAAAATACAAAACAATTGATTTACATTGTAACACGTTATATACATTAAAATTTCGACCCCAAAAATGCCCGTTATATGTAATTTTTTTTGTTAGAGACGATTATTTTTTTGTAGTGGATGTCATATTTGCTACACCTTTGCCAACTCAGCCACTGACCGATCGAATTGATTTATAGACAGCGTTGCAAATTTTGCATGTTATGTTTATGCTGAAAAGTTAGACCCTTGACGATATAATAGGACACCCATTAAATTGATAAAAGCATTTCTTTTGGGTCATAAATTAGTTTCGACCTTTTCTACACACACTCTAGGCAGGTTTTGAGAGATTATTCGGGCCCGGTCATGGTGCCTCTAGCCCTCTGGGGCGGGTCTTTTATCCCATATGTCTCTATTCAATAGGCGGAGGTCAGCTGGTCCCATGTCAAAGATAATAAATTATCTCTCAGATTCTGGACCGTTCTGTCGCCAATGTTTTATCTAAAATCTCAAGTTGAAGCCACACAGAGTGAGATGTGTTGGACGGAAATAAACCGGCATTGCCGGTGGTCCTTTGCTCCCAACTTCTCCCCATCTTGTGAGATTGATGTATCCACTCCACATCATCCAATCACCAGATTCTAATGCAATTTCTAACTGTCCTTTTGCTGTGGGGTATAAATTTACGACTTCAATGTCTTAGATGACTTCGGCTCCTGGCAATTTCAATGCTGAAAGCTACTGTTCTGGGAGAGTTGCGATGCATGATTTGATTTGAAAACTTGATGGCTTAGAAAAAATAGTTTTTTAATTAAATACTTCTAGTAGAACACGAAATATTGACCTTTGTTATTATCGGGTATTTTTTTAAAAAGTGTTTTATAACCCTAAAAAATAAATTACCAGGTCCATTATGAAGAGCAAAATCAAAATTAAATTATTTTAATAATTATAGCTGATCTTTAAAAAATAAAATAAATAATGTTGGCGACGCTTTTCCTCCCATAAATCAAAACAGAAATTTCAACATTATTGCCTCCTTCTTAGGGAGGGCGTGATTGATATACGTCGAGGTGGATCGCTACAAAGTAGTTTATGAAATGTATTTATACTGTGTAGTCATTTTAAAAGCGATTTTAGATTAAAAAACGTAATGTAACCTGTGGTACGTGATTGAACTGAAATTAAAAATTTTGAAAGCACAGCTTTTGCAAAAAAATCATTTAAAGGGATACAACAAATTAGTTACACGATTCAAAAAAGCGTAAAAATGCGAAAAACAGAAACATACTCACACATCACACAAATCCATACATAATCGCAATACATTATACATTTTGAGTAAGTATTTATATATAAGCACTCGAGTGATTTATGGCGTGATATGACACTTTTGCAAAACGTCTTGAGTGATTCGTTGCCATAATGTGCTAAATTTACCAAAGTTTCGTAAAACATTTTAAAAATAAAACATTAAAAAAATTAAACCTTCCCGCGATCCGTAGTTTGCGTTATTAAGAAGCTGATATAATTCTTTCCCATTTTATCAATAATATAAGATAAGAAGTTATACCCCTTGTTATAATATTAGGTAGGTAAGTATCTACTTCACTACATGTGAAGGCTTTATAGATAATGTTCCATTATAATATGATTCTAAATCTAATCGATCAGTTAACTAACTTACAACATAACACTTGGCATTATGTCATTACACAATTCACGAAAGACGTATCGCCCTCCAAACGGACTAATTAGTCGATGACAGTGACTCTATTGCATTGTTTCAGTCCATACAAGTTGACAGATGACCATAAGCTATATAACGCACAACCAACCGAATATAAATGGGTCGGTGTGGTAACTGGCAATGTCGCTGTGGACTGTCAACTTACACCAAATGATTACACTGATTACCAACTGATTACCGATGGCAAGTGCGGGAATATTTTATGTCCTCTGCGTGCAAACTCTAACTAAATTTCTCTAAATAAACAATAAACGCTGTAATGCACGGTACAGACGCGAAACTCACATCAAAAGATACTTTATAACACAATAGAGCTCGCCATACAATCCCATACAGACCCGCAGACGTAAAAAGATGATGTGTTATAAGCGCGGTTCGAGTCTTCGCTATTCGGCGTTATTCTCCGTAACCGCTAGCGGTGCGATATCAGAAAAGTTATGCGATCCCCCCTCCGCCGTAAACAGGAGGGGGTGATTTTCAATAAGCAGCCGCCGTGCTCAAGCAGATGTCAGCCGTCAAGTTGACATATCCAGTACAAAAAAATGATATTCCCTCGGCCGCTTCCGAATTCAACTGACCCCCTCTCCTGCCGTAGGAACAAATCTTTTATAACGTAGTGTGTCGGTAGAAAAGATACTTTATAACACAGTATATTTTGATGTGAGTTCCGCGTTTATCGCCCGCTTAAAACTCAAGTGAACTCCCATGTAAATATGATCTTGTATATTTTTTTGCCTGTACATAATAAAACAAAAAAATATATGTACATTTTTAACACAACATCACGTTCTGTGGTCAAATGCATTGTACGTAGTATAGTTTTGTGTTAGTGATCGACAGTACAGTACAGGTAAGGCTACGTAGTACCTAAGCATTCAAAAAGAACAAGATGGTTTTAACGGGAGACATGTAAATACGAATGTTAGAGGGAGCGCCCTAATATTTAAAAAAATACATTATGATATTGAATAAGTTAAACGAAAATATTTAGTAATGCAAGACATATTTAAAATATAGCAAAAATCTCTTAAAAATGTCTTAAGGTGATTATCAAAAGAATTCATATTCTACTCTTTTCTAGATGGAGCGTATAATTATTTTACTTATAAACGCTTTTTACAAGTTATGCTTTGAAATATTAAGATCAAATAATTGTTTGCGCACGTACACAAGCATTGAATATGAATAAATAATTTTGTCAATTAAAAAACTCAAATCTTTCAAGAAAGGCTAACAAATACAATATTGCATCGGTGATTCAATCCAATATTGTATTTGTTAGCCTTTCTTGAAAGATTTGATTTTTTTAATTGACAAAACTATCTTTCATATTCATGTTGCTTGTAAGCTACTTTACTAACTAAATTCTATTTTATAATTTCTACTTAGAATTTAGTTAGTTAAGTAGTTTTTTTGTAATATTTTTTTATCGATGGAATGTTAGGTAGATACCTTATATAATTATTTTATTTTCTGAGTTATTCTAAAAAATAAGTTATTCTTCAAAAGTAATTTATTTTATAAATCTTAAAAACTCAAAAGTTTTCAAGGGAAGTGTGACGAAATCGGTATGTATACAGCGGTGAAAAATATATCTACACACATTTGGATCATAAATCTGCAGCATAAACTTCAAACATAAAAACAATATCTCTACGAGTAATATTCTAACAAGATTCTAACCGAGCGTTCTGATAAGAATTTTACTATGTATTAAAAATGCCGTAAAATGCATGCATGCTGTTAAACATGCAACAGCAGCTAGCGCAGGTAGACGAAAGCAACTAGCGCCACGCAGGTACAGCGGTGGTCTCACGCACTAGGCCAGTGAACTGACCTAAGGTAACCTAGATACTGGACGATTAATTTGCCTGTTACCAGTTTTGTTAGCCGTGTTGGCCGATATTGTCCACACTAATCCAAGCTTTATGCGGAATTAATTCCTTGATCGCCATCGATGCGTTAGGACGATAAACAAAGCAAAGTAAAGAATTATGTCGAGATTGAAATATGTTAATTCGAATACAAATAAAGCATCTGTTGGACAGGTACCTCGATGTAATTATGAAGGCAGTAGGTACGTACATACATACAAGGTGAATAATCCAGTATGTTTTAATGGTGTTGTCAGAATGTCTGCAAGCTTTAAAAAAATCTCATCTAATTTAGAAACTTCGGGAGGTAGGGTACCTACCTTTAACTAGCGATGGGTATTTTTTAACTTTTTAATTCGAATACCGCACAAGATTCCCAACTGCTCCCAATCATCTGGGGCCAGTGAGACTATGATATCCCCAAATGGGGTATGTTGTGAGGCTGAAGGTAAATGGGAAGGAGAAAAGAGATGAGGGAGAGGAAGTTGGGGAAGTACCTGGGTGTTCAGATCTAACTATTTATTCACCAACACGGCCAAAACCATTTCAGGCAACATTTCAATTCTGAATGGTGGTCTTACATAAGGGCGATAATAAGAGTATCTTCTATACTCTAGAACTTGCCGCAAATATACCTTAAATTATTTTAAGTAATAAAATTGTGAAAATACAAATCAATCAAATAAAATTTCACGTCCTTCGGATCCTTATCAGATTCTTACCCCTCGGCCATAAACGGAAATACGCCGAAGTGCTAAAATTTCAATCAGTTTAATTGTTCGATTTTCTTGGATTTTCTACCGCGGACCCTGAAACAAAAAAAAAATGGATTCATTCTAAAAATCGTCCGATTGCCAATTGGTTTTGATATTATTCATAGACGTAGAGCCTGAAGCGTGACGTGGCATCATCGCGCCATTTTGTCTATTGTCGCCTTTTTTGGTAGGAATTGTTATTATCGCTTTGAACTTATTCATTTTTCTTCTTATGTCATCCGTAAACCACAATGCCAGACACTTCTTCACATTGCAGACCACAAACTAGGAGAAATGCAATCTGAATTTATTGCCCTTATCAATTGTCGTAATGCGGAAGATACAAGCACAAAATTATAAAATTATGAAGTAAAAAATGCACAAGCAGCGTTGCGTGCATAATTCCTGCTAAGTAAATTTGTAATTGCCTTTTTGTATAGAGTGCAACCGCACGAAAGTGTTTCGTAGCAAAATAATTTGTCCAACAAATAATTATTTAGTCCATTTTCAATGGAAATTTGTTTGACGTACAAAGTTGTAAGTAATTCAACAGTGATTTATTTATACAAAAAAAAATAATATTGTTCACTTACAAATGGACGCGGTTAGCTAAAAAATAACAAACTTATTTGAACACCTCACAAAAGTCCCAACTGCTCCGGTCTGGAGCCAGTGAGACTACGGCATCCCTAATTGGCGTATGTTGTGAGGCTGAAGGTAATGTGGAGGGGAAGGAGATTTGGAGGAGGAAGGTGGGGAAGAACCTGGCTATTCAAATCTAGTCGCTCAACACGGCTAAAGTCATTATTAAGCAACGTTTCAATTCTGAATGTTGGTCTTACACCAGGGCGATACTGAGAGTATCTTCCAATCTGGAATGATTTTTATAATGATGTATTATTAATTAGTGAAAACGCAAATTAATCAAATAAAATTTAACTGCGCACGCCGGGATTTGAACCCGCGACCTCTGGATCTCTAATCAAGAGCGGTGCTCCTGGACCACGGCGGTTTGTTTGATTGCTTGATTTACATTTTGTGCCATCTTGTAATTATTTGTGTTGGCTTAATAATGATTTTATTGTTCACCTAGTTATAGATATTTGTTTTATAATCAATCATACATAAGTACATATTTATAAATACGTACGTACATTCCGGTTTGTTTCTACGGGACCTCATGGCGATTATGGCCAAATAACTTACTGCGTACGTAAGTCCAACGAAGTTTCATTGGACGTTTAGTAATTTTGTATAAAATCCATACTGTCTCGGAAACGCTAAAAGTTCACGGCGCAGTATTATTATTACAGGGCACCTTGGTAATTCGTGAGGAAAATCAATCCCATAATGTAAACTCCATTGCCTCTATTTCATACTCCGTGCTGCTTGTTACACGCTATGGAGATCGATATAGCCACACGATTCTAGTGTTTTCAGTGTTTTTACACATTGCAAGTAGTTCATTGTTATACCAAGTTTATATATCATTTCTTTCTGAGCGTTGAACTTTTAAAAAGAATTCAACGGCATTATTACTACCCCTAAATTTCATTACATTGGTAGGTCTGGTTAGTTCTAGATGTTCTCGTGTTTATTTTAAGGCCGGTCTCCTGCGATAAAATGTTTTACGAATAAAAATTGGACGACACGGAAAATAAAAACATTGTGGTCCCCGACCTAACCATCCACAAAATGTGAACGCGTTTTTGTCGAAAGAGACCCCGCTTCCGCATTCCGAATTTTTACCGACGCGACGTGTAACATACTTCCTTTGAATACCTCTCCTCTTACTAATAAACGTGTTTTAAATTTTGAACAACTGATAAACACCTATTTACCACATATTAATAGTTATTTACCAGTTGTGTAAAATTTAAAACACTTTTATTAGTAAGTAATTTTTTAAGTTAAATTATTATCCTTATAAAAAATTGTGTGTATATCGTTGAAGAAGAAGATAATGCTTATAAAACTAAAAGAAAATATGAAAAAGAATAAGATACAAAAAAATAAAGAGGTAATTTAATGTATCCGAGACACCGTCTAGGTTACAAACCAGTTATTTGAATATTGTGATCGTTTAAAAAAGTATCTGCCAAAAGTACGGTAAAAAATTATTTGTTGGATAATATTGTTAATTCTGAATTTGAAATATGAGATTGACAAAAATGATTTGAAAATAAGAAGTCTCAATAGCTGAGTTTGAAAAATTCTGGATTCGAGTTCCAGTTGCGACCGTTAGCTTTACCTATACTTTTCTGTGTCTTGTTTTTCTTCTTCATATTTTCGTTTAGATTTATCAATATTATCTTCTGCTTCGATGACTTAATAAATATTTTTTCTTGCTAAACCAATACAATTAAATGGCGAATCATTTAATTACTTTAATTTGTTTTAAGGCAGAGTGTAAATACATTACAAGGGTGTAGAAATGAAGAAGTTAAACATAATATTAATCATATATTTTTTAAGTATCAGGTTCATCAAAGCAACACCCTTATAAGTTATAAATTCCCGAATTTCATGGCATCACGTGTTTCAAAGACGGTTATTCCTAATAAAGTGAGAAGAATTCCTCCTCGTGTTTCTGTCCTCCTGATCTCAAAGGGAAGGATTTGGTTCCTTGGGGAAATTTACACGCTCCCTAACAAGCCCTTCTGAGAGGAAACATTTAAACTTTTCGATCTAAACTTGTTTCTTGGTAATATTAGGGAAATTTTCATCACACGGTAACTTCATCCACCTTCTGGCTTTATTATTCGTTGCTCGTTATTTATGACGTTGTTTTTCACATAAACTGAAAGCCAAGAGTATATGTCAGTAATTTATCAAACGATTTATAATATGTTTTATAATATTGGTCTGACGGCATCCGTGGTTGAATGGTTACGGATCCATGGCTACAAAATCCCGACGTACGTCTGTACATTTTATTGATTGCTTTGTTTAATTTCGCAATTTATTTATTTATTTAAAATAATGTAGTATATTATATGCAGAACATTCGAGGTTGGAAGATACTCTCAGTATGGCCCTGATGAAAGACCACCATTCAGAATTTAGCCGTGTTTGGTGACCAGATCTTAATAGTCAAGTACTTCCCCATCTTCTTCTCTCCATCTCATTCTCCTCCCCACTACCTTCAACCTCACAAAATATCCCAATAATTGTGCCACCTCACTAGGCTCAGCTTGAGGTGGCATATACCAAAAAATAATAATTACACTTAAATGTATTTTTTGGTTAAAAAATAAATTTATATATAGGTATGTCAAATTCTCACTTTCTCCAGACGGTTGAGAGCAATTGGGACTCTAGTGGTACTCACATTTAAAAAAAATATAAAAATGGTTATTTTTAAAAAAATGAATACCGCACAAGATAACTTCTTCCGTTTGGAGCTAGTAAGCTATGGCATTCAATTGGGGTATATTGTGAGGCTGAAGGTAGTGGGGAGGAGAAGTACCTGGCTGTTTAGATCTAGTCACCAAATGTGGCTTAAGCCTATAAAGTATAACCCTACTTTTTATCAAAGAGTGCCAGATGTCATTATGTTTCGATAAATATACAGTTTAATCATAAAATTATTTAATTTATAAAGGCACAGTAGAATCAGTTACGAAGTCACCATTTAAATAGGTACTCAAAATATATTTGTGGACATAATAGACTGCCCTACATTTCTTATTATTATTTATTAGTACTTAACATTAAGCTGCTTTTAAAATGTTTCCCCATTGAAGGCAAGAATCACAGGTGCGAAATAAACTCAATCTCAATAATAAAACGACAATTGTCTTGTTCCGAGTATATTTCACCAACAAAATTTATTATTATTTTGAAGCTTTCTGCTCAATTAGGGCCCAATTTCGGGAAATACAAGTAAGTGTATGAATTATAATATGTGATAAACAGTAATACAATATTAATTAGGACAATGTCAGATCGGCATTAATTGCTTACCAATGTGAATTAGTACCTAGTCATTAAGAGCTAGAAAACGCAATGTCAATGATTAATTTGTGTTGGTAAAGGACTATTGAAAAGAATAATTATTTATACTGAATCAATACAATTGTAAACGAACGATAAATATTAACGTTTTTTCCTGCTTCCGGGTTTCTGTGTTAAACGTACACGGAACTGTAATTTCATACAAACAACTAGGTGAACACAATACATCTTATAATCTTATCAAATGTATCAATGATGTACGTATTTTTTCTTCATTTATACGCCGGTGTCCGGGTGACAGGTGAGAGGTTAAAAAATAAAATGGGATTTTAACTCTTATGTTTAACGAAACTGTATAAGGACAAGGCCAGAATCGCTTGCGCTAATATAATTCCAGACGTTGCTTTTTATTTCAAAACTCTATCCTCTCGGAATGCTCTGATATTAATTTTCTATGGACCAATTTCAACCGACATTCAAGAGGTTAAGTAATAAAATAAATAATTCAATGAAACAAATAACTTGGTGTACACCACTTAATCACAATTATCGACATGTTTCGAAACCGACGGTTTCTTCGTCAGAATAATAAGAAATTAATAATAAGACATTAATAATAAGAATTTGCGAAGATTGAAGAAATACAATTGTTCATAATATAAAAATGGTAGATAGTAAGTAGAGTGTAATAAAATTAGTAACTGAGTGTAAATGGTTAAAACTTAAGTAGAGATGTTTTGTGAACACCTCACTAGTAGAACCTATGCTGAGGTGTTCGCATATTTTTTTAAAGTGTTATTCTGCCGACACAAGTAGAAACACACTATCCTCTTTGAGACTCTCAAGGAGGACACTGTGGTTCCACCCACAGCGGCAGTATTGTACACATATCAGGTTAGTAGTTGTGTTGAGATAAACATCATAATATTATAATACTAGCTTCTGCCCGCGACTTCGCCTGCGTAGGATTAGTGCTTTGAGTAATCTATTTTCTATTTCTAGGTCCCATCTACGTCTGTACCAAAATTCTTAACCGATTTATTTAAAATATCTATAGTTCGTGATTCGATTTATAGTATTAGGCGAGTACTTCAAATACATTCACTAATTTAAATATTTTCTAAAATAGAATTTTGATATCATTGTTTTGCAAAATGTCATTCTCAAATTTTGACATTTTCTATTAAACAATCATTATTATTTTCAATGTATTGAAAACAAATAGCTAGCTTTATAAATTATAGCCTATATATTCTGATTTATGAACTATATTATTGTAAGGTTTCATCAAAATCCATTTAGTAGTTTTTGCGTGAAAGAGTAACAAACATACATACACCCATACAAACTTTCGCCTTTATAATATTAGTAAGATAGATGATGACATGTAGTGAAAAGATTACAAATACATTATACACAAAGTACAGAAAAATAGTTGAACATCACAATATTACATAGACACAATGTATATTATATAGAAAAGAAAAGGATATATTCATGATTCATGAAGACATTTCGAAAAGAGAATAATACAAAACAAAGTTAAATGATTATTAATTAGACCGATTCATCGTCAGAAGAAACAATATTATTACTTTTGTTTCATAGCAATTTTAATTCTCGTGTAATGTAATTTGGTAGCCGCGGGTAGCAGAACTTCTGAGGGGTAAAAAGGATGCAACGGTCACCTGTTATCGCAATCGCGTTTATTGGGGTGAAGGTTCTTCGTTTATTCTTTGGTGCAGTTTATTTAATCTAATTCTGCTAAACAACAATTAATTCAAGGGAAGCATTATTATACTAACACAAATTTTAAATAAATATTAATTTCAATGTCACATCTGGCCGGCTTTCAATGAATTTTTTTGAGACTATTTGGTTGCGATATTTGATTAGTTGGATGCATTCTATAAACAAAGCTAATATTCTAAAAACGTTCATAATGCTCTGTTGTAAATAAATTCGTTTGATATCCATACCAGTGACGATTTTTGTTTTGAAATTCGTAAATACTTAATAGACAAAAACTAAATATAATGCTATAATTATTATAATTTCGGGGGGCCAATTGTCGGGGGATCAACTGTCGGGTCCCCGTTAAAATGTAAAGAAGATATCAATAATTATATCAACAAACATAAAAAAATACGAGTGTGCTTTAGACCATACGACTGAAGTAAATACTTATTTAGTAATCTAATCTAATTTTCTTTCTGGCATCGAATAAAACCATTCCAATCATCAGTGTATAAGAATCTATATTGAAGATTCGTTTGGATTGTTACCAATCATCGTGTTTCGATGCACTGAGTTCGCACACTCTAAATCTAAATATTTGATTAATTTTATTATGGGAATTTCGCTTATAATGGGATTGTTGATTTAATTCTTACAAAGTTTAAAATAAAACTTTTTTGATACGGATTCTAGTTAGAGAGCGACGTAAATTCCAATCGAAAAATTGCTACTTATTAGTTAGATTTTAACGTTTAGAATGTGAGAAACAACAACACAACTATTGTCAGCATAAATGCCAGCACCCATTTCAAACGTCGTTACTATGGATTTGAGCACTGTTGTTACGATTAGATTGTGAGGAATGAACCTCAAAATTATTTTTAATTTATTATTGTTCGCCTCCGTAACGTTCGTAACGCCCGATATTACGCCTCTTGAAACGCTGTTTCCGTAACGCATTCGCCAGTTTACCCCTCAAGTCAAGCGTGCGTAAAGAAGTATTTAAGTCAAAAATCACATAATTTCTCCTTCTGTGAATCGAAAACCATTTCGAGCAATTGCAATCGGTTCGAAAATGTCTCGTAACAAAACGGGAGTGATCAAATGTCCAATAAATCGGTAAGTAGATGCGTATGTTTATATGGACAGAGGATAAACTATTGGTTAGTAGGTATACTTAGATTGAAATGGGTCCCATTTCGTTGAGTAGTCATGGTCACCTTCTCTAATGATAGAATTAAGGACGGTGAGTATAGAGTATGGGATATAAGGTAGAGTGGTAAGGTATACATTTAACGCTTGGGGGATTCCCTTACATTATGCACAGGAAGTGGGAGGCGGAAGTGGCGGGTGCCGGCCGGAGCGTGGCGGGAACCGTATACCTACGCGGGAACAATGCGAGGGGACCTGGAACCCACTGCCTGCTTACTGCCTAGTTCCTCTACTTTGCCACCTTTATCTTGGATCCTTTCCCAGTCACCCGGCGCAATATCTGATCAAGTGCGAATGCCCGGGGATTAATGACGTTATTAATGGCTTCTGCAGGTAATTTACAACACCAAATGCATTTAAATATTTAATAATATTCATTTAACGATTTCACGAGAAGAGCCTCTACTGTTCAGGTGATTGTTCTCCATACTATTCGAGGTAGTTCACCCATCTGTCAGCCAGCAAAATTAACGAACAAATAAGTGGTATTATCACAGCTAAAGATGCCAAACCAAGGACGATATACTAATATAATTAATTTTTTAGTGTATTGATTAATCATTTGGTTTTAACTTCCTTCAATAGATGTTGATAGCATAATTAGTAATACGAAGTTCTGCTATATCCCAACAGATGGCAGTTGAGTATGATATCAGAAGAGTATCATCTATCGTCGTTCGTGACTTAGGTACGAACGATTACGATGATTGGACTAGGTACTCGCGGCAGCGGCAGAATTAACTACCTATAGCCTAGTTCAGTAAGGACGTCTGTCCAGTTTAATATTCATTGTAAGTTTTACGAAAACTTAATACACCAACTAGTAATCACACAAACATATCACTTATTTGGAAGATACCCAACACATCTTAAGTTGTCTTAATATTGGAAAATAAGAGACATAACAAAATTTAAAAGGCATATGTTTACAGCAGGAAGAAGAAAGGAGAAGCTATTGGATCTTCTTATTTTGGTTATATTACACACACACACAGGCTGCCAGCGCCTTAGTGGGTTCCCATTTGTTAAATATGTTTTTAATTAAATTTTATAATCATACTAGCTGCCACTCGTTGCTGTGGCTAACGAAACACAACGCCATGTACTGGATGCTTAGCTAAAGTTAGGTTACTTAAACGTAGATAACCAAGTGTTGTGTCAATAAATTAACTCACACCGCCATCTGTTAGAAACTTATGGAACTTGAAAATAATCACAAAGCATTTTCCTGTAACAAACTTTTAATAAACATTTAATTTGCATTAATAAAATAATGCTGTCAATAATCGAGATAAAAACTTTCCGATCTTTTTAATTGGACCAAATTACACACAGTAAGCTAAATGTCTCAAAACCGGTTAAGTAGTTTCGGAGTTTATCTTGGAGGAACATCGTGACACTAGATTTTTATATACGAGTATAAAGATTTTGCCTGTACAATAAATCTATGTACTTTGCCTGTACAATAAATCTATGTACAATAAATCTATGTACTTACCTATGTAGACGTAATGGCAAAAAAAGGAAACAAATCAATGATAATATTTCTCAACGGAGAGAAGCTAGGTATCTCCTTTAATTCTACTCGTCTACGACGCCAATCAGAAATTTTTGAGAAGTTCTATTTTTTACATTTATTTGTTCACTTAAATGTATATTTTTTAAAAAGGTCTTTATAAACGTTCGTACTTAATATAGAATTCCTATGTTGTGAGGTACCTATTTGCAATTTTCACATATGAAATATTTCGTTTAAGATGTAACTGCACGAAGATTTGCTCTGGTTCCATGAGCGTGATGGAATGTGAACACATTATGAATTGAGATCAATTATCTAACGTGCTAATTCAGAAACTGAAATATGCAGAGTTGGATTGTCAGTTGGACATACCTATGTCTAATATATTAATATAATGCACTTTCTATAACTATTTGCCCTTATCTCGATTGTAATGAATTAACCTAATGTAGCAAGCCACATATTAAGTATTCAATTTCGAATGCTTTTTCATTCTCGCATCACTACGTTCTTTACTAATAAAGGGCGAGATATGCTATTGGTTAGATGCCATATATGGTCTGACTAGAATCTTAGTTCCATGGGTCTGACCGATATAAGATTGTGTTTTAACTCTGAAATTTAAGTTTGCGCCCCGGTCCGGACTGAACGACTGTGGCAGGACTGAACCAAAGAGACGTAGTCTGCTTGTGAGTTCAGCTAATAAACCCAGATAGTGAATAGGAGTCGTAACCATTTTATGAAAAGGTATAACGAGCGGCTTAGGGTACAATTAGGTTTCCTTTGAGTCTGTTGTTAAAGTACTCATAAAGTTATTGTTGAAGTTTTGTACTGTCTTACAATTTGTGTCATACTTGCAAATTAATTGTACCTACTCCAAATAAAACTGAATGGGACATTATTTTGATCTTTACATGACAGCAAGAGTATTTATTTACCTACGAGTAAAAATAGATTAAAAAAAAAACAGGGGAACGTAATCGACGATAACGCGTGAAACAGCAGCGTTATTACGTTATTATATAATAATTCACAGACTACAATAAGAACCCTCATAAAGTCATCATTCCGTGAAGAGTTCTCGACCGTTGAAGACTGTAAGTTTTTAGGTAGATAAAGTTATCGACTAATGCATTCCTTCCCCAAAGCTTTTACGTTCCGCAGTAAACGCGGTGATAACAAGTATGATGTAGGTAGTACTATGGTTTGAGAATGGGGAGTGTGGTATTTGTACAATTCTTATCAACTGCGAAGTCTCCGAAGGAAATCATCAAAGGTGACTGACATTCTTTGTTTTTATAATGGAAACTATTTTATCATAAACATGCGTGAAATAAAATAATATCAGTTTACAGACGTTAAAAGGTAAGTATTGTAATATTTGTAATGGTGTGGGTAATGACGATATTGGTTCCCCCTTACAATATCTTCTCTGGCAAATGCAACTGGTCATCTTCAGGTAAGGATACACCGGGCCGACGTACGCAATGCGTGCTTTACTACGTTCCAAGGCCAAAGTGCAAACTTGCCCTACGCACGTAATGCAAATTTGAATCGTAGTTTTGCGATATTCAATTGAATCTAGATTATAAATCACTTGGTAACGTTTTAGTTAATCTGTTTGCTGTTTATCTTCTATTTTAACAACAAATCTAGCAATACATGTCAGTAAACTCCAAACGCCATACGCCTAAACAAACATAACCTTAAAGGTCAAATCAACTATTTGGAAGGCCTTCAACCAACGCCATCTTTCTTTCACACGTCCCACGCCATTTTAAATAGTGCAGATCGGCATTGCGTGTGACAAGTGCGATTCTGAAGCATCTATGTTTATATGGATTGTAGGTTGCCCAGATATATTATTGCGTTGCGTACGTGTGACAAGTGTGTACGATCTTCATCCCCTCTCGATTGGGGTATTTGTCCATACAACCTGTCTGAATAATAATAATAAAATTTGGATGATTTGTATAGCGCTGTTTTTGTGAAAAATCACCTCATGGGCGCTGTACTCTTCCTTGTAGATACTATACCTCCGCAGATCTTCATTTCAAGAATCAATCTGGATAAATATCATCGGTCATACCTTTGAAATGGTTCAAAACTTTAATTGTCGTCAGATCGGATAAAACGCAGAATTAAATGCCTGAAGTTTGTTGAGGAACTCAACATAATTGCTCAATAAGAAGTCGCTCGGAGGTATAATCCTGAGGCTCTTTATGCCAACAAAATGAAATAAAAGTTTTCCAATTAAAACTGACTCAAAACAATCTAATCCATGTTTAGGGAATTTAGAAAACTCTTTCCACATATCATTAATACTATGCAGTAGAAAATATTACAATCATCTCAGATATATTTGTTTAACTGCCCATTCTTTCAAAATTAGTTCATCATAATGAGACACATTGTTTAAATGAGTTGTGAGTTATGAGTTATTTCAGTTGTTCTGCTCATGCTGGGAGTTGTTCTGAGTTGCATAACTCTAAGTCTAGGGAATGGAACAGGGGTGCCCAACCCGAATCGTTCGGTAGGCCGAATAAACATTACTGAGCTTAGGTGAGCAACTCAGTAGCGGGGGGAGGGTGTACAGATAAATGGCGGATATTAGCGTTAATCGTTACCAGCAATTCGGTGTGCTATTATTGCGAAACCACGACCTTTAATGCTAGAAGGCAAAAAAGGACCATGCACGCGCCTACGTATGTCTTTTCACTTACCCTCAGTCGATAAAATCAGTTCGATCTTCCGAGAAAGGTGCGGAAAAATATACTGGTTGGAATTGATTGCGAAAATAAATTCCAAGTGCGGCCATGCACCTGGCGCCTTTCAAGCAATAAAACAAAACAAAAAAAACAATATTCATGATTTTACTTCAATGGCAAGCCAGAGATGAAAAACCTACTGCAGAATGACATAGACCGTCTTTATAGGATGGTCCGATGCTTTGTAAGGAATCCGCTTGCGTAGCGCGGGTATAAACTGTGCGACCTAAAGTTTATGTTTAGACTTACGGAATTCAATACTTCTTTTGTGTGAAAGCACTATGAAACCAAAACCCCCATCGAGAGACCGAAGTCTAATAACAAGAAAGTTCTAATTTCACTATAATAGATGTGATAAATTTGCGAGAATAATTTATTATTTTTTTGTATGAATACCAAAATTCAAAACATAGAAATCTGAAAACTTGGGCCACAAAAAACTTCAATTGAGCCCCATGTTGGGCACGCCTGGTCTAGGGCCTAGACCGACTATTCCAGATGAGTAAAGAATTGTAGGTACCCGGTTATTAGTCCGTAGTGATGGAAGAATTTGGAGCAATAAAAATATTCCGAATGGGTTCATTTCGAAATTACTGACTTGACATAATTTATGCTTGCAATAATGGAGATGGCTATGGCTAATGGTGAGAAGGCGGCGTGTAAACAATATGAAAATCAAATTTTAATTAGGTACCTTTTAAAACTTAATGCAAATAGACTTAAAATATATATTTATGTATCTGAATTCTGAATGTACGTTCGGTTAGGTGCCGGAATAACTACAACTTACAAAATCATAATGATAGGTAGACCCAAATACTAGTTCAATTATTTAGCGTTCCTAGTGTTAGGTAACAAAATCGAAAGGGTGTATTTTTCGGAACAACTTATACCTATAGGTCTAATAGAAATTGCTGTATCTTCCTTACTATCATGATGAGAAATATGATCTAACCGTTTTAGAAAGAGAAAAAAACCACAATTTATATTCAAACCTTTATAAAACCAATGTTTCCAATCGGAATTTTTGGTTTTGTATGCGCTCAGAAATATTCCATTTATTTGGATTTGATTGAAAAGCGGAAATATTTTGTCCGTCCGACAAAATATGCCTGAGGGGTTAAATAAAAAAATAGAAAGGCTGTATTTAAACATATTTAAGGATGTTGCGGAGTTGTATTGTGAAAAAGCTTCAAATTTATAAGACAAAATGTCAACAATGGAATGAATGGTAAACAGGCAGAGAGAATTATTTCAAAGTCATTTCCCGATTCACGTTTTGTGGTAAATTTAACGATGCGGACAGTGGAGTTGATTACAGGTCTCCTGAAGCCTTTAGTTAGGTAGGTATAGCAGCATTGACAATCGACCACGGGCCGAGAAATTTCTCCCACAGATTAAGTCCTCCCTTTATTACGGCCATGGGATCTTTCACACGATGTAATCAAGATGACCGCGAGATTGGGTGGAATTATACGAATACTACGCAGTACGCAGTGTTGCTTGCCATAAAATAAAACAATAGCCGACAAGCCGACAACACTGGTGTTGTTCTTCCGACACGCAAGTTCCGAACGAAACCACAAACAAAATGAATAATTATTTTTTTTATGTTACACCTTACAATAGTGCCCCCATCTAAGTATAAAGACAGGGGAACTATATCGCCACCCCGTTGGGCAGCGTTGTGGATTGGGTTAAGGTAGGGGCTGTAGGAAGGGATTTAGATAACAAGAACAAGAAATGTTCGTTCCACTTGCGAGCCGCCTAACACAAAACGAGCCGAAGAAACGACCCGTTCTTTAAAAACTGATGCCACAGAATTCGAACATTCATCAAATTTCAAAGTTAATTTTCAAGTTCTGTGAAATTTCTATTCAAGTTCTGTTATTATTTTAGTTTGGTGGAGCAACCGGCCCATAAAGGTATAATAACAAAACTTGAAAAAGACTTTCACAGAACTTGAATATTAACTTTGAAGTTTGATGAATTGTTCAAATTCTGTGAAACAACTGGTCCTAATTTTCATGGAGCCAGGCATCAACCACTGTGAACGGGCAATCCGCTCGGTTCCATGACAACTCAACTAATAGGTGGCATTTCAACACCCCTTTGAAAAGTCATTATAAGTGATGAAAAAAATCTGTTAGCTTAAAGTTGTTATAATGTTTTGTCTAGTTTGTAGCTAAAAGTAATATCGTAATAAAATAATATATCACAAATTTGTACAGCGGCCTTGAGGTGAGTTTTCACAAAAACAGGGCCCAAACAAATCATCAAAATATTATTATTATACAGTAAAATAACACCAGAAAGACAAGGAAGCAGGAAGTGGATGAAGGATAACTGAAGTAAGGTATGGATTGGAAGTGGCAAGAAGTCGAGAAATCATTGAATATAGTCTATTTAACTAAGAAAGTATGTCACTACGAAACATTTATTTACAAGCCATGTTTTTTGTCGATCATAATCACAGAACACACTAAGCTGATACCATCACGAATTATGTATGTAAATCTGAGATTAATCTACAATGTGTATAAATTAACCTTTTGTTCGTTCGACAGATCATTTTGAAAAACGATATTATTTATAAGGTCACTGGTAGAACAATATACTCCAAGATAACCAAATTAACTAGTGAAAGTTAAGATTTGTATCTCAAACAAATGAAGAAACATGGAACATGGCCAAACAATGTTTGCAACTAATTAAACTAATTTATCTGTATGCCAACTTCGTGAGATTAATTTGGTGTAAATTCGGATAAACACAACATACATTGTTATCAAAATGGCTGGAGAAATTTAACACCTCACAGACCAAAGTGTAAAAGGTCTCATTACGTTGTATGTTACTAATAGTAAGTAGTTCTGTGAATAGTATACAATTGTAATTTATTTATTTTCACCCCATTTTATTTACACTTTTACATTATGTTAGGTACACTACACGCTTGATGATTACAAATACTATTACTACTATAACTTGACAGCTCGCAACGCACATGCACTCCGGCGGAATAAAAAGGTACTATCAAACACGGCTACCATATTGACAGGATTGACCAAAACAAATTTACAGACATACGAAAAGAATATGGTCAAAATAGAATCAAAATCAATACTCAATTATATGAACATTAGAAATATTTCCCCAGAAAATTTAAAGTCCACCCTTTTTTTACAAAACGTGTCTTTCGGGTATGTATTATATATTATAATCCAATTAAATAAAAATAATAATACAACTAAAGTTAATTTTAATCCTTTTTAATTAACGTCATCAATTTTCTTCTTCATTTTTTTTCTCTGTTAATATTCCTAGATAAACTACTATATGAGGATATCTTATTTTTTGTTTAATTGGTTTGTAATTCACGTGAATTATTATTATTGTATGCATAATATTATTATGTACTGTTTTTATGTTTTATTTACTTTTTTTTTTTACGCACCAGATTTACAGGTTTTAAAATATAAATGATCATCTAGTAAATCCACGTTATGCAAGTGTATTATATAAGTATAATTAATACAAAACAATACAAGAACAACACGTTAATCTACCAAACTATTAAATGGGAATATAATTCACCGTCTCCAGATATTTTCATATCAGAGGGTTCGGCTCTGTGGAATTCCTAATTTGACCGATAAATCCTACAGATCCCTCAATATAAATATTTTAAAAATCTTTCGTAATCCTACATGTATTTAAAATGACTGATTTTTGCATTTTTATATACAAATTCTTTGACAAATCTAATATGCCTAAATTTTAATGAGAGAGCTAGGTATAATGCCAGTAGCCGAAATAACAAATGGTAATATTTTTATTGTTTATTATGTATTATAATTTGCTAATATGTATTAGTTTATATTAGTTCAGCAAATCATATAACTTTTTTGCATGGCTTTGAAATTCGATCCCGCAGAGGCAGACACGGGTATTTATTGTAAGTAATGTAGGTACAATACCAACAAGAATCATAATGATCACTCTGTCGTTAATAATGTACTATTTTTCTAGAAAAATCATAACAATGGTGGTTTACAATACGTACATAATAATTATAAGTTGCAACTGTAACCACAAGACTTATTATGATTTGTGTCAGGGTTCTGAAATGTAGGTTATATAACGCCAACCCAGAGGTGATAATGTTTCATATTCATCAATGTGTTTTTATTATTAATGTTTAACTGGGGCTTTGATGCGTTATGGCACGCCCAACAGGGACTGCCTACACTCACATTTAGACCGGGCGCTGGATGGAATCAACAATTCTTTTTTAATTTTTTAAAATATGAAAATGAACAAGACACAGAAAAATAATAAAAGATAACGGTCGCAACTGGGACTCGAACCCAGAACCTTACGTCTTACCGGGATATACACCTCTACCAATTGGGCTACTGCGATCTATTATGAGACTGTCGTAATTGTCAACTTCATATTTCAAATTTCAGAATTAACAATATTATCTTCGACTAATTTTTTTTCCAGTTGCGACCGTTAACTTTTATTATTTTTCTTTGTCTTGTTCATTTTCATATTTAAAAAAATTAGATTATTATTGTCATGTTCTTATTCAATGATATATTACATTGATGGGAATAACCTTTAAATGTTAAAAAGAGAGTTTTTCTTATAAAAATATGAATTCATTTTTATTTTTAACTTTTTTGCAACTGTTTAGCTATAACTATCTTTAATCATAAGACAATTTGGTTATTGTCAGTAAAGCAATCATTAAAACTAGCTTTTGCCCGTTGCAACGCAACTAATTAGTTAAAGCACTAAGCGATTTGACGTTTGAACGTGGATGATGCAAGAAGTGTGTGTCTACATTTAAAAAAAAATATATATTTAAAGAAAAAAAAGATGTTTGAAAGTGGATGAAGCAAGGATTGTGAGAATTTCTCAAAGGGTCCTGTGAGTTAATCGCTCAATTTTGTAAACCTGCTGGCGACCAAACTTTTGAATAATATGAAATCCCCCACCTTTTTTTGCGAAAAACGATATCTCACATGACTAACCTTAGAAAAGTCTTAAAAAACAAAGTAGCGATCTGAATTTACCTAATATGAAATCCCCATCTTTTTTTGCGAAAAACGATATGTCACATGACTAACCTTAGAAAAGTCTTAAAAAACAAAATAGCGATCTGAATTTACCTAATATGAAATCCCCACCTTTTTTTGCGAAAAACGATATGTCACATGACTGACTAACCGTAGAAAAGTCTTAAAAAACCAAATGTTGACTAATATGAAATCCCCACCTTTTTTTGCGAAAAACGATATGTCACATGACTAACCTTAGAAAAGTCTTAAAAAACAAAATAGCGATCTGAATTTACCTAATATGAAATCCCCACCTTTTTTTGCGAAAAACGATATGTCACATGACTGACTAACCGTAGAAAAGTCTTAAAAAACCAAATGTTGACTAATATGAAATCCCCACCTTTTTTTGCGAAAAACGATATGTCACATGACAAACCGTAGAAAAGTCTTAAAAAACAAAATGACCACCAAAATGAAGATATGTCACATGACTAACCTTAGAAAAGTCTTAAAAAACAAAATGGCTACCAAAATGTTGACTAATATGAAATCCCCCACCTTTTTTTTAGAAAAACGATATGTCACATGACTAACCTTAGAAAAGTCTTAAAAAACAAAACGGCTACCAAAATGTTGACTAAAATGAAATCCCTTCCTTTTTTTGCGAAAAACGATATGTCACATGATATGACACTTAAAAAATTCTTTAATACAAATAAGATTTTTGAATGTGGATGAAGCAAGAAATGCAAAAAACCTAAATTTGGTAGGTGGGTATGGGTACCGCCGCCTCGGGAACCAACACACCTGCAATAGGTCATTTCAAGTGGTTCGCTATGTTTGGTGATTTAGCAGGGATGCCCGGGTTCATAGGGTGAGATTTTTCCCGGTCTTGGCGGTGGATGCGTCTGCCTACCAATTGCGTGGCAGACCAGATCGGGAGAGACTGGTTTAGGGATACTTTTTGGCTTCTCCAGCAAGGCTCTCTGTGAACATCACCTTGCACCGCAGTGGTAGGGATAAATCCATTCGTCCGTCACTCCACACACTGATCCTTAGATTCCTACCCACCCCTTATACCCTTTTCCTTCCCAGAATATCATCTCCTTCCTTTCCTAAAAAGAACCCTTCACACAGCGTCCCCAGAGATGACGTAGGCCCTGAGGGGAATTATTTTCTTCAGGGCCTCCTGTGTGGATCTATTATAAAAAAATTAAAAAAACTGCTCCATTCCCGGTAAATTTTCCGAATATTGTATTTAAATTGTCGAGTAAGTACCCCTATAGTTTGACTATAAAAAATGCATCAACATTCACACGGAAAAACACGCTATTAGGATTGGTGCATATATCGGTTGATGTAAAACGTTACTGAGAAAAATATTTTTGCCAATCTGTATATATCACACTTCTAGAGATTCTAAAATCAATGATTATTGACTCAGGTTAAACCGTTGTATAGGATTTGGTCATCCAATAAAAGATTCCCGGGGCGGCGGTACTAATGCACACCAATCACGTTGAATGATATTATTAACTTGCAAAATACAAAAACTGCGCTATGTAAATTTAATGCTCTTTGGTCCTTTATATATATTTTATAATCCTCGGGTAGCGGACCATTTGGGATACCCTTAAAATCTTTTTTTAAATATAATTTTTTTAATTTTAATATTTTTTTAATTTGGAATTTCTTGAGAAATTTTGGCGCTATAAAAAATATAAACTATTTAAAATAAAAATTATTCCATCAAACACATTGGTATTTCATTAATCTTTTTGTATAAAAAACATAATGTAAAACCTACGTAACCCTCACTCAAACAAATAATATTTGTTCATTTAATTACGTAATTTCTAAGAAAACAAAAACGTTTTAATTTTATTATTTACCAAAAAAACAATATTATCATACTCAATTTAACTGCAGAAAAAAATTACACAAAGAAATTCTTTCACAATATGCGGGTACCCGTGCACATGTATAATTATTTTTATTTTTAAATTTAATAATGTCCTAAGTAAACGAACGAATCCTGACCTATTTTTTTTTCGATTTATATGCATACGAACAATCTGTAGTACTGCATTGAACCAAATTGAACCCACCTAATTTATAAAAAGTAGCTTCCTACATACCTACCTACCCAAAGTACCTGTTTAGTACTTAGTTCCTACCTACCTGCATATCTACCTACCCCCGTTTTTACCTACATATTTTTGCAAATATCCATCTTTGGTAACTTTTTTAATTTTACATCATAAATTTTTTGTGATTAAAAGGAAAGAAGTTCTTACTTACAGTAAAAATCGATATTTGAATTCAATGGAATACCATGTGTAGTGCCTCCCTGATTGGTCAGTCAAAATGAACGACAGGGTCCGGCAAAATTTCCTCACTCATTATTACAAAAACCAATCGATTAAAAAAAATACTCTTTTTTTTTTCAATCGACTCTTTAATATTTTTTTATGGAAATGATATCTCTCAAGTGTCCACCTTTTGATTTCACGTACGCCATAACTCTTTTCGTAATAAATAATTATTAATAACGATGAATGTATAGAAAATTAAAAAAAAAAAATTTTCTTCTTATTTAGATAAATTTGAATGCGCCGCAAAACGTTGGTCGCAAACGCCCGACAATATTTTCTGAACAAAAGAAAATTAAGAAAAAAATCATGAGTTTTAATAAAAAAATTAATCCGTATATTTCGAGCTGATTTTTTTTTACCGCCCTGTTTCTGCATTTGAATTATAAGACCGACAAACTGCAATCGGCATATTTTTCAGGAGAAACAGTACCTTACCATCTTTGGTGACTTATTTTAATTTCAAACCATTTATTTGTAATTCGATGGAGCAAAGTAGGTACCTACCCAGTTATTTATTTAATACGAATTCACCTGGTCAGTAATATTTTAAAACTTGTGGAATTTGTTAGCGGATTTTTCTTGGATTTTTTTGTTAAATGTCAAATTTTTATCAGGATATTGTGGAATATTTTCAATGGAATGCCACTAAAAACACGATTGAATAAGTTTTCGAAACCTTTTGCCATTGAATATATCAAAAAACATCTACGCCAGAGGCCGTCATTTCGAGGCAATCTCGGTTGCAAATGAAGGATTCTCAAATACGCACAAAGCTCAACTTTTTAAAGGCTAAAGCCCACCAATTGCGTGGCAGACCAGATCGGAAGAGACTGGTTTAGGGAGACTTTTTGGCTTCTCCAGCAGAGCTCTCTCGGCACATCACCTTGCACCGCAGTGGGAGGGATACAACCATTCGTCCGTCACTCCATACACTGATCCCCAGATTCCTACCCACCCCTCATACCTTTTTCCTTCTCAGAATATCCTCTCCTTCCTTTCCTAAAAATAGCCCTCCACACAGCATTCCCAAAGACGACGTAGGCCCCGAGGGGAATTATTTTCTTCCGGGCCTCCAGTATCGCGCTATTGTAAAAACTACTCCCTGTAGATTTTTCCGAATATTGTACAAAAATACTCGAGTTAAGTACCCCGTTTAGAATGTAATCCATTAAATAATTCCCGGGGCGGCGGTACCAATGCACACCACTCACATTGAATGATAATATAAACATGCAACATACAGAAACGGCGTTTTACAAAAAGAAATCCTCCACACAGCATTCCCAAAAATGACATAGGCCCTAAGAGGAATTATTAATACTATTCGGGCCTCCTGTATGAAGCAATTGTAAAAAAAAATGTTCTCTACTCCCGGTAGATTTTCCGAACATTTTATAAAAATACTCGAGTTAAGTACCCCATTAATTAAGTCATCCATTAAACTATTCCCGGGGCGGCGGTACCAATGCACACAACTCACCTTGAAAGTTACTATAAACACGCAAAATACAAAAACGGCGCTTTACAAATTTTTACTACTTGGTAAAAAAATATTATATGAAACTAAACTTAATTGCAATAAAAAAATTTCAGAAAAAATCTTTCACAAACCTATTAAAAAAAAAATATTTATTGAAAAACAAACTAACAATACGAATTTTGGCAAATATTTGCCACCATCTTTGATAATTTTTTTACTTAAGTTTTTGCACAGAAATGGCCCAATATTATTTATTTGAAAATTTTAAATCAAAAATAATCACATCAAACCAATAATTTATTGTCCGGATAGGTACCTACTCGTTATCGCCTAAAAATTGCATAGAAAATATTTCAAGTTAGCGGGTAAGTACTTATGCAGTTTAACATCACTATTTGAACACAACAAAATAGGCCATCTCTACTGAATTCCCTGATAGTACATGATCCAGAATAATTTCTTTCCCGATTTTCAATCCAAATAAATTGATTTAAAAATTGTGCATTTTCAGAAGAATTTTTTTGTTTTTGTTTTTCTTAAAATATTTTTCTGGAAATGACATCGCTCGAGTGTCCAGTTTTTGAATTCATCAACAAACATACTATTTTAGTAATAAATAATTATTCATAACGATAATTGTACTGAAAAATAAAAAAAATCTAAGAACCTTAATTGGAGAAATATTTCTATGACACACCAGCGTTAGTCGCGACCGAACGACTCTTTTTTCTTTAAAAAAAAAATAAGAAAAAAAATCGTTAATAATAATTAAAAAAATAATTCATATTTATCAGAAAGGAAATTTTTCACCGCAATGCATTCGACATTCGATATTTGAAGCTATGATTAAAATGTAGTAACATTTTCAACACTCCAGTTTCTTTGGGAATAATTTGAATTTCGACCGATGTTGAAATGTTTCTTAGCAAATTAGAGTGGTACTAAATCTTGCCGCCAGTGGAGCAGGTAAATCGTGTCAACCATTATTTTATACCGGTTTCCGAATGCGCCTTTGAGATGTTTTTTTTTTCAAATGTCAGATTGGAAATTAAAATAACGGACGTTTTTTCAAGAAACATTGTCAATATGACTGTCGATTTACATTCGTAAAACTCTTGTCGAAAAGGTTTTACTAAATTTTGAAAGCCCAGATCGATATTTTTAAAGCCATTTCGTATTTTCGAGTTGGGTGTCGACAAAATCAATAAATGACATTACACAACCTAGAAAAAACAAATGAACTCGAATTATTTGGCAAGTGAAACTTATTTTATACGTAATAAAGCATTTTTTTTACTGGCTACGAACATTTTAACAGTTTTTAACTCGGAATTTTTTTCGTAAACGTCAGAAATTACCGACGTTTGAAAACGAATCCTGACAAAATTTCCATGAAAAGTCATAAATATAATATATTTTTAATGTTCCGAAACCTGTCGTAGTCGAAATAATACAAAAACATCTAAACCAGGTATCTTTTTTAAGTCGCAATTTTGATTTACCTCGAGGCTCGTCGAAATGTAAAATTTTGAGGTGAGACGCCATATATTTAAAAAATATACACTTTACGATTTTAGTACTGAGGCTCTTTCACAAATTTTTCGTGAAGGTCTGACGATAAATTTTTCCTTTTTTGATGGGCGAACCTGGCGGCTGGAAATACAACTTTGAATTTCTTCGTCGAATAATGAGCGCTTCTAGTTTTCGCCGCTAGGTTTTCATACATCAGTTTTATTAGCAGTTTATTTTTTTTGCATCAGTTTTTTTATATGAAAATTTGCAATTGGTAAAATTCTGGCTGAATTTTTCCCATACAAATCAGGTCTGAAAAAATCGTATGTATTTTTATCCACGGTCGATGTCTCGCGAAAATCAGCTTTCGGGTCGTTTAAACTTAAGGGGGAGAGTGGTCGTTTTTCGCAAGACTGCGATTGACTTAAAATCTGGTGGTTACGAGCATTAATATATACTAGCTTTTGCCCGTTGCAACGCAACTAATTGGTTAAAGCACTAAGCGATTTGACGTTTGAAGGTGGATGAAATAAAAAGTGTGTGCGTACATTTTTTTTTCATATTAAATATTTGGAAAAAAAAAACTATGTATGAATGTGGATGAAGCAAGGCTTGTGAGCCTTCACAGGGTGTGTGAAAATTTAATATTTTTAAAATATGAAGTATTTTTAAAATTAAAGAATTTTGAAATTTGAATATTTAGAAATTTTGGGTTTTTTAAAATCTACTTGGTGACCTAAAATTTAACTAATATGAAATCCCCTTCCTCGCTTTGTCAGAATCGATATGTCACATGACTAACCTAAGAAAAGTCTTAAAAAACAACATGGCGACCGAAATTTTGACTAATATGAAATCCCCATCCTCGGTTTGTCAGAATCGATATGTCACATGACTAACCTAAGTAAAGTCTTAAAATACAAAATGGCGGCCGTAATTTTGACTAATATGAAATTCCCATTCTCGCTTAGTCAGAGTCGATATATCACATGACTAACCTAAGAAAAGTCTTAAAGAAACAACATGGCGACCGAAATTTTTACTAATATGAATTCCCCATCCTCGCTTTGTCAGAATCGATATGTCACATGACTAACCTAAGTAAAGTCTTAAAATACAAAATGGCGGCCGTAATTTTGACTAATATGAAATCCCCATTCTCGCTTAGTCAGAGTCGATATATCACATGACTAACCTAAGAAAAGTCTTAAAGAAACAACATGGCGACCGAAATTTTTACTAATATGAATTCCCCATCCTCGCTTTGTCAGAATCGATATGTCACATGACTAACCTAAGTAAAGTCTTAAAAAACAAAATGGCGACCGTAATTTCAACTAATATGAAATCCCCATTCTCGCTTTGTCTGAATCGATATGACAAACCTAAGTTTCATCGCAATCGGATGGATAGAAGATGAAATAATTTCATAATGCCAGAGCTTACTTACTGTTATGCGTAGAAACCACCCCGGGCATGCACACATGAAATCCCCAAAGTTTCATCGCAATCGGATGAATAGTATAGTATGAAATCCCCATCCTCTCTTTGTCAGAATCAATATGTCACATGACTAACCTAAGAAAAGTCTTAAAAAACAACATGGCGACGGAAATTTTGACTAATATGAAATCCCCATCCTCGGTTTGTCGGAATCGATATGTCACATGATTATCCTAAGTAAAGTCTTAAAATACAAAATGGCGGCCGTAATTTTGACTAATATGACATCCCCATCCTCGCTTTGTCAGAGTCGATATATCACTTGACTAACCTAAGAAAAGTCTTAAAGAAACAACATGGCGACCGAAATTTTTACTAATATAAAATCCCCATCTTGGCTTTGTCAGAATCGATATGTCACGTGACTAACCTAAGTAAATTTAATAATATGAAATCCCCATTCTCGCTTTGTCTGAATCGATATGACAAACCTAAGTTTCATCGCAATCGGATGGATAGTAGATGAAATAATTTCATAACGCCAGAGCTTACTTACTGTTATGCGTAGAAACCACCCCGGGCATGCACACATGAAATCCCCAAAGTTTCATCGCAATCGGATGAATAGTATAGTATGAAATCCCCATCCTCTCTTTGTCAGAATCGATATGTCACATGACTAACCTAAGTAAAGTCTTAAAAGACAAAATGGCGACCGTAATTTTAACTAATATGAAATCCCCATCCTCGCTTTGTCTGAATCGATATGTCACATGACTAACCTAAGTAAAGTCTTAAAAAACAAAATGGCGACCGTAATTTTAACTAATATGAAATCCCCATCCTCGCTTTGTCAGAATCGATATGTCACATGACTAACCTAAGTAAAGTCTTAAAAAACAAAATGGCGACCGTAATTTTAACTAATATGAAATCCCCATCCTCGCTTTGTCTGAATCGATATGTCACATGAATTACCTAAGAAAAGTCTTAAAAAACAAAACTGCCACCGTAATTTTGACTAATATGAAATCCCAATCCTCGCTTTGCCAAAATCGACATGTCACATGACTAACCTAAGTAAAGTCTTAAAAAACAAAATGGCGACCGTAATTTTAACTAATATGAAACCCCCATTCTCGCTTTGTCTGAATCGATATGACAAACCTAAGTTTCATCGCAATCGGATGGATAGTAGATGAAATAATTTCATAATGCCAGAGCTTACTATTACGCGTAGAAACCACCCCGGGCATGCACACATCAAATTCCCAAAGTTTCATCGCAATCGGATGAATAGTATAGGAAATAATTTCAGTACGCCAGAACTTATTATTATATAGAAAAGCCATGCATAAAATCCCCAAAGTTTTATCGCAATCGGATGAATAGTATTGGAAATAATTTCATTACGCCAGAGCTTTCTATTAGGTATATATAGAACCCATCCTGAGTATGCACACATCAAATTCCCAAAGTTTCATCTCAATCGGATAAATAGTAGGTATATCAAATAATTTCATAACACCAGTTCTCATTATCATATTTAGAAACCATGCCGGGCATCGATGACGGGTATCAGAAACGGCGCTCTACAATTTTTTATTACTGAGCAAAAAATATTATATCAAACTATATTTCATTGCAATAAAAAAATAAGCGAAAAAATCTTTCAAAAACCTGTTAAAAAAAATAAATGTCTATAGAAAAACCAACAATTATTTACCATCTTTGGTAATTTAAAAAAAAAATCATTTCATTAATTTGTAATACGGTGGATAAAAGTACCTACCATCTTTGGTGCCTTTTTTATTTCAAATCATTAATTTGAAATACGGTGGAAAAAGTTTTATCTTCAGTTCATACATACAGTACCTACCCAGTTATAATGTTCTATCAGTCGTGAAGTTAGTCGCAAGCAATAAAGTACCTACCCGGTGGCTAGAGTGTTCGCACTTCTACTGGCCGCAAAAAATTTTCATTCATGACGAAACGTTTTTTACACAATTTTTTCGCTAGATGTCAAAAGTTTGGCAAAGTTTAGCGGCAAATTTATAATGAAGAGGGTTAGATGTTTTGCCTGAATAAGATGGCCAATCCTCTCGTCTACGATCCTATTCAAAAACATTGCCACCAGAATGATTTTTTACGACCCAATCTCGAATGCCGTGGAACCCTCTCATATGTAAAATTTTCAAGCGAGTCGCCTAAGAAAATTTAAAAAACACACCTCAAGATACTGTTTTGTACTCAAATTTGTCGTGAAGGTCTGACGATAAATTTTTCCTTTTTTGATGGGCGAACCTGGCGGCTGGCAATATAACTTTGAATTTCTTCTTCGAATAATGAGCGCTTCTAGTTTTCGCCGCTAGGTTTTAATACATCAGTTTCATTAGTAGTTTTTTTTTTTTGCATCAGTTTTTTTATATGAAAATTTGCAATTGGTAAAATTCTGGCTGAATTTTTCCCATACAAATCAGGTCTGAAAAAATCGTATGTATTTTCATCCACGGTCGCTGTCTCGCGAAAATCAGCTTCGAGGCCGGTTAAAATTGAGGGGCAGAATGGTCGTTTTTCGCAAGACTGCAAAACACTTAATCGGTCATCCACGGTCGCTGTCTCGCGAAAATCGGCTCTGAGGTCGGTTAAACTCGAGGGGCAGAGTGGTCGTTTTTCGCGAGACTGCGATTGTCTTAAAATCTGGTGGTCAAGAGCATTAATATTAATACCAGAACATCATCTCCTTACTTTCCTAAAAAGAACCCTTCACACAGCATCCCCAAAGATCACATAGGCCCTGAGAGGAATTATTTTCGTCCGTCACTCCACACACTGATCCCCAGATTCCTACCCACCCCTCATAACTTTTTCCTTACCAGAACATCATCTCCTTACTTTCCTAAAAAGAACCCTTCACACAGCATCCCCAAAGATAACATAGGCCCTGAGAGGAATTATTTTCTTCAAGGCCTCCTGTGTAGAGCTATTATAAAAATTAAATAAACTTCTCTTTTCCCGGTAGATTTTCCTAATTTTGTTTTAAATTAGTCGAGTAAGATCCATAGTTTATGCATAAACATTCACACGAAAAAGCCCGCCCTTAGGATTGTGTGTATTGGTGCATATAACGATGCAAAACGTCACTGAGATACATCTTTTTGCCAACCTGAATATATTTAGATATTCTTAAATCGACTCAGATTAACCGGTTATAAAGGGTTTGGTCATCCAACAAATGATTCACGGGGTGGCAGTACCAATGCACACCACCCACGCCGAATGATATTATAATAACACTATTGTGCACTATTTAAAGAAGTACCTACACCATTAGGCAAAAAAAATGGATTATCCTGAGTTATTTAAACAGTTTTATTCATCATGTTAAATTCTCAATATTTGAAAAATAACGTTCCCACCCAAGTAGGTACCTACCCACTGGTAAATTATTTTCTATGATCTCGGCAGCCTGAACCGTTCGAATTTTATTTGTCTTTACAAAAGTACCAACCCAGCAATTAAAATCAACGTTATGTAGCTGGCCGGTAACGTTTAACCTGTTTTTATTTTGCATTTCTTCATAAACGTCAGAATTTTTTCAACTTTTGAAGATGTATCCTGAAATAATTTACATGAAATGTGGTAAATGTAATGTATTATTGGAGTTCGGAAATCTATGGTTTTCAAAATTATAGAAAAACATCTTATCCACATATGCTATTTTTGACGTAATATTGATACACATGAGACTCGTCGAAATGTCAAATTAACATGCGAGACGCCATAGAATAATTTTCAAAAATGCCCCAACATTTCAGTACTTTGAAGGTCTGACGATAATTTTTTCCTTAATAAAGCATTTTTTTACTGGCTACGAACATTTTAACAGTTTTTAACTCGGAATTTTTTTCGTAAACGTCAGAAATTACCGACGTTTGAAAACGAATCCTGACAAAATTTCCATGAAAAGTCATAAATATAATATATTATTTATGTTCCAAAACCTGTCGTAGTCGAAATAATACAAAAACATCTAAGCCAGGTATCTTTTTTAAGTCGCAATTTTGATTTACCTCGAGGCTCGTCGGAATGTAAAGTTTTGAGGTGAGACGCCTTATATTTAAAAAAATATACACTTTATGATTTTAGTACTGAGGCTCTTTCACAAATTTTTCGTGAAGGTCTGACGATAAATTTTTCCTTTTTTGATGGGCGAACCTGGCGGCTGGAAATACAACTTTGAATTTCTTCGTCGAATAATGAGCGCTTCTAGTTTTCGCCGCTAGGTTTTCATACATCAGTTTTATTAGCAGTTTATTTTTTTTGCATCAGTTTTTTTATATGAAAATTTGCAATTGGTAAAATTCTGGCTGAATTTTTCCCATACAAATCAGGTCTGAAAAAATCGTATGTATTTTTATCCACGGTCGATGTCTCGCGAAAATCAGCTTTGAGGTCGGTTAAAATTGAGGGGCAGAATGGTCGTTTTTCGCGAGACTGCAAAACACTTAATCGGTCATCCACGGTCGCTGTCTCGCGAAAATCAGCTCTGAGGTCGGTCAAACTCGAGGGGCAGAGTGGTCGTTTTTCGCGAGACCGCGATTGTCTTAAAATCTGGTGGTCAAGAGCATTAATATTAATATATGGTTCCAAAGCATTTGTTCGGTCCATTTACTTGACAGCTAAAGGGATGGGGTGTAAAAAAAATGGACCAACAAACCTCCTGGCAACATTTAGAATAATAATCTGCAAGCTTTTCTGAGTTTAAAACTATGGGCAGGGGGGTATAACTCCGATCCAAAACTTCAACCGTAACGAAGATGCGAAATATCCATGACTGTGTGACGTAATACCTATATGGACCAATAGGAAATTTTTGAATTTCTATGGGAAAAACTCTTGACAACTGAGCGCTATAATAATATCAAAATGGACGCTTGCAACGCACATTCACACCAATACGTTCGACGCAAATGTGAAAATACTTATATAAATTAATAAATACCAGTGCCGTGTGAAGTTTGCACACTTGAATATATTGATTACCCGATTTTGAGAACATTTTGCATGTATTTGAGGCTAATACTACATGAAATGGCTCATTTCGAGATCTAGTGCAAAATGCGTATTGGAAAGTAATGCACTGTCCACCAAACTTCCTAAAATCAGACACACCATCCTCGTGAAAACAGGATTTATTGACCAAAGTGCAGGTACAAATAATATTGATTATTTATATGAAATTCTAAGCTCATTTCGTACTGTTATTTTTCTAGTTGAGGAGGCATGAAATATCAAATTTTTATCATAATGTGAATAATTACAGCCATTTCATAATGTCGAAGATACATTCATTTGCACAGTTTAATCCTGTTTTCACTTATTTATCTTACTTTGTTTTGATATGTCAGATGTGTTTCATGATGCTCATTGATGCACATCTAAAAGCAATAATTTAGCAATTTAGTGATGACATGATTGTTGTAGGTATGCAGGACAGTAACGTTGTGGTGTCGTGTCAAGAGATTGGGGCCTGCACAGGAGAACCAAGGAAGAGTACTCCATGGACTGGACGCGACAAGGACAAATCATTCTCAGTACGTTTACTTTTCTATTCTGTACTTTATATTTGCACTGTTTTTTATATTTTTATTAGTATTAATAAATTTGTTCTTATCTTTCAGTGGGATCTGAACTGACAAAACTCAGATAAATGCAGATAACTTCATTAATGTAGGACTGAATGACGTTGGCGCTAACAAAAAATGTCCAAAGAAGCGAAGCTAGCAGTCCCAAATAGAGTGCTGGTTCCTACCTTGATGTAGTGCAGTGAGGCATGGAACTGGCAGAAGGATGAGAGTAGACTAAATGCTGTTGAAATGAGATCCCTGAGGTGTATGTGTGGTAAAGCCATGTATGATCGTGTGAGAAATGTGGAGATCCGCCAATAATGCAAGGCTGATTAATGTAAGAGTAATGAATAAGATTAAGAAAGGGACGCTCAGATGGTTTGAGCGAATGAACAAAGAAAGGAGTGTAAGGAGAATATGTGAAAGGTAGAAGTTGGGGACGTCCGAGGAAGACATAGCATGATCGAGTGAATCAGATACTCAAGTCGAGCCATGTCAAGTCAGAATTCTAGAAGAGTATGTATGAGACGATGTATGAATGTTAATTAGACAAAGAATGTGTTCCAAAACTGGGTTGTTTTCTACTACCTACCCCTGCGGAAATGGCGTGATGGTTTGTTAGTCATTCTTGTATTTTGTGTTTCTACCTGTTTATAATAAAATACTAAAACATATAACTGTGAGTTTTCATTTTTGTTCTGAGGGAGCATTTTGATGTTTCCACATTTAAAAAAAAATAATATTTTAGGCTGGTGAATTGCGTAGATACCGAAAGAGAACTATATTGTCTATGGTCACACCCTTTTTTGGGTTTTCCTCTATCCTTGTCGATGGTGTGTGTGACGTCATAACTATAGGGCAAAAAAAAAGTATCAAATTATTGCCAAGTCTATGGTTAAATAGCGTCGAAAGTGTCTCTATACAAAAAGCGGGAAGTTATCAATCTATAGATTGGTTCATTTATGACTATGGGTCTAAACACGTAGAAAGCGTGTTTCGGCTTTCGGACTACCCGCGCACAGCGCCCGAGCGCGACGGCGGTATTTTGTACCGAGTTGCGGACATCTGAATCTGGCTTCACTGTGTGCGCTTTAGTACGTTTACATACAAACATTCTTGTCGGCCGTCGGCCGCCCATGCGCCGACTGCTTTACCCGCGTTCTACGTGTTTTGACCCTTTGTTGAGAATGCGGCACTCGGATTTTGCACACTCAACTCCATCCAGCGCCTGCACTATTGTATGGTATTAAATATTTTAATAAGTATCAATTATTATTTAAATAAATATTAATTAATTAAATCAAAATAACCATCACGCCGTTTGCGAGAGGACAGACCGTCAAACAACATGTTATTATTACCTTGCTTCATTCACATTCATACATCGTCTCATACAAACCCTTCAGTTATTCTGACTCTTGACATGACCCGACTTAAGTATTTTTACTTTTTTCTTTTTCAAAAAATAGAAGAAATTTACATTTCACTTTCTGAACTAAGTACGTATAAAGTAATAAAATTAATTTTGTTCTTTTAACTTAAGATTAAATAGTTTTCTTTGAAATATATTTACACTTTTCTCCGTTTTTAGGGAGTCTGGAAGGAGATTATAAATTTAAACACCCTCGTGGCCCAATGCTTCTCTTGCCAGCATTTGTGTACAGTTTATTATGTTGTCTAGTATAATGCTTGTGTATTTGTGACGTTTTTATATATATGTTGTGTTGATCTCGCCATTTCTTCTTCGGGTGTCCCCGACTTCTTCTACCTTTCACATTCGCCGTATATAATATATTTCATATTCTTCTTACAACCCTCCGATTTCTCGCCTTTCCACTCAACAAGCCCAAACCACCCAGCAATTACATCAGCCTTACAATATTTGTTTCACACGGTAGTACCTGGTTTTCCCACGATCGCCTTATGAATCTTAATCAATAACAAATATTTACATTAAAAAAACACAAGAAGAATCTTCGAAGAAGTAAGGTACAAAAAAATAGAAACGGTGATAAAATATAAAAACAGATTTCGAACTTTTCTAAAAATATTATATTATATATGCGAGACATCTGGCGACAGAAACCAATAAGGACGAAATAATTTGTTGGTCTTGATGACGGGACAAAAATTACTTAATAAAAACAAACCTCGTTACGCCACCTATTGGTTATTTTCGTAAGCTGTGCCATTTAAAAAATATTTGTTTGGTTCGAAAACTGACTGACATTTTCAACTCTGTTGTTTTAATGGCGAAGCTTTTTATAAGCTCCTAGCAAAGTTTCAAACCGCCTAGAGCTTCCGAAGCTAAGCGCGTTAAGTTACTCTAGTTGATCATAGGTGTCGTTGATGCCGTAAAGCTAAGAATGATGAATAATTTGAGGTAAAAAAATAATTGACAAAAACGATTGTTGATATTTTGTATTAGAATTAGATAATCCCGTTTTCGTATACTAAATAAAAAACGTAAAAAGCATCAAATATATCATAATTGTGAACGATTTTGGAGGGTGTATGTGTATTGTATATATCTAAACATACCTAATTCCATTAAAACATTAAAAGTAAAACTAAAAAAATGTCAAAGTAGATTTTTTTATCGATACATTTTTTGGCGACTAAGTTGCGTCTGCCCACTTACAGATTGAGTAAGAATTTTTGACTTCTCCGACCTGACTCTTTCGACTTATCGCCTTGCATCGCAGGGTGAGCGACAAATTCACACGTCCGTCCCTTCTTGATACATTAACACCCAGATTCCTACTCACCCCTCATACCCTTTTCCTTCCCAGAACTTTAATCTAATCTTTGTTTTCATAAAAAGGTCCTCCACGCAGCATCCCCAAAAATGATAGGGCCCTGAGGGATTTTATTCCTGCTTCCGTCTGGAGCCAGTGAGACTATGGCATCCCCAATTGGGTAATGTTGTGAGGCTGAAGGTAAGTAAGCAAGGGAAGGCGATGGGGAAGACGAAGGTGGGGAAGTACCTGGCTATTCAGATCTAATCACTAAACACGGCTAAAGCCATTATTAAGCAACGTTTCAATTCTGAATGGTGGTCTTACACCAGGGCGATACTGAAAGTATCTTCCATTCTGGAACGTGCCGCAAATATAGTACATATTATTTTTATTAATTAATTGTGAAAATGGAAATAACACAAATTAATCAAATAAAATTTAATTGCTCACGCCGGGTTCGAACCCGCGACCTTCCGATTGGCAGTCAAGAGTCTTACCGGCATATGTGACATAATAACAGGAAAACATAAATAAATAAAATCTATGGAAATAACTCTGCGCATCTAAAGGTAATTATTATTATAATAAGGCAATGTAATTTTACAATTACATTACAGATCTAGGTACAAGTTACCATGTCTTGAATTGAAATGGAATCTATAAATATGTATTATTTATTTATTTTCCACATATACAGCACAACATGTGCCATTAAAACAATAAATTTATTTTTATTATCTATGGTACAACATGAATGTCATCCAGCATTTCTTTTTAAATTAATAGCTCATCTTTAATTCATTATTTTATATTTACTTGTGCGTGTATTATCGGAGGATAATCTATGATGAATCTATAAATACTAGTCTATAACTAAATCCGATTGGTAATTAAATAAAATAAAATCTTTCCTTGCCAAGTTTAGTGGAATATAGACGACCATCTCGGTAGACAATCACGGTATTACCTACGCAGGTACTCCCAACGAGACGGTGAAAGAAGTCATAGGTAAGTCATAAGTCATAACAAAACAAATGATCTGAGGTGCCCGATCCGACAATAGATTAGTTGGACAATGGACCGACGGGTTTGGCAGAGACGAAGGACCGTCTGTGATTCATCAGCGGGGAGTGACGATGCAGTATTATTCTACAATCATTTAAAAAACAATGTAAAATATACACAAAAAAAAACATCGGATGTAAATTGTTAGATAAGCCCCACTGATGCGTGTTTTGTGTAGTTTTTAAAAGAAGGACCTTGAAATGTGTATGTTATGTGTTTGAACCACTGCACAAGTAGAAGGTAAGCACACAAGGAAAAGGAGAGAATTACTCACTGCGGGACTTGTACTTTCTTCTCTGCGGCGGTCAATAGCGAAAAAATGCGGATGCGGTAAATAATGTTGATGTTCACAGGTTGATGGTCGATTATTGACTGATGTGGGTAACAGGAAAGTGACAGGTTTATAGGGAAGGGTAGGAAGGAAATGTGACAATACTAGCTACAAGTACAGCAGTTCATGTATGCGTATAGTTTTGTATAGATGTATGTATGTAAGTGTAGCTGTGTAAATGCCCAACCACCCACGTTATTAAAATATGGATTCTGGAACGAGGAGCTTGGCGTCATGCATTTCGGTTATTATTTTTAAAGTATTCACAATCTTCTCTTTCACAGATGTGTGCGAGTATAATTATTTTAGGAAAAAAAGCTTTTTACAAGTAAAATATTAAGTTAAATTAATTGTTTGCTCCTGTACATACGCAATATGAAAGTGAATAAATAGTTTTGACCATAACAAACTCAAATCTTTCAAGAAAGGCTAACAAATATCTACAATATTGCATCGGTGATTCATTCGAATATTTATTATTCGTTAGCATTTCTTGAAAGATTTTAGTTGTTTACGGACAAAACTGTTTATTCATATTCGTTTTTTTTCTAAATATTTCAAAGTATATATTGTAAAGAGTTTTTGTCCATAAAATAATTATTCTCGCGCCATCTATGAAATAGTGGATTATGAATTGTTTTTTAGAAGTTAGTACAATTATTTTTATCTCGCTGCGTCATTCCATCTCGCAGCTTTGGAATGTCATTGTTGATGTAAAAGATGAGAGAAAAAATTGTGTTAGAACTAGGGCGCAACAGGTTATGGTATGTTTCGATTTCATGATTTTAAAGTTTTTTTAAGTTCTATCTAATGCAGCGAAAAACTGGAGTAATGTTTAATCTGGAGACTCTTCACACGTGTCTCGGAAACTCGTACTGATCGTCATTATCTTGAGGAACTTGAGCATTCGTTTTCGAGTTAATCGAGACTGAAGTTGGAATTTTTAAGTGATTTTTTTTGTCTAATTTCAAGTTTCCGGATATCATGTACAAAGGTTCCAATATCATTATCATTATCAAGAGCTATTAGCAAGATATTATAAAAATTCCATTCTCATTATGATTATCAAGAGCTACACGGAGAAAAATGTCATTCTAAAATACGATCATTTTATTCGTAAAAACGGTTAAAAACGGGACTGAAGTTCTTACGAACAAATTAACAGTGATTCAATGTTTATTGGCGGGAACATGTAAGAATAATTTGTTGGTATACGTAATTTCGTACGTATACCAACAACGTCTTCCCGCCAATAAACATTGAAACCCTGTTAATTTATCCGTAAGAACTTCCGTTTTTACGAATAAAATGATCGTATTTTAGAATAACATTTTTCTCCGTGTATTACCAAGATATATAGCAAGAGCAATGAATAGCCGGAATGAATCAATATTGTATGTATTGAAACTGATTGCTGACTAGACTACTCGTTGGTAATACAATAATAACGTACGTAAGACAAAAATAACGTTACGTACTCTCTTATAATAACCATCAAATAATTAACATCAAGGCATACAACTCGAAATATCATTTCATTCTTATGTTGTCAGAACGAAAATGTTGGACTTCAAAGATAATATATTAAATTGCAGAGAAATTGACCAGTAACCTACTACCATTTGTTGCTTGGCAGGTACCTAACTAGAAAGGAATTTAGAAATCGAAACGAACCTCAAAAATCGATTAAATAAAGAAGAGTAAAAATGTAGGGAAACATATTATAGAAATCAAGGCGAAACACAAGGTAAGCATTGAAATGTTACAACGCATTTTCCAATTAGTTGCATTTGTTTGAATACAATCATTGCTTTGAATAATGTAGATGCAATTAATTGTAAGTAAACATTTTTTCACAGTTCCATCAGCAATATCTATAAAAAAAAACGAGTGATAATATTTCGCTCAATTAAGCAGAAAACGTGCAGCGGTGCATCCGAAAATTGTTCAAAATAACCACAAATGAACGGAGATTTTATTCAGAATGCGCATCACTAGCTCCAGATGAGAATGCATCAAGGGGGATTATGAATCAACATTTCCGATAAAATCGATCAATCGATAATAGGAGTATCGACAATATCGTGGCAACAACGTTTTGCGGATAGATCAATCACTCGGTTCACGAACAAAATGAGAGATAAAAAAGACATATTCGGACAGATGCTGCCTTTTTTTACAGATTCGCTCACCAGGAGACCAGAAGGATCTACATACGTAAATTAAACATAGTTATGCAGAAGGCAGCCAGCCAAAAAACTCAAACTGAGATAAAGGCACTTTTGTCTAAAAATTGAATTATTAAAACTACACAGCAGTTTGAATGTTTTTTACATCAAAATTTTTATAAATAATAAGTAGATGTGTACCAATGTCTAATAACTAGTATATTTAAATGTAGATTTTTAGAGGTATTCGTGTTTTTTCAGATCTGTTTTATGTAGAATACATAAATACGTTAGCTCTGCGATCAACTGTCTTTACTTATTTACTTTGTGAAATATGAATTTTGCAGATACAGCCAAAGCTACCAAATGTATATGTAACCAAAAGCGCTGTGAATATTTGTGCTGATTAGGTAAATAAGGTAATTGTTAGAATGTTAGGCATTTTATTGAAATCAATTAATTGAGTCTGGCTGCCAGATAAATGTTCTGAGAAACAGCCACATTAAAGATGTTTTGAGTGCCGTGGTCGCTTTCTTCAATATTTAAAATGGTTTTTCGCGATCAATAAATATTTCGGAAGGCGATTTTTGTATGAAAGCGGCCCAGCTGGTTTTATTAGAACATAGAATTGACCTTACTCCGTCGGATGACAACAATATCTTTTTTGCGAAAATTGTGGACTGGCTGGTTTCTGCTTCAGTTCAATTGCTAATGCGTTTTTGATAGCGGTGCTCCCCAAGGTTCTCCCTATTGTCCGCACTAAGTACCCGGTCCTATCCGGCACACTCCGAATTATTACTAGTGCAATGCCTACTTTACTTTCTGCGACCCGGGTTGGTCATTGTTTGTATTGCAATTTTTTTCGCTCCGAGGTCTTTCGCGGCACGAGTTATGATGGGCAGATGGTTGGTGTTTATGGATCGATAGGGCGATGATTGCTTCATCGGCTTCACCGCAATAGTTTGTGAATTAGGGTTTGGCCTATCGATGACGGGCGCTACGGGAACCGTTTAGGTACTGATAAATAGACGAATAGATCTGCGTGATAGATTGCGTATTCCATGTAAAAATTGTGATGAAATCCCATGCCAATGAGAAGGAAAAAACGATTACATAAAAAAATGTGAAATAATGAAAATAGTATAAAATAGGACGGTTTTTATATTGAATTTGAGGCATACAAATAACAATCTGGAGGTCGCAGGTTCAAATCCCGACGTGCGAAGTAAATTTTATTTGATTAATTTGTGTGTTTAATAAGTTATTCATTTAAAATATATATGGTAAATTTGCAACACGTTCCAGAGTGAAAGATAATTTCAGTATCGATCTGTTGTAAGACCACCATTCGGAATTGAAAATGTTTAAAATGGCTTTTTCTGTATTTGGTGACCAGATCGGAACAGATAGGTACTTCCGCACCTTCTCATTCCCCATTTCCTTCCCCTCCCCACCTTCAGCCTTACAATATACCCCAATTTGGGATGCCATAGTCTTACTGGCTTCAGAAGGTTGGGAGCAGCTCTTGTAAGTTCTTCACAATAAAAAAGAATAAGATATCTTTCTAAAGTATGAAAAAATCTTTGTCTATTATTTGGAAATAATATTCATATCTCAAATGCTGTGAATTTGGCCCGTGGTACAAATGTATCGAGAATTATTTTTTTTACTACACAATGTGTTCGGATAAAATAATATATTATAGAAATGCTGCTACAGTAATGTAGGAAGTAATAATAAAGTTAAATAATGTACTACAACCAACGAATGTTTTATCTAGGGAGTAAAATTAGAGTGTTGTTTATTTTGCGAGATTTATTTTTATTTCGACAGTAGAGAGTATCCTTAGTATTTTTATTTCCTCAGTAAAAAGTATGCTGAATAAAAACATGAACAATTTTACGAATAGCGAATTTGAAGACCCTGAGTTTTGTATCATTAATTGAGACGAATAAATGTAAGTATTATATTCTACCAACCCTGGGCGTGTCTAATTATCATTGTATTTTATTTTGTATTACTATTATTGTGGCCGGATTACTGCAGATATAACATGCACAGGGGGACATGACTACATAACATAACGGAGACAATGGACCATAGCATTATGCAGTTTGCATTCGCTTACCGCTTACTCGCTTTCGGGAGGTTAAGAGGAAACCAGGGAATCTGCATTGTGTATAAATTAAGAGGAAACCGGCCGCGTATTGTCCGTGCAAACGTATTCTCCAATTTCCTCTCTCGATTTTGACTCTACTGCAATTTTTTTTAAAGATAATATAGATATCGACCACTTTGCGTGTCGGTAGGTACCTGCCAACGTTTTGCTTTTTTTGATAACAAGACACAAATCGCCTGGTTTGAACTTTGAACGCAATCAACAGAAGCTCAGTGTATAAACAAGACGTATTTTTTAAAAAACCAAAACGTACACACATAGAGTATTTTATTCTCATATAGTTATTACAAAATCTTTAAAATGTGTCTGTTTTTGGAGGAGAAAAATGGGGAATACAAAACCGCGATTTTGATGATTTTTTTTTTTTGCATTAACTCCACACAGGAGGCCTTGAGGAAAACAATTTCCCTCAGGGCGTGTTTAATATTTGAATATGCTGTGTGGAGGGTCTTTTTGAAGAGAGGAAGGAGTGAACATGGGTCTTGAAGAGACCCATATTGTAGGAAGGAGGAAACACAGAGGCCGGCAAATGTTCCACAGCCGAGCTGTTTAACTCAAGCACGAGTCGTAGAAGCGGCCCGTCTTCATGTGACAAATGTCAATCGTGTAAATGTGTTGGGCGCACGTTTGGCGTGTTTCCCGACTATGCACCAGTGTCAATCAATAACGCTTGTTCCTCGGATCATCTTACATTGAAATACCGGTTGAACAAGGTAGTGCTCTAAAAATTACAATCCGTTTGTTAAGACATATTTAGGAATTATCAGTCTGAAGTGCAGTTGTCCCTTTCGCTCAGTATTCTGGGGAGTAAGAGCGACAGTGACAGTAATAGTTTGGTAAAATACATATTGTTAGAATTTCTCGGTTACAGTGTTTACTCTTAATATTTTTTGGCGTGGCCGTTTGCCGAGTTTGCAAATCACGATGAGATGATTGTATGCGGCCACGCTGCACATAAAACACTAATGATCCTCGTTGCTAATATACTAATACGCGAACTAGCTGCATGATTTACCATTATTTATGGACCAGTTTAGACTTGATTTATCGCGATCGAATGAACATTAGAAAGCGAATTTGTTGTTTATATTTATATAACCAGGCTTTCAAAAGCGGCCGACAGAATCTATTCGTTTATTGGGACGCTGACATTTCATTCGACATTTTTTTATTGAGCGTGCTGTATCCTTCTAAGATTTATTGACCAAATATCCGGGAGTTAAAAATGGAGATTTAAACGATAAACCCCAATATTATTTTGCATAACTTGTATTTTATGTTACGTAAGATTTTATTCGTTTAACTTTGCAGACTCCAGACTTCTTATAAAGTCGAACGCAATTTAATTGCAGAGCCAAAGCGTGGAGATGACAATGTCTCACGTTTTATGGTTAATTAAATCTCAGTAAAAAGGCTGAAACTGCTCTTCTTATGGTCGGAGTACGGTCGTGATCATGGAGGTTGCGAGAAATACATCACAAGAATGTCATTATTGAAGTGAAGCGCGCATCGTTATTTTTGTAAGGCGCATTAGTCCATCATTATAGGATGTATCCAATCCCTAATGGGGCGTTCTGACGTTTCGATTTTTGTTGACCAACTTTTATTTTACGAAAAAAGTTGAGCAACATTTGGTTCACACGTTTCAATTTAAGTTGAACCGTTTTTGACATTCAAAATGGCGTCAACTGAAATTGTTAGTTCGTGCGTCTATCTAATTTCTGATGTTCTGTGAGAGGAGCTGGAGATTATGAATAACACAAAAAAACGTCGTACTTGGGTGAGAAAATGGATCATGAGAAGGAGTGAATTAGGCGCATCCAACACAATTTTTTTCAAAATAATATTATTTACATTTCAAAAATAATATTCTATTTTTGTATACTTCTTGTTTTTGATCCGAAAGACAGGGATGGCTTTGGTACAGATCCATAAATCTGAACATTAAATCGTCCGACCATTTCAAATATGTTTTGGTTGAAACGGATTCCATGACGGTAGGAACTAGTACCGAATAAATGAAACGCCTGACGTTTACTTTTTCCCGCGAGTAACTAAAAATGATGAGCGACTTGAAACATGTGTTCGGACGCGACGATTCGATGTAAAACTCGAACGATTAGTAAAACCAAAATGGCGATAGTCATACTTGAACGACAAAAGTAGACGGGCTATCAACTTTCGCTAGCAACAAAAAAAGTTGATAACTTTGTTGACAAAGTGTTCACACGTGTCAATTAGCTTTCAACTGTCGAGTTGACCGACAAAAATCGCCCCGTGTGAACCGGCTATAAGACTCCTAAGAGAACAGAATTCTGTATAAAACAAATTCAAACGTTGCATGCTTGGATAAACCGCTTCATTTGCGTATTCGAGAGCCGAATGGAAGTTTGCGCAAAGAAAACGGCAATAATAATAATTTAAGAATTTTTACAATTTTGGACTTCTTTGATCGTTCCTTTGAGATGTAATGTAAAGGATTACACTTTTTTATGATATTCTCCATGGTTGGGATACAAAGAAGCTAAGCCTTATTAACCCACGGCCTCTCTGCAAACTAATGGGAAATTAAATTTAAATTCGATATCTGTGTCGCTTCAGCTCAGATTTATGGAATAGAAAACGGATCACATATTATGTTTTGATCAGTCGGCAAAATTCTTACATGACATATTGAATATTCATTTTTATTGGAAAATCTTTTAAAGGTTGTACCCATCAATTTAATATTAATCATTGAAGAAGAATAAAATACTAATACAATCAATACATCTAAACGAAACGTGAAACAGAACATCTTAATTGTTTGTATACGATACTGCCGCCATAGGTCAACTATAGTGCCCTTCTTGACAAAATCAAGGAGGATTTTTTTTTATTTTTTTTTTTATAGAGAATACCTCACAAGAGTCCCAACTGCTCCCGTCTGGAGCCAGTGAGACTATGGCATCCCCAATTGGGGTATGTTGTGAGGCTGAAGGAAAGTGGGGAAGGGAAGGAATGGGGAAGAGGAAGGTAGGAAAGTATCTGGCTATTCAGATCTAATCACTAAACACGGCTAAAGCCATTATTAAGCAACGTCTCAATTCTGAATGGTGGTCTTACACCAGGGCGATACTGACAGTATCTTCCACTCTGGAACGTGCCGCAAATGTAGTATATATTATTTTTATTAATTAATTGTGAAATAACACAAATTAATCAAATAAAATTTATTTGCGCACGCCGGGCTCGAACCCGCAACCTTCCGATTGGGAGTCAAGTGTTGTTACCACTCGACCACGGACGGTCGTCCTCTGTGTTTACTTATAAATGACCACAGAGTAACATTTAATCTAAAACATGTGAACACCTCATCATAGGTTCTTCTAGTGTGTGTACCAACCTTGTATCAATAGTATCAACACTACTATTAATCTATTTATACACTGTTAGGGATTATTAACATTTTTTGTATTACTGGAACTTATTATCTAACTAAACTACTGTGATCATTTGTAAATGTGTGTTCGAGAATAAATGTTTTCTAGTTTTATTATCTGTGTCTTGTTCTGAGTCATGTTTCTTTTAGATTTATTATATTATCTTCTTTTTCAATGAACAATATTGAATATATTATGTAGTTATTGGTTGGTAAAATCATTGAGGTTCTACAAGCCTTACCTAGATAATAACGAATTCCGGAGCTTTTAAGAGGCGGCTCTCCGATTTTCTACCGATTTCTTACATATTTTCCTTAAACGTTTGAAATTTTTAAGCTCTTAAAAAAATATATGTTATTTTTTAAGATAGTATCTATAGATACATTCCCCACGCCGCACCGAAACGGTAATTATTTGAAATTCCCTCGATAGAAATAAATCGCAAAGTATGCTCCGAAAAATATTATTTACACGTTTGTTTCTGTTATTTTACAAGTTACATGCATGAAAAAATTCACAATGTTTCTTTAAATGCTACTTAACACAATCCCCACGAGATTTTCGCTCTTCTTTTCACAATCTTCGCTTGAATTTTATAGTTTTTAATATTAGCGCACTCTCTTCAACATATTGTCGTATTTCTCCTTTTTCTTCATTTTGAGCGGGTAAGTGCGTCCTTAAGAGGCTAGACTTTGAACGACACGCGAAACACCCGCGACTGTCATTCTGTCCCGCTCACAATAAGCTCACGTACACTTACAATACACGCGAATGCGAAATGTGCGAATGAGACAACGCTCAAATTTACCTACAGAAATCGCTCGAAAAGGGGTTTATGGAGAATACACTTTTCTACACCGAAACTTTCACGAAATTGAAATTTAAAAAAAAATATATATTTTAGAAAGAAGAAGCTACGTCGGTAGCTTTTTATAATTTTATAATTCTTTATGAGAGTTGAGTTAGCAGCACTTTTTCCTTTAAATTTTTTTTTTGATAAATCGTACATGTTTGACAGTGAATGTTTACGTTAATACGAAACGCATCGAAAATTCGAAAACATACCCACATAGTTTTCACCCTCTAGAAGGCAGTTAAAAAAAAATATATTCATTTTGTGCAATTTTCGATGTAGAAAAGTGTTTTTTCCCGGGCGTCCTTTTTGTATGGGCCGAAAAGCGAAGTCTATCGTCTTAAAGTCGAAACATCCAATTTTGACAGCAAAATGCAGAAAATGTCCGGATTGGGAATTGGACGTCCAATTAGGTACCCGACCACTGGTAACATTACGATGTCCAACTATATTATATATTAGACGTTCTCAACAATTATAATTAGCGTCGGCATCCTTTTGCCGCATTTAATCGTAAAGATTTAATGAACCTACAAGATATGAAGTTACCTATCTACCGCTAGCAATACCCTGGGGTATGACGAAAGCCTTATTTATGCGTTATTTACCAACAAATAATATAAAAGTCTCGTTAAACAGACGAGAAGTTATGCCCGTGAGAGTTATAAACGGGATAGATTGCAAAGCGAACTGCTTCCTTGGTAAGGATGATTATAAATTATCCCACTTTATTAGGTATTTAGATTTAAAATTCATTGTTATCCGTAAAATCAGAAAAAATGGATACTAGATCACAAATTTGTATGCAGTTATTAGTACGTTTTACAAAAAAAACCCACTTTTATAATTCTCACGGTAACGGCACAGTAACGGCACGGTAACGGCACGGTAACGGCAAGGTAACGGCGAAGGCACAAAAAAGGCAATAAACGTACGTTCCTTATCAATCACAATAATGATGCAGTTCTTTCTTACACAGCAAATAAGGTTGATACAAAAGACAAGACATGTAAAGTACCTACGTATTGCTTCTTCCTCCAAAAGAAAAGGGTAATCATTTTCTTGCATCTCCTTCACTCGTATTGAAGAAATGAGATGCCGCGTACCTTTGCCGTTGCCGTGGTGGTGCCGTAGGAATTATGATGGCAGCTATTGGTTCCACCTCCGTGAAAGTGTAATCATATTAATTTTATAGAAAAAAAATGTTCGCATTTCTATGAATTCATAAAACAAATTTAAGAACCTTTTTTGGGTCGTAATTAAATTTCCACTCTTTTTTACGAAAAAGATTTTATTCGTGGATGCTTTCGAATCTCCAAGGAAAACATTTAAATAGCAATTTCCTCAGCAGGATTATCTCGAGATTTTAATGGTTTTGGCTTTTTGGCAATAGATGGAGCCTTTGAGTGTGACGCACGTTGTAAGTAAAGGAATTCAAAAATCTACGTCATTGAATTTTTAGCTTTAAGATTCATATATTTTACTCAACAAAAATTACGTTCATAATATTGTTGGTTTTGTCTTAATGTCAAGTGTTACCGTAACGACTAAAGACAGGTGCAGCCCTTGACCAAACCGACAGATGTAAACATTTAACAATTTAAACTTAAAGGTTAAGTAAAGACAAGTAGGCACAGGTACTTACTTACTGCAAGGTAGTTGACCACGTGGGAACTATGATTTTTAATGCTGGCAGTGTTTGTCGATGTCCAATGACGAGAGCTTATTGGAAATCTGCGAAATTCAACTGTATTTCATATTTTTAGTTGTTGACATACCTGAAACAAAGAAAATAATTATTAATAATATACTTATTAAATTATTGTGCATATCAAATTCTATAGAGGAAACTGGGAGCAAATTGTACGTTTATATTTAATGTTAATTAAAAGTTGCACGTAAAATCATAGCATTCAAGCTATCATAGTATGGGTTTCTTGCAGTATCTATTATTTTAAAATTATTACATACACACAAGCGATGCTAATGTTTGTGCCGTAATGACTTTCGTTCGGCCTTAGATCATATCCTGAATGAGTCAGTTTTGTAGTATGAGATATCTAGGCTTAATACATAACGAATAAAGTAAGCAACTAAACTAATAGCTACCAAGTACTAATAACTATTAGTTTAATTGCTTACTTTAAATAATACTTTTCAGCAATTATTATTATTATTAAAAAAAATACTAAATTCGGTTGGGTCTTTCTATGATTGTAACTCTGGTTCAATGAACTCAAATTTATTTTGAATTTAAGTGTCATTTTCAAAAACTGGAACTAAACAATAATTGTCTTTGAACGGATATATTGTTGACATAAACTTTCTTGAACTTGCAAGAAGTGTGTTTTTTCCTAAAAAAATAAAATTGGCGATACCTATGAAAGAGCAGATTATGAATTATTTTAAGTATACAGAGTGTTAAGGTGAATGTCAAAAGAATTCATATTCTACGCTTTCGTAGATGGCGCTCGTATAGTATTTTTACTTATAAACGTTTTTTAGAAGTTATGCTTTGAAATATTAAGAAAATTTTATTGTTCGCGAAAGTACACAAGCAATACGAATATCAACAAATAGTTTTGTTAATTAAAAAAAATTAATCTTTTAAGAAAGGCCAACAAATACAATATTGGATTGAATCACCGATGAAATATTGTATTTGTTAGCCATTCATGAAAGATTAAAGTTTTTTAATTAACAAAACTATTTGTTAATATTCATATTGCTTGTCTACTTTCGCGAACCATATTTTTTCTTAATATTTTAAAGCATAATTTGTAAAAAGCGTTTATAAGTAAAAAAAAAAAATACTATACGCGCGCCATCTATGAAAGCGTAGAGTATGAATTCTTTTGAACTTCACCTTATCGAAGTGTTTATCAGCAACAGACAAATAAATAAATACCTAAGTCAAGAAGCTACAGTCGGTACCTACCATAACACACGAACACACAGCTAAAGTAAAACCCGGTGAGACCACCTTTCAATTATTAAGAAAACTATTGTATGGAGTAACATAGTTTATTACCGGGACTGTTCTTTTAGTTTATTGGTGCAATACCTTTGGTGGACTTCTGTTGAAATTTACTAAGAAGCAGCATGAAAATAAACGTCTCTAATTAAATGTTGTAACAAAGCCATTCAAATTCATAGCAAATATAATATATTATTTTTAATGAATTGTATAGAAATTTAATGCATGTGTTAGACAGTGATTGAAGATGAAAATCATCTTGGCGGTCGTAAAAAATAATCAATGTCAAGGATTGAAAGATCAGTAGACGAAAATGCCATAACAATAATTTACAGGCGCTTTGTTTTTTCACAGTTTTTTTTTATAAAGCCGAAAATTTCAAATTGTTAGTCGAAAATCTGTTTGCTATAACAAAATCTCAGTGAATAGTGAGCTCTGGCGCCATGAATTTTTTTCCCTCTTAGGTCAAAGAAACTATTTTCAGCTCGAAACATCATTTCCATCATGGGCTTTAAAGATTTGAAAAATCTAAATTTATCTATTTTTAGTTTTAACTTAATGCGAAATTCAATCGAAAATCTGAAACAGAAAAGGCCCGGAAAACCAAAGGTCCTGAGTTCGGATCCCAGATGTGACCTATCTTTTTGAAGTAAATACTTCTTTACGCACGCTTGACTTGGGGGAAAGCTGGCGAATGTGTAACGGAAATTGAAATGCGTTGAAAAGAGAGAGAGCAGTGCGCGCGCACATTTCCTTGCTCTCTTCCTCTCATAGTTAGTGCATGAGAAATACGAAATACCAGTGATGCAACAAACGCGTAGGAGAGCGGACATCGATGCGCACGGTTTGATTGGGCGAGGCAAATGATAATAAATTTAAATAAATATTTGTAGAAAATTAATATATGTATATATTTTATACATATATATGGACATACACATAGATGGAGCTAAATAAGTATTTACTGCAGTCGTGTGGTCTCAAGCACACTCGTATTTTTTTCTGATTTTTCTGTTTCAGATTTTCAATTGAATTTCTCTAATATTGTCTTCATTAATTATAATTTATCTATCAAAAATAAAACGATTCATCTTTTTTTTGTACAAAGTAAGAAGATCGGAAAATCACGGGATAGAATTTAATCGCGATTGGTAGTTTAATCGCTTATCTAAATTCTTCAGACAAACATTTCCAAATGATACTAACTTGAAAGCAAATTCGACTTCATTGAACTGGAGTTACACAGAGATACATTCAGTCGAAATTGGTATATTTGACGTTATTGTGTAAATAGAATGAAAGAGAACCAACCATTCACTAGTTTGGGCTGGAATAGATTTCCGACATTTTATTTCAACGTAAACAGACGGATATTAAATCTGCGTATTAATTTCCTGTGTTCGTTGCCTCAAAGCGACCCTATTATTCCTTCCACAGAATGGTGTATTCTTATGAAGTTCTTATACACTCAAATACTAGATGATTATTTGTACAGACTCAGATCATAGAAATACATAGGCCCGGTATTCCGGTATGTTAGCCAGACCGTATCCTCGCTCGAATTTAAGCGGACTAAATCTGCCGCTCGAGTGTATAGTTAAGCCGGATAGTTCTGACATCTACGTAAATAATATTTAAAGCATTCTGAATTCTGACATCTACGTAAATAATATTTAAAGCATTCTGACATCTACGTAAATAATATTTAAAGCATTCTGACATCTACGTAAATAATATTTAAAGCATTCTGACATCTACGTAAATAAAATTGAATAAAAATAAAATAAAAAATTGAATAAAATAAAAAATTAAATGAAATATCACGTAAATTGCCTAATTTTATAAGTATGGATTATCATATCGAGCGGCGAGGAATTTCAATATTATTAATTGATAACCAATCTAAAACAGTCTGGTAAAGAATTTTAAGTGTCAATGTCAGGCAGTTGGTTTTCAGCGAATTGTTATAATTTCATGCACTGACTCCAGAAAAAAAAACATATTGAAGTGAAGACCTTTATCAAAACTGCCGTCGTTTTTGAAAGATCGCGATCATAAATAAACCAATCACGATTTTCCGGTATATTAAATGTCCCGATTACGATGGCAGTAGAAAGCACAGATTTTTTTTTTTTTTATAGAGAATACCTCACAAGAGTCCCAACTGCTCCCGTCTGGAGCCAGTGAGACTATGGCATCCCCAATTGGGGTATGTTGTGAGGCTGAAGGAAAGTGGGGAAGGGAAGGAGATGGGGAAGAGGAAGGTAGGAAGGTACCTGGCTATTCAGATCTAGTCACTAAACACGGCTAAAGCCATTATTAAGCAACGTCTCAATTCTGAATGGTGGTCTTACACCAGGGCGATACTGACAGTATCTTCCACTCTGGAACGTGCCGCAAATGTAGTATATATTATTTTTATTAATTAATTGTGAAATAACACAAATTAATCAAATAAAATTTATTTCAGATATACCACTCACGTAGATAGTAGTTTTGTTTTTCAAAGAAAAATGAAACAAGTTCCTATATCATACATGGTCCAAGTCATAGACAATACATGTAACTTTGACATCTAGGCTTTCGCCCTATACACGAAGTGTATAACATTCAGACATTTCGACCTATACACGGAGTGTATCCAACTCATAGACAATACTAATGTAATTTTGACATCTGGGCTTTCGACGTGTACCTACAGGGATTACGTTCCAAGCCATGCTAAGCTCCACATTCCAACCAAGCGGAGGTAAAAATCAACTGATATACCGGGCCATAGAGATATGACGGTTTCACTTTCCTAGGCGGAAGAGTATACACATTAGCTATATAATCAATCGTCGCCGTCGGTTCAGCAGATACCATCTTTAGCCAGGGAGTTTAATTGCTTCTTATAAAGTTGTCTTAGAAAAAGGGGTACGAAAACTTTTCATAAAAATGAAAACCTATTATGAATTCAGAATCGAAGCTAGCAGTCCACAGTGGAATGCTAGTATCTACATTGATGTATGGAAGTGAGTCATGGAACTGACAGAAGAACTAAAAGTAGACTGAATGCTGTAGAAATGAGATCTCTGAGGCATGAGCGTGCTTAAACCATGTGTGACCATGTGCGAGGAATATGTCGATTCACAAAAAATGAATGACCGATGTAAGCCTAATGAGTAAGATCAAAAAAGGAATTTAGATGGTTTGACATGTACAGGAGTAAGAGAAAGAAAGGGGTGTAAGATGACACGAATTTTAATGGTAGAAGACGTCGGGGACGCCTGAGAAAGACATGGCACGAACAAATGAAGTACTTGAGTCGGGCGATGCCCAGAGTCATAATAATAGAAGGGTATGTATGGACGTGAATCGAGCAAGGAGAGTGAGCCAATAGGTACTGAGTTGTTTGGCGGTGCATCCTCTCTGCCTATCCCTGCGGTGAAACTGTGTGATGGTTAGTTAGTTAGAAATAAATAAATAATATACTAAATAAGTTTACGAGTACACTATTCATCCCGATGAAGAGAACACTGTTCTCGAAACTCGTATAGAGATTACTCGTATATACAAAACGTATCGTCAATATAGTGGGGTAAAGTAATTTGACTTTAAATCATTAATTATATCACAAAGTAAATACATACCTTTAGAACGACTATTATTCGTAAATGCTGCTTATTTATCTAATTGCTGCTGCTATATTGTAATAAATAGCAAGTTCCTTTATATAAAACATAATTAGCAATACTCACGTACCATTGTGTGCCGACACCTGCCTCAAAGGAATGAAATCTCGGCACCGGGTGCTTTATTAAGATAAGCCTGTAATAAACAAGTAGCGAGCAGTATGTAGGTCCGCAGTTCGCAGCCTTTATCCCGACTATAAGATAGTATCCAGCTAATAGCTAAGCTGCGGATAGCGGGCAGCATGGCGGCATATCGCTTCATTAAGGAATTACAGAAATAACCAACAAATAATCATAAAGTCTTATCAGACAGCGGAATTCCTATTCCTAGAATTAATACAAAGTAGCATTAACCGATATTGCACGGAGGAATTTCGATAAAATCTAAATAATAATGGAATAATATAATAAAAATGTCTGCAGTGAAAGATTTATGATATACTATAATATGTACCTAGTACCTACCCACGATGATTAAGTATTGAAATAATAAATTCATATTACCAAATTATACGTATTAGAAAAATACACGAGAAATACATTTATGCTGCTATTAATTTTATGAACTTTTACTGAATTTTATGAGGCCCTGAAGAAAATAATTCCCCTCAGGACCTATGTCATCTTTAGGGATGCTGTGTGGAGAGTCTTTTTAAAGAAAGGAAAGAGATGTAGTTCTGGGAAGGAAAAGGGTACGAGGGATGGGTGGAATCTGGAGGTTAGTGTGTCCAGGAGTGATGGACGTGTGAATCCAACCTCCCACTGCGGTGCAAGGCGATGAATCGAGAAATCAAGAGAGTCCGGCTCCGTTTCTCAGAGCTTCCTGTGTGGAGCTAACGTTAAAAAAATCTTGGCGAAATTTGATGATATATATTCTATCATAACTATATCGATAGGAAAGCATCCCATTGACGATGTATAACAACTTGGAATTGAATGACATTATAAAAATAATTTTGCGTCCTAGACCATATTCATGCATAGAGATTTGAATAATAATTTGATATCTGTCAACACAAGGTACTACCGTCTTTAATACGGACACGCCCGATGAGTGACGAAGGTACTTGGAAAATGTTTGACAGAAGAAAACACCGTGAGGTTTGTTCCTTTCAATATTATTTATGATCAGTCGGAGCACCCACAACATCCGCGGTACAGAGGCGCAAGTAGGCGAAATTAACATTCTGAGCATGACACGCAATAATAATTATCGTCAATCTGGTAATGTGATATACGATAGATTTTTTTTTGAACTAGAGGAGCCAAACACTACCTAGCTATGTAACAGCATAAAAAGTCATTCTGTAATCGATTTTTGTAAAAAAAAAACGTTTCAAATATTTTATTCCTATTTTTTCGTTTAATAATATGATTCTCTCTCTCTCTCTGGTTTCAATCCTGGGATTGATTTGCAGCAATTTCCTCTATTTTTCTCTTCCATTCATCCCTGTATTGTGCGGCTCTTTTGAAGTCTGCATAATATGATGAGCAGCGCATGTCCACCAGCAGGTCCTCCAGGTACTCTCGGCGTGGGCGTCCCCTGGAGTTTGTCCCCTCGGTCATACCCTCCATTATGGCATGCAAGAGGCCTTCTTGTCGTATTATATGGCCGATCCATCTTGCACGCCTTTCGGACAAGGTCCTAAGCAGGTGCCTTCCTCCTTCGATTTTTTGGAGAACCTCCTCATTTGTAATGTGGTCTCTCCAGGAAATTCCTAATAGTTTTCTATAGGACCACATCTCAAAAGCCTCTAGTCTCCGTTTATCTCTTTCGGATAGGCACCATGTTTCGCAGCCGTACATCAAGATACTCCATACATAGGTCATGATGAGGGGTATTCTCAGTTTTAGGTCTATATTATTTGATCGATTATTTATTGTTTATTGATATAATATGATTGTTTATTAATATTTCTATCAAATACACAAACTCGATTACGCTTGCTTGACTCATATGCGGGGTAAGTAAATGCATGCCGTAGTGTAATGTGTGCGCAATCTGCTTTCAATTTACCCTTATCCTTAGTTACCCCAACTTTCCGGATGCTTTCTCACATACACTACAAATAAAATTATCCATATACATAAAATTCATTATTATATGAGTAATAAGGCAGAGCACGCACGAATATTTATCTCAAAAATCGCCGAGTAGATACACTTACTCATCGCGTACGGTTACCCCACGTGACTCGAATCGGAAAATTTAGTAGGTAGTTCTCGTGTCTGGTTTGGGACTCTTCCGAAGTTAGTCTGATTGTTTCAAATTTTGTCTCCGGAGGGAAGACGCCAATTTAAGTCTTCCCCCCGAGGGCCACAAAATTAGTCGATGTTTCCGGGGGATCGGGAGGAGACAAACATAATTTGCACCCCTTTAGGGGATGCCTAATGGGATGCACGTTCGAGGTTATTTTTTTATAAAAATGGCACTGTATAAGTTATTACAACTTCAAGAATGTAACCTCTTTTGTTCATTTATGTCCCGATTAAGACACTATTTATTAATTTGTGCATTGGCATTATCTTGGTAAACAAACATAAGTTGACAGGAGAATCAAATGTCAAAAAAGGAAAATAAAGACCACCACATTATTTCATCTCTAGTGATGACGCCGTAGCCTAGTTGTCTTTAAAAAACTGATAAGCATTCGGTTTTTTGTGCACGGAGATAAATTTTATCCTGAAATACGATCATTTTATTCGTAAAAACGGTTAAGAAAGGGACTGAAGTTCTTACGAACAAATTAACAGTGTTTTAATGTTTATTGACGGGAAAATGTAAGAATAATTTGTTGATATTACGTACGAAATTACATATACCAACAAATTATATGTTACATGTACCCGCCAATAAACATTAAAACCCCTTTAATTTGTTCGTTCCCTTTAATTAACTTCAGTCCCGTTTTTAACCGTTTTTACGAATAAAATGATCGTATTTTAGAATAACATTTTTCTCCGTGTGAATTTTCGTTTCACATACAACAAACCTAGGTAATACAATATCAATGAATGCTATAAATTGTACGTTTTACGCTTAGTGACAAAATATTTATCAGGATTAGAAGGCTGTATATTTAATATTAACTGATTAATAGGAAATATATTTTCGCATTTTGATACGCACAGTACAAGCTAGATTTTTATTGATTAGCCTACGCTCCTACGCAGCTAATCGTAGGTTTAGGATTTACATTAAATTAACATTAAAACAAAACTTTGATTGACGATAGAAATGGGTTAATGAACTTACGTCATGTCATAAGTTATGTCGGTGTAAAAAAATCACGAAGAATATGTTATTTTTTAATTAATATTTGTACTTAATCGTTAGTCCCACTTTTACTGAAGTTTTGAGAAAGAAAGCAATATATCAACGTACGTCGCACAAATCCGATGTAGAGGAAAAAAAATTATCAGTCAAATAACACACTGCCATTTTACTGGATGTTTAAAAACTGATAAAACATTCATTATTGCTTTCCTTGCGTTATTAAATATTTTTGTAGATGTATCTCTCAGTTCTGTTAGATGATTTTACGGGGACAAATCGACACTAACTTGCAGAAGATAAATATTTCAAAGGCATACAAATGCTTCGATCCCACACAAATTTGACGTAGGATTATGATCAGTGGTGTAACGACCTCATCCCTTCAGGTAAATGATTTTTTTCACTTGTTCCTGATCTGCACGGAGAAAAATGTTATTCGAAAAAACGATCATTTTAATAGTAAAAACGGGACTGAAGTTCTTACGAACAAATTAACAGAGTTTCAATGTTTATTGGCGGGAACATGTAAGAATAATTTGTTGGAATAAGTAATTTTGTACGTATACCAACAAATTATTCTTACATTTTCCCGCCAATAAACATTGAAACACTTTTAATTTGTTCGTAAGAACTTCAGTCCCATTTTTAACCGTTTTTACCATTAAAATGATCGTTTTTTCGAATAACATTTTTGTCCGTGTAGCTACAGTACCAACAATATTGAATGAAAAGCAGAATTTTGAATTTCCTACAACTATTAAAACCCACCATGTTCCACACATGTGTATGTGCAGTCAAAAGGGTTGAGTGTAAACGAAAATTTTCGGATAGATTGGATTGCACTTTATTGTTCCTGGCAACTAACTACCCGACCGCAGACCGCTAAGGCGTTTGCTACGCCATTGAGTATATACAATAAAAAATAATTGTTATTGGCTAGATTAATTAACATTACCTCTAATTTTTATTGATCTAATCCGGCCGGTGTTATTTATTTAGAAAATTAGTTGAGCTAACAGAACACTAGTAGAAAAAATCCGGACGACATTGATAATAGTGGATTTAATTGAATCATTAAGTGTTTCTGTGAAAAATGCAATTAACTAGATCTGTGTTTGATTCAAATTCCCTGATTACGGACCCGAACGGAGTACTTTTGGATAGTAATGCGAATGACATCAATCAAAGCGGAAACCGCCCCCCTCCCACTGGGTAACGTAGCCCACAATTAAATACATTAGATTTTCTTTATTATGCGTCGATATCCATTACGTAAGTAGTCTGTAATGATATTGTGAGAACAAGAACAGGCAAATCATTTTAAGACGATGCACCACGTCGAGTAAAATCATGTGGGATCAAGCCGCTAACAATAACACGCCTAATGTAGATGGCTATAAGTTTTAAATTCCCGTTAACAATGATATACGATAATTTTTCAAAGAATTTAATTTTCCACATTATACAACATAACCACAACCGAACAGGGTTTGTAAGTAGGAGATTTTGAAATTTGTAGCAGTTTTATAGGCTTGATGCTTTATTTTTTTCTGGGCTTATACTATACTTGATTATTTCAAAGGCAAAATATGTGTTATACTCGCAGTAATAAAAAGCATCTCAAATATTTCTGAGCGATCTAATTTTCAAACCATTCTGATTACTTGGTAGTGCATCACCTTAAAGAGATCAAGTTTGGATGTATTTGTGTACACCGATAGTATCGCGAGTACCTACGATACAGTACATCACTTCAACTTATAGACTTTCGGTACAGTAAAACCACTATCAAGCTAAATTATCTAAATTCTTATTGGTTTATTTAATAATTCCGTAGGTGGAGACCAAGTTACAAATAAAATATTAATGTGCACATAAGCATGTTGCAAATAAATTGTTGCATTGTATGATTCTTTGAAGTAATTTAAAAGAATGGTGGAATTTTAAAAACAAACCCAAAAAATAATCCATGGCACTGAAAAATGATAAGATATTGCATTGTGTTAAATGCTGACTTAAATTTTGGTAGTGCATGTGTCATGCGTAACTCTGGAAATCGGATTCGCGTGACATTTTGATTGTAATTGTGTGAAGAATTCAGACTACCGATAATAAATTGGTTCGTAATGCGAAGTTCTAAAAATAGTTGATACTAATAAATTCCCAATAATTAATGAATAAACAACAAATCAAACAATGTTTAATTTGAAATTTTAATTAAATTCCACAAATACAGTAAGTATTTACTTCATAAAATAATTGAATCATTGAAAAACAAATCTTAATTATAGAGCGGCTCGATATTGGACTCGTAAGTCCTTTTTATCACAGAATCATATTTATTCCTTAATAGGTTCTTACCTTACATTATCTTGCCACTTTACTGTAAGCAATATTATATTACATAAATTGACTTATCCAACTCATAAAGGCATTATTACAGGAAATGTAAAATTAATTAAATTGCAACATGAAATAACGTCTAATAAAAGGTGTTGCTAAAATATTTCCAGAGCTCAAATGAGTGGCAGAAAGGTCACAGTTATAAGCACGATGAGTTGGAAATTTAATTCATCGACTAAATAGTTTCATCAACGTCATAAATTATAAAAGCAGAGCTAAAATAATAATATTTAACAGGTTGGGTATGAAGAACTAAAGGAATAATTAATATTTATATCACTTACTTCAAAAAGTTTGCATAAATCTTTTACGTGAGCGTTTTTAATCTCTGCAATCTTCTAGAACTTTCCCTTTCCAGAACCTTCTAGAGCAATATAATTCTTTCTGGAACCTCTAGACTCACCGACACACTCCGCCACTCAGTTTGGAATCTTATAGATATTTCTGAAAGCTTCAAGAACTTTCCTTCCAGAACTTTCTAGAGCATTATAGAACTTTCTAGAACCTTCTAGACTTATTGACACACTCCGCCACTCAGTTTGGAACCTTATAGAACTTTCTAAAACATTATCCATCCAAAACTTTGTACAGCATTCTGGAACCTTCTCTACATCTTCTAAAATCTTCTAGATTCTCCGACAAGATAATTTGTAATTTACGTACTGAAATATATGGTTGACTTCAATGTTAACCTACCTTTCTTTACAGGTAAATCCGAAAAATTTATTCAACTCGTTGAGAAGCTTGTCAATTCCTTTTGAAAAATGAATAAATATAATAAAAATATGATAATCGAATACCAAGTAAAACCTGCTCTTGTGCTAGGCTTTGTATAGTTTAACGAAGTGCATTTTCATAATATTATGAATATTTATTATATTGACGCGTAACCTTTTAGTGCAGACAACACATTTAAAATTTACTTTAGTCGGACTTCAGCAGTTTGCCGCTAAAACATATTTTTACAAGAAAACAAAGCTTCCAAATAAGAGATCATCAAAAGAATCAAATATCTTGGAATTGAAATTGATGAATTGATGATAATCTCCGATGGAACTTACACATTGATGTAATTACAAAAAAATAACCAGGTACATATACTTCTTTAGAAACAACCGCAAAATCCTCAATATAAATGATATTAAAAAGGTTTACTATGCTTTGTGTCGGTCACAAATGGAGTACGGAATAACTGGATGGGGGTCTGCCTTGACCACTCACACAGAGCGGCTCAATATAGCCCAAAAAGGAGTACTAAAGACAATACTGAAAGTTCCGCTCAGAACTCCGACAAAAGAAATATTCAAAAACTTTCATGTCTACAATGTACAGAAACTTTATTCAAAAAATATTTTATTTAAAATAAAATATAAATATATCTGAATACTCCACTGCCCAACACAAATACTAAACAAGGGCAATAAGCGAAAATATCCTGGTTACTCCCAGTTTGAACACATCTTTTGGACAGAGAAATAATAAATTACATGCTATGAAATTGTTCAATGCTTTACCAAATCAATCCAAAAAAAAAAAGAAATGAGTATATTTAAAACAAAAGTCAAAACATGGCTGAGAGATCAAAGCAATAATCAACTTACAAACATTATGAAGACGATGTAAAGACAATTCGCAACTAAATACAAAAGTTTAAAAAAACTACAGGCCGTCTCAGAACAGGAAACCCTAGTGAGGAGGACTGTGAAAAAAGACAAAAAAATTATACTTATATTATACTTTATACCTACATAATGTACAAACTTTGCTATTGAAACTAATAAAAAATAAATAAAAAAATAGCCTCGCGATATTATTATAGTTTAAGATGCTAACTGTAGACAGCTAACCAGTACTTATTTTTTATTAATAACATGCAAAATATATTGACGGTGTTTTTATGGTACACCCAACTATGACATACGAAATTCCTAAGACACATAATTACATTACTTACATTATAAACTGACCCCTAGATTTCAGATTACGTTGACGCATGAAAGAATAATAAGTGCCTGTTATGCAAAATGCAATATAGAGTTTTTTAATGTAATTAATAGCGTGAATATTAAACACGGCAAGGCTGAACAATGTGCACAATGTCTAACGTGAAATTAGCTGCCACAGGCCAATTAATGCTATTGGTTTGCCGCGATTGGCCATTATCAAGTTTGTACCGTTCAGGAAAATTAGACGCGAACTGGTTGTAGTAATAATTTGATCTACAATAGCTTGTGCCCATATTGTGCATTCAGTAATAATTTAAGAGTATGGAATTCTTAAAAAAATAAGAACTGATTCTCTTAGATAAGTGTGGACATCTTGTTTGAACTGATATCTTCCGGTGAGGAAATACAGAAGTGATATTATTATGATACTACAACAAAGCATTAATCCCATTAGGAGAATGAAAGAAAAAGCAAGGAACTGGGAAGAATTTTGAGGATCAGCATAATGTATAAATTATGTATACCATGAATGAAAGGTTTGGTGAAGTCCAGTTAGGTTAAGTACCTACACTAATTTTCATCGACAACGTTCATCTCAAAGTATCCTACAAAACTATATTCCCATTTTGACTTTTGGTTGCTGCGATGATTATAACCTAATCCATTCCCATACATTAGAAAATACAGGGTCCTGACGTAAAAGTCACTCAGGAGTAGGTATCTCTAGTTGAGGTGCTACAATCTGTGAAAACAGATCCGTGGTACGACACCACGCTTTTCAATTTATGTGTTTTGTGAAGTCGATAAAAATCAGTAATAAAAATATATACATTGGGTGTGATACTATGAAGTCTGACAAAAAGACGTGTACTATGTACGTTATGTCTTATCACATCTCCTCTAAACCGACGTCAATAGAAGTTGTGTCCGTAAATATGTTAAGTAAATGAAGTTCTGTGCCCACGTGTTATTGGAAATCTTTAATATTCCATAGGATTTAGTGCGATACAATCACGCGAGTATATTAACAAAGCTTGCATCAATAAATAGATCCCGCGTAACGAGCCACGAGCCAGTCAGTTATTAGTTATTATAATTCTCCATTACAATGAAAGATTTGCAAAACGTATCGGATTAATGAGACGCCCTCTATCTATTGTTGCCAAGATGTGTAGCGAATATTCTACGTTATATGTATTAAATCTGTGTACTTCGATACTCTTATGAAGGACAACGCGAACTGATTCTATTACAGATTGCCCACATTTTTTACGCATATTTAATAGGCGAATGAGAAATGTTCCAACGTGGAAGATCTCAAATGTAATGAGTATAATGACTATTGTAATGCGTAAATATAGTTTGGTGTTTGGGCGAAGCAATCGACGCGATGTTGGTTATTAAATTAATAATAAATCCCGTTAAAAAACATTAAAAATAAATTAAAAAATCAAATGAAAACCAACCTGTAAATAGAAGAATTGAAGAAGTAAAGTTTTAAGTTTGATGATGAAGGTTTGTGCCTGTCGTGTGTGGTTAAGATTTTTAAAAAACTTGTCCAAACCAAAGAGGTTATCTTGAATAATCAATGTCGTTTTGTATGAATAGTGCATTTCTGACATTGAGAATTCGACCGACTCTGATAAGTTCGAGTTTCTTTTTTCACTAACCTCTAAGGAAGTGACCTTACTTAACCAACATTCAATGATAAAGAGATAAAAAGGAATGACCTATCTTTATAGGTAGGTCAAATTTCTACAAAAATATGTGTTGTAAGTAACACAGGCATACTATTTAAGGTGTAGAAAAACGAACACGAATAGGATTAAAGTTACGAAATAATAACTGTCTTATTATACAGTTCTGACCATAATTTATTGAAAACGCAAGTCATTTTTATAGTTTGATTGATTGGCCAAGAACTTTGACCTATGATCGATAACTTTCAATTATGCAAAATATATACAGAAAAAAATTTACAAAAATAATTTTGACCGGAGATATTAAAAATTAGGTACCAGGCACTAACTGTGTCTAACTCAGTGATGAGCAACCTTTTTAACGGAATGGACATTTAAGCCGTTTTCAATTATTTCGCAGGCGTAGGCAATTATTTTGGGTACATACAGCTTGATTTTGTTAACTTTACAGTCGGCGGTGACGCAAACCTATTTATATTTTCTAATGTATTTTTTTAATAAATCAATCATGAACAAAATTAATCCCATTCAAAATACAAAACATAGCACGTTCAAAGAAAGTATAGCAGATAATTTTTTTTTAGGTTAGGTTAGGTTAGGTTAGGTTAGGTAAGGTTAGGTTAGGTCAAATCAATAAACCCTGTTGATTTTTATCGCCCGGAAAGTTAAACAAAAATTGTCACGAAAACTTTTAATATTTTATAAAACAGATAACAAAACATCAAACAAAAAGCGCTGCTCTGCAAATATCAAACTATTTATGATGAAAATCGAACCCCGAAATGCTGTATTTTTATTAAAAACTATTCATTTAGTAACTGATTCAAAACTTCGAAGAAATACTCAAGTTTTCCTCTAAATCCTTTTACAAAACAGAATTGATTTTTTTATATATGTATATTATTTAGCCAAGTAAGCCGTACGAAAAGACTCACAGTTTTGGTGTTATTTATTTTTGGGGTGTTATGTCGTGTTGCGCTACCTCCTTCTTTATCCAACGTTTCTGACAGCCTTACAGTGTCCATCATCAGGGCAGATGTGTTATGGACACTGTAACGCTGTCCGAAACGTTGGCTAAAGAAAAGGTATAACAACCCAAAAATCAATAGCAAAAAATACTTTTAGCCGTGAAAATCTTAAATCATATCAGGCTCACGGTTGTTCATCACTGGCCTAATTTATCGCTGAACTATTAATGGAATTATCTATTTCTGCCATGTCTCGATAGCTCGAATTAAGTAGATTGTGCGATCATTTAACGACGTAGTTTTATGCTTCATCTCAGATCTGAGTGGGTATTGCACGTCGTTGAGTATCACCTTTAACATACAAAGCCATAATCATAAATTATCATTATTGTTATACAGACTGGTAATTTTTTCACCTGTTTTAACACTGGGTTTAGCGCTACAGACATCTGTGTATGCAACCAAACAAAATATGGCAAAAAAGTTACAAAACAAGCTGCCGATAATCCTCTGCAATTTATGAACAAAACTTCTTAAATAACAATATATCTTATTATGACTTCTTGTAACACTAACGAGCCAGCACTTTTTTTCTTATATTGAGGTATTTTACGTATTATTTTGTACCTACCATATAAGAGTGTTTAACCTTTAAAAAAAGCCAAATTAAGCGGTATTTCATGATCCTCTTGATAGATTATCTATAGGATAACGTATATTTTCGATTTATGTACTTATAATGTCCGTTTTTACTCCTGGGTACTGGACCCTATGAATAGTGGCTGTACAGGATGTAATACTACGTAACTGAGGGATTTAAACTAGCGATTCCTGAGCAAATTTGGATTAAGACAATATGTAGATGTCATTTGGCTTCTTCTATTAAAAATAAAAAAATACGTCGCGAAGGGTTTAAGAGATACGCGCGCTCTTTCGTGTGTTACCGTGCTGCTAGAAGGAGACGCCACGCCTATCGAGTGATCCACCAGGGTACAAACGAGCTTCTCTCCCAACTGCTCAGTTGCGACGTGTGATGGAAAAAATATTTAAATACAATTAAGTGCCCCCGAAGTGGTGAGCAGAGAGTATTTAGCGCCGAATAAGAATAAAAAATATTTTCATTCAAATGCATCAAGGATAAAACTTCTTGCTATGTACTGTATATACCACCGTGCACAAAAAATCGATACTGTAAATAAATTCGTTTGATATTCATACCACGTTATTATTAAAGAGATTTTTTAAGTAGATTTTACGTTTGAAATTGGTAAATAATGGACAAAAAATATTAATTTTATATTAAATATCATTTGGTGGGGGGGCAACTGTTTAGAATCAACTGTCAGGTTACCATATATAGGTAAAGTTAGTCGAGTATTATATCTATTATAACTACTAATTTGTTTAATTATTAATATTCGTTATCATTTTTTTTACATTAGCTCATACAGGAGGCCCTGAGGAAAATCATTTCCCTTAAGGCCTATGTCATCTTTGGGGATGCTGTGTGTAGGGTATTTTTAAGGAAAGGAAGGAGAGGTAGTTCTGGGAAGGAAAATGGTATGAGGGTTGGGTAGGAATCTGGGGTTCAGTGTGTCTAGATCATCCATCGCCATATCCTAGACAAACCTCATTCCGTGAACCCGGACACCCCTGCTAAGTCACCAAACGTAGCGAACCACTTGGGGTGACCTACGGTGGTACCCATTTCCGCCTCCCAAATACTGTGGACAAGCTATCAACAGGAGTGGTGAAATCCTTCAAAATATCTTATTGATTTCTGAATGTAAAAATAAGCAATATTATTTTTTCGTTCGGTATCGTTTTGGGATGTAGGTAGTTGGAGACATGTTTTATCGAAAATCGTAAATATTTCTTTGTTTACGATTATTATTAAACATCAATATCTTACAGCACGTTCAGCAATGATTGGTTAAATTTACGAGCTATCGTGAAGTTTATCAGTACTAAAAAAGCTTCCGAATCCAAAATTTTATATTAAATCGTACAAAATATAAGACTCAATCATCCGATTATCATGCAATAGGGAGATGACTTGAATGTGTGCGTGGGTTTTATTACACGTGCATTTTTAGATGGACATTATTTAAATTCCGAACACCTGAACGATTTGGCGCCATTATCACAGTTGATTGCTTTCAACGGTGTTCGAATTTCTTATTCATAACAACGTTCCAAATGTGAAATTTGAAATGCGGTAGGTGTTGTTGTTGTAGGTAAATTGTACCGTGGGATATACGAGTACTTGGGTAGGGTACTTAGAGAAACTGGCCCTATAATCTGAATTAAATGGATGGTGGTTATTATTTTTTGGTGAAATTTCTAATTTTGCTGATTTTATCTATTTGTGACGCTTGTTCATACAAGGGCGTCAAAGCCTTTATACTTATTTAAAAATAAAATTGTTTTTTTTTCTATGTTATTTAAGAAAAGAAGTTGCATTTTAAAACTCGCAGTAAGATCAGGCGAAATGTATATTTTAGTATATATTTTATATAAAATGTTGGTACGTATTTAATATGCCTAAGTAATTACATGATTTTTTAAATGCAAAAAAACCGAAATCTTATATTTATGTTGCTTAATCTTATACTCTTTGGGCTTAATGATATAGGCACAGTCATATATGAGAGTCGTTCAGAAACGAAGATTGTTTATCGATTCTTGGTGTAAAAAAACTAGGAAACAATATATTTTCTTGACTTTACATATATTATTAGATAGGTCACAATTTCATTAATCCAGAAAATCTCAAATACGTATTTACATTTTTGTTATTTGTTTTTGGGGTGTTATGCCGTGTTGCGCTACCCCCTTCTTTATATAACTTTTCAGACAACGTTACAGTGTCCATCATCAGGGCAGATGTGTATTTATAGTATGGCAGGGTATTTTTATTATTTAAATAAACGGACGTTATAAAGCAGGTACTTCCTTTTCTTGTTTATGTGAGACGCAATTGATCCAATCCGCCTACTAAATTACGTATACCAACAAATTATTCTAACATGTTCCCGCTAGTAAACATTGAAACCCTGTTAATTTGTTCGTAAGAACTTCAGTCCCGTTTTAACCGTTTTTACGAATAAAATGATCGTATTTTAGAATAACATTTTTCTCCGTGTCCAATTACAAGTTATAGAGACAAGTTCAAGAACAGCAGAGACAATTTTACAACTTGGGAGGAGGGTATGGGTACTGCCCCGGGAACCATTTATTGGATGACCAACACCGTGTGGCATATCGATGGTTGTAAAAAAATTACATTAAAATTTATTTAAGTGGATTTAAAAAATGTATGAACGATGTTTCAGATATTTTTTAATTAAACCACCATCATTTTACTGTTGACTTCTGTTCACAGATGGAGCCCGATTACATGCCTTTGTATTTCTTTAGGAAGCTGTAAAAATTAACGGACCACATTATTGGAATATTTGGCGTTCCATTAGAATATTAATACCTTTACAGAAGTTTGATTCGATCGAAAAGGCGTAAACAAGCGCAGTTAATATTGATGTTGGATGTAATTTACTAATCAAAGGCTAAGCTTTGTCGTGTCCACGATAAGGACACGGTGTCGATAAAACTTTATGGTTGTTTGAATGGTAATCGTGGGTTGAAACTTCTGCCACTAGCAGAAGCTACCTAAAGGCTACTGAAATAAATGTGCTATGATAATGACAACATTACTAATTCCTAAATATAAAAATAATCTTAAAACTCTCCTTTTCAGTCAAGCATAAAGCAAAAAAAACTTTACCTCCACCTAAAGTAAATAACTAATTGTATAAAAATCTAAAAAAAATTCTAGAAAGTTTTTGTAAATGTAATTTCATACAAATTCTCCAGTCCTAAAAAGTTATAAATTATCAAGTATTTAAAAAATAAACATTAACTCTATTTTTGGCGGTAATCTTCTTATAAATGTAATATGAACAGTGATTGGGTTAGGAAATGTAAAATTAAATTAAAAAAAAATTATGCAATGTCCAATGTTTTCAAAAATATAGTGTCCCCCGTGTGCAAAGTCGTATCTTCTCCAACCATAAACTTTCTAATTAAAGTGTGTTTATCGGAAGTGACCTGCCAGGTTAGTATGTTTTCTATATCTATTTGTATACAATAAATTTAGATATAGCCTAAGAATTCATAAAAAATTTTACAGCGCCCTTGAGGCGATTTCTCACAAAAACGGCGCTCTACAAATTATCCAATTGTTATTATAACTGATCGTATCTATAGAAAACATTGTGGTAAGATCAAAGCCAATATACAGGATGTTAAGGATCGTACTTGACTTCCTTAACCAGTGATTCCTGACATTATTTGGAGTAAAAAATGTAAATGAAATTTTCGTCTCCGGTGACTTTTTAGTTGTCATTTTTTTTTTTTACTTTTTTAACAATATCAAACAAAAAAACATTCTTCCACATGTCATCACTGGTCACTAAGCCGAGTAACACCACAACACAACCCCTCACCCAGCCAATACCTAATGATTTTTATGGTTTTGTAAAAAAAAAAACTTCAAAAATGTCACCGGAGACCAAAATTTCATTTACATTTTTTAGTTCAAATAATGTCAGGACTCACTCGTTAAAGTAAATCAAGTACGTTCCTTAACACCCTGTATAATCAATTTAATTGAAATTCATGTAGATTATTTCACGATCAAAGTAAGAAGTACTAAAGATGTTTTCATAGAAGTACTAAAGATGAAGGAGTAAAAATGTTTTCACCTTTTTGTTATACCTTTTGTTAATTTTTTATGTTTTATTTTGTTATTCTATTGTTAAACAATGATTAAAATTGTAAAATTGTTGTGTATTAAAGGTGAAATAAATTAAAAATTATATCAACTACAAACACAATACAATAAATGAAGTAAGAACAAAATTACGCAATATGTAATACGAGTTATTAAAATGATGGTCAGATTTTTCAGCACATTTCCATACAAAGGAGTCCCTCCATTCATCTATTGTAGCCCACACTCTAATAATATCAAGTTTCCTCTAATACGCTGTTTAGCATTTTGCTATTATTAAACAACAGCCACCATTATGATAATAATAATATGATGTAATGGTGAAATTTGCATACAATTTTACGCTTCAGTCAGTACATAAATAAATATACTGTTCTCGGATTATTTAATAAAGTAATCATGTGAGTTACAAAGAAATTAGATAGGTGACAAATCTGAAATTAGATAAATTATGATAGGTTTGAATGGTTTTATGTGGACAGGAGAATCAACAATGTTTTATGAAAACCAGGTACGTACCTATTAAACTCTTGCAATTGGAATAGTGACTTTTCTTTTGACAAATTAAATAATACCTTATTTGATTTTTTTAAATGTCCGATAAAATATAATATAGTTTATAATGAAGTACTTACAAATCTGATGATTTCAGTGGAACTTTTGGTTTTGATTTATTAGAAGGGAAAATAATTAGAAACATACGTTTTTGGACGCTCGGTCTATTGTTCACAGAACTATGTACATAAATTAGTGTAAATTCAATGATACGATATTTTTTCGGAGTGATCATCTGGGAATCATTGAGGGATCGTTAGGGATTGTTGAGTGATCATTAAGGGATAATTGAAGGATCATTGCGGGGTCACTGAGGACTCGTTGAGAGATCATTAGGGATTGCTGAGAGATCGCCCTGAGTGATCATTGAAGAATCATTGCAGGATCATTGGTAAATCATTGGGGATCTTTGAGGGATCATTGAGGGATCAATGAGGGATCATTAGAAGCTGTTAAATGATTATTAAAGGATCGTGGAGGTGCACTAAGGGGTCATTAGGGATTGTTGAGAGATCGTTGAGGGATCATTGGGGGACCATTGAGGGATCATTAAAGACTGCTGAGTAATCATTGAGGGATCATTGAAGAATCATTGCAGGATCATTGATGAATCATTGGGGATCTTTGAGGGATCATTGAGGGATCAATGAGAGATCATTAGGGGCTGTTAAATGATTATTGAAGGATCATGGGGGTGCATTGAGGGATCATTAGGGATTGTTAAGAGATCGTTGAGGAATCATTGGGGGACCATTGGGGGATCATTAAAGAATGTTGAGTGATCATTGAGGGATCATTAAAGAATCATTGCAGGATCATTGATGAATCATTAGGGATCTTTGAGGGATCATTGGGGGGTCCTTGAGGGATCAATTAGGGATCATTAGGGATCAAAGAGCGATCATCTGGGGATCATTGATGGATCATTACCTGAGAGAAGTAGGGTGGTAGCACGCATCGCTGGTCATCTAGCCGGGAGCACTGCACGCGCTCCAACAGCTCGAACAGCTCGTGGGGCGCGCGTCGCTCCGTGGCCGTGGGGCCCCCGCCGCCTCCCCACGCCGCGGTCATATGCTGACGTCTGCAACCACACAAACACAACCCATTAGAAATCATCAAAAATATTATATTATATGTAAATCCTAGAAATGAGCTGGATAAGAAATACATTTATGTATTTGAGTTTACGCCAAGTTTGGCTTTTATAGAGATTATAAGAACAGAATACGTCTACCTAAAGAGCTATCGAAAATTATACACAAAATTTCTCAAAGTTCTCAAAACTCTCAAAGTAATTTTTTTTTTTTAAAGAAAGACAAACATTTCCGGGTTACGAATAACCCAACAACATTTGAAAATCTCCTATCAACCACTGAATGGTCAATTATGCAACAATATTTTAAAAACATATTGTAACAGTAATAAAATAACTTTTTTTTTTATTTCACTGAGGTTTGTCCCTTTCTTTCCAGGGACTGGCTCTTAACTTCTGTGAACTTTTAGAATGTCTTTAAAATATATATATATATATATGAAATTGAGGATTAAACCTTCCTTCCCAGGGACTGTAAAAAATTTGCGAACAGCGAAACCAACTCCTAATTGGATGGTACCGACATTTATTTCGTATATTAACTGTCATCCAATTTCAGATAAATGCGCGTGTATGTGCGTGAGCATTCATTGATAGAATGCATTGTCACCGACAACGAGTCTTTCTGCTAAGTTTCAGCTCGATCGGATGTCGGGAAGTAAGTTAATTTCCACTTCCAAGATTTGCGTTCATTCATTCATAAAAACAAAATGTATTTAAAAAGGGTTTTGCCCCATCATTAAAACGCGAAATTATTCGGCTTTGTTTAAAAATGTATTATTAGATGGGTAGGCTCACCCCCTAAAACAGCAAAATCATAATAGAATCAGTCCACCTTGACGTCATCAGATCAAATTTCTTTCATCAAAACCAGCAATATTAATCACAGCACAACAATAAACTAGTACAATAATGCAATTAACAAGGCATAAAAATGATTAATTGAGTCGTTATCACGCCATCGGAAAAAAACCGCGATCAGTTAACTCCTGCTTAAAAAAGTACCATTGAAAGTAGGTACCGCAGATCCATCAAAGTCAGCGGAGGCTCCTACGTTCATTTTAAATCACTACTCAAAATGCCGTTTTGCATCTCGTGCACGAATATTTCGATCACAATTTCGTTCCGGTTGCGATGTGTCACGTGCGATGAGGATAGTGATGGGCTTATAAATAATCGACACTCGAAATATCTGACCGAAACAAATGACCCAAAATCATTTTGTATAAAAGAGCTTCTGCTAGCTGTTGCTTCTTGCGTAAAATATGTTTCGGCCTTCAGTCAAACTTTCAATTTTACAATTTTTAACTACGAAGGATAGTGCGTCTTGTATAGTGTATCTCGATTATTATTTTAAAACCAAATATTCACCATATTCGACTCGACTGCATTTATCCGATTATTATGTAAGGAAGGTGTTTTTTGTATTTAAATACAAATATTGTTTAAGTGCCTACTTGTCTATGTAATTGTGATGTTATTATTGTAATAACTATATGCTTAGTTATCCATATATTATTGTTTTTGTATCAGAAACACTTCATGTTACTCCGACTTTAAAAATGTTATAGACTTGAGTGATCAAATATATAATATTCCATCATTATAATCGAGTTCTAACTCCTAACCACACCATAAATTGGTGTCAGATTTGTTTTGAAGCAATATTTTGGTTTGACTATAGATATTTATAAAAATCGAAATGTTTCGATAAATATAGATAATGAATAACCGATCATTTTATAATGGTATCTTGAACCCTCCCAGCACTATAGGTCACGTGACAAGACCCTCGATATAAAAAAAAAAAAAACGTCACATGAACCGTTGAACAATCGAGCATGCACCAAGCTAGAGAAATGGTCAATGTATAATAAATTGTACAATGCGAAAGTAATATACTTTATCTAGTATCTAGGATTGGGTGGGCACCCATTCTGCAGTGCATCTGGTGCAATCTAAACCGGTCCTTCGCGTGGTTTAATTCCCTTATAATTATGACGCATTATCGCAAACCAGTTATGTGCGGTGAACCCACCAGATTGTATAGCTATAATCACCGTCAGTCACACTGTGACCGATGACCTTTGAAGCATGATGAGTTTTGGTCATTACAGGGGTGACAAACTATTTTATATAATAGAATTTATCTGTCGTAAAAATACTGTTATTTAATCCTCCATTTCGAAATATATGTATTGGCAGGTACTCGGAAAGGGTAATAAGCGTAAAATCACGCTTACCCTGATAATAAATGTTTAAACTAACATTAAAAATTATATTACTTAAAATCTCAGCTATGTCACTTTAGTTTGAAGCTGTATTTTATATTTTAATCGTGTGATTTCAGTTTCCTTCAATATATGTGGTTAGCATGGTAGATAATACGATCGATTATCTTAGGCACGAACGGTTACGATGAATGCCGAAGGCATCGGAGAGTTAGACGAGCACCTTCAGTCCGCCAGCGGGGAGCGGTAGAACTACCTAGAGCCTAGGCTAGTAAGGACGTCGAGTCCAGTTTAAAATTCATTGTATTATTTACGATGACTTAATAAATCAACAAGTAATCACAGGAACCTCGAACTTATTTATAAATTACCCAACACATCTAAAGTTGTATTAGTCATTGGAAATTAACAAAACAAACAGTAGCTAAAAGCAATTTTGTTTCGTGCCTGTAGGTACCTTTACCGGCAAGTAGAAGAGAGCAAAAGGGTCGATTTATCAATATCTGGGTTATTTGTTTCTACCTTTTTTAATATTTCCTACAATAATAAAAATCTGATGTAAGTACCTACCTACCAACTACGAACGCACTGTCTAAATTGTCTACATTGCTCAACATAATGGGATTTAAATGTGCGATTTTTTTGTTTGATAAATCCAGACCAAAGCATGAACAAAACCACCCTCGCAAAATACGCATTTGCAAAACATAATTGGCGAATTACAATAGATATAAAACCAGAACAATAATACAATAATAATAATACGTCACCGAGCATGATTAAATTCGATTATGCCAAATAATTGCATTGTATTCGAATAGAAATGTTCCACATCCCTAATTTTATTTTAATAAATATATTTGTGTGTGGTCATTACGGTATCGAAGTGCGTCCGCGCTAACAATACCTCTAATCAACTCGATTCCTAAGCATTCATTGTGAATGGATAATAAAATATACGACTTTATAAAAACCGGCAAACAACACTCCAGTGCCGTTATTGCTGCACAATAAAACCGCACTCTGATAATAGAAGAAGGCCAGACAATGCACGCGTGTGCGCACTGGGTTCTGAACCCGAACTGTATTCAAAATTCGAATATGCAACGGGGTTGATTTAAATTTGAAAAAGGAATAATTGATGTACTCGTCAATATTCAGGGTATATATTTCATTCGGATCAAGAGTAGGTACTATAAACTATAACATCAATGACACATTTTGATTTCCATGTGTGTAGGTGCGTATGAATCGGATATTTTCAAATTGAAACTGATATATATATATATATATATATATATATGTATGTTTTTTTTTTAAATTTTGACTGGTGTACACATTATGCAAAATTTATTTGACTCTCTCGACTCATCGCCTTGCCCGGCTATGTAAAGGATGGATTCATACGTCCGCCACTCCTTTTTTATTTGAATTCCTCACAAAAGTCTCCCTGCTACCGTCTGGAGTCAGAAGTTAGTGGGGAGGGAAGGATGGGAAGAGAAAGGTGGGGAAGTACCTGGCTATTCAGATCTGGTCACCAAATACGGCTACATCCATTTCAAGCAACGTTTCAATCCTGAATGGTGGTCTTACACCAGGGCACATACTGAGAGTATCTTCCACTCTGGGACGTGCCGCAAATATACTCTGTATTATTTTTTATTAATTAATTTTCTAATCCAAAAGTATCTATCTACCTATTATATATTTTACAGGGTGATTACTATTTTATAGTCTGAATTATTGACAAATTAGTTACAATTTTGAAAATAACTGTTAAAATAATTTTCTGTTTAAAATATAGTATGATAAGTAGGTATTTTATCGATTCTTCGAAGAATCTGTTCCAATTTTGAAAATGACACTTAAATTTTTAAAAATTGAGTTTATTGAAGCAGAGTTACGCAGAACGCACACATAACCGAAATCAGTTAAATCAATTTCATATATAATTCCGAGAACAGCGGGAACTAACTATAAAGTTACTTTCAGACTATGCTATAATCTAGCAACATTTTATAGAAGTATAGCTCGAAAATAGCGTGCTCTGACACAGGCATAATGATTTCAATTTTGAATTACGAATGTAGAATGCGTTGGAACTCACTAATGAACGTTATTGTTGAAAGCACGATTCTCAAAAACATTACGCCTCACGTAGGGTCGGTAATGAACAAGCGTGAATATTCGCGTGATTTTAGGATTTTGAATTATTAATGAATATCGAAATCACAATCTGAATATTGTTAAATCAAAAATAGAATTAATTTTTTTGTTCATTGAATCTGATTTTGATTTTAAAGTTCCATAATTAATCATTCTCATAATATGTTATGTTATAAGTTATAACATAACTAAACAATGCGTTATTATAGATAAATAAACTAAAACATGATACTAATTCGTTTCACACCCACCAACAGTTAACAGGGGTTTCCGACTAAATAAACCGGTAGTCAACAATGGCCCAAGTGCATTATAACTATAACACTTGAGGGCCGTCTGTTTCAACGCTAGCTACAGTAAAAGTTAAACTGGCTAGCTTTATACGTGTAAGTTTTTTCGTAAGTTTACGACTTCTGGCCAATGGGAACATTAAATTGGTGCCAATTGGCCAGAAGTCGTAAACTTACGAAAAAACTTACAAGTGTAATGGGGCCAACAGACCTAGCTATAAAAGCTCAAGCGTTATGTGGTTTGACGTATTTCGGCATATCGGTTGCCGTACATTCCTAATGGGAATGTATGACGAGCGATATGCTGAAGTAGGCCAAGCCAAATAACGCTTGAGGTTTTATAGCTAGGTCTGTTGGCCCCATAAAGCTAGCCAGTTTAACTTTTACTTTAGCTAGCGTTGAAACTGACGGCCCAAAACATACAAATTCACTATAAAACTGCGTAAGGATATAAACGTATAGTTAATATTTGCCATTTCGCTAAATCTCAGTCCAATCAAAAAGGACAAATGTAACACTTTAATTGTTATGTAACACAATAATTTGGGAGTTGGGTATCGGTACCGCCGCCTCGGAAACCATTTATTAGATAACCAACACCTCTGCCATAAGTCACCCTAAGTGGTCAGCTACGTTTGGTGACTTAGCGGGATGTCCGGGTTCATGAGGGGTGAGGTTTGATCAGGTCTTGGCGGAGGATGCATCTATTCACCGAGTAGGCCGGATAGGGAGAGGCTGGTTGAAGGAGTCCTTTTTACTTTTGACCTCCCAGCCGGACGTTCTTAACCCATCGCCTAGCACCCCCAGATTCCTACGAACCCTCTTACCCTTTTCCTTCCCAGAACTTCCTCTCCATCCTTTAATTTAAAAGAGCCTCCGCACAGCAATTCTATTATTCAGAGCCTCCTATGTGGAGTTAATGTACAAAAACAGTAGTTTATCATTTTAGCAATGAAAATATTATTATATTTAAAAATGATTGAATCGATAATTCATAATCATTGCCTATAATCTGCTGAAAAGCAATTAATCAAAATCTTCACTGTTTTGATTCGAATTGTTCCATTTTTACTCATAATGTAATAAATGCCTACAAGGCTTAATAATTGCTCTTAGCATTTACTTTTACTATAATTAATATCAAACAAAATACAAACAAATGTAGACTGCGGCCTGAATTACATTTCTAAATCGAATCGAACGAATGATTAATTTCTGATGAGAGCTCGCATTAAGAACGTATTAATAATGGATGGCTTTTAGAAGAGAAACAGTTGGTGGATTGGATACAAGAAATCTTTTGCATTTAATGATACCGTTTCATTTGTACTATTAAAAATCATTGGTGACTAGCAAATCTAATCGATTTCATATGAAATCATGAATTCAGATTCGCAAAAGAGAAGGTATGCATCGAACCGACCAAGTATTTATTTATTTATTTCCACATATATTATCTAGGAAGAGCGTGTGGACCTTAAAATTATCACCAAAACCAAACTGGCATTAGAAAAAAATTAATATTGATATAACAAAAAAAATCTATAAAAAAGAATTTACATTATCTCGCAGTCGAAGAAAGATTGGAAGAAGTATCGCTTTTACCTTTTGATGATCTGCAAGGAACAAATTTGTATTCCAATAAGTTCGTCCTAACGCTCAATAGACTAACTTTGAAGTTCATTTTTCATACATGAATTTGAGGCAGTTAGAAATATTTTCTCTCTAAATATGCTCTAACGGACTAAATCATTAACAATTTAACCAGCTGGATGAATATTAAAAAACATATTTTTTTATAAAAAACTTTGAGGTGACAAGATATCGATTAAAGAAACAATTGATGAACATCTTATCTTGCATTTATTGCTAGCAAAGCTTCCGTCTTAATTGTTCTCAGGTGGTGTTATTTTTAGATTGAAATTAAATATTTATCGATTTAGGTATGAGACTTGTCGCGCTACCACTTCAAGTCATTCATTATGAACGTTCGACGTTTACAATCTGATTGTCGACCATACGAAATAGCCAATTCCTTATGTGTTTCCTTCAAAAAATAATAGTATGTATGGAGATGAAATATGGAGTTTTAATAGTGGCAGACGTTTGTGTCTTATTCAACATCCAGAGTTTTTAGTAACTAATACCCTACTGGTCAAAAACCGCTTCGTGAGAATAAAATTAAAGAAATCAAATTGGCGAAAATTTTATTGCGTTTAAAGAATACTTTCGTGAACGATGCTCGATACTTTAAGAGGCTAGACTTTGAACCACATGCGGAACACCCGCGTCTGTCATTCTGTCCCGCTCACAATAAGCTCACCCACACTTACAATACATGCGAATGCGAAATGTGCGAATGAGACAACGCTCAAATTTACCTACAGAAATCGCTCGAAAAGGGGTTTATGGAGAATACACTTTTCTACACCGAAACTTTCACGAAATTGAAATTTTAAAAAATATATATCTTTTAGAAAGAAGAAGCTACGTCGGTAGCTTTTTACAATTTTTATAATTCTTTATGAGAGTTGAGTTAGCAGCACTTTTTCCTTAAATTATATATTTTGATAAATCGTACATGTTTGACAGTGAATGTTTACGTTAATACGAAACGCATCGAAAATTCTAAAACATACCGACATATTTTTTACCCTCTAGAAGGCAGTGTAAAAAAATATATTCATTTTGTGCAATTTTCGATGTAGAAAAGTGTTTTTTCCCAGGCGTCCTTTTTGTATGGGCCGAAAAGCGAAGTCTATCATCTTAATACCGAAATAGAAGCAATGTAAAATATGCGAAAACCGTTATAAAAGCTTTTATCTTTTATATGGAGTTGTTAAACACAAGAATCACTCGTCTATCCATATATTTTCATACAGACGATTTCATTAAACCATTAACTTCGCTCAATTAAATCTTTTCAATTTCATAAAAGCATATGAAACTGATTTCGAAATACAGGGGTCGATACAAGGTGGATACCTATTCCAAACGTTTTTCAAAACTTGGATGACAAAGTCAAATGAAATCGATTGGATTTTATTGGTTTCAAATATTTTGATTGACAAAAGAATACATAACAATAGAATGACCACTGCAGTACAGACCGACTTGAAAGATGAGAAAAAATAAACTATATATGCATGTATGTATTTTATTTCAAACCTATTCAATTTTTTTTTTAACGAACCACTCCTAGAAGTAGATTTAGGTATGATTGGCAACTCGATCAAAATATCCCGGTAATGTCGAAACGTCTCTTCATCCTTCGTCTTTCCCTTTCCAATTTCCCCTCTTATAACGCCACAACGTTACCTGGTCGTGGGTGTCATCCCTGATACTGGGAAGATAAATCCTTGTGTGGCATTCACATTAAAACTGGGACGCAATTACCCTGGAAATGGGTTTAACGACCTACACTTATTTATGTATAAAAGTTTTAACTACAAGACATAAATTTTTTATTGCACGCATATATCTAGGCTTAATATCTGGTGCAATATATTCTGATGCTATATATAATCGTATTTCAATCACACTAAATTTTGTGTTTATCGGTCTAAGTATTATTGTACTTAGACTTTCAATTTTGACTGATTTTTCGAACCGTAGTCAAATCGACAATTCATGTCACAAACGAGCGCAACGTTCCGATTTATTCCAGTTGAATCATAGTCAAATTTGAAATTTTTTGCTATTTATTGCACAGTTCAGAAATGGCGATGTTGAAACATCATTATTTGTCAATAACGTTTCAAAACCAAGCGGTTCAAATTTTTACTTCACTTTTGATTTCGTTGAAACTTTGGCATTCTCAGACACCCAAAATTAATTCTGTTCAGAAGGATGATACTGACAATAAACAGCACATTTTCAATAGATCAGTTCCTGATAAAGAAATATGTGCTCGTTAGCAACACCTTATAGGGAAGCTGCATTATATAAACGATCTAAACAAATTGTTTCTCCCACTGACCCAGAAATGAGATGCGCATTATGACGGCACGAACAATAAATAACACGTAGTTTTTCCGTCGAGATCCGAAACCCACGTAGAAAGTGGTGTTGCAAAACAAAGGTTTGTTAACACAATGAACGTCTGAAATATTAGAGAGTTAAATAATTAACAACTCGAAGGCTATCAATCATCTCAACATAATTATTGACGGCTGATAGCGAGCACGGACGGCAAATGTCAGTTATCTTGAGATGAACGAAAACTTCCTGGATCGAGTAATGAGACAGTATGAACATATTATCGTGGTCCTTGGATGCGAAACGTGGAACACAATGCCATACTTAAAGTTGCATAACTGAACTGGAAATAACATTTTTTTATTATTTATTTTATACAGTTTACAAATATTAGACAAAAAGTCCCGATAAACTACTTTTTGTAGTCTAACGGGTTCTTTACATTAAAGATCTTATTATAGTGATGTAATAGTTATATTTTTACAATTATACATATAAAATAAAATAAAAATTTTTACAGAAATATAATATTTTTATAAAAAGATAAAAGAAATATTATGAAAAACATAAGTTACAATTTTAAAGTATTTAGAATAATATATCATTGTAAGCTAATACAAATAAATTCTTTCCGTAAGCCAAGTCTTCAATAAATTCACCAATTGTGTGTTTTGGGCACAGTTTTTAATTTCAGCAGGTAACATATTTAAACAACTGGGAATCATGTAATTCAATGTTCTTTGTCCATATTTATTTGTATGCTTAGGTACAATTAATCCCTCATTAAAGTTAAATCGAGTAATTATGGTTGTGTTCCAGCCTGTTTATATATAAAGGGTTATTTATGTGCTGAAATATAATTTTGTACCACAGAATTGCTCTTACTGAAAGAATTTTGAGACTCTGATAAAAGTATGGAATATTATGCCTTTCTTTGTATACATTTTTTTAGCTAATAATTTAACCAATGAATTTTGCACTGATTGAACGTGGTCTGTATTTGTTTTACAAGAAAATCCCCAAGCTGTTATTCCATACCTTATAACAGATTCAGCTAGAGATAAATAAATAATTCGAAGTGTGCATACAGGAACAAATTTTTTAGTTTATATAACATTAAATCAATAGTACACATTTTATGTTTGGATTTTGTTAAAAAACACTTCACGTAAGTACTATTAAAATTTTCTTCACATGGATAGTGAATAAGAACTTTTATGGATTATTAAAGCAAATAGCTATGTTTTAATGTCCAATTATTATTTATTAAATAAATGTAATTGTACTCTCAAAAGAAACAATCGATGCATCATTGCGCTGAGGTCACCTTAATTATTCTAGAAAGTGGATCTATACGTCACCAAATGATGTGGTTTCAACAAACATTAGTCACAAGGACCAAAACCACAATGACCTCCATCTTCGACGCCCGTCTTACAATCCAAGGGGAAATAATTATAAATGTTTACAGAAAAATGACTTCAAAATTAGTGCCCACCTATGTACACAATTTAAAGGAGTACAATTATTCAATATTGTCTCAAAAGTGACTAAATTCTAAATTTGAAAATAATTCCGACCACAAATTAATGCACGACTCCTTTCGGTTGAATTTCAAAAGTAACAATACCAAATTCGTGTAGGTAGGTAGGTACCCACCGAAAAAGTAATTATAAAAAGAATTGTATTATTTTGTGTGGGACCAATGTTCCGGACCCTTAAAAGCCAATATAAGGTCAAGGGTAGATAGCCCTTACATGTTACATAACACACAAGCATACAATGCTTGTTGTTTTTTATTATTTTGTTTGTTTAGGACGCAATTTCATAATGTAACCGCAGTAACGTTACCTCGCATAATCCCAACTTAACACAATAACTTGCGGATAACATTGTGGATGTTAAAAAAACAAATAATCACCACGAAATTGTATGCAAATTGATTTCCTAGGCAAGCGGTACAGGAATGTGGGGTCTGTTACAATAATTTCCCGTTGGCATTGTAACGTTATATTATTTTAGGGTTAAGTCTCGAGTCTATTACCAAGCAAAACACTGCGTGGCTTCAAGCAAACATTGCCTCTGTTATTACGGACCTTACGAACTTTTTTTTTAAATCTGCGTTTTGTTTTGTGTTACAAAGCAACGCGTACGTCGCGTACAACGCGCCATTTTTTGCTGTAACAGCATAAAAAATAATTCAATAAACGGGAGCACGCGTTCCTGATAGACTGAGAATATAATCATTCTTTCACATTCTATTTTATTATATTATCTATCTATCTATCTAGAAAATACATTCCTTTTTTTAGGGGATCTGCATGAAAACTGTCACACTTTTTATCTAGTTTGTACAATAAAAAATATAATTGTTTATAGTTTTCTTAGTTTTAAAACGGGTATTTGAGCAAATTTGTTGATCTACTGCACTCTTTTAAATTATAGGAAAATGCATAAATTGTAATTTTTTTAAATTTATCACTTAACAAATACATAATGTTGTTACTGAGGCATTTCAGTTAAAGAGATCGAATGTTCACTTCTTTCGTCTTCCAGTACACGGCGGTACACAGTATTTTTGGAGGTTATACTCGAATAATAACACTTGTGTTAGTTAACTTGTATATTGATGAATAGCATATAAATTAGTTCAGATATAATTGCAATAAAGTTGGGACGATTTTAGATGCTGAATTGATACTTTTGCTTCTCTTGAAAGCATAGTGATGAAATGATACAAAGACAATTTTGTTGTACAAAAATGAAGATAAAATGTCACACAGGCGATTGGAGGACACAATTGGAGGTAAAAGAGTCCTTAGACGGAAATGAAGCAAGACAAATTTAAATATAAAATGACAGGTAGAAAATTTTAATTTAAGTATAGCAAATAGGACGACACAACACTCAACAAAGAGGAGGTGACAGTTATGCAAAATTTAGAGCATGTAACGCGTTTGCCAAGTTGTTCGTCTCTTAGAAATCTTATCATTGTTATGACTGGGTAAATATGGCAGGTTGTTGAAAATGTTTTTCTGCGAGAAATATCAAATATATTTTTTAATAATTTTTCAAGCTTAATAATAGAAATTAGCGCTACGACCTTAGCAAATCTTGAACAACAAGTATGAAATTAAAACGGCAGAAAGCCTTGAATTCTTTAATTGTGTGCATAATCTGGTTAGCAGACGTGTAAATATTTAAATTAGAATAATAAATAAAAAATGTGATTAATGTTTGCTATCATACCAACGTAACGGAATGAAACAATGATATTCTCGCATGCATAATTGGATGCATTTTATTAAATACGTAATGGCGAAGGAAAGAATGAAGAAGTTTAATTAATATTTATAACGTCACTGAGATGAGATCCATAAGGGAAAATCTTCATACAGTAATGGGCTGGTTGACAATGATGAAAACTTTATAGACATTTTTAATAGCAGATATTTTATGATCTGTATTAATGTTTTTTGCAGGGCGAAGATGTAATTACGCAAAAAAAACAAGTTAAATATTTCATTTCTCGTACATATAAACACTGAAGAGATACCCAGATGGAAGTGTGTTGAGGGTGGGTCCATATATATGGAGCTTACTTCGGGCATATGCCCGAAGTAAGCTCAATCTTTTCTTATTTTGGTGAAATTCAACATATTTTTCTAATGTTGATATTCTTTGTTGAGCAGACAATCAATTTAATTAACCTGTTGTTTTTTTAGATTAACTCCACACAGGAGGCCCTGAGGAAAATAATTTACCTCAGGGCCTTTGCCATCTTTGGGGATATTATGTGGAGTATACTGGGTCTTGAAGAGACCCATGTTGTTGGAGAGAGGCCGGCAAATCGTTCCACAGCCGAACCTGTTGAACTCAAGAACGAGTCGCAGAAACGATCCGTTCTCATATGACAAATGTCAACTGTGTACAAATGTTGGTCGCGCCTTTGGCGTGTTTCCCGAGTGTGCACCGGCGCCGAAGGAATTAATGACTCTAGATCCTCCGAGCATCTTCCATAGAAATACCGGTAGAACAAGGACAGCATTCGCTCCCGACGGCTGTGCGCTAAAGATTTCAATCAGTGTGTTGAGATAACAGAAACTGTCAAAAATCCGTTTGATGATTTTTTTAAAGGTATTTTGGGGCTCCAAACCAGAGATGGCTGCCAAATTCAAGCGTAGGGCGAACTTGCGATTTGTACAGGGATAGCAGTTGTGTACTAATTATGTATCTGCTCTGCACAGCACGCCCAGTTTCTGAAAGGCCTCTGGCTTCAAAGGAGCTCCCGTACCTGAGCTGGTCACTTAGGTATTTATATTTTTGAAACCGACAATTCGTGATGTAATTCCATTATAATAATATAATGAAACTAAAGTGGAAATAAGTTTTATATTTGTTTTATTATATTATTATTGGTCACTAAGAGTTACACCAAGCATATCGATTGAAGGCCCGTTTGGAAGATTGCTTCCGTTGAAGGAGAATAGATTTTCATTTTTTCAGAATTATCATCATAGGTGTCAAACACAAATGTTAGTTGATGACTACAATTTTCTTTCAATTCGGTATAGATCACCCTTCTAGGGATTGAGTGTTCAGTGCTTACCAAGCATTTTAATTGGCCCAGCCGACGCGATATCATGTATCATTGCGTTGTCTCAGAAATATTAGCAATTCAGATAGTTTTTACTAGTTTCTTGTCGATATTGTGTAGACATCAGATTATAGGGGTATTGATAATAATCATAAAAATGTATTGATATGAATAAATCAATATTTGTTTTTAAATAACCACTTATGTCCTACTGCAAACCTAACAGGGTTTTTACAAAACGATTTAATAATGAATTATAAAACGAACAATAATAAAAAATATGTGCGTCTTAAACACAGTTTTATCAACCGCTGTTAGCATAATCTAATTATTTAAAATCTACCTATAGTGGTACAAATACCTTTGGCCTGCTAACCTAAAGTTATTTATATTTTTTCTTTACGCAAATTTAGAACATCTCGTACATTCTGTCAGCCTTTTATGTTCTTTAACGTTTTATCTCACAAATCAGAACCTTTTCCGGCACCCTAGCACACTCGATCGATAAGGATTGATAGGATAACTTTCGGTAATTTTTCATCGTTCCCTAGCATGAATGCCGATCGCCAACGAATAAGAGACAGTTATTGACAATGTCTAAGTGTCCTTTATATATTCGAAATCAACTGTTGTTTGTACGTTAGCGATCTACAGTTGTCCTAGGGAACGATGAGAATTTACCGAAAGTCATCGTATCAATCCTTATTGATCAAGTGTGCTGAGGGGCCTGGGGCTGAGGTTGTTAGTCCGCGACATTCGCAAATACGTAAATATCGCTTTTCATTAATATTACACTATTTCCTTTTTTACTTAAAATAGTACATCGAAAAATATAACAGTAATTATTGCAATAGGTTTGTTATTCATAACAGTGCGGTTAAGTAATTCAAATTACAGACACACCACGAATACAAAGCTTTAGTTATGAAAAAACAATAAAAACCTTTTAGAGTAGTGACGAGTGACATAAACATAACATTTTTAATTAGCAAAAAATTCCATAGAATTAAAATTGTTACCACTTTTAATAACATTCAAATTACTTAACAAAAATACTATATAACAATAAATTACAGGCACACTTAGAATACAATGCTTTAGTTATGAAAAAACAATAAAAAAACCTCTTAGAGTGTCGAGTGACATAAACGAACCGTTTTTAATTAGCAAAAAATTCCCATAGAAATAAAATGTTACAATTTTTAATAACATTCAAATTACTTAACGAAAGGACCACACCTATCATTCATTGCATCAATTATTTAATTTGAAATAATATTTAAAGCACAGCCTCTCAAATACATAATTACACGAAAGGGCTAAGACATTTTTATAAAGTAACAGCGTGTATTTTTTTTAGATAAAAATCCGGATGTGACACCGGATTCGGCAACCGTTTTCAACTGTCAACTGTCAGGCCTTTATAATATTCCAGTCGTGTTGTCTCTCTACTCTTTTTATAAACATCACTCGTGTATTTATTTAATTTATCTCAGACAAACCAGAAGAGGCGTTCAAAATATTAGCATTACTGAAAAATGTCAATTATCAATTTATGAATATTTACAAAAAAAAATTATGTGAGTACCGCAACAGCTTCCAACCGTCTGGATCCAGTGAGAGTATGCCATCCCAAAATGGAAGAGATAGGGAATAAGCAGGTGGGGAAGTGCCTGGATATTTAGACCTGGTCACCAACACGAATAAAGCCATTTTGAAAGCAAAGTTTTGGTTGTGAATTATGGTTTTTCACCAGGGCGATATTGAAAGTGTCTACCACTCTTAAACTTGAAGCAAATATTCTAAATTAATTAATAAATTGTGTAATAATACAAATAAAATTTAGTTACGCAAGTCGGAATTTCAACCCGCGGCCTTCGGATTCGTAGCCATGTGCTGTAACCAATCAACCACGGAAGTGGTCTTTGTATTTTCTTATGACATTTTCCATGAAGAAATGTTATAAACTAACATGTTCATGTTTTGTTACATTATAGGAGATATATATATATATATATATATATATATATATATATAATTTGTTGTAATCAAAAAGATATTTTGTGTGAATAAATTTGATGATTTTTGGAGCGATTGACCAGCGGCTGAGAATAAAAGTTTAAAAATGCTTGCAACTGTACAGGGAGGTTCCAATAAGAAAGATCGATTATTACAGCGCCCTTGAGGTGATTTCTCACAAAAACGGCGCTATAATAAATTATCCAATTATTATTACCCATATCAAATTTTTTAAATAAAAAATTAATACTTGCCTTCATGTATACTTACATTCAAGTAAGCAATAAAAATGCTCAAAACGCACGATAATAAATTATTAAATTTCGTGTTGTTGTTGTAAGGATTTTTTGATAATATTTATGATTCTTCAATAATATCTAAACAAAATAAGTGTGTAAAATTTTTTTGAAATACTTTAGTTAAAAGAAAAACTGAGGTATTTTTGAATTTGATTTATTAAAGGACTAATTACTTTCTTTTATTCTCTGGTAATACCCGCTTTATTTAAACTACCATTTGTTTATGCTATTAAGCCCGAATGTATTTGCCCTTACATGCAAATTTTCGACGTCTTGTACTAATTTTATTGTTATAGGTGTTAAAAAAGCTTATTTAAATGAAGAGGATATAAAACGACGAATAATAAATACTCAAGAATTCAAGTTTTATAGTTTGATATCGTGTTTCTATCACACTAACGTTAAAGGATTTTATCACGTTACACTTTTACAACATCAATAACCCGATCCTTTTTAAACGTCATCCACTCGGCTGCGTCTGTTACAAAAACGAAGAAAGCAAATAAAGATATCGTAATAATATAAAGAGAGAAATGTGAATAAAAAAAACATTTGTATTTCATGGGAATAATGTGCCACGCCAACAAGTTCCACACTTGACAGGATGCGTATTTCTTTTTACTTTTAACGCGCGGAAAGCAAAAAGAAACCATCCTCAGTAACACTTGAATAAATTATTCATATAAAAACGATTTAATAACTCTCGCATTCATTTCTCTACACTTGGGGTGAGTATTGTGAACGATGAATTTGTAAAGGCTTGTCTAATGTTACGGATTGATGTTAATAATATGAATGATTCTGGAGTAGATTATAAAGATAAATGAATTTGTACATTTTGTAAGAGTTTCATGTCATTTTAATTTCAAGAAGATCCATTTCAGTAAGATGTGACTTTTTATATATATTTTTATTCATCTCTTTTTAAACATTTCCACATGGGTGTACTGTGCCTGTCTCGCCAGGAAATTCTGTGTTGAGAGCAGTTGCGGTTTAGAAAATAGTATTACAAGATAGCATCATCACAGTTTACAACACAACATTAAAATAATAAGAAAAAAACGATCAAATATAACATAAGGAGGTACAATTTTTTTTGATGATTATTGACCTGTATTGACCTGGCTGGTGATCAAAAACTTGATGACCAATTTAGATTTTGCGTAAATTGTGTTCTGTCTAATAGCCAATAAAAGTGCAATATTAAGCTTTGTTACAAAATATCACAAATTACTTTAGCTAAATGTTGTTTTAGCTAAAGGAATAAAAGTAAGAGATTACATGTACCCTTTGGATCTGGTTAGGAGATTGTGAAATAGAGTTCTGTGTTTGAAGAGGTATGCTACTATGTTTTTGACGTAAAGTTGCCTAATATCCAAAACACAGACTTAAAAAAGACCATCGTCTGAATCAAATATTTCTGTCTAGTTATGTCACGAGTATCTACGATATATGAATGTGAATGAATGGAGTAACACGTCTCAGGACTATTCTAATAAATGTTAACCACGAGGCTCAATTTCATAGGACGTAGACGAACGGTAACCGCCGTTATTTCGCGAATTGCAATAATTGGATTGTAGCACGAAAACACAAAGATTCGCAAAATTTCAAACAAACATTTCACATAATCACGATAAGGCAAGGCCTTCGTCCTGCTTTTCGAATGTATTTAATTCAATCCGATGAAAATCACAAGCCACGATCTATTTCAGATCGATTAATTTAATTCCGTAATAATATTTTGAATTAACCTTTTGCGGCCGTATCGGAAAGGTTCCAGATAAATCATTATTTCCAATATGAGTCGTCCCACGATCTCATGAACCTTGCGCTAACCTTTCGTAGAGATTAAAAGAATAAAAAAGCCCGCTACGGTCAAATGATGTCATTTCGTTGACCAATTATTCAACTCGCCAGGTAAAGATTTATTGTTGCATCAGATGCTAAATCTCGGCCCCCGCAACAGCCGGGGTGATTACATTAAAAGTGAAAACATCTTTATCTCTCTATAAATCGATAAATTAATACAAATTACTGCCGGATAGGGGCATCACACAGCTCACAGGTAGCGAGGTAAACGTCAAATTGTTGGGCAGTCAAAAACTGTGAATTAATAAAAATCGAGTAGGAAGAGATAGACTTGCTCTAACGCAAAATCATATTTCATTACACTATGAAAGAAATACAAACATTTATAGATTATAATTGTTTTATTTCAATTTAGTGTTTCATTCCCGGTACTGCCGGGGGCCTTTCCCAGAAAAATCAAGCAAAATTTACATGGTAACAAAAATATATACAAAACACTGCTAAAGGAATGTCTTTGTTTTGCACAGACCCTGATTAATTGAAATAAAACTTCTTTAGGCGCGATATGACGAATAATTTGTTTATAGCGTTTTCTAACGGAAATAACGTTCGGATATCGCTATAATTGCTGCCATATGTGTTTGTTTTTATTTTTAAAGAAATAAAAAATAAAAACAAACACAGATGGCAATATTTGTACCGTTTTAGTAATAATACCTTCCACAACAGTCAAATAAGTTTTACTTCAACCGCGCATAAAGGTTAGACGCACTCATTTTTATAGCGATGTAGGTGCCTACCTATTCAACATTCAGTTCAGGGAGGGTTTTCGGAGATCGATCTACTAATTTTCCAGCGGGTTCCTAGTGCAAGGGAAATATAATATATGTACATTATACGAAAATTTCCGCACCAGGCTAAATCGTGAGAGAAACGTCACATTGTTTTTTTTTTCAAAAAGCACGCTCAAACAAATTACTAGTACAAACATGAAATTGTATAAGCCCAGATGGTAAGGAACCGTAAGTAATAACATCAGACAAAAAAAAACTTAAGACAAATTTGCCTGCCACCCGTGACCTTTTTAAGCCAACTAACGTGAATCGGTAACCCACGTACATTTCCTGGTCTCCGCGGACCGACCTCACTCGCTGCCGAGTGTTCTCACGATGTCTTTGTTACCATTGCACTCCTGACCTTCCGACTCTCGTTGCAATAGTCCAGAGGTGCCCCTTCTTCTCCCGACTCCTGCTTCCCTGGTCCTTCGGGCCCGGACCTGTGGACCGGCCAATATGAATAATTGCCAGGCCATCGGCGAGGCTGTGTTTACCGAACAATCGCGCTATTATCCGCTAGATTTATGTCGGCGAGATTAATTGGCAGCCTTGATTAAATAAGGTAATGCATTATGCACACCTATATTAAGACACCTATTATTCGGTTGCAGCGGTGGCAAAATAACAGAATTTATTCATCCCATTATTAAATTAATAATAATGTTTCAAGATTCATAAATTCATTTTTTTATGGGGAGAGGTTGTGAACTATTGGATTAGTAATTTTGGAGGCTAGAAGAAGGAGGCAACACAGCCAATAGGAAAATAGCCAGCGACCTTTAGAGCTACTATTAACTGCAGACCTTCTTAGCTCATTTTTTTTTTTGATCGAAGGTCATCACTCATCAGTTTAGGATGAATGGAATGCTGTCATAGTGAAATTTTCTTTTTAAAACTTTAAAAAATCATGAAAATGATTAAATTATAATAATATAAGTAACTGGTATTGATCAAAACGGCCTGTTAGCTTATTCTAAGTAGACATGAATCTATCTAACTAATATTATAAATGCGAAAGTTTGTATGGATGTGTGTATGTTTGTTCCTCTTTAAATCGAAATTTAATGCATGGATATTAATGAAACTTTTCAATAATATAGTTCATACATCAGAATAACATATAGGCTATAATTTATGAAGCTAGCTATTTATTTTCAATAAATTGAAAATAATAATTATAGTTTAATAGAAAATGCCAAAATTTGAGAATGACATTTTGCAAAACAATGATGGTTAAATCAAAATTTTATTTTGGAAAATATTTAAATTACTGAATTTATTTGAAGTACTCGCCTAATACTTTGAATCGAATCAAGAAATATACATATTTTAAATAAATAGGTTAAGAATTTTTGGTATAAACTTAGATGGGACCTAGAAAAAGAAAATAGATTACTCGAAGTACTAATCCTACGCAGACAAAGTCGCGGGCAGAGGCCTGTCAATAATAAATTTAAATTATTTCTATTCTGGATTCGTGCAACTACGTAAATAAGCGAAACTGAACTGTTTTCCAGCCAATTTTACGGTAGTTGATGGATAATATCATAACAATATCAATATTGACAGTAAACAATATGATTGCTTGATTTCCTACGACATAACAGAGATCGATTTAGCATAAACGAAATAATGTAACGAGAATTTAGTCAGACAAAACAGGTTCCCGCAAGACCGATTCAATTTACTCTAAACATGAGTGCCACGTCATGTACAAGTAAATCAAATGTAAAGAAACGAGATTAATGTACGGTACCTACGTGAGCCGAGGCGAACAGTGAGCAGTCTGAATGAATTTACGACTCGGAGCAACACTCCTGGCAAATCTGGTTATTTGCTTAAAGTTTAGAGTACTACTGCTCTACTACCTGGCACCAACCTCCTAACCAATTTGGGTAGTGGGCGACCGACAAATCTATGATTCCGCGTGGGAAGGTATTTCTACTCCTATTTTTGCTCAAACCATTGAGCGTATTATCCAAGATCTTGATGGAAGCGAGTCATTGTTGAAAAGGCTAAAAATCCTTTGAAGCGTCAAGTCGCTAGGTTTTAACCCTTTCGAAGGCTGTGGGAGAATAACCACCAAATAATACTTTTATCATTTTGTTTTGAAGAGTTTTAATTTTCAATGTACTATCGTTACTTAAATTTTAATTTTTCTGCTACCGGTTGGCACGGATGTGTAGAAACCGGTAGCAGAAAAATTAAAATTTGTCTAGAAATTGTTACATAGTTAATGCCCAAGAAATACAAAAAATACTTTTATCGTTAGCAATGTCTGTAAAAAGCATCATTATATCAACAGTAGGCTATGTTAAAAAAACACTTAGGAGTGACTTCTGTCAATGTCAGTAGCAAGTGAGAGTTTTGCCAGTTTGTCGTGTTTTAAAGGAAAATTTAAATTTCTTCCTCAAATTTTCAGAATTTCTGCAAAAAACTGTATATACATTTTACTGAGTAATTTGTGTAGTTTATGAGTATCTCTGCGAAAATCTTCTAATGCATTTTATAACAACTAATAACCTATAAAAGTACCTACCTGTAAAAATTTGTTTTTTATAAAGATTTTTACTACCAAATTTTCCAAAAAGGGGAACAAAATCGAAAAAAAAGGACTACGCACTTTTGATTTTTTTTTTCCTTTTTAAAACTGTATTCAAAGTAAGCAGAAAATTGCCATCTCTAACAGGCATTCCAATGGGATAAAATATATGCCAGAGAGGACGGTGAGGATTTAGTGGTTACTCTCAAGAGACTTACAAATCAGCTTGCAGACTAAGCGCCTCCGCCCACTCAGGCAACTGAAAACTCTCAACTGCCAACTGTCTTTGTATGAGAATGTGATGGCCCGCACACTTCACAACATTCACAATCACACAAAACCCCGTTGTCAATGGTAACGCAAGCGGTGACTTGCGACCATCTTGCGACTGTCACGGCTTATTGCTCTGGGCGGCCGTTTTTAGTTGCGAGCTGTCAGCTGATTGTTCTTCATCTATGGTTAAACAAGCTTTTTGACCAATCAAGAAAGAGAAAACAGCCGGTTTTAGTTGGTTTTCAGTTGCCTCAGTGGGCGGAGCGCCTAAGACGTTGCAAGTTTAAATAACGTTTATAATCAAGACAAAAGCGTGCATGGAATGTAATGATTGTTGTCGTTTAACTGGTTTGTTTAGCCTCATTCCATTTCCGAAACACTTGATCAATCAATTAATGATGTTTAGAATTAATCGATAGGATACGGATGAAGTCGATTTGGATGTAGAAAAGAATGACCACGGCATCACACTGTTTCCAACTGGCTTGACTGGATGCTAATAGAATATCTCGATCGTTTCGTATATGCGATTGATTAACATAATTAATAAGGTAAGTACCTACTACTATTAATTCGACATTATAATATTATATTTATGTTAAATAAATTTATGATATTTTAAATATTTGTAACCTACCTATCGAGTAGTGCGTAAGTCGACACGTTTTGCGTCAAAATTATCGTCAATTTGAAAGAAAATAGAATTGACAACTGTGTATATCTAACATTAAACATATCGAATGCTACAAGCTTTACAAAAGTAGCAGCATTAGGAGATGATAGTTAATAATAATAATACATCAAATCAGATAACTTCAGGACAAATCACATCAAGGGCGGTATATAATTTATTATGAATTCTTACACTCTATCTAAGTTTACAGATAGATATAGAAACACACTTACCTTGCCGGTCACTTCCGATAAACACAATTTAATTAGAAAGTTATAAAAAAGTGTAGAAAAGTGTAGTGAAAAAGTGATTTGATTTTTAAATGTGGGCAATTTGTATTCAGTTGCCACACTCCAACGCATGCACGTCGAACCGCGCATTTGAAAGACGGAGCGGTTTTTGATACCAACCTGTCATTCAAATTCTCTTGCAATAACTTCGTAGTTCTTAAAAACATTTAAACTCTCCGTTTCAAACCCTTTCTGATAACATCGTGTTTGTAAATTTATATGCTTAATAAAACATAATCTCTTTTGAACATTAAAGTTCTTTATTTAAATCATCCTAATATAAATTTCGCGTCCTTCAGAAATTAGCAGAACACGTAAACTTCCTACCGCATTAAAAGTAATTATTTGTTTTAATTTCGTATCTTGTTGAATATTTATTTATTTATTTATTCACACCCTTAGGTCTTTTACAACAATCATAATACGAAAATAATAGAAAAATAAACAGTAATATACAAATTTTTACATTTAGTAAAAGGGAAACAGAATTTTTGAAATTTCAGAAATAAATTTTGGTAATGAATAAACGAAAATATCAACTGAACCAAATTTATTTCCAAGCCTACGTAGTCTTTGGATTAGGGAGTTAATGAACTAGTTAGTTTTCAAAGGATAACAAGAATTTTCAAGAACACAGCTCTGGAAGTCTCGTGTTACGATTTGGTACTCTGAATGTTATTAGTTTTGTTAAGTCAGGTGCGTCAATTGTGCCAACTAATTTGAATAAAAGTACCAGATCGGTCTTTGTTCTTCTACAAGATAAGACAGTTAAATTAAGTCCTTTCTTTAATTTATCATAATTGATTTGTTCAATGGGTATGGAGAGTTTGAAATTAATGAACCTTAAAAATTTATGTTGAACTCTCTCAATTTTTATTTGATGTGCTTTGTTTTATTATAGTATGGGGACCAAATAGTGGAATTGTATTCTAAATATTATGAATATCTCAGTTATTTATAATATCTCAAACCTATTAGCATTAAATCCCACACATAAACGCAATCAATCTCCATCTGAATTATAATCTCCACTAAACACAATAATTTAAGTGTGAATAAATACTATTCCACACAAATAAACAGAAAAAAACGATTAAAATACAATGGATCATCATAATTGGCGAGACGCCTCTGATAGGTCTTTTATCATAATCTAACATAAGCATTCAAATAAGTGAGAATTTATAAATCACCATATCCACCTCAGGACTGTATCGCGTAAATCAACAAGCAACACGCTTGAGAATAAGTAGCCGTAGAAAAAATACTAAGGCTTCTCACAGCTTTTTTCCGAGAATAACGAGGAGAATTCTCGGAAGAGGATTTCGTGTACGAGAGCGGGTGTTTTATATTTATTTCGTGTACTCTGACCTCTTTGTACGTGGAAAAAATAGGATGATTTGCTCTCACACGGCCACATTTCGCGGAAGGAAATGAAACTCACATATTATTTAATAATAAAATTAACTTGAAAAATTATATGCTTTTATGAACATTTGACATATCGTTGCTTCTTCTGTAAAAATAGCTAACTTGGGATATTCTATTGGGATTTTATGCAATATTGTCTGCAATTGTGAGCATTATTTCAATACAAAATATTACGACTAATAAAAATATGGCAAAATATTTTTTTTCAGTCTTTAATAATTTTATATTGACTCGAGAGTGATAATTGCGAAAATTGTCAGTTAGCTAATTTTGCGGTGGAACCAACGATATGTGCAAAGATACAATAAACGGGATAACTCCTTATGATCTTTTGGAAAAAAATATAGATTTATTTCATTTTTACACTAATAATAACAAGTGTTACAGTTTCAAACATCATTAAAATTGATAATGTTTAAATAGGTACATAGGCAGAAAAAGATTGACTATTAGTTGACCGGATAACTTATCATGAATTTAACTAAAAAAGTATATAAAAAATTGGTTAAATATGTTACGTTAGGTCAGTTTGTGAGCTATTTTTCATTTTTATCCATAACTTTTAATGACTTTGCAAAGAGGTGTTGGGTTGAGTTAATTATAAGTTATCATGGAACGGTGCGATATATCTATAATTAACGCAAAGGGACATGAATGTTATTTTCTCCTTCCATTTCATGACCGACATAATTGTACAAGTTAGATCATAATAACGTTATATAATATTGCAATGGTTATGAACTGAAATAATTGCCACGAGGACTGACGTTGGGAATAGGAGATAGGGGACAGGGGACAGGGGATAAGGGACCGCGGACAAGTGTGTTGTGCGGTATGTCTGTTGCACACGAGTACATTCTTGCTGCACACTGCACATGAAACCAGATACAAATGCATACTTAATGCATGCGGGGCGCATGCGCCAGCGGATGTGCGCTTTCTGCCTCGACTAGAGGTTGCTAAATAATTTTATAAATTATCGGATTAATTAAATAAATAAACCATTACAGGAATCTATTGAAATCTAATTAAAATCTGCAAGTCTCTTGCAGCAAATTTGCTAATATTGTCTTCATTAATTAAAATATTCCAATTTAAGGTTTAACTCATTAAGTTAAAAAATAAAAAAATCATTCTAGACTTGAGGAAAAGTTAATAGATGTCGGATATTAATTAAAAATGGATACTTTTTTTCAGACACTCTCTAGATAGCATTTAGATCGGGTTGAATCTTGCAATCATACATAAAGATAGCAGCCAATAAAAATATGCGTTAAGAAAATGAAGATGATGTTGGTAGATCTCAGTCCAAGTATAAACCAGTTAAAATATGACTGAATCGGATAGGGACACATTAGCTCAGTTAGTGGAGTCGCGGCCCGGAAAGCCGAATGTCTTGGGTTAGAGTCCAGGTTTTTCTGTTTCAGATTTTCGATTGAGTTTTTCTAATATTGTCTTAATTAATTAAAATATTAAATATTATGTTTGAATATCCCTGATATGCCTCACTTTTGCTGCATTCGTTGTTAATTTAGTGAATGAACACAATCTTATGAATGGTGGTTGGAGCGAGGGAATTGAAGCGATTATAAAGCGGTCCATATACCACGCGCCATTCCAAAGTGATCAGTCCATCAGTTGGAATGAAAGGATACAGATTATAATTGCCACGAAGCATTAGTTCAGTTTGAACTGATCAGCTCTACTGACCGACTAAAATGAAACCAATGATATCTTATGTTGAAGACAACGTCGTTAAGAGTTAAAGATGTTTCCACAGTGTAAGAAACTCTCAGTTTCGCTCTGGTGTAAGACCACCACTCAAAATTGAAACGTAGCTTGAAATGGCTTTTCTAGTATTTGGTGATCAGATGTGATAGCCAGGTACTTCCCCATCTCCCTCTTCCATATCTCCTTCCTCTCCTTCAGTCTCACAACGTATCCCAATTAGGGATGCCAACGTCTCACTGGCTCCATACGAGAGCAGTTGGGACTCTTGTGCGGTATATATATATTAAAAACAAGTCAGACTTTTCATATGTCAGAAATGTCAGATTCAAAATGTATGTAGAAATATTCCTGGTTGAAATTCAATTTCTTAATTAACTCTATTTCTTAACTTATCCCAAAATTAAATACCCATTGTTTTTTAATGCAGGTGGTACACTCCTTCAAATATTAACATTACAAATGAAAATATGTAAAATTAATCGCAAGTAGTTTTAAAAATAGCTTAGCATTATTTTTTATCTTTAGTGTCCACTTTACAAGAAACTAAAAAAACACATTTACTTAGAAAGACGTATTATTAGTTATCAAATATAAATTAAAATTCACTTTCTTTCGTTTTGTATAAAAAATGATTGTATAATAAAACAAATTTACAAAAATAGAAATATAAAAAAATTATTATTTAAAATCTGGCAAACCTTGACCGGGTGAACAATTGTTTGACGGTTTTCTATTATATCTTTATAGAATTATTTCAAATTAAACGGGAGAATCTGTGGAAATATTTTAAATGTCAAAGAAAGCTTGATTTTCTCTCTTCATTTTAAATTCTCCCTTTTTAAATCACAAAGCTCAGCGTGATACATAAGGAAATATAACGACTTTTATGAGTTCCCAATTTGTGCCGTAAACGGAACAAAAATACGTCTAAAATCTACTACTGTCGAAGTACTGTGCGAAGTACGAAGGCCCAAAAATACCCAATGTCTAACCTAACCGTTAATTCTTTTCCCATTTTCTGTTTATTTTTAAATATAAAAATCGTTGCAGTACCTACTCACGCTGCGCATCAATCAGCTCGGCTGTCACTCAAAGTGATGTATGTAATTCACTTGCAATGTGTGGATGACGCATTTGGTCAGCTAAAACAGTGCGCGCCCAGTGCTGTAACATTATATTATCTGCATTTTACTCATCGTTCGTATCCTGTAATGCACTTGGTTATAATAAAGTATTAAAAATACTATAATATTATTATACCGGTTTAGACAAAACCACAATGCAAAATCGCTGGGCAGCCAAAACTGCAACGCGTCAAAAGAGCTCTTTTATGGATGAGTATAAAGATTTATATAAAATATTCTATAGAATTAATATAAACTTTCTTTTTTATACAAATTTACTGCTTTGAGATGACAGTTTGTATTCTTATAGAATCTTGGGTTCGAAATACTAAGTACCAAATCAACATAATTATTAGAATGCACAGATCTGTGGCGTTTCCGCTTCGCTCGTAGAGACCTTCAATAATTGATACCTTCATATCCACCCTGAATCTTTTCGTGGTTCTGTAACATTATACCTGTGCGATACTTGCGTTATGCTTCACGCCCAGATCTGACACTACAGTGTAAAGGTACACACACTGTACCAACATTCGTTTTCAGCCATTGGGGATTGATAAAGGGGAATATTATTCATAATTATTCAAAAAAACAAAGTAGGCTGGGTAAGTTATACCCGCTATTGGCAGTTTTGAAGATGGAACTAAACAAGATACACTAGATAAATTATAGCAACTACTCGTAATTTGATTTTAAATACTGGCAATTTTCGTTTTGTTGCCTCAATGAAATCTGTCACATTGGACTATACGGCTATTACGTCAGCCTATTGTCCCATTTTGGTACGAGTATGTATCATTTTTACCTTATTCTTTGGACACTATCCCAGTCCCTAAAGTTCACCAGGATTGTCATTAAGTGTTCGGCTAAGTCTGCCGATTCCACAACTTTTCATCCCAGTATCTATTTATTTATTGCTACCGGTGTATCTTCTTCCTCTTCACATTTCCTACTCTTGAGTTTTCCACTCCCAACGATTTGCAAGTTTCTTCCGAGGCATAAATACAACTTAGTAATATTATTTTAATCTCGAAATAATCTCTATTATTTTATTTTAATCCTGAACATGACAAATCACATATTCATAGAATTAGTCAGAAAGGTTTTTTGCTCTCATTTAAGATGTGGTAAATGTGGGATGTTATTTGGTATTCTCATAGTCGACATATATTAAGCTTTTACTACAAACACCGTTCTCGTGACACTAACATAACGAAGGCAATGTCAACAGAGTCACACATGCAACAACAGATATGATAATACCAGATTACCATAAATTTTGCTCACTCGCTGCGGTTTCCCCGGAGTTTTGTGAATATTAGTCAGAGCATGTGTGACGAGATTGATTATGGGCATAATTCAGAATATTTTAAAAATTGTTTGAGTTTATAACAATAAATCCGATGATTGGGAGGACTTTATATTCCACTAATTTGACAACAATACTTCTCCCGTAAACAATATATTGTAATAAATGAGGTAATTGGTCCATGCAACATTATGATTTCAGACGACTTAAGAAATCCTACAAAGAATCATAATCTTTAGTATAATCTTTGAAATCTATGACAAACTACTAAAAAAGACAAAACCAATACCTACGCAAAACAGTTCACCCTATAAACGGATGAAATATTATAATTAATAGATTGAAGATGGATTAGAGCCACAATAAATTAGTAATTTGTAAACTTTGACGTACAAATAACTAAAATATAATTTATAGGTTAAAAAAAAAAACTTGAAAAAACAGTAAAAACTACTATGTTCCTGGTGTATTTCAAAAAATTTCTGCGTGAACATTTAAATTTATTTCATTCAATTTGAGCCCTGTTCTGGGTGTTAAAATGTTAAATAAGTTTGATGGACTATGGAAAAAATTATGATTACAGCTCAAATAAATAACATTATTAATAAATAAATCAGAAAAATATCTGACCCACGCCAAGGCGACACGCTGGGTTCAAAAAAATATATTATCAACTCTAAAATACATTTAAATTTCTGTCACCATTTTAGCCCTTTCACATTTTAAAATAATAAATTGAATAGTCCGTTTGATTTCATTGTAGCTTTTTACTGGCCAGAAAAATATTTTCTCTTAAACAAAGAGATCAGCTTGAAGCTGTTAAACGCAGCTTTATCAGGAACATAAATCTCCTACGAGGACGTAAGTGTAACGTTTAATTTGATATAATTCAAAATCATAAAGGGCCGGGAGTCCCCCTCGTTTACGCACCCAACATTCCGTATTCAAATTATCTGCTATTATCAAAATATTCAAATGGAGCGTACAGAAAAAAAACACGAGTACATACTTACCTTTTGTATACAGATAATAAATAAAAATCTGATTAAAACCATTACTGAAATCACTTCAGAATTATGGCTGTTAATTTTTTTTATTATGCACATTTACAACAGTTTTTTTCTTCTTCTATTTCGTTTTAAGTTTGAGTAACTAATTGATTACGAAATTAGAGCCAGTTGTATTTGTTACTTGGAACAATTCATCAAATTTCATCAATTCATCAAAATGTATTCAAATTCTGTAAAAGTACCGTTATTTTTCCGTTATAGGCCATTTTTTTAGACTTAAGCAGATGTTACATAGAATTTAAATATTAACCTTGAAATTTTATTAATTCTTCAAGTTATACGAAGCAACTAGCCCTAAAAGTTTGTTAAAAATAAATATTGACATAATTTACAAAAGAAAGAAAAAATGGGTTGATATATTAAATACTTTCTTTATAGATAGATATATTAATACTTTTCTTATTAAATGCTTTCCTAGCTGCTATCCTTGAACAATATAGGTCGATAATGTTTTTTGTTTGTTTGGTTAATAATAATAATATTTGAATGACTTGTATAGCGCCGTTTTTGTGAAAAATCATTATTATTATTATTATTGGTAGATACTGTCATTTTTTTTTTTATAGAGAATATCTCACAAGAGTCCCAACTGCTCCCGTCTGGAGCCAGCCAATTGGGATAAATTGTGAGGCTGAAGGTAAGTGGGGAAGGGAAGGAGATGGGGAGGAAGAAGGTGGGAAGTACCTGGCTATTCAGAATTTCAGGTAATGAATTTCTCGGCCATTTTTGCCTATAAAATCATGTATTTTGTCAATTTATTCGAATCCGCCAGGAAATCTGTCATACTGTAAATTCCGTTAGACACAAAATATCTAGTCACTAAAATTGACTAAAGCCATAATTTTTAATTTTTTAAAAATTTTATTTATTTCTATACTTGTACAAACATTTCACAAATAATTACAATGGTTTACATAGTAGTACATAAAAAAATTTATATTCAGTAACATGATGTAAAAAGGTATGTAATGGTAATGAGGTTAATAGTAGCATTTGGTGAAAACCTCGCCATTTCAAGCAACGTTTCAATTCTGAATGGTGATCTTACACCAGGGCGATACTGAGAGTATCTTTCAATCTGGAACGGGCCGCAAATATAATACATATTATTTTAATTAATTAATTGTGAAATAACATAAATTAATCTAATAAAATTTATTTGCGAACGCCGGGTTCGAACCCGCGACCTTCGGAATGGGAATTCAAAGCCTTGCTCCTGGACTAAGCCGGCCAACATATGATAAAATTAATAATAATTATGAATTGCTTCGAATAATTACGTTGAATACATTCGTAATTATAATAAATGGCTTTACCGAACATTCATCCGGCTTTCATTGTATATACAGAAAAATAATTAAAAGATAACATGACACGGTGCAAAGTATACAAAATATGAAATATGCGTTATAAGGGTGACAATACATAGGCTTCGTCGGGGAGGATTTCATTATCCGCGATGGACACTGTTTAAAATTCACAGAAAGAAAACATAATTCATAATTTCGCTTAACCGGTTCTCCTGTATTTGTACGGCGCGTGCTGTCTGTTGACCAAAGGGTGTTTATGCAATGTAAGCCCTACAGGACCCTTCAGTTTATTAGGCAAATAATTTTTAATTATTTATTATGGAGGGGGTTTTTTAATGCACATTTCACAAGTGGCGGCGCAAAAGGTTAAGCAGTAATAATTATTACTGGAACCATCTGCTTTTATGTTTACTGAGATTTTGCTTTTTAGGCCGGGCTTAATTTCACGCGTCGATTACTTCGGGTAAGGATAACGCGTTTCCTAGATGTTAATAATTGAAAAGTTATAAGATAAGAGAGGAAATGATGTTATATAAAGGGTGAATGGTAGATAAAATATAATATTTAATGTCGTAAAAGATGAGATACAATTCAATAATCGACGTCTGGCGTAGTCCAGAGGCAAGGCTTTGGACTCCCGTTCCGAAGGTCGCGAGTTCGAACCCGGCGTGCGCAAATAATAAATAATATTTTATTATTTGCGCAAATAATATTATTTTACTCTTTAAATATAATTTTGAATTTGTGTTATTTCACAATTAATTAATTAAAAATAATATGTATTATATTTGCGGCGCGTCCCAGAGGAAGATACTCTCATTATCGCCCTGGTGTAAGACCACCATTCAGAATTGAAATGTTGCTTGAAATGGCTTTAGCCGTCTTTAGTAACTAGATCTGAATAGTCAGGTACATTCCCACCTTCCTCTGTCCCATCTCCTTCCTTTCCCTGCTTAACTTCAGCCTCACAACATACCTCAATTGGGGATGTCATAGTCTCACTGGCTCCAGACGGGAGCAGTTGGGACTCTTGTGAGGTGTTCACTATAAAAAAGCTCAAATATTTATGCGAGCATAGTTTGGCTTCTTCACATTTGAAGATGGTTAAGAAGTTAAAAAAAAACTCGAACTACTTTAAAAAATTTGAACTACTTCGCCTAGAGATAGTTGAGTTTCAAATATATAATTAAATTAATAATAAATTTGTGATGGATGAGTTATTGGCCACATTTTACTGCAAAAAAACTCTTTAATAAAATGCAAAAGTATTTATCAGCTCAAATTAACACATCACGTCTTTTAGTTCCAGTTACAACAGAAATAGACACATATTCATGATTTATGGAATTCAACCACGCCACACCGCACAAACAAAATATAAAAGACGATCATAATTTTCACCCGTTCAGGTCTCAAATAATGCATCTATGAAATGAATTTGCAAAATTTTACTGGGTAGGCACCATAAATCCGTAGGTACCTACTCAAAAATTCTTTTTGTTACATTCACGCCGAGTGTAATTATTTAGTCGACTGGCAATGATTAATTTGGCGTGTTCGAAATTTGAAACCGTGTATGCAAAAAATTAACGCGTATCGCATATTGAACATAATATTGTGCAAAACCCGGTCGTGGCATGGCGTATTTCGAAAATCGAAATGTGTCAATTAACATAATATTGAAATTCTAAATTAATTATTTTGAAATAATATTATGATTTTATCATTGAAGAAGAAGATAACACTAATAAATTAAAATATGAAAATGAACAAGATATAAATAGAAGGCAATGGCTGAATTGCTTAAAGCGCCCGTCCCGGTAAGACGAGAGGTTCTGGGTTCGAGTCCCAGTTGCGACCGCTATCGTTTATTTTTCTGTGTCTTGTTCATTTTCATATTTTAATTTAGATTATTATGGTTTCTTCTTCTTCAATTTTATAGAGACATTGAAAGGAGGGTAAATGCAGGTAACTCCATTAATGGAGGACTGAATGCCGTTGGCGCTAACAAAAAGCTGTCCAAAGAAGCGAAGTTAGCAGTCCACAATGGAGTGCTTGTACCTATCCTGATGTATGGCAGTGAGGGATGGAACCGGCAGAGGAAGGATGAAAGTAGACTGAATGCTGTTGAAATGAGATCCCTAAGGCGTATGTGTGGTAAAACCATGTATGATCGTGTGAGAAATGTGGTTATTCGAAAATAATGCAAGGCTGATGTAAGCGTAATGAGTAAAATTAAGAAAGGAACCCTCAGATGGTTTGGCCATGTAGAGCGAATGAACAAAGAAAGGAGTGTAAGGAGAATATATGATGCAAGTGTGAATGGTATCTATAAGAAGTAGGGGACGTCCGAGAAAGACATGGCACGATCAAGTGAATCAGATACTTGAGTCGGGCCATGTCAAGAGTCAGAAAAATAGTAGTATGTATGAGACGATGTATGAATGTGAATGAAGCAAAGAGTGTGTGCCAAGACCGAGGTGTTTTGCGGTCCGTCCTCTCTGCCTACCCCTGCGGGGAAACGGCGTGATGGTAGTTAGTTAGTTGATGGGAATAACCTTCAAAAGTTATAAAAAGAGAGTTTTTCTGATAAAAATTTAATATGATTTTGATTAAATTACCAAGATATAGAAGAATATCGGATTATTTTCTTACTATAATATCACGCGACGATATTTCTTTGATAAATTGTCTGGGTTTTAGATAACACTTTTGAATAGATCATTTAAAACGCCCACGATTGCTTCTCCTCGATTCTAATTTATAGGAAAGAAGATAGCCATAATTAATTCTCTATAAAAATATTTAAAATAACATTTTGAAGTATTTGGTACCTACGTACAGCAGTTCTCGCCTCCGCAACCAATGATCTCGATCAGGTCTTCGAATACATCTATTTAGTTTGGAAAACTTAAACAATTATTTAAATGTAAACGTAATGTATGGTAATCTTGGCCTGCTACCTGTCATCGAAATGATAGATAATACATCAGTAATAATACATTAAGGAATGTAATGTCGAGTGCTCAATAAAGAAAAAATGAAAACGTAAATCTTATATCGTGAATTTGGGATAATATTATTTTTCCAAGCAGCACAAGATTAACAGCTCGCACGTTCAATACCTCATTTGAGATTACATATAGGAAATACAAATCTGTAATTTTACGATTATCTTTGAGCGATAAATCAGTTGGAATCTTAATGTGGGTGTTCGTCCATTGAGCATCAACCGAATTGGTCGGTTTTTGATTTCGGATAAGCGGTATCAATAATTCTTAAGGTTTATTAAATAACGATTCCATTTCAACACTAGGTTTTGGAAGTCATATCGTTTGTGCATAGATTTCCATAGAGATATCACTAGTAAGCTGATATTGTGAATAAGATTTTGATTTTAAATGTAAAGTGTATTCACTTTGTTCAACCAATAATCCTCGCGTAGATTTCCCAAAATTCCTGTCCTTCTGGCTTATTAGAACTAATTACTTTTTAAGAGTGGTTATGGTCTCGCTCTTGCGGTACGCCCTATATTTTTGCATTTCGTTGATGAGTGGTTATACAAGAATAAGTTGATGAAGATGAAAAAAATGAAGCAAGATAGTAACAATATCTTTAATACTTTCCTGCTATAAACGCACACAAAAACTTTTAACAAGAATTATTTATTTATCGATTTTGAACACCAGGCATCAAGGTTTGTTCGGTTCGTCATGGCAGGTCGGTGTTATAATATGGTTAGATCAGATTACAGGTAAAGCCATCAAAATCACGACAGCCCAAGTTGTTAATGTTTAAATTTATGACCTAACATTAAATAGTGCAAGTGGATATTGATATATTTTATTTATTTAAAACATATTGACAAGCGTGAGAAAAATGGCTTATAAATAAAAAAAAGGCACGGATTTGACAGTAATTGACAATAATTTGCTAACTATATTTTTTTTGCATACAATCTCATTGCTTTTGTACGTACAAAGGGTCAAAACTATACATTACTCAAATTGGATGAAGCCCCCAAAAACGGGGTCTAGCAGCAAAAACTATAGTTGGTAGATTTTTATCAAACAATAATTATTAATATGACATTGCTCTCTAAGAGAAAACATGGCTTTCTTTATTCGTAGAAATCATATAAAACAATGTAAAAAATTAGGAAAAAATTCCTTGATCTAAAAATAAATTATAAAAATAATATGTGTTTCGCAAAGGCATTTAATTGGTGTTTTATTAAATAATAAATAAATAAAATTAAACACAAAGGTGATAAAAAAAACGAACTTGCGTTCCGTTGGAAAAAGATTTTTTTTTTTGAAAATATGACACTTGTGTCAATCGAAACCTATTGGTCGTGATAAATGAAATTTTTTTCGAGGTTATAAACAAATTAATTGTTTTAATTCACCTTTTATATTATTGGGAATGGTAGGTTAGGTACATAGAGCACTCTAGCTAATTATTGAGAAAAAAATAATAACGATGTACCTACTACATATTTTACCGATTTATATAATCGTTTGACCGTATACAATCTGTAGGTCAAATCAACGTTGCTTTTCGAGTCATTGGCTTGATGAACATTATCATCATAACTGGAGATTTATCGAATACCTACTTCCATTCTTTGTGGGTCATTTTCAGTAGTGCCTTCGCATTTCTGATGAAGCAAATTAACCTTTCCTAAAAGTTAATCTACGGATCGTTACACATTGCCCGTTGATTTAGTCGGGCAATCTCAATTTGAAAAATATAATTTCAACAAAAAAATCTAACGGTTATAAAATTACTACCGACCTTGACTAAATTATGATGAAGATGACCAGAAAGTAGAAAGGAAAAAAAAGTAGCAATTGGTTGATTACTAAATAACTTTAGTAAGTAATTGCGACACATACCTACTTGTAATACAGTGAATAAGTAAGTTTTCTATATGTAACTAGAGTGTCTGAGGCGGACGGGCGACCTGGCTTTTTTAACCGCTTGGGCACATAAGCTTGGTTTCACGACAATTTAACGTAGGTAGACATAGGAATGACGTATGCCCTGCACCTGAGTTATTAATATAAATCTACAATTTTAATCTTGAGTTTAAGTACTTCAGATTTCGAAAAACCAAGCCATCTCCCATTACTACGCCATAAAGCAGAATTTTGACACTTCTTGACAAATTTTACAAAGGAAAATTTTGTTTACACCTGATTTTTTAAACTTTTTAAAACTTTTAAAACCCGGGAAACGTCGAAGACTTCAGCTAGGGATTAATATTGTTTCAAATCTATGTTCTTCTTTAATAATACTTTCTCGCTTCCCTTTAAATTAAAATTAAAATAAACACGTTTTCACTTATTTTTAACGATTATACTGATATTTTAAAGTTCTCTAGCTCACGATGCAATCTTAATCGTAATAGAAATATTTTTAATACCAAAATTGTTGCATTAATTATTAACACTTTAAAGTAAGGCTCGCAAATAAGAACTCAACTGAATACCAAAAATAATATTCCAAAAGTTTGAGTTTGTTTCTAAGCTTGAAAAGAAATTAGTCTAGGTTCATTATGTATCTAAATAATAAAATGTTTTATTAGTCGCGAAGAAATATTAATACATTTAGTCTTGAAACTAATAACAACCAGTGGAAATGTAATACTACATAATAAAGAAAGGATTTGTGGTTTTTCCCGCGGGTTAAGATATCGTGGTAAACTCATCACTGCCTTTTTGAAGGCTCGAAGCTTGAAGCAGAGCAAACCGTCACTTTCGTTGGACACTGATCTAACTTCATTTTATCTTGTTGTAAGATATGAGGTGATAAAGTTTACAGGACGATTTATCGTTATCTATTTGCCGATTTCTGATTTTGATATTGAATCTTGCGGAAATTATGTTCAACAGATTTTAAAGAAAAATATTTAAATAGGACTTATATATTTACCATTTTAGAACATAACTAATGCGAAAATGGCCTTGTAAGCCGAAACAGCTGTAACGAAAATACAAATCTATACATATATACTTATACTTGCAACCACTAGGGCATAAAAATTCATTGCACAATGTTTTTATTTTTATTTTTCTTTATTTAATCTATATAGAGTATAATTACATGTGTTGGTAACACTCTGGTTCCACGTCTGATGACCACCGGTGGATAAAAAAAACCATATAGTCTATTGTTAGACCCGCGATAATATATGGCTCCGAATGCTGGACCATGTACAACTCCTATACCAGGCAACTTGAATCAGCAGAAATGCGAATGCTTAGATGGTCGACAGGAGTGTCACTATAGATAAAATTAAAAGTTCACGCATTCGTGGTAGCCTGGGTGTCACGGACATAAACAATAAGCTAGAGGAACGACAGTTGAGATGGTATGGTCACATAAAACGGAGACCACCAGACTACACAGTGAAGCAGGCAATGTCTATGGAGCTTCATCGACAGTCATCTCAGAGGAAGACCAAAGAACTCCTGGATGACTCAATGCTCTAAAATCCTAAGAAGAAATGGCCTGGAAGAGAGCGATACCCAGAACCGAAGAAGCTACAACCTGAGAACGAGGAGAGCCGACCCCAACAGCCTACCTAGGCAATGAGTTGGGACAGTGCAAGGAAGAAGAAGAAGATAGAGTATAACTACATGTGAGTTTTTTAAATGCAAAGCCTGTCTCACTAGGATATACCTGTGTGGAGACAGACGAGAGGTACATAAATGTATTCAAAACAATTAAAAAATTAAGGTAATTATAAGTGGGGATTGTCCTATAAAGAGGGTGATCATCCAAATCACAGGAAAAGTACTATGTACTGGAAAGAAATACGTATTAAATTGATAATTATGTAAGTAGATTTGACGGGATTCTATTTTTTTATTTTATTTTATTTGGGTTAGGTCGTATGTAAATTGGTATTCTTGTCTAAGTGCAATTTGGTTAACATATTATATACTTACTACACTTCCCTCATGCCATTCCAAGATAGGGCCACGTTCTAAATATTTTAACTATGTTTAACCAAAATATTACACAAGATTGAACCGCAAAATCAGAAATTGTTAAATAGATGATGAGAATTCGTCTTTTCAAATTTTGACACATCAGAACATGGTAAGGCGAAGTTGGAACCCTGTCCAACTAAAGTGGCTATTTCTATGCCTCGTAAAAACGATCAACTGTCAGATACAAACAAAGGTTCAAAGTTAGAACTTTGTAAATTAAATAGAAGCTTTAAAAACTTGATGTAAGAACTTCGTAATAAAATATCTACGTAAATACAATACATGGCTCTGAAAATTAATTTGGTTATAGAAATGAGCAAAAGGAGTGGTTTGCATTCAGAGGTAATTTTTAAAATAAATGTCAGTTAGAATCTTATCCAACTGAGGGAATGAACACGTACTTAACATTTTAATATTTGATTTTAGCAATCAACGGATGCGGTTGATGAATCCTTGTTGGTCATGGAGTGAAGCCATTTGAAGTTTGAAGCGATAATAAGATGACCAATCGAGGAAAACATTAATTTAAATAACAACTGCTCAGATTGTTGCGAAATTTGCCTAGGTAGTTATAAGAAATATTTTAATTAAATTAAACAAATTACTTTGTGTAAACCACTACAATCACATGTTTCAAAACCGATGATTTCTTCGGTAGGATAATAACGTGAATAAAAATAACAAAAGAAACAAACAAGTATAGACAAAAAGAACGATAGACTAAAATATTAAAGAGAGAGGTGATTAATTACCTAAAAATATCAGAGTAAAAATTATATAAAATGAAATATAAAAATTATTTTAGAATATGTTTACATTACATTATACTTTTAATTTGTTATTTGTGTAAAAAGCTGGTCGGTTTTGAATGCGTATCATTTTTATATAACAAGAGGAAAACAGAAAGTTTTCATTAATGGATTTTTTGTCATCCAATCACAATGAAAAATGAAAGATTAGTTTAGATAAATGATTTTCAAAGATTAAAAATCTGGGAGGTAGCGAGCATGTTTTAAATAAAGTTATAAAACATTATAAAAGGCTTCCAAACACATAAAAGTCACACACCAATAATCTCAGAAGAAGCGAGCCAATTAGATTATTTTTCACCGACATAATAAGTGTACATCATTACTTACTTAGAAAAAGCTTGTGATCGCACAAGGGAAACGAAAATAAATTATAAGGAGGTCCTTCGTAAAGTTGTAAATCAATGGGCAAACAGAAAAGGAATATAAAATGTGGAATTAATATATTTTTTATTTAATGAGCCATGCCTTGTAAACACGCTAAATACACAATTGAAAGTAGGTACGTACATTTTAGGTATACGGTGGAATTGTTTTGAATTAATTATCTTAGATTAAGTAGTTAGGTTAGGTACATATTTAAAAACAGCAGTTGTGAAGAGTTAACCCCCTTATATCGCCTATTTTTGTCGAAAGGTCAAAATATTTCCGCTTTACAATAAAATCCCAATAAATGGAATTTTTTCTTAACGCATCCGAAAACTAAAAACAGTTTTTGAAAGGTGATAAAATACTAAAAAATACCTCCAAATTTTATTATTCAAAATAAACATATATATTTTTTAATGCAAACGAAAGAAAGTTTTAAAATGGTTTACTTAATACTTTGAAGTTTCACGTAAAAATAATTAATAAAAAAATTCCCAAAACTTCATTATTTTTTTTTCATTTGCGGTCGAAAACTTTGGTTTAATAAAGGTGCACATTTTAATACATTTTGCTGTTAACTTTTAGATTTGAATACGAAGCATGTTGTTTTTTCTTTCTAACACCGTTTAGATCACATGTCTAAGCATGACAGTAAGGGAGACACAACGATTTCTACGAGACCTGTGAGTTGCTCCGAAAACCGAACTAATTAGCCTAAAGGGTTAAGTGAAGAGAAATACGAGTAGTCTGTGCACCTCAGATGTTCATCTTCTTAAAGTCTGTACAATAAATCTCAGCGTTCGTAGCTTTAAAAAAAGGTTTAAAATCAACGCTGTCATATTTATAATGAACCCTTTCAATCATAAATATATACTCTGCAATTATAATAAATTTGTTTATCATTATTCAGCTTTTTACGTCAACGGCAGAGGGCGTGATTGTAATGCGAGAACCTACAAACAAACTAAATATCCGGACTTGTGGGAAAATTTTTCTGTTTTGATAAGCGAAAAAATCATTATGTAGATTAATTAGGAAGCTTAATAAGATCTTTGTTTAAATTATTTGAGTTAAATTAACACGAAAGCTTATTAAATTAGCATAGACAACAATCAGTTATAACAGGGCTTAGACAAATAAAAAATGGATTCATGAATGATACCGTACGTTTTATTCTTATGTTTGTACTGAACCATAAAAGTACAAAATCCCGACACAATATTCTCGTATAAAAATTTATCATAACGTTGTTTTTGGTATCTATTTGTAAAGTAAGTCAAGGGCGTTATATGTACGTAAACGTGCAATTTTAGCAAATATCTAGTGTTTTAATTATATACTTGTCGGCACTGTATTGAAGCGGAACAATCAAACACGCAAGGCAAATAACAAATCACCATGTTGATAGTTTCTACCTAGATAGGTAAAATCAGTCTAATTCATGATTACCTACAGAGATTTCATGAAATTGAAAGGACTAAAATTTGTATAATTTCAATAACACCCAAAGAGCGTCTAGAACAGCCTATCTAAATGACGGGGAAGGCAATACTTAAAAATTGGGTGTTTTTTATAAATTAAAACGTACGTCTTACTAGGTGTTGTTTTCTATGGAATCCGTAAGGGAGTGATAAAAAGGTAGGTTTAAATCGTAACTTCTTGCCTCCTGAATAGGTGATTCCCGTGATTTTTCACAGGTTTTAAAATGTAAGTGTACAATTAAAAGGTATAGTTTACGATTGTTAATTCGAATGTTATCTTAATAATCCCTATCCGCTCCTTGTTGGTGTTAGCCACCTTTCCCACGGGTCGTCAGTCTTCCAGCCAGAGGCCGTGCGGGACAGGCCTTTTAGAGATAATGACAAAATCTTCTCAACCGACGAGACTTATTATTAAACCATTTGATAAGCGTCACGCGACGTTTAACCTCTTGCTAAAAGGTAGTGAAAATGTGAACTTTTGCAATGGAATATTCCGCAAACAAAATGCACTTTGTTACATGTATTTTCACATATTCTCTCATTTTATCTTTTTCTCTTCTTCTTTTTTCTTGATTTCTCTTTTTTTTTTCATTTTTCCATTTTCACTCTTCCCATTTTTCGTTTACCCTCATTCTGTCCTTCCTCTTGTAATTTAATCTATTTTTTCTTCAAACTTCGCAAAATTACTTTGTGGCATTATTTTTAATTAAATGAAACAAATAACTTTTGTATCAGTATCGGTAGTTTTGTATCAATAAATTTTGTATATTTTGTCAGGATAGTAACGAAGAAACCATCGGTTTCGAAACATGTAGGTAATTGTGATTATATAATAGTGGTTGGTACAAAGTTATTTCTTTTATTAAATCTATTTTTCTTTATTCTCTTTTATATTGGTCTGTTTTTGTCTTTTTTTCTTTTTCTCTTTTTTCTTTTTCTCTTATACACTTTTACTCATTTATTTTTTATAAACCTTCTTTCAAACTTTGAAAATAGCCTCTTTTTTTCTAGGTGGCTCTCACCCATCGGAAGTCAATCACAAATGCACTAAGTATTGATTAATTGTTCCTTACGTATCAAAACCGTAAACCCAATTTAAAATTTTACTTTTAAAAACGATCAACCCACAAACTTCATAGGGTCCATAAAGTCATCTACAACAACTCATAACCAATAAATAACATTGAGCTTCCAGTGATATTACATTATTAATCAATCTTATCCTAAAAGTTATGCTTTACAGCGAATATACAAAAGATGCGGGAACCGTGGCTTATATTAAGAACTTCCAACTTTCCAGATCAAAAAGTTTTTGCTTGAAAAATTGGGAAAAACTTACCGGAAAAGTTCAGTTTTTTCACGTAAAAAATGAAGGAGAATCCAAAAAAAACTTTCGGTTATAAAAGCTGAACCAAAACTATAGTGTGAAGGTAGGATTACTTTGTTAAATATACTTTTAATAATTTTCTATATTTGCCTACCTACAATTTTTTTACAAAATAGGTTTACCTACGTATCCAATTCATTTGTTGGTTATCTCAGAGATTAAAGGTATGAATGTAATGTTGTAATATTACGTCAAGCAATTAGCAGGATATCTCAGCCTGTAAGTAAGTTGTTAATTTATATCTACTTCAAAAACTATAATTGATTACATTAATGGAGCCAAGGTGCGCTAAATTTGCAATCTTAATGACATCTTTATATCAAAAGCTAGTAATGTTGCGCAAAATGGGCCCGTCGCGATATTGGTGCCAGCAACTTCATTAAGCTAAAATTACAAATAAAACAGATGTTTAAAAATTTATATAACGGTAGTTAATAAGATTTATTAGATCGTGTGATTTATCACAAGCAAACAACCAGCGATTCTACCCGGCGTCGCCCGCGTGTTGATTTATGTTACATCAATATTTTTATTGAGTTATTTGCATCTGCCAGGTGGTGCAGACGTGTTATAAGGCTGCGTGTACATTTGCGAACCGAACCATGAATTATGAGAAAGGAATAAAGCAACCGCAAAGGTTATGAAACTTGCTTGTGGTTGCTTCGTTCCTTTTCTGTAATTAGTTCGGTTCGCAAATGTATAGTAATAGATGATTTGCTTATAATGATATTATACAAATTCTTTTCAGAAAGGGTATATATATATCAGTGATTCAATCTAATATTAAATTTGCACGCCTTTCTTCAAAGAATTGAGTTTTTAAGGGACGCTCTGCCAATTTCTATCGATTTCTTACATGTTTCCTTAAACGTTTGAAGTTTTTAAGTTCTTAAAAAAATATATGTTATTCTTTAAGATAGTATCTATACATTTCCCACGCCGAAACGGTAATTATTTGAAATTCCCTCGATAGAAATAAAGTATGCTCCGAAAATTATTATTTACACGTTTTTTTCTGATATTTTACAAGTTATATGTATGAAAAAATTCACAACGTTTCTTTAAATGCTACTTGACACAACCCCCAGGAGGTTTTTGCTCTTTTTCAAGCGAGTCGTCTTTTATTAAACATTTTCACAATTTTCGCATGAATTTTATGGTTTTTAATGTTAGCGCGCTCGCTCTCACGTTCGTATTGTCGTATCTCTCCATCTTCTTCTTTTTGAGCGGGGTAGCGCGGCCTTAAATGGACTTATATTCATATTGCATATTTATGGGCGCAAATAATCATCTTAAAATTTTACAGCGTAACTTGCAAAAAGAGTTTTTTCCTAAAATTATTAAATTAACGCCATCTATGAAAGAGCAGATTATGAAATGTTTTAAGTTTATTCTAAATGAGAATTTTTTGTATATTATACTATAATATAAAATATATTACACTATATTTTAAGTGAGAAAGACGAATCAGGTTAAACTTTGGGATATATATTTTATAATATTATTACGTAGTATAAATTTGATACATATTGATTTGCCGGTAGGAACTGATAAAAACGAAAGTAGAATTTTTATCACGAAGTTTGAATTGTATCGGAGCTCAGATCTGATCGCTCGGAATTTTCGAAGATAACAGTTTTTGACCCCTAGGGTATGTTTTAATGGTCGATCGGAGATAAAATGAGCACCTGTGAAACGGTCCGGAGCTCAAACACGTTGAACGGGAGGCAGTCCACACATCTCCCCAAGGCGAAAAATTACACACGCGATACGGGGCTCCCACAAACACATCAAATATCTTACAACAGCAAAGAACGTCAAACAAAAAAAAATCACAATTTTTTTTTTGTTCAAATTAAGTACCCTTTTCCAGTCACGCTATTTAAAATTTAGTTTGGCAGTATTGTGAACGTGTCAAAAATGATTAATTTATGAAGGTAACTCAATTGTTGGTGAAAAATAATAGACAATACCAAGGTTCAGACATCAAACGATCCATAAATATAGTTTGAAGTGGGCAGGCAATTCAGTTCATATTAGTTATTTGTAGGACTACCATTGTGAGGCTGGAAATTATGCAAAATTAGAGCATGGCGATCTTGCAAAGGAATTAATTGTTCACTTCACGGATTGCCAATATTTTGTAGTTGTGAATGGATAATTATGGTTATTAAGGAACGACTGTGGATAATGCAAAGAAGGCGTTTTTCATAAGTGCGACCGAGCAGGCAAGGACCCATTGTAACCCTGACGCTTTTTAAAACATTTATTTAAGATTAATAATATGAAATAATCGATACGTCAGATGTTATATATACAATAGGATATTTTCACTGTTTAATTTATTCTCGAAAGAAATTAGAATAATGAAGGTATTTTTATTTAATTCTTATTTTGACGAATAAATTTTCTAAGGGATTTAAAAAAGGTATGTCTTTTTTTAATTTGCCGCTAAAACAATATTTTCGTTTTTATCCGAGAATTCGGCGGAGTGGTCGTCACACCGGGCAACGTCGATGACGCCTGTCTTAGGGGGCATACATTAATTATGTGAGCAAAAAATAAGGGGAGGGGGGGGGTCAATAAAAATCTCGCATCAACTTTAAAAGAGTATATATTAATATAGAGATAACAAAAAAAAATCACTTTACAAAAAACTTTTGAAGTGTCCCATTTGCTCGCTGAAAAATTGGCTATTATGAAAAACATTTATTTTGAGAGTAAAATAAAAATCTCAAGTGCGGGGGGGGGTCCCCCTAAATCTCACTTAATCTCACCAAGGAGGAGGGGGGTCAATTTTTTTATACTTCTCACATAATTAATGTATGTCCCCTTCTCAGCTAATGGCGTTCTCTACATTGACGTGGTAGCCAGTTGGAACCGTTTCGGAATGTGAGGATTTTCAAATCAATGAAAATGTTAAAATTACCTACATATTTTTACAAAATTAAACTTTAAATCTTCCACACATTTCTAACGGTATGCATAGTTAGAGAAAATACTCTTTTCAATGGATGTTGAAACTATAAAGATCCGACAGTTCTATGTACAATAGTTTTGGAAAAAAATAGAGTTTAGAACGTTTGTAAACCACTTTCCGTTGTGTAATGAATTCATATTTCATCATCAAAGTACACGTTGAACATTGTTTATGCGCTGTTTAAAACGTCTACCCTGTATATACACGGTACACATTTTAAATCATTCAAAATATAGAAATTAATGAAAATTAATGGAGCAGGTTACTGGAAGTTATCGTCGAATTTACATATTTTTTGAGTAAATTCTTGTGATGAAGTCCACCATTATCTCTTTAAAACCCTTTAAACGTTTCACGAAAGTTTATTTTATTTTGTATTGATAGAGATGTGCTTTAAGATTCTCACGGCATTTCCGCCTTAGCTTCTAAATGAAATACTGATTTTACTAAAATAATTTCAATTTTGGAGGTGTGAATGGGTACCGCCTCCCCGGAAACCATTTATTTAATAACCAAAACCCGTGCCTAAGGTCACCCCAAGTGGTTCGCTACTTTTGGTGACTAAGCAGGGGTGCCCGGGGGTAAGAGGTGAGGTTTGTCTGGATCCTGGCGGCGGATGACCTGGACACACTGAACTCAAGATTCCTTAGCATCAATCATATTTTAACTTCTCAGAACTTCCTCTCCTTCCTTTTCTTGAAAGGACCCTCCGGACAGCATCCCCAAAGATGACACAGGACCTGAGGAAATTATATTTAAAAAAAAAACAGTAAGTTACCTGTATGGAATAAATTCCCTTCGGAAAGTAGAAAGCCAGAGAATATCATGAAAATCCATCAAACTGTTTCTACTTGGCTAATCTTATCATCTTTACGAAAATAGACTGGAAAGGAAGTGGTTACAATAGGAGGAGTAATAGAGGAGCGAAGAAAAGGCGCCGAGCAAATAAAACTTGATTTGACTTTAAAATTTTACGAACTTCGTGGCGCGCTGGAAGGCTCTACAAACAAATAACGAAAAAAAACTTACATCCAGCGAGTTAAGAAGATAATCATATTTCTCAACTTTTGCAGCCTTCCAACTGTCTTCCCGACCATCTAAGTTTCTTTTACTAAACCGTCTTTTATATCGGTAATTTTTATCGATCAACGCAATGTATTTTGCAAAATAACAACTGATATACATGATGCTAAAAGTGGTATGACATCGATCACAATTGTTGGCGTCACAGTCAAGGCGAAGATAAGTACTGCCGCCCCGGGAACCATTTATTGGATAACCAACACATCTGCCATAGGTGATTTGCTACGTTTGGTGGCTTATCAGGGGTGCCCGGATTCATGTGGTGAGGAATGCCCGGGTCTTGGCGGCAGTTACGCTTGCCTACCTACTGCGTGGCGGGACCGGGCAAGACTGGTTAATGGAGACATTTAAACCTCTCCAGCAGAACTCTCTCGGAACATCGTATTGCACCGCAGCGGGAGGGATAGATTCATACGTCCGTCACTCCTGGACACACTGCCCCACATATTTGATACCTTTCCTTCTTTTCCTAAAAAGACCCTCCACACAGCATTCCCAACGATGCCATATGCCCAGAGGGTAATTATTTTCTTAAGGGCTTCCTGTGTGAAGCTAATGTAAAAAAAAATCGTCAAAAAATGTTCTTAAAAAACTACTGTAAAAACAGTGGATAAAAGTTGAGAATAAGATGGCGTTCACTGTCCACATAATACGGAGATTACTCGTAACATACAAAATAGTAGATTGTATGTAATTCTCCAATAAGTCATCATGAGATTTCGAAACATGAGAATAATAATATTCCTCGTCAATGAATGATTAGATATGGCAGGTAATGCGCGAGGTAAATAATTGTGGGATAGAAACAGTTACACAAGAGTTGGCTGTCATATCTTTTAGAAACTTCATAAAACTGCCATTTTTCCGTCTGACGAACCCACCGTACATGGTCACATATAAATAACATCCTCGGTTTAAATTCTAACACCGTAATTGCGTCTTATTTTACGTAGGTAATTGAGCAACTCGAGGCTCATTATTTGGTGGACTGTGATTTAATTTGCTGGAAAACGATACAATCTACAAGAACGCCCTTGCTTCATTTTTACGTCTCAAAATAATAACGTCAAAAGATTACGTTAGCAGAAGTGCGTTTTAATGTTTTTTTTTGTCTAGTTATCTCAATCACCTAAGTAAACTGTCCGTTATGCTAAAATGAGCTAATTACATGGAAACGTTAAACCAAGTTTGTATTAGATCGCGTACATGCTTTGATATTAAAACAATATTAAAAACTTACATAATAATTAGTTTAAAATGTCTTAATTTGTAAAATGACTTCCATATTCCCATGACGAACTTTAGATTTTCCCACAGAAGTTTTTAAATCGAGGCACCTAATTTTGATTAAATGATTTGGGATTCACTAAATTCTTGGCAATTTCTGATTTGGATTCTGAGTAATAGATGGCATTTCAGAGGAAATTGAAAAAAAAAACTCAATTTGGGAGAATCAAATATGATTAAAGGGGTGTCTCTTGCGCAAAAATGATTTTTTTTAGCACAATGTTTTTGGCCGTTAGAAAATATTATTTGTGTAAATGTATAGGATAAAAAAACATTTTTTTCGCAGGAGGCCCGGCGTTACACTTTAAAAATGGAAGTTAGTACATTCAACTTTTATTTTCTCTTTTATTAAACGTGAATCTCCAGGAAAAGATTGATGATTAAAAACACTGTAACGTTACAAGCGTCATTAATTCTGGGTCGAGAACGAAGCTCCTGAAAGAACCCGGAGCTAGTTTTAAGGAATTAATACTGACGGGAAGTTTTTTGTGAAAAACATTAAGCAAATAAAAAATTGAGCGAGAATTCCATAAAAGAAAATAAAAGCAATTGAAATGAAACGGAAATCTATTTAGAAATGCTTAGAGAGTATTACGTAAGAAGATGGAAGTGATGTATTATTGGGTCGTACGTGTATTTTAGAGCAATTTACTGTCAACAAGTTAGTAAAGTTTCTTAGTTCACACACAAACTATTATGTGGAACAGTTTCAATTAGGAAACTGTAATAAATCATATTGTGCAATGAATTTCTACATTATTCGTATATAATACCATAACGCATACAGAAAGCGACAAAAAATAATATGAGAAAAGATTGATTAAACGTTCATGAGGAAACTGCAACACCAAAACCTAAATAAAAAATACTTTTAAGTGGGTTCACATAACATATGGAGGTGATGGAAGCATTGAGTGTGAAAAGTGAAATTACAGTTACCTAATATTTGTAGAGAGACAGTTAATGATTACCCACATTAGATTTAATAGTTTTAATGTATAATTGCTCTCAGCTTATGACAGCAAACTAAGAAAGCAATTATTTTACAAAATAGTGTTGTAACTTTGCAGGACAAAACTTCTCTTCTTAGTCTCACTGCCGAAGGTACCATTACTCTATTATGGACTGCAAGCTTCGCTTCTTTGGACATTTTTTGTTAGCGCCAACCACGTTCGGTCATCGATTAAGAGCCATTGACCAGCGGCTGAGAATAAAAGTTTAAAAACTGTACAAGGAGGTTCCGATGAAAAAGATCTATGATAAATCTATGATAAAATTACGATGATAAATCATTAAATATCGTGTACTTCTTGTAAGTATTTTTTGATCATAAGTATTTATGATATTTCAATAATGTCTAAACAAAATAATTTAGTAAAAAAAATTTGAAGTATTTTAGTTTTTAAGACCTTAAATAAATAGAAACACTTAGGTATTTTTTCGGATTTATTTTTTAATGATTTTAATTTAACTAAAATTAAAATCATTAAAAAATAAATTTTAATTTAACTAAAATTAAAATTCTGAAAAATGTGTTTACTAGATTATGTATTGATTTATTTTCTTGTATGATTATATGAATTTAAATTTGAGTTGTATAATACAATATGACGTTTGAAAATTATAATCTTATTATATTAAAAATAAATTTAGTTTTTCAAAATTAAAAAAATGCGTTTACCAGATAAAATAACAATCTTTTAAAATCAATTTATGTTTTTTTGTAAAAAAGAGTCAACACATCTCGAATTTGATTTAAAAGGACTAATTTCCGGTATTCTCTGGTAATACCCTCTTAAGGTGATACTCAAAACAATTTATAATCTGCTCTTTCGTAGATATAGAAAAAAGCTTTTTACACGTTATGTTTTGTTACACGCAATATGAATATGAATAAATAGTTTTGTCAGTAAAAAACTCAAATCCTTCAAGAACGGCTAACAAATACAATATTCAATTGAATCACCGATGAAATGTTGTATTTGTTAGCCTTTTTTGAGAGATTTTTTATTGTAGACAGCACTATTAATTCATATTTATATTGCGCGTGTACGTGCGCAAACAATTAATTATTCGTAATATTTTAAATCACTTCTAAAAAGCGTTTATCCGTAAAATAATTACAAGCGCGCTATATATGAAAGTGTAGATTATGAATTCTTTTGAGTACCTGAATTTACCCTTCTTTTCGTGTTTGAGTATGGCAAAACTTTAAGTTTGGTTGTAGAAAATACCCTATAATAATAATTTTTTGTTTTATTGTATATGTTTTAAACAATTGATGTATAGAAAAATATTATTGCTCTAGGGAAAAAAATGGTTCTTTACGAATTCATTTTGGCACTTCTTGTGTTTTCAAAAGAAACAGATATTCAACTTGTCTGAATAGCTTATCTTGTTGTCTGTGCACTTTCTTACGTAAATACTAAAACCAAAAACGTCTTCTGAGAAACGTTAACAACCTATGTCCATATTTTGTATTAATTTATAAACAATTTTCCTCTTACGAATCAGAACAGGTACATTAATAATAGAACCGAATGCGTAGAAAGGAAGGCAAATCAATGAGGTTTAAAGAATGATCTTAAAACAAAGAAAGGTTATAAATAAATAAAAATTCTACAGAATACAGAAAAGGGTTCATCGAGCGAAAAAAAAGCATGGCAGTTTACTGGGGTTAATACGCATTTCTACGATGTATTTTGCCTTATGCGTGGAATGACAATGACAAAAAAAGATTGATGTCTTTATTCATGTGGACGACTGTTGTGGTTTATTGACATTTTATTATGTGCCGACTCTCCTACGATGCACATTACTAGAATAATGACAATATTACAATTCAGAATACCTGTTCTGCTCCAAGTTTGTCGCTCAGCCTCCGAACACAGACCTGTCATAAATACTCTACCTTGAGAACTGGTCAATAAATCATGGCGAAGTAAATTTTTTTTATTATCATTCTAAAATTGTGACGAGTGGTTTATTGTAAAAAAAAAAAACAAATATGTGAACGACAAGTGTATAACAATATCGCCAAAATAAGTTAATAACCTAGTCTGATCTTTATCATCGAAAAAATGGATTCATGATAAAGGATATTGAAAGACTTGGTTGTTTAAATACTCAATTTGGCAAAAAAAATGTCAGCTCTTAACCGACGATGTACCAACATATTAAAGTAAGGTATAAAGTCTTAATACTTTTACAGTTTGGGTCAAGGTATTGATTGTTGAGTTTTATTAACCCTACAACAATGGTCTTAAAATAATTAGTCGGGTATTGCAGTCAAATCGAAAACAATGACATTTTTTTACAAGTGATAAGTCCCAATTCAAACAGGAATTAAAAAAACACTCCAGAGTCATTTTCGAGACAATGATGCAAATAAAAACTGTCTCTGATTGTTCACATCGCACCAATATAGACGTTTTTGGACTCTGTCAATAGTCAGAAAAGAACGTCGTGTCCTTACCACCAATTTGAATCTCGAGTCTATTTTATTATAATATCCGAATTAGAAAGGATCGAGTACTTTAGTAAAATAAATACAAATCAAAACAAAAGCGACGTTTTAATGACTGTTATGAAGATCAATCCATCAGTTGCAGAAGCAAATTAACACTTTAATATATGCTCTCATTTAAAACTCATTAAATTTCAATGTTCATTGCACGATCAAAGAAATGCCAAACGAGAATTTCTACAATGATTGCATTCCAGAAGTTGTATATCAAACGCAAAACACATTCTTACGAACAACTTTACAAGATAAATTGACGAGATTCCGCTTTGACTTACGCTTTTAAATCATCTCATCAGAATCATTAGTCAAGTAAATGTATAATCACCGCTTGTAAGGCATTACTCGGGTACATTTTTCATCGGAAATAGGTACACCATCTCGTGTGTTCCGTGTCTTTATACTTCCCACGCAAGTCCATGTTATTGCCGCACGAAATGGAACACATAAGAATTCAAGGTATTCTAGATGCGCCATTTACATCCTTCAGGATATCTTCCATTCGTCCGAGCTCCCATTCAGTCCTGAATGTCAACTTGTTCCTTGACTTGCGCTATTGTGCGGCACGAATACTAAAACCCAACAAGCCGTATCAAAACACTTAGTCGATCATAATATTACACGTATTTTATAATAATTAAGGTAGAATATGCTCTTCTCCTTGCAACTTGACATATTTATAGACAGTGGATTGTTGGTGCATTCCTCTGGCAGCTTAAGCCGACGTTTATGTCGCGTTAAAAAAATATTAACCGCCTTTTGATCGGTTTCATTTCTATAGAAAATGATACGCAGAACTATGCACTGTTTACAATGTACATTCCACATTTATTCCTGAGCTGATCGGCTCAGAAATCCATTTAAAAGATAAATGTCAATGTCTGATTCGATAATGTGTATTATAACCCACTTTATGTAATGGTGTCCAAACTAAGCCTGTTAATAAAAAAAATGATGAAAATTGTGAATAAAACTAATAATAGTTTGTCAAAAGTTATACTTTGTCAAAACTTTCTACCCATCTCCGGTTGGATATAAACTTACATTTGTAGAAATGCATTCAATTAGGGGAGCTTTTGTGAGCGTCACGTAAAAAATATCAAAATATGTGACTTTGTACAAGTTCTACTATTGTTTACCACTTAATGTATACAAAAAATTAATAAAAGGACTTAAGAGCTTACCTGACTTTAACCAGTAATTCTTGAGCTTATTTTGAGTAAAAATGTAGATTTATTTATTAATCTTAAGTTAGCTCTCATCTTCGTGTATGCTAATAGTTTTATAAACATTTAAATCGTTTGGCAAACATAATCTTTCTTTAAATATTGTCACTATATTCAGACACAAATAAATAATAAAAAAACATTAATATTTGAGGTAGACATACTTTTTTAATTAATTTTTAAACTTATTAATATTTTCTATCTCAGCAATTTCATTCGGGATTTTGTTATAAAGTTGGACGGCCTGGTACCTTAGAGATTTCTGATTGCTTGATTTTTCTTGTTGGCAATCTAATAGATGGCATATATATTATATTGGTCTCAGGTGTTTTTTTTATTTTCATCTAAAAATGTTGAAAAAAACAAAAGGTATTGGACAGTTTAAGGGTTAAGTTAAAAATGTTTTTTTTTTAAACGATATTTTTTTTCCTAAACCGCTAGTCAAAGTTTGTCAGGTACCTACTTTGTGTTTATTGGAAGTGGCCTGCCAGGTAAGTATGTTATACTGGTATGTTTGTAAGTATATATTTTTTTTAAATAGAGCCTAAGTAATCGTAATAAATTATATAGCGCCATTGATGTGATTTTTCACAAAACGGCGCTCTACAAATTATCCAATTATTATTATTGTCTCTTGACCCAGACAAAAATTTGAACTAGGGCATTGAGGGGACTAACTATGATTTTTTCAACACTTCCAACAGGTAATTTATTTTTATTTTTTTATATCTATATAATACTACAGTGTTCACGTAAAGTTATTAATATTTATACATAATAATATAATTTATGAACTTTTTGTTATGTTGTGTGTAAGTTAGGTTTGTGAAGGTGAAACTGTGGTTGGGTAATGTAATTTTATAAAAATACTTCAATGTAAGATTGCAAATGTTAATAAAATTAGGATTATATCTTTTGTTGAAAATAATACAAAATCAAAAAGCTCATTATATTAAATGGCCTCTAATTTAACATTTACATCGTGATGAATTTATTCCTATTTATACAGTGTTATTTTAATGGGGTTTAAAACCCCGCACACGCGATACAAGATTTCTGGGAAAATTATTTATTTGAGCCAACACTGAAACCGTTTTTGTATGTGTTACGAGTGAAGAAGCTAAAAGATGTCAATTTTATAAAAATAATGACCTCCTTTGATTTATTACGTTATATAGGTGGAACTCGAAGCTCCAAACGGGATATATGACACGTAATACGGTTGACAAAGTTTTGCGAATTTTCACCACAAAAAAAATTTAATTCACGAGTTGAAAGTTAATCAATAACGTCGGAAAAATCGTTTATTCACGTGAAGCTGGGTAACATCATATTGTTTTTGGTTTTTGGTTTTGAATTTTATAATATATAAATTTTCATCAATACATGGAAACCATGCTTGTCGACGATTCATTTTTATATTTCCTTCAAAAGGGATATTTTTTCAGAATATTAGGTATTCAAATTGGAATATACGTTCAAATGCCCAGTCAAATGTGATTATTAGTATTCTAGTATACCCATTTGTAAATATATTTTTAAATGAGAGAACGAGAAGGAATTAATGATACTAGATTTATTTTGTATTTAAAACGCGGCATTATACATTCAGGGAGCTTAGAAATTAAGATTTCAGAATGTTCAAAATTCATTTCTTCCTTGAAAAACACTAAAATCAAGTAACATATAATATTACCAGACCAGTACCAGTAGGGATAAAATGAAATGCTTTAAGTTTTAAAAAGGGTTAATTGATAGAAGTTTTATAAAATTTGTAGGTTAGGTTTATCCTTTACACAAGTTAAATGATACTTTTGATATCTTAAATGGAAATCATATATACAAAACAAAAGTTAATCGTAAACATTTGTTCGTCTTAATGTTTACGTGTGGGCCATGTTAATTGCAGAATCTTTCCGTGTAAATGGCCAAAGAATACCCGCGATAAATCTCAAGCCACAGACGTTAAAACAGTGATTATGGAAATTTACATGACAGAGCATTCTAGAAAAATAATGGCTCGTGCGTTTACGGACTAACCCTTAAAAAAATTGGCGTATTTTTTCAGAGGCTAAAAATATTCCCGCTTTGCAATAAAATCCAAATAAATGGAACATTTGTTAACGTATTCGAAAACTAAAAACTGTTTTCGAAAGGTGATGAAATAGGCTTTCAAATTTCTATATTAAAAATTACTATGAATTTTTTTAAATAAATTTTTTTTTTGCGAAAACTTTAAAAAGTGTTCAAAATGGCTCACTTTACTTTTTTTTCTAACTAAAATTACTGATAATGAAAAAAAAATAAAACACATACTTATTTCATCAGATAAATGAATTATAAACCTTACTGTCACCTCACTTTTTTTCGTTTCGTGTAAAAAAAATTCTTAAAAAATTCACAAAGTTCCATAATTTTTTTTCAAATTGCTATCGGAAACTTTGGTTTCAGAAAGGGGTAAATTTTATTTTTTTTGTGGTTTTCTTTTAGATTTGAATATATAGTTTGTTGTATTCTCTTTCCAATACCGTTTAGATTACATTTCTGACTATGATAGTAAGGGAGAAACAACGATTTCTGTGAGACCTATGTGAGCTGGGACAAATATGGTCTCCTGTGATTAAACGGGCTAAACTCACAGATTAATATTGCGAGGCGGGCAATTATCAATGATTTTTAATTTCTCTTGTCACGAAGTAAACTGACTAGTGAAGTGACTCAGGAAGTATTTTGCATTCCGCTGCAACGCCTTCTATCAAATCGTTACAAGAATCCGTGAAAAAAACAACAGCTGGCGTTGCCTACTGTCTGCGGTTGTACCTAGGAGTAGTTTAGTTTCTGTAATATAATAAATAATAAGTAGTCTATGATCAGTTTGATTGTCTATGGGCCATTCGGGTCACATGGTATCGTTTTACGAGATGTGCCAAAAATAGCCGAAGGCAGATCTGCTTTATAATTATATCGCGGCAGCCTGACAGACAAAACAAAGCTTCCCAGTGGTAAGGACGTGTGTTCCTAAACTATATTTGTAAAGTACGAAACAGCAATAAATTGTTACTGTGATCTGAAGAACCTAAAGTCTTTTGATCTACACAAAATAGTACTGCCCCTAGCACTTATAAATAAGAGATATTTCTGGAGAGGACTTTAGAGATACTATAAAGTTACAATGAAAATAAAGATAGGTAGTTTTTACTCTTAAAATATATTGTATGAAAAAGCTTGGTGCGGCATACAGGATAGCCGCAACAGTTCTACAAGTTGGTCTTTCTTCTGCAGAAGTGATACATTTAAACCTATATGTGATAATTTGTGACCCTATCTCGGTGCTTAGAAGTGTAAAGTGAATTGTAAAACAAATGTATATGAGCAATTCAATATAATAATAATCAGCAGGTGCCGTTTAATCTGTTTTGGATCTTTTTGAGCAGATAAAGCTCGACTCTGTTTTCCGAAAATCCAATTTAATCCAGCACACCACACGGAAAAGTATAACATCAATTGGTGTATGTTTTACAGTTCCCGAAACAACCAATATTAATGTCAACATTACACACACTCGGTATGTCCCAATTCTCACATCATTCTTCCGTTGGTTATTGGACATTAGCATATTATGACGGGCCATTATACCGCTCATTATCCACATTCTCTATTGCCATCCATCGATAGTTAGGAGTTATATGGCAGACGGATCAAGTGAAGAGACTCCATCTAACACTCCCGCCAATCACACTATCATTGTAACCGTCGCGTCGGTGTTAATTTATCACTCATGTGCGATATAACATTACAGAAATAGACAATTGTTTGCTCAGATAATAGAACTAAAGAACACAACACAATATTAACTGTTAAAATCAGAATTAACAATAACCAGACAAAACGCGCCAAGAACCTAACAAAATACAATTGATTGTGAACATAATATATCATAGGATACCCCGATTATACAACCCCGAAAATAACCAATGCAAGAACATCTTAAACAGTACCACGGAATCATAACGTATTATCCCAAAAATATGAAGTACGTAGTAAAATTACCAAAACTCGATTCAATACTTAATTTAAAAAAATAATACAAGACTATTTATTGGTCGTGAATATCTTAAGTCAGACCACGGCGAAAGGACTCAATAGCTCCAACAAACATCAGACTATTATGGGGCCAACAGACCTAGCTATAAAAGCTCAAGCGTTATTTGGTTTGGCGTATTTCGGCATATCGGTTGCTGTACATTTTTTTTTAAATTTTTTTTTTATTAATAATTTTTTTGTCACATACATGTTACAATAAAAATTTTATTTTAAATTTATAAACAGTAAAAAGCGAGAGCAATGTAGTTGTGTAGACAAAAGATTTAAAAAAATAAAATAAACTAAAATTATACATAGCTCGTCATACATTCCCAATGGGAATGTATGACGAGCGATATGCTGAAGTAGGCCAAGCCAAATAACGCTTGAGCTTTTATAGCTAGGTCTGTTGGCCCCATTAGAAGCGAACATCATAAATCATTAGCGACGTTTACAAAAGAAAAATTAAAACTTTTTTAGAAATGCAGCTATTTTCTCCGAGTTAAAATAAAGAATTTATCAGAAATCCTTTCAATTCTTGATCAAGATACGCAGCCGAACTTCACTTAAACTGGAATGGCTGTTGAAAAAAATAAATTGCAAAATTAAACTGGGAGTACCTAAACAGTTGCCCCCAGACATAGCCGGTTTCATTAGCGTATGATTTGAAATGTACATTTTTCAAATATCTTCAACATCCTATGGGCAGGAATAATTACTTGGAATGATTTGTTAAATTTATTACCCGAGTGTTTCAAATATATAAATACCTGAATCAGTTTAATTAAAATCCCATTAATATTATTTGTTCACTGGTTTGAAGGAGAAAACGGGACTTGATTCAGAAATTTAAAAACAAATAAAACCACCTGTTTTCAACGGTAAATAACAAGAATTAAATTATATAAACAATAAAAAACATGAAATGTGTTAAAAGAACATATTTTATAAGCCTCGAAATAATCTTAAATACTTTTTTTAAATTAGCGTATTAAAGGAAACCACAAATCGAGTTGGATAGCTGAATTAATTAAAGATAACTTTAAATTTAAAAAGTTACAAATTATAATAATAAGGTGTCATTTCAACATTTTGTTCTTCCAGAAAGGTATTAAAAAGGCTGGTGTTTGGACAATACGGAAGATACGCTAATAATATTGTCGCCACATTAATTTTCAAAATATTTTGATAAGTACCAATGTTAATGATAATTTTATTCATTGATAAAATTATTTTAAGTTTATTATTTGCCACGTTCAATGGCTGCCCATCGCCTGTCGATGGTTTATCGAGAATCGGTCATATGTCATACATATTATCGAATAAAATCAACTGGATTTACATAAATAATTACAGTCGCCAGCCATTAGGTTCTGTAAAAATCTGATTCGTATCAACACTGCCACAAGAACAGGTTTCAGTAAGAATAATTTTAGCCAAAAATGGCCAATAAAAATTTACATGCCCATACTTCCTGTGAATAAAATATATAACTATGATTCGGTGTTCATGGAGTATTCGAATGTTTCTTAGAAAATTAAAAATGCATAGACATTATACTATAAAGACTACTGATATTGTTTTAAAATTTTTAATGGATCTTCTTCCTTAAGCTAACTTTTTCGGACAGCGTTACAGTGTCCTTCATAAGGAAATATGTCTCATCATATCTGCCCTGACGATTGACACTGTAACGCTAACTGAAGCGTCTGGGAAAATGGGAGAAAGCGCAACACAACTCAATAACGCAATTTTTTGTAGTTTTACGAGTCATTGGTGTATTTCGATGGTCGTCTTTGCTCCCGGTAGATTTTGCACCCCCGATAGGAACAGGGCGACATGTTATTATTAGATTTATGTAAGATAATAAGAATAAAAAATAAATTCTTACGTTTATAATGGGTATTCCAGCAATTTTGTTGATCTACAACAATCTTTCAAATAATATGGAATATGCTTAAATTGTCGGACAGAAGGATAAGACACACTGACTTGGTAGTTCTATATAAATTTTGGAATGGTGTAGTTAATAGTCCAGAATTGCTTGCGTTGATAAGCTTTTGGATTCCACTACGTAATACTAAAGGTCGGGATTTATTTCAGTGCAGAAATTCTGGGACTACTTACAATACTTATTCTTCTTTGCCCAGAATACTAATGGAGGGAAATAATTATACAAATTCAGTGGACATCTTCAATTTATCACTAAACAAATACAAAATGTTGTTACTGGAGCTGTTCAATTAAGTATAATAAAAAACGTATAATTTTTAGTATCCATGTGTAAAAGACCTTATAAAGGGCGTCAATTACTTATCGATAAATAAATACATGTAATAATGAATGTTATACATACAGCAATTTCTTCATGTAACGTTTTCTTGCAGTGAGAAGTGTGTAAGTCTCCTTGCCGCCTCCTCCGGACGAGAAGTATTTCATCTTGCACTATCTCGAAGATGGGCGGTGTGGCACTTCCGAAACTCTTGAGCAGAACACTTCTTTCCAGAGACTCTTCCCCGACTTATTCATATCAATGTTGACACATTCCGGGGTACGATGCACACAAATATAATATGAACACACAGACCATTTCTAAAAGTAATGTATCTAAAATATTTTTTGTAAGAAAAATAATTTTCAGTGTTATGTGTGGTTTTTATAATTTTTTTTATATTTAACCTGAAAAGTAGAAAAGTGTATAAATAAAAATAAATTGCTTGACGTAATTTTAAACGAGAACCATTATTGATATCGCTATAGACATATTATTCGCATTGATTCTGAGAAAGTCTCTCAGTATTGAGTGAATTCTTGGAATTACACGCTTGTACCCTTTAATACCAGAAGACTTGTTTTTAATACACTGACACCTGCTAACTATATGAATTTTACAATAAATATTTTAGACTCCTAACATTAAATTGATTTACAAAAAAAATAATTGTAAACGATTTGAATTTTTAAAACACAATTATAAAGGTTTTTGGTAAAAATTTCTTTGCAGAAGTTAATGATATACAAAAACCAGACTTCAAGCAAAGCTTAATGTAAAATCACTATTTTCGATGAATATTTTCTAGGAATCGGTTTATATTATGAATTCCTCAAAATATGCTTTGGATAAATTAAAGCTTTTCCTATCGTTTTGCTTGAGTAGAATCAAAATACATTTGTTAATTACCTTACAAAAAATATAAGCGTAAACTACTAAAAATTGGATTTTATTTTCATTAGAAATGAACAAGTAAAAATACAACCCCTAAAAATCAACTTTTTTGCAAATATAATTATAAAGTTTTTGAATTTAACTTATGTGTGTAAATTTTGTTTTTTTTTGTTGTATTTTACGTATGCTTCTTCACTTAAATGTATTAAAGTTAACCTCAATACAGGCTATTATAGTCCTAGTGAGGTTAATTTCTATGTAAAAAAAAATAATATTCATAACATGTGAGAAGATTAATAAAAAAATAAAAATAATATAAAAACCACTTTTGCCCTTAAATCGACCGTTTCTAGACTCCGTTTGTTAAGCTATTTTTATGTCTATTACCTACATTTGTGGTGACATAAGGCACACTAAGGATACACACATTTTTGGCTTTTATATTCCTCTTAAGACGTTGTCAGAACCAATTATGTAGTTGAATATTATTAATTAATATAATTTAACCCACGATATGTATTGTCTATAGAAATTGTCGGTATCTTTGTCTGTAGATATCATTGCTAATTCAAGTAAATGTCGCTATTCTAGCAGTGAGTTGTGGCGTATCAATAGACTTGCGAGTTGTGGGTCGGGTTTGTAAAGTCTCCTCATGGCGGTTTTACGAGTGCAAATGGTTCAACCAATATAGTATCCATTCAAAGTAGTAAATTTATGGATAGTAAAGAAAATGTTTTACATTGCCGCTCAATGAAAGCCGCATAACCTCATTGGCTTTGGACCTAGAGGTCGTGGGTTCAAAGCCCGATCTGTAAATAATGAATGTAGGAAAATTAATTAATTTATTTATTGAGATGTTGTAATAGTGTAAGATACTTACAGAATCGTCCCGAAGAGAGACCACAATTCAGAAAGGAAACGTCGCTGAAATCAACTATAGTTTATTTAGCAGTGACCGAAGTTTCATTTAGGCCAATAAACGAGTTTCGGCAGCGTTTTCGGTTTCGGCCAAAAATTGGCCGGAACTTCGGCTCAGCCGAAACCTGCGTTCGTGACGTCACGTTCGGTTTTATTCGAGCGCTTGTATATGCCTCTAGAATAACTTAAATATTATTTTTAAATGAGCTTTTATTTAAATGATGTTTAAATATCGAGGTAACAATAAAAACGCTTAATTTAAGCTGAGACTGTTTTTAACTTATATTTAAATAAGTTTCGGTTTTGGCCGAGTCAAGTCGAAATTAGTTTCCGATTTCGGTTTCGGCTGAAAATATAATTTCGGACGGTCACTACTATTTAGAGACAAGATTTGAATGGTCAGATACATTCCAAACTTTCTCTTCCCTATCTCTTTCCCCTCCGCAATCCTTTCTACAACAAAAAAATCTCCAAAGAGTCATAGTTCCAATGACTCCAGGAAATTGGGTCTGTTGTGGGTATCTCATAATTGAAAGAACTCCGCCTTGTATAGTTTGCAGTTTCGGCTCTATACTCTCCCATGCAATACAGCATGCAGCGGCTGGCTGAATTATCATAAACAGTACCTACGCATTGCTTGTTAAGTGCACGGGGAAATGGAGAATAGTAGTTCTGCTTAGTTCTGTATTTCTGCTTCCCGGGTAGCTGGGCTGGGGGCAGGGACACCATGGGGCGGAATGCAAAATGCAATTATCGACCCAAAACGCCTGGGGCCGGAGAGAACTACGAAACTATGTGATTGCTTTAATTCTACACTCCGGCTCGCAACTCGCAAGCCTCTCGATATATCGTTACTTTACAGAAGGAAGTAGTAAAATATAGTATCTAATGCATGTAGTTTAAAATTGTGATGCAACGTGTATAAAAACGTGTACAATGTGAATTCAGAAGAAAGGTTATGTTATAAGTTACATATAAGAATTTCTAAGTTTTTCGTAATCGCCTAATCTGAAAGATTGCCTTATTTATATCATACATATAAGTATGACTATTCAACATGGATAAAAATCCACAAACTTGTAGGTGCAGTTAAGTAAATAATAAATTAAATTTTATGGTAATAACAATGATAATTTGATGATTCTTGCAGCGCCGTTTTTATGATCACCTCAAGGGAGCCAGCTGCACAAATATATATTATATTTCTGCAATGCTCTACATATATTATTAATTATTACTAACCATAGACAAATGGGAATAGTGGGAGGGATGGAATCATTCGTCCGCCACTCCTGGACACACTGACCATCAGATTCCTACTTACGCCTCATACCCTTTTCCTTCCCAGAACATCCTCTCCTTCTTTCCTAAAAACAGTATTCCCAAAGATGACATAGGCCCTGAGGGGTGTTATTTTCTTCAGGTCCTCCTGTGGGGGAGCTATTGAAACAAGAAACTATTATGACAACTTAACGATAAATACAAGTTTTTATATCTTGAAGTCAAAGAAAAATGTTAAAAATTTGATGTACGAACAAATTGACGGTCTCCGTGGTCGAGGGGTAAGACTCTCGACTAGCAGTCCGGGGAGGTCATCAAATCGCGACGTGGACAAAAACACCTTTTAAGAAACATTTTAACAAAACTTTAAACATCTTATTAACATTAAAAAGACAGCTTTTATAATGAAAAAGTTCGATCTTTAATAAATGTTAATTTCTGGCTATCAATCAAACAGAATAACCGTCGCCTGTAATTCAAATTACATCACAAAGTTCACCAGAAGTTTAACTTGAGATATTTGAAAGCTGTTCGTTAACAAGGGAAATCTTACCGTTAAATTATATTATATTCATCACTTCAGCTTATTAAATAAAAAAAAAAAAATAAAAAAAAAAATTAAAAAATATTACAATGTCACCAACAAGACTGGAATGTAATATTTTTAAACGAAAATAATTTTAAAGAAATTCTTTAGAGAGCGTTAAAAAATTTAAAATGTAGGTACCGATATAAATATTCGAATAATTATTATGAATTATAAAGGCTCACTGCGCATAAAATATATAGAGGAACATCATGGAAAGGAAATAATTTTATACGTAATTATATCCAGGATGTTTTTCTTTAATTAAGTATAAATAACAGTGACTTAATTTAACAGTGACTTAATTTTCAACATATTGAGAGTATTTGATGTTCGTCAGATCTATGTAAAAACAATCCTCATGCATCTGTTTAAAAACAAACACGAACTTTATGAACAAAAAATAAACTTAAGATTTACGCGAAATTCGAACAAAGACATACTGCAAGTTCCAGCACTTTCTACCACCTTTGGCCAACGTAGTTTTTGATACTTTGCAACTAAAATATTCAACATGCTCCCAGAAAATATTAAACTGAGTCAAACACTGAAAGAATTCAAAAAAGTGTTAAAATTTGGATATGTTCTAATGATCGACCCTTTACTGGTGCCCTCACCCAAACGCCTTGTCATTGACAGTTATTGTAATAGTAATAATTATCTTGCTGTTTTTATATTGTGTACATGTACATAATATGTATTGTGAATATGAATATCGTAACTAATATAATGTATTGCTCTATACTATAGGAACCATACACTATATGAATACATTATAAGTAAACTGTAGACAAAATGCGAGAAACAATTTACTAAAAATTCTGCCTCAATACAGGTTCGCCTAGTGAGCCAGGCTATGCACAACATCAAATATTTTTATTATAATTGTTCTATTTCTATATGACCGTTCTTACATACATATTTTTTTTTCTCCTATTAGATACTGATCTAGTGACATCAATTATTATAACATTATTCCTATAACAATCTTATTGTTATTAACTTATAGTTGTTATTAACTGACTAATGAATATGTTATTAACTTTTTAATTGAATGTTATTGTCACTAAAATATATTATTAACTTTACTTTATACTTTAAAAAAAAAAAAATATATATATATATATATATATATATATATATATATATATATATATATATATATATTTTTATCGAGGATGCTTCTTTTAAACTTCAAGAACATGAAGAACTTTAACTGGAGCCAGTTGGGAAGATCTAAGGCTGCGTATACACACGCAAGCCGAATCTGCGAGTCAAACGAAGAATTAAGCGAAAGGAACGCAGCACCAGCAAATGGCGCGAAACGTTGCTTGCGGTTGCTTTGTTCCTTTCAAATCACTCGCGGTTTGGCTCGCGTCTTGGTTCGCAAGTGTATACGCAGCATAAGAGCTTAAGCTTATCACCAATACAGCTACATCTATTTCAATTACTGAACCTATCACCCAAAACAAGAGAAAAATAATAAAATGATTTTGAGGTATGTACTTTAAATGTTCGTACATGTACTTGTTTGAAACCGGGCAATACTAAAGGTTTATTTTTTGATAATATTTATCAATGATTTTGAGATTGTGATTAATATTTGCTTTGAGTGTTTTTGCAGTTATCAGGCAAATAAATAAAAGTATTAATAATATATCTAAGGAAATATTAAAAAAAAAACTTATGTCTAACCTTAAAATGACACATCTTTAGATAAGGTAAAAGGGGCAACAGAAGAGAGAGAGAGAGAAAGAGAGACGCTACTAAAATCGATTCATTTGCACGTGCATTTGAAAACTACAACCAAACACAAGGATTTAATTGTAATACGGTATCATCAATAAAATACGACTGACATGCCAAAAATGTATCGAACCTTGCCAGTCCGACTGAGTGTTTCTTGTTGCAAACTTTTTTAAATGTTTGTTATTTGCTTGTGCACTTCACCCTCGATAATATACGGTGCCTTATAAAAATATTCTTCGGTAAAAAAAAACACACCGATAAGCGAATGCTTCCAATCTGCAACATTCCAAGTATAAGATAGCGTTTAAAATTATTATTACCAGGTATTGAAATTCCATGGAAATGCACAATACCGAGTTGGGAATGGTAAATAATTTTATCATGTAGATAATAATTTATTGGAAAGAATTCATAATATCCAGTAGTAAATATAATTTTTGACTACTCCTTTTATGTTACGAAGAGAAAAAGCATACTAATACAATGTTGGAATTTCGTTGCAAAATAGAAACATTGATTTGCTAGCAGTAGCTTACACATTTTGTACATTATTTTGTATGTGCAAAAAAGCGAAACGAAAATCCACGAATTTCGCTTTATTTTGGAATAAAAACCGTGCGACAGTCCTAACCTAGAAACGCAACAAAGCAAAAAAAAGGCCGTAATGCGATGTTTATGACATGTGTCCGATTCAAAACGTTTCTGTACAGCGAAAACAAGGCCACATATGAAACAACTTATGTAATAAAACGCTATTAAAACACAACAAATCCACGATTAACAGAGAATATAACGACCCACTGCCGCGTGTGAACCCCTGTTGGATTTAAAAATTAAAAAATATACATGTTATGAATTAACTTCAGTTAGCTGCATGAGGTGCTATTGCAGGCGTAAATGCATTTGAAATAAATTGCAGTTACCCCTAGGCTATGTAATAATTAATACATTTAAATGCAGTTGCATTCTACGATATTATGCCAAATCTAGTTATCTTCCCGGCGCAGCGTACAAAATAATGTAGGTATCCCAGGGTGGCCACATACTTGAAAGCCCGGAATATAACCAAAAAAAAAAATTACTGATAATGTAGATAAGGATTGTTTTTAACTGTTCTACTGAAGTATCAGGAAAATGGAATTTGGCAAATATCCTTGAAAAAAAAATTAAAATTTAATTTAATTTAGATCAAATAAATATCTGATTGTTCTTTATATTTTTTATGAAACTTTACAACAAATTTTATTCACAAAAAAGTTAATATAAGGAAAACTTTGTAAAGTATAAGAATAAAACATAGATACAAGTATATATATGAGTACGCTAAAATACGATAAGTACAATACCGTCACAATACACACTTCATTATATACAGTACCACATGAAATTTGCTCATTTTTTTCATTACAACCTTCTCTGTATTTTATTTTATTCATTTCAATTTATTCGTCATTAATTTATTTTTTTTATTGGATTTTATTAAATTTTAAAATAGGGGCCTCAGCACGGCAAAGCATCAAATGAGGCCTACTTTTTCAAATAATGTTTGAAAATATATAATGTTTTGGAATCAATAAAAAGTGAATAAATATTTATCTTGTCAGACCAATTTAATCACCCCAAGACCAACTTTAAAGTGCATGATGAATGTAAAAAATAACTGATATTATTATTTTGCATGTAAAAGATTTATTTAAGCATGTCTAAGGAAGGGTTGTTTCAAAAAATTTTGAACAATTCATAAAATAATTGTTCTGTGAAAGATCTCAAGTTACGTGATTATTTCAGTTTTATGAAGTAAATGGCCAATAATGTTATAATAACAGAACTTGAATAGAACTTACAAAGAACGTAAAAATTAACTTCAAATAATGATTTATTGATAAAATTTTATTAAACAACTCGTCCTAAGTGATGTACATGCCTTTGAGTATGTTATGTATCAGTGATGGTCCGTAACTTTTCTTGTCTATAAATATATTTTAAATCTTTGTATTATAATCACATAATATTATTCTTCTATATTATAATTTCTCGAAGCTATTATTATAAAATTAAATTAACAAACTGCCGTAGCAATTTAACGGGATCTATAATGTAGAATAATTTATTTATTTATATAAAACAGGAAACTTCGAAAATTATTTTTTGTAGCCACCCTTGTATATGTTGTAGGTATATTGTTTATGGGTGTTGAATATTTTTTATTTTAGCAATAAATGTAATGTTTTACGATCGCCATTCAGACCCATGGGTGCATTGTATTCTAAATCAAAGGCTTTTTTATTGCCGATGGAGTGCCCGCGCTGAAGAGAATGAACATTTAAGGAACAATAGGCTCTTTCAAACACTAAACAACACATAAATTATGGCGGATTGAATTATAATAAATGCAGATGCGGAAAAATCTGATCAACGATAATTTTAACATACTCAAGGAGTTGGTAATATAAATCAGGGTGTTTGCGCGGATTATTTGATACCTGCCAATTGTTTAAATGAAGTTGAACAGCCTAATATGAATTCCCTTCAATTCCTTTCTCCATGACTTGGCCCAGAGACAAAAATCATTCGTCGCCCACGCATTGTTCGACACGCGCCGCTGGATGCATTGTGTGAATATTATCATATCCAACACTTTCGTGTTATTTGTGTTATACCCTCTAAGGTTAATTTTTAATTTAATTTTGATTTATTAAATTAATTTATTTTTATACTTTTACATACATTTAACAAATAGTTAAAATAGTTTACAGTGTTTAGATAGTAGTACAAAAAAAGTTCATATTCAGTAACAGGATGTAAAAAGGTTAATAGTATAATTTTGTGAACACCTCACTGGGAGAACCTGTGCTGAGGTGTTGACATGTTTTGGATTAAGACATATTCTGCCGACATAAGTAAAAAACACATCCTCCTTGTTATTGTCAAGAAAGGCACCGTGCGTTCGGCCCATGTCGGCAGTATTGTATATAAAATTGGTAGTAGTTAAAAGTTATACAAATAATTGTCTTGAAAAGCATGTAGGTATATTTTTGATTTTGGACCACACGCCACTGATATAGATAATATTAAGGTAATATTTTCTGTCCAGAAGCAAAGTTTTTAGTTGTTGTTTGGGTAGGGTGATTAGTTGTTATAATGTTTTGAGTCAAGTGAATACCTTTTTTTTTGATCCAGTCTGTGATATGTTTTTTGTGATTAGTTGACCAGCCGCGACTACTAATTTAAGGCGTGTTTCATGTGAATCGTGTAGAACTGTTTGTGTTTATATGACAATTAATTATTAACAAGTGACCAGCGTCTGTGAAGATTGGACTTTGGAGTCCACAAAAGTGATCAGGTTAGTCTTGAGGCCACACTGCCCCCAGATTACTACCCACGATTGATACCTTTTTCCTCCCCAGAAAATCCTATTTTTTCTTTCCTATAAATACCCTCCATACAGCATCCCCAAAGATGCCGTAGGCCCTGAAGGGAATTATTTTCCTCAGGGCATCCCGTGTGGAGCTAATGCAAAAAAAGTTATTCAGCATATGAGTAGTTAAAAGTTGTCAAAGTGATTCGAACGCTTTTGTTTAAAGACGCTCGTAGTTTCTCACAGCACTTTTCATAAAAATATCGGTAAAATGGACACACGATTGCCTTATTTTGTCTGTGTACAAAAGATTAAAAATAATAAACATCCAAACAAAATCAATCTAAATTATGCAGAAGATCGAAGATAAACAAAATTCTAATAATTTTCTTGACCTAATTTATAAGTTTCGATTTCTAAGAAAATGAGTTTTCCATGCAATTTACAAGTGAAAATGTTCCCGCGCTTTAAATATCAAAACAATTAACATTCTTCCCTACACAATTTGATAAAATAATTATGTACTATCTATGAATGCGTGGTACATTACACGGTTTCCCCGCACCAGCTACCAACATCTTCACTGAGAATATAGCTTGCAATACCGCGGTAGAGAGTGCCTACTTTAAATCACAATTCTTCTTTATTACGTTTATGGCCTTCGCCGTAAAATAACCTCAGTGTTTTATGGGAAAATACGAAGAAATTGCATCTTATTGTGCTGTTAGTAATGGCTTTCAGAACCCCGAGCAATTATAATTATTTTTCCCGTACGAAAGTGATAAAAAAGATTTATTAAGAGGCTAGACTTTGAACCACACGCGGAACACCCGCGTCTATCATTCTGTCCCGCTCACAATAAGCTCACGCACACTTACAATACATGCAAATGCGAAATGTGCGAATGAGACAACGCTCAAATTTACCTACAGAAATCGCTCGAAAAGGGGTTTATGGAGAATACACTTTTCTACACCGAAACTTTCACGAAATTGAAATTTAAAAAATATATATTTTTTAAAAAGAAGAAGCTACGTCGGTAGCTTTTTATAATTTTATAATTCTTTATGAGAGTTGAGTTAGCAGAACTTTTTCCTTAAATAATATTTTTTGATAAATCGTACATGTTTGACAGTGAATGTTTACGTTAATACGAAACGCATCGAAAATTCGAAAACATACCGCCATAGTTTTCACCCTCTAGAAGGCAGTATTAAGTATATTCCTTTTTGTGCAATTTTCGATGTAGAAAAGTGTTTTTTCCCGGGCGTCCTTTTTGTATGAGCCGAAAAGCGAAGTCTATCATCTTAATTAGATACGCGAAAATACTATGGGTATAGAAAACTTACAATGCTTAATGCCGACTTTAAATTTAATGCAATTGAGGAGTTGGGTAAATCTCCTCTTTCAGAGGGACTTGGCAAGTTCATGTTCAAGGTCGTCTTAAAACCAGCAGGATAGGTGAATAATCATCAATCTTTCAATTGAAACCAGATAGCAGCAGATGATGTTGGTGATGATCACCTAACCTAAAAAAACGGAACCTTTCATAATGTATCAAAACCGAATAACGAGCCTTTGGATAGACTTCGACTGTTAAGTAGTTAGCTGATATTAAGTAGTTAAGTAAAAATTTTATTTAAATTAAATTTAATCATGTTATTATTAAGTTTTGCAAGTGTTGGCTTTTTTAATTATTTATTTTTCATTATTATTGCTAGAGCTGTTTCGGCTTACAAGGTCATTTGCAGAACTTAATAATAACATTATTAAATTTAATTAAAAATAATTTATTAAAAAATTAGATGGAGTTCTACGAATTAAATACAAATAAGTAAGTAAACATGATACCTTGTTGCTTTGAAAATCAGTTTTCTCAGAGCTCAGAGACACATAGCAATAATCTGTTTTTTTCTATGTTTTTTTTTTGGAAATGTTTCGTTTCACGCATTTGATAGATGATACGTTGTAAGTGCAATGCAAATGAAATCATGTTGCTCCAAAAATATTTGCAAATTAAATGTTGTTCTAAAAATATATATAGTGTTTTAAATATAACATTATTGCATGATTATCTGCGAATAAACACAGAATTTGGACACGTTATAGAAGAATTTTGTGCAAAAAGTCCATTTTGGCCATGATGAATATGTCAGACGGAACTTTATTGTTCCTAAGGCACAAGTAGTTAGCTGGAATAAGTGTCGGGTTGCGAGTTCAATCTTCAGCTAGCTAAGTTCTCCACCATCGCACAATCATCATTTCCATTTTTAATATTGGAAGTAGAGAGAATTTAAATACTCAGGTTACTAGTACAGGGAAATGTTTATTTCCCATGAAAAATAAACAGAAAATGATTACATCTCTAGTTATATATAAAACACAACCAATTTAAACTTTTGTTAGTTTTGTTCAACTTGTTCAATTTTGGTTCATGTTTTGATACTTTCGTGAAACGACTATAATCGACTAATAATTACAGAAATAAGTTGGTATAATAATTGACTGACCATTTAAATTTCTAACTTTTAAATGGCTGCCTTAAGTACCCGAAAGATACGTTAAAACATACCTTGTTATTGAAGTTAAGAATCATCGTTAAATTAATATGCCCAGATAAACAGGCCCAAGCAGGTGTATGCGGCACATTATAAGCGAATAACAAGAATTGGTAGGTACTATGTAGCACCGAGTCAATCCAGTTACGGCCGTTTCCACTGACCACTTCGTATCGAAACAATTATTTTAGGTATTTTTGTATATAATTTTAAAGCGAGCAAGTAGCACGGCCGGAATTGTGCTCATTGCGGGGTGTTAAAGGTTACCTGTATTAGGAAAGCAGAAAACAGCGACAGGTAGGTGGTGGTGGTGGTAACAAGAACGTGGTGCACGACGAAAGTGGCGATAAATTCATTACAAGCACTCTCGAATGCGTGAGGAACAAATCAATACCGGGAAGCCAGGATACCGGGGTATCCTATAGTAATGGGCTCGTGACCAGGAGGAACTGAACCAATGCTGGCTAAATGTGTAGCACTGCAAATCTCCAAGGATCCGAAAAACTCTGGGAGTTCGGGTAGGTTAAAGGTAGACATTCGACCGGATTTACTTCGAAATTTCTGGACTTGGCAATACTGTTGAGAATTTATTAAGCTGGAGAAGGAACTTATAGCCGATAATATTGCTGCCTTTATAAATGCATGTCAGGGCAACAATTTATGGCAATACTAGTTTAAGGGCTTAAGCTAAAGCAATGTAGTTACTGCTACAATGTTTGTTTTAGTTTTTAAATTGTGTAGTTGGAATAGAAGCTGTCGTTTATGATAAATGAATGTTTTATAAATTCACCTTTCACCTGATGCTTTCACGCTTCCAATTTTTTTTTTTGATTTTCCTTTACTCTAAACATTGATTTTGTAATATAAACTTCGCTCTCTCATGGAAATATGGATTGATAATTTGATAACACATTTTATAATTTTCTTCTACAGTAAATTTTGTAATAACATCTGCAATACAACTATTTGCTATTTAAAGATTGTTGATTTAATAGTAATAAAATAGTACTGTACATTCAACAAATGGTGTGTTCAGTGTCGTTTTATTCCGTAATAGTTTCGGGGAACAGATCCCTGAGGTACACCGCCAAAACTGTTTTGAAAAAAATACGGATTAGGAACAGGATGTTGCGCCTTTCTGTCAAATATATAAAACGATTGGGACGTGTCGTGCGTGACACTATGTTTACGGAGACTTCGAGCTTCAGGTATTTTGATATTAATCACGTCACTTTGCTATTATGAAGCGTTGAATCAGGTATAAAGAGAGAGATCAGGTATAAATAAAGAAAATAAATACTACTTCTAATATTTATAAGAAAACTATTTGTTTAATTCAGGTTCCGCATCTCTTTATGTTTACAAAGCATTCTTAAAAAAAACTGTTTATAGGTAGGTATAAATTAAAACCCAATAGGAGGACAAATAAGAACATAGTATTATTAAAATTGTGTTATAGGATAAAATGTGACAAATTTAGGAGTATTTTTAGTTCACCTAGTCTATTGGCCCTTTGGAGGTATCATTACAAAGCAGAAGTTGGTAATTAAGAAATTAATTATTTAAAAAGAAAATCAAAGGCAGAGATTAATGGGTTATTTTATTCGTTTAGTGTTTAGAGTTTACCAGTTTAGCGCGGCAGTGAAAAGAACAAATAATAATATTAGCCCTGAACTCCTGTTAATGGTGGCATCACGCCGCCGCCTCCGAACCCTTTGTAATTCCCTTTTCTAGAGAATCACGAAGAAAGAGTTCGTGGTTCGTGGTGAAACGTCAACTCATCAGAAACATTAATTAATCTCTGTTACTTACAATTCTGCCAGTGGAATAGGCAGCTCAGTTGCGATCCTCATTTATCTTTTTAACTTTAATACAATATAATATAATACAGACTTCACGCAATTTAAACCGATCAAACTCAGTATAAACCATGCAAAAGAGACGGAGAAATTTACTAGTTGAGCAAAACTTTGAATAAAGCTATCAATAACTTTATCTAATTTCTCCATTCGTTAGACGTTGGTTTCTGCAAAAGACAAATGATGCAAATTGTGCGAATCGGTAGTAGATAGTAAATACGCCACTTCATTAGAGATTTCATTATGACATGCTTGTCCCAGATATATAATTGCATAGTAGATTTGAGCAATCAATCTTCAAGCAAAACTGAATGCTTTTGCGATAATTTTTTTATGACAATGAATTTTGCACAGCACATTATATATTGGTTTCCGTTCATGGAGAGGTCTGTTATGTCGATTTTGCCCGCTGTGCAAGAGATACGATCAGTGCACATTTGTAATGATAATGATTAATGTGACTAATTCGTCAATTGAACGGCATGAACTAATGATCAATACATTTTAATTGATGGTGCTTCGATGACTCGATGATATATTATTGTTCTATTAAGGTTGTTAACGGAGTAAAATTGAATGAATTGGTATTTAAGAATCAATAATGTTCTAAATCAAATTATAAGCATTAATCCATGGTTAAGTTAGCCTCTTAGAAGCTGGGCGTACTGTACAAGGCTCGCAGATACTTTAATAGTACAGAAACCCTGTACAAATCGCACTTGAGCCCCACGGTTGAATTTGGCAGCCACCTCTCGTGGACCCCAAAATACTCGAAAAAAAAACCCTTGACTCTATGAAACCAGAAACGGGCGGAACGGTTAAAAGATTATTCTATCTTAACAAACACATTGCAATCATTAGAACACAGGCATCAAGTAGGAATGATGTCCTTGTTTTATCGGAATTTGAATGGAAGATGCACCGAAGAACTAGCGTCATTGATTCCTTTGGCATCGGTGAACAGTCGGGAAAGACATCAAACCAGCACCTAACAGGAACGGCAATGGAACGATTTGCTGGGCGCTGTTTTTTCCTTCCTACTACAACTTGAGCGTCTTCAAGACCCAGGTTAACTTCTTTCATTCCATAAAAACACCCTCCACACATCATCCCTAAATATTGTGTAATTATATAATAAAATATGCACGGAGAAAAATGTTATTCTTAAATACGATCATTTTATTCGTAAAAACGGTTAAAAACGGGACTGAAGTTCTTACGAACAAATTAACAGGGTTTCAATGTTTATTGGCGGGAACATGTAAGAATTATTTGTTTGTATACATAATTTCGTACGTATACCAACAAATTATTCTTACATTTTCCCGCCAATAAACATTGAAATACTTTTAATTTGTTCGTAAGAACTTCAGTCCCGTTTTTAACCGTTTTTACGAATAAAATGATCGTATTTAAGAATAAAAAAATTCTCCGTGTGTAAATCATTTAAATTACTTTTATTGTGTTTTGTGATTCTACTTGTTAAATGATTTAACTTTTGATGAAAATCGCGAAAACAAGCACGAGTCAAGTATTATAAGATGATAATGTCTTCTTATCTATGATCACAATTTTAAATGTACAATTTGTCCAGCTGTATTCATCTAGTCGCATCTTTAACTATGGTTGAGTATAATCTAAATCTAAGGTATTAATAATTATCTAAGATTTAGTCCCATGGGCTTTGAGATAACGAAGCCAGCTAGTGAATATAATAACGTGTTGAATACCGCTATGTCCAGGTATTTTGATGGTGGTTGACCATTTGGAAAAAAGTAAACGTTTGTAGTTAATTTTTAATGGGTTAAATAGAGTCGTTTAACGCAGAGGATATCGGAATGTGTTTTCCAGAAGATCAGATAATTAAAACATAGAAGAACGTAGCGTGAAGAAGATGGTTTTAACTACTGAGAACATATAAAATAGACATTACATCTGTTAGATCAATCAACACAACGAAAGAGCACACATTTCTTTAAGTGTTTCAAAGAAAAATATGGACAAAAATGTTCACATGTAAAAATGAACAATTAACGAATGAAAATTATATTACGTATAATTTACACATTAGGGTTTATTGACTGAGTATAGCGATGCCCTGTTTTAACTTAACCGTTTGAATTTCGTATGTCTGTAAATTTGTTTGTAACCATTATCACGGACACGTAGCAAGAAATACCAAAGTGTTCAAAATTGCGGCAATAGACTGTAGTTGTTTGGCCAATAAAATTAGATGAAAATTCGTAAATTTGTTTTTATGTTCCGTTTCCGTTTCAAGACGATAGCCGTTTTGATTTTTTTAACATTAGATCCACTCAAGGGAGGCCCTGAGATCCCTCACGTCCTATGTCATCTTTGGGGATGCTGTGTGGACGGTCTTTTTAATATTACTTTACCTTTATAAACGCCCGGGTTGCCGGCAAAGAAATGAAAATTGAAAGGAAGGAGAGGAAGTTCTGTGAAGCAGAAAGGTATGAGGGGTGTCCAAGAGTGACGCACGTATAAATCAATTCCTCCCACTGCGGTGCAAGGCGATGGGTCAAGAGAGTCCAGCTGGAGAGTTCAAAAAAACTCCCTCAACCAGTCTATCCCGATCCGGCCCGCCACGCAATAGACCTAGACAACCTCACATAATGAACCCGGGCACCTCTGCTAAATCACCAAATGTAGCGAACCACTTGGGGCGACCTATAGCAGGGGTTATCTAATAAATGGTTCCCTAGGCGGGGTTACCCATACCCGCCTCTTAAATTGGTTCAGTAAAGATTAGTATTCAAACTTGAAATCTTCGTGTTTAAATAGACTTTTTCATCAGCATTTTTCCAATATTATTTTACCTACCTGAAAATTAAAAAAAAAAACTTATTTTTTGGCAATATTTTACAATATTTAAAATATAATTCCTTATTTAAAATATTAAAAAAATTTACAAACAATATATGGTTTATAAATAAGTAGGTAGGTAAGCGTTTGACATAACTACTTTTGTTTCTCGTCTCATAGAAAATGCCGATCCCACGTTTTCCGGATGAGCCTCGTACTAGGGAAAATTGGTTTCGGCGTACGAGTGACACTATTATATTACTATTGTCACTGGTTGGTATCGTTGAACGAACCTGCCAGCCTGATTTAGGGCTCGGAATGACAAAAAGCATCGCTGGCAATTACGTCCAACAGCTCGCCGGGACTGTAACGGTGATAGCCATTGTTTGAACCAATCGATTTGTCTCGCTCGTGACTCATGGTGGGGCTATCTGAGCTATGTATCTCAATGGAACTAGTATCACCACACTAGGAATATCTCGATCGCTGTTACACATTGCACAAGACTGAACTTTAATATATCGAAAATGACACCATATTACAGAGAGGTGAACACCCTCAGAAAAACAAACAAGAGTTTAAAAAAAATGAGGGGTATTGTTTGATAAAAACAATTATGCAATAACTCTATGTATTAGTTAATTTGTTGTTTTCCTAGCTATTGTCACATCACTACTGTAAGGTGGGTCACATTACTAGTGGAAAGTACTTGTGATCATTATGTCTATGGTGTACGCTCTCGCTCTGTGTCGAAGTCTGATCTGGCAAGTCGTGAATAAATCTTCATTATAAAATATTAATGAAAGTGTTCTCAATAAGATCCTCAACCATATACCCAACAAAACAGCTATCAACATAACTAATACCCCATCTAGTAGAGTTCAGTAGTAAAATTTCTTTTGAGTTTCGCAAAAAAAAAATTATTTGTTTATTTATTTCTTCAAGTTCTCCATAAATCGGTTATACACTAAAACACTGCGGAGAAGATTACAAATTTGAGGATCAAAAGTGTAAAAAGGTCAAGGAGGCAGTTTTAAAATTTTGTGACATGCTTCAAAATGACCATGGTCAATGCAGAATCATTAAGTTATCTACTCTGTTGTAGGCGCGTTCTGATATGAAAAAGTGCATGGGATCTTGCATGAATATGTTTGTTAACCACATAAAAGCTAACCTCTATCAAAATAGATGGATTAAGTATATTTCCAGAGACTAACGCCGTTCTTCCATGGAGCTACGTTCAAGCGACGCGATCGCCGCTCGTCTGTATTTTCTATACTATTATTAGTGTTTGAAATCGCCGCTAGGCGCTACACTAGCAAAATCGTATGACAGGTAGCGGTAGCGTCGCTTGCCAGTAGCTACGTGAACGAGGGGCGTAACGAAACAAAATAGGTGGATTAAGTATATTTCCAGAGACTAACGAAACAAAATAGGTGGATTAAGTATATTTACAGAGACTACGAAACAAAATAGGTGGATTAAGTATATTTCCAGAGACTAACGAAACAAAATAGGTGGATTGAGTATATTTCCAGAGACTTACGAAAAAAATAGGTGGATTAAGTATATTTCCAGAGACTAAGGAAACAAAATAGGTGGATTAAGTATATTTCCAGAGACTAACGAAACAAAATTTCGTACAAATATCATTCCAAAAGGAGTATTTATTGGTAATGGTTCACAACAATGATTCACAAAAACAGTTGCCCTAATAAATTATCTCATCCTATCAAAATATATTGATACATTCAAGCAGAGAATAAAATGGCATTTTGTTCTTCACGTACATTTGTTTCTCAATTTTTATTTATCTGCTTAATGAACTTTTTTTATTTATTTGCAGATAAATAAAAAAATAAGTAACGAATCTACATGTGAAACCAAACTCAAACAAGATGTCTAGAAATTGTTACTTATATATTATACCCAATATGTATATAATAATGATGCCCAAGAAATATAAAGAAACTACGATAAAACAGAATAATGCAACACTCTTCTTTACTTCTCAGTCTACAAGACCCGATTTTATATTCCCGGTGAACCATACTTACCTAGTGAATTCTGTGCCAATGTCGGGTCTGTTAATAATTCCAATCGGACAATCTGGATGTGAATAAGACTAGGAAATCTAACCGTTTTGATACGCACGAAATACAGATCACAGAACCGTTTCTTCCGCAGTTTTCTCTTTTAGCTATAGGTATAAACACTAAACTGCCGGGGACGTTTACTATTGCTGCCGACAGAGACACGAATAAAGACAGTTTACCAGAAAAATACCGATGAATGGCACTTCTATCCATTTTGTTAAAGTGAAACGTCAGATAATACATTAATCATTGACGTGTGACCAACATTTTTTTAATCTTCTAATAAGAAGGTACCGTAAACTGGGGCTACTTTGGTAATAATAGTCACTCTTAGGGGTGTCCAAAATATAATATTTTAATTAATGAAGATAATATTAGCGAAAGTCAATCGAAAATCCGAAACAGAAAAATCAGAAAAAGATAATAATAATAATATTTTTTATTGATTTCTTACACAATTATAAGTTTTAATTTAATACATGTAAGAAATAATGTCACATAAATACATTACAAAAAATAGTTTATGAATATGCGTAAAAGAATCAATGTGGCAATCCGGGCCAGAGGTCCTGGGTCCGAGTCCCACATGTATCCGTATCTTTTTCTGATTTTTCTGTTTCGGATTTTCGATTGACTTTCGCTAATATTATCTTCATTAATTAAAATATTATAATTTGACATTTAACTCTTTAAGTTAAAAAGTTAAAAATAAAAATGTATCTAAAATATTTTATTGGCGGTATCAAATGAGATGATAAGGAAATAAACAACAAAAATATGATATATTATTGCCTCATATTACATTACGATTAAATTTCAACAATACTACCTACTAATAGCCTTAAAAAAAATTTTAGAGAAAAGGTTCTAAAAAGGTGATGCAAAGTAAAGGTTTACCTAAATGTAATATACTTTTTGCCAACTAATCCAACGAATTCTACCTTCAAACGAACGTCACACAGAAACTAAATAACTTACAATCGCGCTTTTTCGAACAGGAGTGAACAGAAAGCATAAAATACAAGTCTGCAATGATAAAACTCATTTTTTCATTCCGAAAACTTTGTTAATTAAAAAAATTATGCATTTGATGGTGCAATGTATTCCTGCGGCATTTCAGACTTCTCCCCCATCGTATTATGAATATCAATACAAATTTACGTATTTAATTGCAATGCATCAATTGAGGTATAGCAGCTTGCACCAATTAATCTGCACTAATGAATCTGCTCAAAGTTGCGATTATTGTTACGAGAATCTAAACGCACAACACAGAAACAACTAACTCATTAATTATCCGTAATGAGCAATGAATGACGTGCTATGAACGAACGCACAAAGTACACGTAGTTGATTTGTGCAAGTAATTAATTTGCAAAATTGCGCGTCAACTGTGAAAAGGATTGTGAAAGTGATTGAAAAAGTATAATGAAAAAATTTTCGTTGTTTGTTTTTGGGGTGTTATGCCGTGTTGCGCTACCTCCTTCTTTAGCCGACGTTTCAGACAGCGTTGCAGTGTCCAACATCACGGCAGATCCCTTAGGCAAATGCTTTTGGCCGTGAAAATCTAAAAGCCAATGAAAAAATTGTACCTATAAGAGGCGAAAAAATCCGTAATATCTGCAATGTTTTAACGCACAAAAAATCCAAATTAAGAGTTTTATATATCATTTTACTCCGTTTCGTTTTCTCTATCGATCTGCGTCGTCGTAATATTTCTAGTGTAATGAGTGTATCCTTTACGATGTGCTTTTTAAAAGCATTTTTTTATAAAAACTAAAAAATAAATTAGAATCCGTTAGTATCTAAAGAAATTTTCAAAAAATGTTAAGTATAGATACTAAACTAAATAATTTTTCCCATTATATTTTATAATGGAAAATTATAATTATATTATTTTTTGAAAAAAAAAACTTTCTCTTCGATTTCCTGAAGAATTAATATTTTGTACTCACAGCATTCAAATTTCCGTTATCGATATGATTGTTTAGTCGTAAAAAGTACACGTTACAAACAAAAAGGTAGTCGGTTTGAAGAAAAAGTTGAAATAACAAAAGATTTCATTTACAATCAGAATTTCGCGAATATTTATGCAATTGAAAACCATAAACATAATCATTTCTTCAAACTTCGCAAAATCACTTTGTGGCGTCATAAAGTTTTTTTTCCGTCGTTTTTCATTTAATTAAAAACAGAATTATTTACTTCTTATATATTATATAGGTGTCGCAAATGCAAGTTTTTCTGTCTTCACTTTGCACTATTATTATCATAATATTAACTTCAAAAAGCGAAACTAGCAGTCCACAATGGAGTGTTTGTACCGACGCTGATGTACGGTAGTGAGGCAATGAACTGGCAGAGGAAGGATGAAAGTATACTGATTGCTGTAGAAATGAGATCCCTGAGGCGTATGTGTGGTAAATACATAAATGTACGTGTAAGAAATGTGGAGATCCGCAAAGAAAACAAGGCTGGTGTAAGCGTAATGAGTAAGACTAAGAAAGGGACACTCACACAATACAGAAGTGTAAGGAGAACAACTTATGATGCTAATGTGAAAGGTAGAAGAAGTCACGATCAAGTGAATCAGAACTTGAGTCGGGCAATGTCAAGAGTATGTATGAGACGATGTATGATGTGAATGAGGCAAGACCGAGTTGCTTGGCAGTCCCTCCACTCTGCCTACACCTGCGGGAAATTGTTAGTTAATTAGTTAAACTGCAAATAAATAAAGGAAATAACTCAAAATTACAAGAGTTAACTCTAATGAATTTACAAATGTGTAAAATCTAAAGTTCAAGTAAACGGAAGGAATTTAATATTAATGATAAAATTGATAAATTAATTAAAAATAACTACGTTTATTATTATTTGCTAACTAGAGTAATTGGCTCTTATTTACGGTAAATAAATGTAATTCCGGTAAGTGGCCTGTATAATAACAATTAATATTTCAAATTAATTGAATTTTAAAACATAATCAGGTGTGTCCTTGGCGCATAGAGGAAGAATCGTCAGAACACCGGATTTCTAGTCCAACGATGAAGCAGTGAAACTATTTAAGGTAGATTTACTGCCTGGAAATCATAGAAACCAAAATAAAATGATTCAACAGAGGACAAAGTCCAACTTTTTATGATTTTTTTTTTTCAAAATTATTAAAAATACAAAAAAAATTATAGATAATTTTGAACATGATTAATACCTCTAAAACAAAATATTTAAGACATTCAATTCAAAATAGGCAAAAAAATCATTTGAAAAAAAATTCTTGGGGTCCATGTCATTTTTTCGGATGCTGTTTGGAGGGTATTTTTAGATAGAGGAAGGAGGGGAAGTTCTGGGAAATCTGGGGTGGGAAGGAATCTGGGGGTCAATGTGTCCACGAGTGACGGACGTAGGAATCCATCCATCCTACTGCGGTGCAAGGCGATGAGAGAGAATAAGTCCTACAGGATAGGTTAAAAGCTTTCCCTCCATCAGTCTCTCCAAATCTGGCCCGCCACCCGGTGGGTGGGCAGAGGCATCCGCCCCAAGACCTAGCCAATCCTTACCCCATGAACCCGGGCACCCCTGCTAAGTCACCAAACGTCGCGAGCCACTTAGGGTGACATGGCAGAGGTTGGCATTGGATCAAATAATGGTTGATATGAATCCATGAACCAGATTTCCCGCAGGACTAACGCACAGACAACCAAAATTATTATTATTATTGATCACAATTATTACTAGGTATATTTTCAATCTTATTCTATTGAGGAAGAATAATAATTACTGATCATATAAAAAAGTAAATCAAGATATCCAGGAAATGTCTCTTATTTTGTTAATTTATTATTAACAAAATAAAGAAAATGAATAATTTTGTAATGTAATGTATGTGTAAAGTAATGTAGAATGTATTTACTTAAGTTATTTTTATTTAAATAAGTGAAAACGTAATTTTCTTTTTTCTGGAATAAAAACTTTTAAATTCTTAATAAACGATTATACCATTGCACTTTGCATTGATACTATGAAAAGTATGGTACACGACACGTTTTTCACAAACTACAAATATGTTACTATGAAAAGAGCATAGATAAAAAAAACTTATATTCTCTGACCAATGAGCAACGTCCAAGATACTCCGATGTATTTTTTATTTATGTTTTTATCTATTCTATGACCTGCGGAAGTGTGAACGAAATAATACGTGTAATTACGAACTCAGTATGTAAATTCGAGTAATCACAATGATATAAATTGAACTCGGAATCCAATCAGTGCAGTCATTAAATACAAGATGTAGGTAATTGGGAACGTTGGACTTTAAACATAGAAGTATCCAAGATTTGATTTAATCTTTAATTCGACTACTAAGATCTACTACCGATTCGAAACTCGATGTAAATGGGAAAAAATAAACCAATTTGAAAATGGGTTACCTAAAATTCATTTCCCGCATCAGGTTCCCACACCCGTTAGATTTAGATATATCGACCCTTTGGAATAATAAGGTTCCATCTGTAGCGGTAACATTATGCGATAATGGGATCTGTAGTAAGCTACTTTAGAGTTCATTATCGCATGACGTTACAGCAACTGATGGAACCTTGTTATTCCAAAGGTTGATATGTAAAATCGAATCTTAATAGGTAATTTTATTATTTTTAAATACAACCCCTCAATAACAAATATTTTCTTATTTTTACAGAAGCTTCACAAAGGAGGCCCCGATGAAAATAATTCTACTCAGGGCATTAGTCAACTTGGGGATGCGGTGTGAAGGGGTCTTTTTAGAAATGGAAGGAGAGGAAGTTCCGGTAAGGAAAAAGATATCCTCATATCCTTGTGGGTAGGAATCTGGGGGTTAGTGTGTCCAGGAGTAACGGATGTATGAATCTATGCCTCCCACTGCGGTGCAAGTTCACAGAGAGTCTCGCTGGACAGCTCAAAAGGTCTCCCTCCACCAGTCTTTGCTGATCCGGCCTGCCACACAGTTGGTGTGCAAACCACTTGGGGTGATCTGTGGTAGAGGTGTTGGTTATTCAATAAATGGTTTTCGGTGCGGCTGTACCCATACCCGCTTCCAAAATTGAATAATTATTAAATATACAATGATTTCCACGAAATACAATGAAAATAATCTCAGATACAAAAAGAAATTATTTTGTGTTACCAAACGTTAACGAGTTTGATAAATAAAGCCTGGTTTGCACGTTTTGATGAAATTGATTTATATTGAAAGAAGGAAATAACCAAATGGAAGTTTTGTGATTAGTTAGAAACTGGGTTTTTTGAGGAGAATCAGAAAATATTTAAAAAAATCCTGGAACTTTTTTCATAAAACTTATATAATATTCGCTTTTTTACGTGAATAAAATTCATATATTTTTCCACGGCAAAACACACTGTCGGGCAGAGTTTTAATGATATTCACCGAATAAAATTACGAGCTAAAATGATAATCCTACATCGAGATCTGAAAATAATCGAGAATATTGAAAACACAAAATGATATATTATGTTGAAAGATAAGTTGTGTGGCGTTCTCTGTACTCTGCATACTCCTACGCCGATACGCCGATAGTTCAATGTGTTTCATAGAAGAAATACAGGGTTTTTTTAAGTGATGTAAAAACAGGAACAAAAAACCTACATATTAAGAGGAAACCGGGAGGCATTTTTTTAGACGTAATCCCCTATTTCCTTTCTGGATTTTGACACTAGTGCAAATATTTTTTAATATAATATAGATATCGACTACTAGCTTGTCGGCACGTTTTGATTTTTTTGAGTAACTTCTTATAGGACCCTCAAAAATTCGTTAGAATTGTCTGTCTTTGAAGTCCATCAGCAGACGTTCAGTATACAAACTAGACACTGTATTTTTAATAAAGCAAAACGTACAGAGATACAGTATTTTCTTCTAATACAGTTGGTAAAAAAAAAATTGAATTTGGTCAAGTTTTGGAGGAAAAAAATCGGGAATACGAAACCTCGATTTAGATTTTTTAATTTAGGTATTATCAGCCTGAGGTGCAGTTGTCCCTTTCGCTCAGCATTCGGGGAAGTAATAGCAACAGTAATAGCAATAGTTTAGTAAAATAACTATTGTTCAAATTTCTTGGCGACTGGGTTCTCTCTTAAAAACGTTAAGTTTTTTTTCTGAAGGTAGATTTAAGTTTCGAAACCCTTGGAGCACAAAAAGTAGTTAAAAAATTCTTATCATAAATATCTTATAATTTTTTTGTAAGATTTGTTCAGTCGCTGTCATATTTTTTTTGTAATAACGCTTTTACCAAAAACATAATCGTAAAAAAATCTTAAAAGCATTGGTTAATAATTCAAGGTATTTCATATGAATTTGGAATGTGGGTATGTTGAATTTAAGCGGATAAAAATATTATATACCAATAAATGATTGCGTACTATTTTTACTCTCGCAATGATATATGAATGATAATGCTTATTATTTTTTGATACCTTCTAAATAATCAACATGGACATTTTACATATTTTCAACGCAATTTATTGGGTAACAAACGATTTCGTTAGATTGATTGTTGATATTTCGAGTATCATTCGAGTAGTGTTCATTTGCAATACATCACGATTTAATTTTTACTAATCATAACTCTGTAACGTGATTATTGATTATATTTACAGTTTGGGAGGCTGGTATGGGTACCGCGAGAACAATTTATTGGATAATCAACATCTCTGCCACAGGTCACCCCAAGTGGTTTTCTACGGTTGGTGACGTTAGCAGGGGTGCCCGAGTTAATAAGTTTATGTTTGTGCTTGTATTGACATCTGCTGCGTGGCGGGCCGGATCGAGAAAGACTGGTTGAGGTAGGCCTTTTAACCTCTCCAGCCAGCCTCTCTTATCGAACACTTTGCATCGCAGTTGGAGGGATGGATTCATATGTCCAGCACTCCTGGACACACTGACCCCCAAATTCCTACCTACCCCTCATACCTTTTTACATTACATACATTTTTCCTTCCGAGAACCTCTTTCCTTCCTTTCCTTAGAAAGACCCCTACACAGCATCCCTAAATATGACATAGGCTCTTATCGATGTAATTTTCCTCAGGCCCTCCTGTGTGGAAGGAATTTAAAAATAACTTAATATTTTTTCGTTCAATTTCATCAATTTCTATTTTACTAATATTATAAATAAATTAATAAAATAAGCAAGAAAAGTATGCCATTATGAACAAGTGTGAGATTACGAGGTAAATACAAATCAAATCTGTTTAAAATTTTCAACAAAATGGAACTAAGCCGATCAAAATTGTGTGAAAATATGCACGGATTTTTATCATAATAACAAAGATTATGTAAAAAAGTAATTGAACTTACAACACATTTCATTACTTCATCTTAAAAATGAGTTTCGTAAGTAAGTATATAAAATAATAATATGCATTATGAACCCGACGACCTCTCACGTTGAATAAACCGCAACTTTGAGACCTTTTGAGCTTTGCTAGACTCCAAAGTTTCTGGAACAAATTGGCATTCAATTTACTATTTCAAGACAGCAATTCTCGGATACATCACCAAACCGAAAGCTATCGCAGTTAGAATAGAGAATGGAAATTGTGTTTATTTTAAAGATGAAAAATGTAGTGCCAAAGTTTAATGTCTATTTTTATATATATATTTATATATATATATATTTTTTTTTTATTTTTTTTTTTTTTTATTTAATAAATTTTTAAATGTTACAGTTTTTTTACATTTTTTTTAAACTACTATACTAATAGGCTAATGCCCGTGTTGTGGTAGTCATACATAATAAATATATGAACTAAAAAATACTATTTTACAGAAACAGATAATATAATCTATGGTATTATATGATATATTGTTTATATGTCATCCTTCCGTGGAATTGAGAAAGAAAGGTAATAAAATAAAATAAAAAAATAAAATTGAATTATTTCCGGAGGTAAAACTAGTAAAATCTCTCAGGGTCATCGTCATCTTTGAGTATGCTGTGTGGAGGGTCTTGTTAGGGAAAGGAAGGTGATAAAGTTCTGGGGAGGAAAATGGCATGAGAAGTACGTATGAATCCATCCCTCCCACTGGTTAAAGAGGTCAAAAGGACTCCATCACACTGTCTTTCCCGATCCAGCCCGCCACGTTGTAGGTAGGCAAACGCGTCCGCCGCAAAGCTTAGACAACCTCCACCTTATGAACCCGGGCACCCCTGCTAAGTCTAGCTAACGTAGCAACCCTCTTAGGGTGACCTATGGCAAACTTTACACAGAAATAAAACAGATAAAAAAACATTTTAGTTATAAGGTCAATGTTCACTTAAACCCAAGTTATAAGAAGACAACACTAATTGACAAATTCTTAAGGCCGTTTTTTCAACGCAAGATTATAAGTTAACCGCCATTTAAAGCCTCGGCATTTCTATAACTTTAGCGTGCAATCAATCATACAATAAATAAGCGGTCTTAAACTTTGAGACGTTGAAAAAAGTGAAGTCATGATGTATTCAGTATGACATTCTCGCCGTGTGACCGAGCTGACTAATTTCCAATTATTTCCTCATCTGGAATACATAATGACCCGTGAATCACTGAAAAGAAGGACGCCAGATCAAAGAGAACCGTTCTAACGTCCTCAAATACACTTTCATATCGGACTATGTCAGAGTCGGGACGTAGTGATGATCTTTTCATGTTCATAGGAAGTTTCCGGCAACTTTTATAGCAATTCTTTTAACTTCCGGAGTCAACGATGACAACACTTGTGTTAAATAAAAGGCACTATTTTTCATTTCAATTTCACATATTATATAATCCTTTGCTTTTATTATATTAAAACAGAAGGACGCTGTTAATCGACAAGTTCACAAATTCGAAGAGAAAAAAATCAGTCTCGTAAAAACAAAAGAAAAATGGTTGAGATGATAAAACAGGAATCTACAGATATCGCTATATTAAATAAGGTAAATGGTCACTATGGCAAATCAGGAATCTATTCATAAAAGTGATTCATAAATGAAAATTTCAAAAATTAAAAAAATCTTGGTAAAACAGGAATTTACTAAAATTAATAAATGGAACCACTGAGACATCTATTGACATAATTAGTTGCTGGTACTGTTGAGGAAAAAAATGGATATTATAATTATTATTTTGTTCAGACTTTACATAAAACAACTTGTATTGGACTGTCATTGTCTAAAAAAAATGTAGGGAGCTTTTGGATTTGCAATGTCGACTCCAGCTTGCAATTGGGGTGCCAATGGGCTGGTGCAGTTATAAATGCACTCGATACACTTTTCGGGGCAATTAAAATGGATGTTTGATAAATTAAATTGTATTTGCATTAATTGCCCTTCAAAAACAAAAAATAAAAGTGTAAATTTTCTTTATAATACTTTCGATAGTGTGTGATGTCATTGCCTTTCGAATGAGATACTGTTAGTAAACCTGAAAAATCTGTGTAAAAAAACAGTTGATATTCTTTTTAGGGCGAATTAACTATTAAAAAAAAATTATTATTAAGATTATCCTGCTTTATAACCAAAATAACTTTGTTTGATAAAAACCTTCATTTCAGTTTTATGTCTTATACAAAAGAAAAAGGGACCTTTTAACACCCTTCCGATATAGCGCCCAGGTTCAGTGCCCTAGTTATCCCCCTTTGCTTCTGCTCTGATATAAGTTCAGACTCGCCTTAAATTTCGTCCAGTGCCTGTGGAATGTTTACCCTAGGTCAAGATCGCGGACCAGATATATTATAACATGGTGTTCTGCAGCCTTTACAGTTAAAACTGGTTCGAATTTTGATTAGAAATTCTTTCACGGTAATTTTGTTCTCGGAACGAAGTAACACAAAGGAAAACTAAAACCCAATCAGAAAAGACGAAATACTATTGACAGAAATTGTGACAAAGGGTTCAAATTGGTTCAGATCCACTACCGCAAAACAACATCAAAGTAGGCTTATACTAAGTACAGAGTTACTACTACTTCATTGAGAAATTATTCAGTATCAGAAAATATCAGAGAACGTACCTACATTGTACATTGTACAGTTCGTAATAATAATAGTATCTGAGTGCCCAATATGAAATAAAACTTCAGTTTCTAACGGGAATTAGATGCGGTGTTGAAATCATGATAAGATTATAGTGATAAGATATGATTTAATTGAAATAATTCCTGACAGTTCAAATGTCAGATGAAAAAAGTACGGGTTCAGATGTCAAAGGAGAAATTCAATTCGTACGCACTTAAAGTTAGTCCCAACGAATGCGGACTGTTCAGATCGTTCGAAATTATTGTAGGAACAAGAAATAATAAGCTAATTAATTGGTTATACTTTATATATTCTTGAAAATCAAAAGGTTTTTACAAATTTAACCAGAATATTAGTATTCTGACAAATGAAAATATTACTGCAAAGAAACGGGGAACACATTCATAGAAAGGTTTAGTACTATCAAATTACGTATGCATGTGTTCGGTGGTAAAGTGCACCATCTTCTTTTACCTGAAAACTGCCTCGAAACGTTTGATTTTCTAAAAAAATATACTTATTTATTTTACTTGTACTATGACAATTATCTCCCCAAGTTAGTGCAATTTTCCCCCAGAAACTTTGCATATATCGATGACCGCATAACGCATACGTCTGAAGCAGAATAAACTATCGAAAGGTGAGCTTTGGCATCATGAATTTAGCACATTTTTCTGTTTTGAATTTTTAGGTCAACGCAAATATTACGTTCAGCTCGCAATAATTATTACAATTCCTACGAAATGTCGAAAAACCTATATGTTTAACTGACATCATATAAGATTTAGATAAAATACTATTAAAACTCGAAGAAGCTGGATAGCTAACCCAGTCCATAAAGATACATTTTGTGGATGTACTATTTAATCTAAATATGGCGAGCCACAATGTAACCGCTTTTTACGAGCATGAAACTAAATAAGTGGCTACCGTCTGGTTAGCAGGTTGAAGTTAGGCCGGCGACACCTTCATAAATATGTATTTTTTAAAAGGTTCCAGTTTGGATGCGCGAAGGTGCCTGTTCTTGCGCAAGTCCGCGCCGAAGACAGGTGCCGATCAAAGCAGAATGGATTTCCTCGGGGTTAGGTAGGTATTACAGTTTCAATTATTTCGCGTCGGGCTCGCGCTCAGAATATTTGCTATAATACGAAGTGCTTGCTAAACTAACTGCTTGCTATAATACACAGTGCTTGCTGTACTGACTGCTTGCTACATCGAGGGCTTGCCGTATGGAGTGCTTGCTAGGGCATTAATCAAGGAACGCCCGCGCCCCCCTCTGAGCACGCGCGGGAAGCAGTCCACACGGTGCGAGACACGCCCGAGATTGCCCGCGCTGAGGTAAGTCAGCCGCACAAACCCTTTGCGGGCGCAGGTCGCGGAACCGAGCGGAACGGAACGGAAGTACCTACTTGAAAAAGTACACCATGGTGTGAAACAATACTCAAACTGTTGACTCTGCACAGATTGCAATAGTTATAACAGGTTGGATTGTATATGTTTTACTGATATTTCAAATGAAGGTGCCATGATAAACTGATTGTAATCATTAGAACACAGCAAACTGGTGGAATGAAAGTCATGTAATCTATTTTACTAATATTCAGTAGTCTTTTTGATTCAGTACAGTCATGAGTTTCAGTATGCAAAAGCATGCCCTATTGCACACGTATACATGATTAACGACTCATTTTTATGCTCAAGAGCTTTGCCTTAGAACTTCTTGAAAACTTTTGTCACTTTTACAAAGTTTATTTCTTCCTCTCCTTAAGGGATTATATAAACTCAGAAGTTTATGTTAATAAAGAAAAGAGTTGCGATTCCCATGTGAACTGAACTCACGCTAAGTGGACACAAGTAAATTCAAATCTAACAAATTAACATTGACTTTTGGCACCTTTAATGATATAATAGAAATCAAATTGAAGTTTAAGATTTGCTGGGGAAAGAAATGTAGGAAAAATCGCGTTTTTAATCTGGTGAATCGACTGAATTACCAATTCGGAACTAATCGTGCCAAAAAGCTAGCGTGGTATTCGGCAGTGTAATACTAATAACATTAACAATATGTTGAAAGGTAATGTATTCAATGGACAGAGGAGCGATTTCGTATTCAAAAAGGTGAGCTGCAAATAAATTGCCGGATATCAGGAACATTAGGGGGCACCTTTAGGAATCGACAGCATTTCAAATCAATGCAACGGCTCTAAGAACCGCCGGAACAATACAAGTGCTGTAAAAAAATATCTTACAACGGGATTATCCATTCATAACCATCGTTTTATCAGAACTGACCATCGTTGTTCGACGCATTCCGAGACAAGTAGAAAAACAATGATCTTGTTTGATCTTTTATAATACGAATTTAATAAATGACAAATGTTTTACGATATGCATTAAGTATTACAATGTATCGGGGCCTAATGCTAAAAGTACCCATGTCAAATTTGTGAATTGCACTTTGATTTCATGACGTGAAAAACGCTGAATCAATATTTTGACTTCTACAATTTCATCAATCTAGAGACGTTATAAAATTTAACTTTCTGATGCCTAAAACAAATTATCAAAAACTGACAGGCAATTCTACCATTAACCCCGAGATACAGACACATAAATATACATTATATAACTTTTCGACACTTTGCTCAAAAAACCACTTTGGTTAAAATCCACTATATACCTATAACATTAAATTAATGGTAAAAGTTATACGATCAAAAGGACAATTAACCACAATGACACAAGTAAAATGTGTTAAGTAAGTTTTAAGACAAAATTAGACAAAATTAATCTTTAGATTTTAGATTGAAGAACACTTTAGGCAAAATATCAATTTTGGAACAAGAGCAATTTGGGCAAAATACATTATTATAATGTAACAACGATATTATCACTTTTTGTAGCAATTTAAACTTTTGATGTGTTAAGTAGGTCATTTTAAACGGAATTTGAAGTGGTTCTCCATAATAAATGACACAATATAATTATCCAACGGATTGTATACACATTTAGTTGTATACGTATTTATTTTAATTTAGAAAAAATGATAGATTAAATATATGTTCCGATGGTCGAGTTGGTTAAGGCGTCCCGGTAAGACAAGAGCACCTAGAGGTTCGAGTCCCGGTTGCGACCGTTACCTCTTTATTTTTACGTGTATTGTTCGGTTTCATGTTTCGGTTAGATTTATAAGTACTAGGTATATTCTTCTTCAATAATATATTACTTTGATGGGTACATCCTTTAAAGTTATACCGATAAAAAATGTCTACATATTTAGTCATAAGTCATAAGTCATAAGTCATAAACAATTAATTTTATTATGAATTCCCTGGGGGTGAAGGGTTAAGACATAACTCGCAGGCCTACGATACTACTTAACACTTGCATGCAGCTTACAATGGGTGACATAATATTACCAGTGTTTTATTAATTTACTGCTCCCTACACACCTGAACATAGCAGAGTGCTTTATGAGCCTTGGACTTATGCGCAATTAAATCACTATTGTAATGTAATGTCCGAGTTCTAGGTGGAGTGCAATGGAGAGATTTACGAGGACGGGGGTTTATCGCATAGGGATTGCATTGAATATTTATTTTCCTGATTGTGTTACATGTATCCATGTACATACTACGGAACGATTTGTTCCACTGATGACCTAACACAACTAGTTTTTGAAAAACGTCAGATCAAAGAATGTCTTATCGGAATACAGAACAGGTAACTGTATAATTTTCGTTTTACTGTGATTGTAAGAGGGCAAATGTTAAATAAATATTTATTAAGACTTAAATATGTACTTATTGGTTTTAAGTCCCTAGTTATAAGCCTTAGTTGTTAGTCACTAGCTATAAGTCTTAGATGCGTGTCTGTACTTAATTGCTAGCTAGAATAAGTCACAGTTGTAACAGCTGTAAGTCACTCGTTATAAAACTGATTTGTAAGTCACCAGCAATAAATCATAGTAAGTATGTAAGTTATGTATAAGTGGTAACTAATAAGTTAAATAAATAAAGTTATATTCGTCCTTGAGGTGATTTTTTTGCACGAAAACGGCGCTATAGAAATAAACCAATCATAAACATTATCATTGAACGCCCATAGGAATTTTATAAACAGGATAAGTTATAAGACATGTATTTATATAAAATATGTAGATACTATATTGGGTAAGAATAGGAGTAAGCTAATGAATGAGGAAAACCTTTGGAAGATGAAACGATGTATATTCCAGACTGAAATCATGAATATTCCAGGAAATCATTATGAATTACACCCACGTTTTTTATTCTCTGACAAATTTATTTATTTTGGTGGCTACATTATGGGAATCCAAACAGGAGGAGAGAATGCGGGCGGGGGAGGGGTCAAGAGAAGGACTTGACAACTCAGATTTGGTCACCGTTCATAGCTAAAATATGTGTATAAAAAATAATGTTTCTTTGTTTATCCCTTGTGCGTTTTTAAACCATTTATCGGATTGCGATGAAACTTTGATAATTTTTTGTACGCATGCCCGTGAAGGTTTCTGTGTATAATTAAATAATGAGCCTTGGCTTTATGAAATTATTTCCTACACTGACTGCAATGAAACTTTGATACATCATCTGATTGCGATGAAACTTTTGTGCACGCCCGCGAAGTTTTCTATATACACTGGTGAGCTCTGGTGTTATGAAATTTATATTTTTAAAAGTTACAATGGGTAGCGCGCGAGCTGTTTGAAAATGAGTGTATTTTGTAGTTTAGCGGCAGGGAAGAAAAGAGAGAGGAGAATTTCTTTGTGGCATTTCAACGCATGTCGGGTAGTTGCTAGCTAATTATAAAACAATATGATTTTTTTAATTGCTAGGGATGTGCGATACTTAAAGTACGTTTATTCGCTATCTGATTAATGCTAACTTATTCCCTGGAAATGCACAATTTCGTGTTTATTCCTTAGGTAAGACTTATAATAATAATATGTGATGATAACACTGATAACAGTCATAATCCAAAACGCTTTAATTCGCAGAGCATTTATTTATTATTTAAATTATTGTAATTAACATTTAAAAAGTAATTACAAAAGTGATGATTGCTTTAACATCGTTTTTATTTTACGAGACAACATATTATTTATATATTGAATTCATCCAAAAATTAGATAGACCAATCTCTCTTTCCAATGACGTATTATTCATTGTAACATCACCATTCAAAATAAATACGGTCATTTGGTCGGGGAATTGTTATTATTGATAACAAAATAAAAGCGGTAATAATATTATAATAATATTTTTTAAACACTGACAGTTGCACGGGTCATGACCGGGTCTAAACAATCACTATTCGTAACTTCGACAAGTAGAAAAAACCAAGCCATTTTTTTTATCATTCCGATAAATAATTTTGTGACAGCTGGGCAGTTGTGAAAGAATAAATGATAAGAAAGATAACAAATTTTTTTCATTTTGTAATACATATATCAATACGCAGAAGTTTATCTGACAAACCTGAAAATCAATTAATCAATGTGCATTCCAAACCTCAATGCAAATAATACGATATCGTTATCAATTCCTTTACAAAATAAAAGATATCCATTTCAAATACCGACTTTCAAAAAACTTTGCCATTCAACTGTCAAAAAAGGGGAATTAAAAAAAATTGCATCTGATGTGCTACAAAGAAGGCAACTAACTGTCAAAAAAGGGTAATTCGAAAAATTGCATTTGATGTGCTACAAAGTAGGCAACTGTCAAAAAAGGTGAATTCGAAAAATTGCATCTGATGTGCTACAAAGTAGGCAACTGTCAAAAAAGGTGAATTCGAAAAATAGCATCTGATGTGCTACAAAATAAATGCATTGTCTGAAAACATTTGGTAAGGCATTCCTAAAATGTACGTAAACATAATAATGGTTCTCGCTTAAAATAAAGCAAAAAAAAAAACCTTTAAAAAATTTTCTGCATATTTTTTTTACCATCAAACTCAAAAGACGTTGTAAACAACACAAAATATCCAGAATGTCACTTTTTAAAATTTTAACTTCACAACTACTGTCACTTTTGTTTTAAACATTGCACATCAAACAAACTTCAAAGTAAACGTGTTTTGTTTTTTCACCTTTATAGGGACTAAAATAAAACCACAATGTCATATATTTAGTTTTAAATTTAATTATTATTTTGTTCGACACTACTTCAAAATTCGAAGCACGACAAATTTTTGAATTTGGAACTTTAAAACGTCAATTTTATCGTCACTTAGTTTTCAAATTTGGAACAGGGTAATAAATTTCGAATCGAATTTCGTACGGGGGTTGTTCGTATGTAATATTATTTTCGACGCGTGTGTCTCGAGAAGGGGGAGGGGTAAAAGGAATAAATGCGCGCGCACGACCGTCGCCTCTGTCGAACGGCGAGCAACTGAAAACTTGTTCTAACTCCAATTTTGTTCAGAGTTGCTGCGAGCGAGTTGATATGGTATGAATAATTTGAATGATGCCAGCGGGGACCGTATCGGCCTTTGTAAATTGAAAACACCCTAATCGAGTCGAAGGTACAATATTGATATCCAATATTTTGATGACGAGTATTTTTAAATTATTAAACAAAAGGCATATTTATAAATAAATCTTACAAAAAATATTAATTAGATATCCATAATATTATGTTAGTTTACGTATGGGTAATTTTTATTAAGATATTTTCTAATTTCGCAACAGTTCCAATAATTTCAAGCGTCCATAATAATAGATACAATTATTATTTTTTTTATTTTCAATTTCACGCCCTGCTGGGCTTTTACATGTTATTTATTTTTATAGTATATAACTTTAAATTAAAACAGATAACTTTGTATTAAACCACTAATACATTACTACCCTGACGAAGAAACCATCGGTTTTGAAACATGTAGGTAATTGTGATTATATTAGTGGTTTAATACAAAGTTATTTGTTTTAATTTAATTCAAAATGACGCCACAAAGTGATTTTGCGAAGTTTGAAGAAAAAAGTATATAACTTTATTTGTTTTATAATCTTTTTTTTTTTTAATGTTTCTTTATTCTTTGAATAGTAAATATATAACAATTGTGGAATTTATGGCCGCCATACTAGGCACATGCCCGTGTTATGGTGGCCGATCTTAATGTTTAATATTTTTTATTTTTATTTCTTTCTTTAAAATATTTATCTCTCTTTATTTTTCAGCTCACTATTATTTTTATATTTGTATTTAGTCTTATGTATCCTTAAATATGTTTTTTTTTCTTTTCTGATTTCTTATTTCTTTTTTTTTATTATTTTTTATTATAGTTTTTATTACCTATTTGCTTCTATAAAAAAGTATTTTTAGTTTATATATTTATTATGTATGACTACCACAACACAGGCATTAGCCTAGTATGGTAGTTAAAAAAATGTAAAAAACTGTAACTTTAAAAAATTTATTACATAAAAAAAAAATTAAGTATGAAGAAGGAGAGATACGATAATGCGAATGTTGGAGTGAGCGCACTAATATTAAAAACTATAAAATTCAAGCGAAAATTGTGAAAATGTTTAATAAAAAAGCAAGAATGGCGTGGGGGTTGTGGTAAGTACAATTTAAATAAACATTGTAATTTTTTTCATATATATAACTTGTAAAACAAAGGTGTAAATAATAATTTTCGGAGCATACTTTGCGATTTATTTCTATCGACGGAATACAATTATTGTTTCGGCGTGGGGAATGTATACTATCTTATATGATACTATCTTAAAAAATAACATTTATATTTTTTTAAGAGCTTAAAAACTTCAAACGTTTAAAGAAATTATGTAAGAAATCGGTAGAAGTCCGGAGAGCCGCCTCTTAACAAAGAACATCTAAATGTAACGCCCTTCGTTCACGCAGCTACTTCAAAGCGACTAAATCGCCGCTACCCTTTACCTGTCATACTATTTTGCTAGTGCAGCGCGTAGCGGCGTTTACAAACACTAATAATAGTATGGAAGGTACAGATGAGCGGCGAACGCATCGCTTGAAAGTAGCTCCATGGAAGAACGGCGTAACACAATCAAAACAAAAATAAAAATCAAATCAAATACAAAATCAAAAACAATCTAAAACAAAATCAAAAACAAAACGCAAGATAAAAAATAAGATCCTCCAGCATGCCAGATGGAAAAACAGTAGAGAGGAAAAGTACAATAGATAGATTAAATATGTCGAAGCAATGCTGTGTAGTTTGTTTAATAAAATATTGTTGTTCTTATATGACTTTTTTATATTTTTAAACTATAGAAATGCATATCTTTGTTGATTATAATAATTAAACAATATAATTTCGAAGTGTACGGAAGTGTACGTATCTAACATAAAATTAAAATAATCATAATTTTTATTTTCAGTAAATATATTTATTTGAATTTATATATTTCAATATATTTGAATTTATGCAGCGGTTTTTACCTAGTTTGTGGTATAATGGTCAGCATAATTAATTACCTCTAAAACAGTTGATCGAAATTTGATTCTCAGATGCTGATTAATAATTAATTAAATAAAAGTAATATTTAAATTTTCAAACATATTGTTTTAAATAAAAAATAATAATATTTCTCATCGGCGACATGACGTTATTTTTCACGGGTCTGTGATAGTGTACCAACATATATTATTTTTTGAATAACAGTGTATTATTACCATTGTTTGTTTCACAGAGCCTTAAAAAAATTATGTTGTCAGGATTATGATTGACTTAACCGCTTGGACACATAAGCTTGTTTTCACGATAATTTAACGTAGGTAGACATAGGAATGACGTATGGCCCGTACCTGAGTTATTAAGAGAAAAGCATTAAATTCGTAAACCATACGTAAGTCATACGTGCTAGACCACCATTAACCAATAGCGAAGAAGAAATCCCAATTCATAATTCACAAAACCTTCAATTTTCTGATATGATTCGATAAGAAAAACTATTCTCTTGCTATTCCGTGATTTGCCTCAAGTAATTAATTCTGGATAATTAATCATTGCAAATTAATTAATGAAAATTAATAATGGCAAATTAAATCCGTATCATTAATCAAAATTTTCTTTCTCACGCGCTTGTGTATTCGAGTACTGAAGGAACAATAATTATTCAGAATTTTCAATTGCCAGTATTTTAATCACGTAGTGCAGTATATTTCTTGTTATGGATTTGTAATGATAGCTATTCTACTCTCATTCCCTTGAAGCAGGAGCGCACTCAATTAGCGCTTGATTTATACCCCCTTTGAATGGTGCTTCATTTTTTTGATTCCTGTCTCTGGAATCTATATCGGGATAATTATTCATCTTAAACACCTCCCATTATTTTCTCTTTTATCTTCCATCCATTGTGTTCTTTTTCATTATTTTCTACGTTGCTTTCTCGTCTTATGTTATTAAGAAAGCATTAGAATACCTGCAATTAACCAGATACACTATTCATTTCTTCAGATAAATTATTAACCATAGTTATAAATCTCTTTTTTTTACAGAACAAAAACGCAACCTGTAATGGCTAAGTCTATGTTTATCACTCACTTCCCCTCCTCTTCCTGGCTTTTTTCAGAAACACAAACCCCCTTTAAATGGGGATGTAACAATTAAAAATCAAACATTTTATTTATAAGTGACCATCTTGGTTTAATTCCTTCCAGTTAATCATTGCAAAACATCCCATCTCTTGCCTTTATACACTTTTTAAAAAGAAAGAAAAACACTCCAAATTACGAATAACCTAACAATATATGAAAATATCCTCCTACCTCACAGTAAGTATAAAATGTTGCTTGTGTCGTGATGGAGGACCTAGCCAGACGAGGAATTAAACTCGGACACAAAGCCATCTCAGTCATGACTGGTCAAACATAACCTGGCATAGATTGAAAACGTTAATAAGACAATCGAACGGGCAAGCCAAAAACCCAAATAGGACCTAAAAATTTGAAAAAACATTATAATTATATATTTATAAAAAAATATTATATATTTTTGTTGTTAAGTACCTAATGCATCAAAAAGCGAACCAATTTCCTGCACAATGCACAGATAACAATACTGTATCAATAACAAAATAGTTGAGTAAAAACTGAACCGTATTCTATCTTTAAAAGTTGTGTGATGCTATTGTTGTTATAACTCTATCATCAAAAAGCAGACTGACAAAGAGAAAAATCAAAAAGTCTATTAGATAAACATTATGTGGGTACCTCTCCGCTCAGCGTCGGTATTGTATATTTCAAATCTATTTTCATAAGGCAGATAAACTCGAGTAACCCTTGGCGATGGGTCGGATGAAATATCAATGGGATATATTTGGTAGATCAATAAAACGCCATAAATAAAGAAGGGGGCAAAAAGGCTAGAAAATTGTACCAACATATTGATATATGGGACATGATTAAATACATTTGTATCTCGCAATACATACTCCGCAGGGTTGCCAAGTTTAAAAAAATTACAAAATAACGTTTTTTTCATTTTGTATACGATTTGAGATGTTGTCAAATTCTTGGTAAGTAAGTTCTAACAAGAGTGTTTTGCAGGTCTTATTAGTTTCACGTCTATCACTGATAGCTAATTTAAACTTCAGGGTAAGTCTTCTGAAGCAAATTAGACTGTGTTTGGAATTTGTAACATTATAACACAACATTATTCAATTGTTTGATTGGTTTATTAAATTGTACCTCTAAACTAAGAAAAGGTGTTCTAAAACAATGTATATTTCGAAAGTAAAACCGTTAATTGTGGCATAGCTCTGTCGTAAATAGTAGAAGTGCTAAAAAACAAGATAACAAGAGAAAAAATAACACACTTGGAAATAAGTCAAAATCTTTTTACACACCCCAAATTATTTCATATAACTGTAAATTGGCAACCCTTCTCCTAGAGAATACATTACATTATTATTTACAATAGAGCTTTAATTTGTATTTTGTTGAAATCCTGCGTTCAAAATGGCTCTTAAAGATTTAAGTTCATTGGCAAATATGCAAAAAAAAACATAAATTTGGGTGTCTGAAATCGAAATCGATTATTGACATTATTTAGATGGAAAAAGTTATCATCTGCGCACTATCTTCGATTTAAAAAGTATTAATTTTTATTTTTCGTTCGTTAGTTATTATGATTTTATGGGTTGGTTTTAACGGCTTAAAACTGCTGACAAACTATAGCTTCAGATGCATATGTAATGAACTGTAAATACTAAAAAACAAAAGGAGACGAAATGGTGTTTGCTGAATTGGGTGATAGTAGGTATAGGGAAAAAAACAAGGTATGGAAGGAAAAAGGGATGACCAATCACTTACCACGGTATCTCTGCGAAGGAGCACACAGCACAATCACAATATAGAGAAATGCATTCAACTTGGCACTATTTTTCTTGCCATTTTACCAAATTTCAAATAGATTTCCATCAATGTATGATGTTAGGGAGAGGCAGGAACTAAGCAGCTAGTATTCTAATTTATAGGCACATATATATTATCTATCTTTAATCGTATTAAAATCACAATTAAAAGTGATAATAAGCTAGTAGTATGCTTTAAAAATGAGTGACCGTATTCCTGTTTGAGAATCAAAATAAGAAACAATACGTAAACTGATTTAAAAAAAATTAAACAATAAATAATTTGAAATGGATATTTCGATGTTTGATTACTGACGACAAAAAATGATATACAAATAAAATACTATGAGATTAATCGTCACAATTAAATTATCATAAACATATCATTGAAGAAGAAGCAACAATAGTAATCCAAATTAAAATATGAAAATGAACAAGACACAGAAAAATAATAAAACACAATGGTCGAAAGACGTGAGATCTGTTTTTTTATGAATTTTATTATTTTTCTGTGTCTTGTTCATTTTCATATTTTAATTTAGATTATTATTTTTGTCTTCTTCTTCAATGATAACCTTCAAAAGTTAAAGAGAGAGTTTTTCTTATAAAAATATGAATCTATTAACATATTTATGTCGTTTGATAAACGCTGGATGTGGTTTACGGTTTACCACATTTTGTAGCTCAGCTGTGCGACAAAATAGCAACATATATATGAACTTTAAGCTTGATATTCTAACTGACCAGTGATTTTGGTATCCAAAGCATTCCATCGCCACATTAAATTAATGTATCTTGCGTCAAGGTTAATGATAAAGTGATGATTTGTGTAAAAGGATCTATGAAGGGTGGAACAGGTAGATATTTTTTACAGATTAAATTTTAACAAAGGGGGTTGAAATCGCAGGCGCTAATGGCGGTCAGCAGTGTAGAGAATATTATTGTTTACCAGTAAAAACTCACGAGGAATTATAACCGTAGATTTGTGAGTTGAAAGTTTATGTGAAGAACACATCAGAACAAAAAAAAAATCTGCAGAATTATAAAAAGAAAAAAATATTCACAAACAAAATATTCACGGCAGCAACTCTTTAATGATAACATTCTTCATTAATATTTTTCTTGATAATTTATGTAAATTAAAATGCCTGGATTATTGACAAATTAGTCCCAACTATGAAAATAATGTTATAAATAATTTTCCTTTAAAAGAATTTATATGAATTCTGGAAACAATTAGTTCAAAATTAAAACTAAAATTGATCTAATAAGTACGATATCGAAGATAAAAATGTGTATTGCTGTGATTATTGAGATAGGGTTCGTCTTAGATAAAATCTAAGTGTTACTGAATTTAAAAAAAATCTTGATAAAGTTATTAAAATTTAAACAAAATAATTTGATAAAAAACTTGCTACAGTTATTACTTTTTGAGATAAATTTATTAGAACCTGGTCTTGGTGTATTTTCGTTTTTATTTGCGTTTTTGCTTCTGTTGTTGATATTTCGCAATAAATCTTTATTAACAAGTTATTTTAATTTAAAATAACTATTCCGCGCTAACAAAGGATTATAAAGCAATCCGCACAAGTACCCTATATTTAAGCAGCGTCCTCCTCAAAAGTTTAATTATTGAATTACATCTGTTAATGCAATCTGTGGGAAAATAATCTTTCGATCTGCCAACAAAGCTATTAAGATTGCCAAAACAGGTTGTATGCAAGTAGGACCCAACAAAGGACCCTGCTGTAATACACAAAGCAAGGTCCATTTAATTTACATCAAGCACATCCTGCAAGAGTACGCAACTTTATAGGTCAATCTCTACACTACGGGATATATTGCACAATACTTCCCCTAATACAAGACAACGTGGTAAAATAGCCAACCCTTCAGTATAGAATCATTTTTAAATGTCTTGTCTGTTAGGAGCTTTCGTCAAAATGCCTTCGAGCTTTTTTTTGTTCAATGCAATATACATAATATGAAATCATTAGTATGCATCTAGTAATGCTTTGTTAAACCAACAACATGAATTGCATAGCTAGTTGCAGAAATTATATTTAAAAATGTATTATTGAATTTAATGCAGCATAGTTCGTATTTGAATACGTGTTAGAAATATGTTGTTTTGTATAGGAATTTCGAATATGATTTCGATCTTTTATTTTAAAGGTTTTATTTTGTTCTTTTACATAACCAGTAACTCGACAGCTATTTAGATATTATCAGATAATTAAATCGTTAACGCACATTTTATTTACGTACGTGTGAAGATTACTTAAGGTTATTTTAGGAATAGAAGACACCACTGTTGATTTATTGTGTAGTTCTTGTGAAATTCTTTATGGTTTTAAGTATTTAGGCATTCTAGAGATATTTGAAAGTGATAGAGAGATGAAAATAACTACTATGTCATTGAAGTTACAATTAGATTTAAATTATTGGTCAATAGTTATTATTAGTTTGTGAACTTTTCCATGTACCTATTACTCACCTGTAAATTTCTCATATTAACCTACACTATATTATTATTTTTATGCCATCTGCAATTAAAAAACTGGTTTCAGTTTTAGTTATTTTGGTTTTTTCTCTTTTCTTATAATATAATATTGTTACTTTCCTTTATACATACCATTTTTATAATGTTCATTGCTATGAGTTTATCTTTCTTATTTAAACATTGTATTACATATATATCACTGTATTATACACTTATTATGTAAAAGCCCTTCAGGGCGTTGAAAATGAATAATAAATAAATTACTATTTAAGTCATAAGTTCAACATCTTGGATTTGTATTTGTTGAACTGTTATCGATAAAAGCTATTTAAAATAGAACACACGAATGAGAAGCCAAGCCAACAGCCCACAATGGAGTGCTGGAGTCTTTCCTGATGTATGGCTGTGAGGCTGAAAGTAGACTGAATGAGGCATATGTGTAGTAAAATGATGATCATGTGAGAGATGTGGAAATCCGAAAAGAATGCAAAGCTGATATAAGTGAAATTTGTCAGATTAAGAAGGGACGCTCAGATGGTTTAAGCAATTAAAGCAAATGAACGAAGGTAGAAGTGTAATGAGAATATATGACGCAAATGCAATGATAGAGTCGGGGTCCGCGGGATACATGGCACGATCAAGTGAATCAGATACTTCAGCAAGGACATGTCAAGAGTCAGAATAATAGAAAAGACATATGAATGCCATTGAGACAAGGAGTGCCAAGACCAAGTTGTTTGGCGGTCCGTCCTCTCTGCCCACCCCTGTGCTGAAACGGCTTGATCGTTAGTTATCTATTTAGTTAATCGAATATATTATCTGCACTGAAGAAGGGAATGTCTGAAATTGGTTGGCTCTGGCCTTAAAAAAAATTTATACACGGAGAAAAATGTTATTCTAAAATACGATAATTTTATTCGTAAAAACGGTTAAAAACGGGACTGAAGTTCTTACGAACAAATTAACAGGGTTTCAATGTTTATCGCCGGGAACATGTAAGAATAAATGGTTGGTATACGTAATTTCTTTCGTATACCAACAAATTATTCTTACATTTTCCCGCCAATAAACATTGAAACAATGTTAATTTGTTCGTAAGAACTTCAGTCCCGTTTTTAACCGTTTTTACGAATAAAATGATCGTATTTTAGAATAACATTTTTCTCCGTGTATTATGCAATGTAACAGTTTTATAACTATTTTTGTTCAACCGAAGAGTTAATTATAATAATTTATTGTTTAAAATTCACATTAGATTCAAGCATTTATCGTGTATTTCTATAATAATTATTATTGTTTCCGTAACGGATAGTTGTTATTGCAAACAAAACCCAGAGTTCTTTTATTCGAAAATACTTTTGATAACAAAGCGTTTTAAAATATACTCTGCGGGTCACGAAAATAAATGCACGGGTCGAGTAGGAATTCTTGCTAGTTATGCAACTGATTTTTCATTCTGGAAGCAAAAATACGTCCATTCAATAGTACAAAAGCAAGGGTTTTTACTTTTAATCACGTCTTATTATACACGGTGTCCGGAAACTCTACGCAACATCGGGAAACTAGTGAATCTGCATAGTATTTGGAGACGATTTTGGGCAAACATTTTTAAGGTAATTTTTTTTGAATCAGTGTCAAGGGGGTCAATATCAGCTGTTTAATGTATTTTTAAATGCCTTGAAGTGTAGAACCGGCTTCAAAAGTTTATTTAACTCTTTAGGTCGGCGAAAAAAAAACTTTTTTGTTTGTTCTCTATGTGATATAGATTCACCAGTTACACGCTTATACTACTTGTTTCCGGACACCGTGTATAAAGTAAAAAGAAATACTTGAGTTTTTAAAAACTTTGGAAAAAGTAGCCCCGTTTTAATTGTATAGTTTTTGTCCTTTTTAAATTTATTACGAAAATAATATTACTGTGGTTGCAATATTTTTGCTACTTTTAAGATAACAGAGCTAAGAGATAAAAAATCAAATAATTAAAATTCTTTGTCTTCCCCTTCATTTTATTTTTGAGATATCTAATGTTAAGAATTCAACATAATAGAAAAAATAAAACGGATTTAAACTTTACCACGAATACAATATTTTAGATCTAGATTAGATTTAGGTGTTACTATATATATAGGACAATCCGAAGGTTATTGATTCACTTCTGACTTTTAAAAGTGGATCTGATGTATTTCGTTCACAAGTTGACATGATTATTCTTCATACATTCCTTTGCACTTTCATTCGCTGCATTCCTGTCATTCGAGTTGCAAGTTGCAAGCTGCAGTCTCTCACAGCGCACAAGTGCAATCTTTCCAAATCAGGTTGCGCAGCTCCGAGCGGTCATCATCATCAGGTAACCAAGCTGACACAAAGGGGACACACAAAGCGGAATGAAGTGAGACGAATAAAGGAGATGTATTTAGCCGGTGTCATCCATTGTACAAGATTATTGGGTCAAATAAAATCAGACAACAGGTTTGCTTTATAGCTTGGTACTTATTATTCCGAGACCGGAATGGGAGACGGAGGACTCTGGATTCTCTCACTGTACCACTAACCCTGTACCGGTTACAGAAGCGTGAGATGAACGAGTCTAAGATGAAAGATAAAACTGCATTCAGTTTTATAGACGAAGATGCATTTAATGTTTACTTTAATCGGGCGTCAGGTTCTTTGATTTTTTTATTTATTTATGGAGAATGTTTATGTGAGGCTTTGTGTTGAGAAACGTGATTAGACATTTCTGGAAATGTTTTATCCTGGACATATTTTATGTTTATTTATATTTGTCGACCGGTTTAGATTGCAAACAATTGCATAAAATATAAACTGCAGTTAATATTTTATTGTCCTGATAAAGATTGAGTGCAATCGAAATCGGTCGACAAATATAAATAAAAATAAAGTGGTTTAAAACTAAGTATTTGTTTCATTTGGTATAATGAATGTCAAGCCACAAAGTATTTGCTTTCTTCGATAAATTAATATTGTTTAAATGAAACAAACACCTTGTTTTAAGCCACTAATGTCAAACTACAAAGTAATGTAAAAACAATATTGTTACCCAAGATGTTTTTTTGCTTGATTATGTCTGACATAAAGGAAACGGAAAAAGTTAATAGATAAATATTGTTGGATTTTAACTTTAATTTAATTTCCTTTAATAATATCTTTAATTTACACATTGTTGTGACTTCACAACATTGTATAAATTCAATCATTTATTAACCAAGAAACCGTGAGATAATGTCGTAGCAAAACTGACACTAGATTCAAATGACTTGCACTATTTAAACGTTAAAGACCTTCGTTTGTTTAGCTTTCAACACCGCAAAGGGTCAAACTCTGCCAAGATTATAATATCATAATTAAACCTCGTAATTTATCTTCATAGGAAAGCTTAACAATACAAATACATCTCATACAAAGGTGAATAGTTAAAAAGGTCCATTGTCCAGTCAGGTGTCCGTTCCAAAACAACCATTGTTCGTGGGACCCCAGAATCCTTACAGCATCTAGTTAAAAGTATCCTAGAAACCCTAACGCATTCATCCGAACCTAGGAGCGATCCTTAATGCGACAAATTAACATCTTTCCTCGGTCAATTGGCCGCACAAAGAGAAGAATAGAATAATGTAAAGTGAGAGTTAACAGTCCCAACGGCCGGCGCCCTAGAGCTAAAGCTAGACCAGTGACTCCCCTATTTCTCTAGGTTAGGGTTGTTGGACTATTACAACATCAAGACAAAGTTGGAGCCAGTTCCGCATTTAAATATGTAAGGTATCTTTCTGGTGAGATTATATACGGCTATCTTGGCAATATTTTTTTATCACAAGTAACGATTTTTTTATTTTTTTATTTTTTATTTATTTATCAAAAAAATACATTTTTACAAAATAAGGGTAGTCCCACAAAGCTGTCATATGGCAGCTTGTCTGTAGGTTCTACAATTTATAACTCTTAATATTATACATAAGGAAATATTTGTTAATACATATTATATAGTTTTAAGGACACATTAGGATAGATCACGTAATAATATTAGATTATTTGAATTACATCTATAAGATATTTCACTGTACATGCCTAATAATAAGATATATTTGCAGCTACATTAAGATAATCAATTCAACATATTTAAAGATACATGGAGTTTTCGTTAATTAACCACATTTTTATCATTTTAGGGCATAATCTGTAATTTTTTTCAAATTTTAAGTTTTTATTTATTTTATTGAAAATCACTGGTATTTGGTATTCAAGAGTACGGCTTCCATATTTATTTAATATTCGAGGAGTTTTTAGGCCCTTTCCTTCTTTAAGTCTTGTGGTATGTTTATGTACCATTGGGTGTTTATATGAGCTTTCCCCCGCGTTATCCATAATAGTAATGAACCAAAGGAGACCTTTTGTTGTAAGTATGCTCTCTGAGCCATATAATAGTTTTAAGTTATTTCTCTCTCTGTAAATATTTGGTGTAACAATTTTTTTTATTATGGCTGTTTGTAAATTTTGAATATATTTAATGTAAATAGTGCTTGCCTGGCCCCAGGTTCAAATTCCATATCTAAGGATGGATTCGACCATAGAAAAATATATGAGTTTTAGAGTGCAATGAGTAATCATTAATTGATAGTTATTTTGACAAAATGATCACAAGTACAAGTATAAATAATTAAATCTTCTCAATATTCTTTTTTTTTTATAAAAATCTCTCACGAGGTAATGATTTAAATGTAATTACGTTGATGTACACATAATATGCCAATATTTTTAGTCTTAAATAATAAAGGGAAAAAATCCAAAAGATTTCTTGAAAATTAATGAGAATTACATAATTTAAAAGAGATTTCATAAAAAAAAAAAAAACTAGAAAATAAAGAATAACATATAAACGAATCATAAACACAGTACAATTAACAAAAGCAACACACTAAGTAAGATCTAATTTTTAATTTTTATTAGAACAACACCCTTTTTATAACTTTTGAAGGTTATTCTTATCAATGTTAAATACATAAGAAAACACTAAGAATCTAAACGAAAATATGAAAAAAAAGACACAGAAAAATAAAAGATAACGGTCGCAACTGGGACTTGAACCCAGAACTTCTATTCTAATATTTCTTTATTTTCATATATTAGCGGTTTTAATCCCCGTAAAAGAATAATGTAAAATAATGATTATTGTAATATGTAGACTTTAGAACAGGTACAACAACTAGTGAGGTTTATATAACAATAATTAATAATAAATAAATAGGTAAGTAAAAAAAAATACAACTAAATATTTTTTAATTAAATATCCTTTAAAATGTTCTAAAATTTTCGGATGACCAGAATTAAGAATAAAACGTAAGGTTAGCGAGACTCGATGCAAAGAAATATAAAAATGTTATTATTGAACCAACTTAACAGACCGGTGAAATACGCATTGCTGTAACTTCGTTAGCTATTTCTTTACATAAATATAAATATAATCTACTTTGCCACTAATCGTAACTTCTTCAAGCATACACTTTCTAATAAAAGTTTGTTTATCGGAAGTGACCTGCCAGGTAAGTAAGTATGTTTCCTGCATCCTATGTAAATAATAAAATTAGATCAATAGAGCCAAAGAAATCATAATAAATTGTACAGCTCTACAGATCTTTTATAAAAACAGCGGTATACAAATTATACAAATATTTTTTTTTATTTACCCCTAAATCCGAACCTGGCTAGAAAAAAGGGGTGAAGTTGCCCGCTCGGCCACAATATAAAGGTTAATGCCCTGGTAAATGACACGAATGCAAGAAGAAAGTCTGCAGAGAGAGGAATCAATGCACATTGCGCATTCTAGGGGTCAAAACGGATTCCTTTGTAGCGGGATTAGTAACTTGCCCGACCCACTTTCTAAGGAACCCCAAAAATAACCCATTGTCCGCGAAGCTGTGAAACGCTCCACTATGAGAACGAAACGAAAACTTATGAATAAGTATAGACGGTGCAGAGATGCATAGATTAATCTGTTCAACTCATACTCAGAGTTATTGACTGTACAACATCGAGTTGTTAGAGAGGAGAGAAAGTACCTGGCAAAAACACTAAGGGATTTTTGTTCTCACGAAATTAATGCAAATAGTGTAGGCCAGTAACTTCAAGTTGTAAGTAGGCACTTGTAAATTGCTGGTGTTCAATGTTAGTAATCAATGTAATCATAGTTAAAGAAATTTAATTCAGAAAATAGAAATCATCGAGTTGAATTTTCATGTGAAAACCTATCTCTGTAAAATAAAGTCCATAAAAATAAAATAGAGTTTAACATTATTTCAGAACTAGCTTTCAAGCCAAATATATATTCTTTTTGCACTATTATACACGGAGAAAAATGTTATTCTAAAATACGATCATTTTATTCGTAAAAACGGTTAAAAACGGGACTGAAGTTCTTACGAACAAATTAACAGTGTTTCAATTTTTATTGGCGGGAAAATGTAAGAATAAACATTTAAACCCTGTTAATTTGTTCGTAAGAACTTCAGTCCCGTTTTTAACCGTTTTTACTAATAAAATGATCGTATTTTAGAAAAAAAACATTTTTCTCCGTGTACACAACACAGCGCCCTTGAGGTGATTCAAATATTATTCAAATATTATAATTCAAAAATCATTCAAATATTATTATTATTATTATGCAAATTTGGACAGCTTATCCCAAAGAATATATATTTCTGTTAACCTAACTATGCAAATACCAGTTTTGACTAGTGTTTTTAATCCATTTTATTTTCAATTTTTTTTTTAATGCATATTAAAGATATTTCCTGGCCTCTTTATTTTTAAATATTCAAAGATATTTCTCAATAAGGCTACAAATAAAATAATATTTCATTTGATGAATCATTTTATATTGAAACATAATTAGCCTAGATGTATTCATATTATTTGTACCGGTTCATTTTGGAATTAGATCAACACCCCACAAATCATTATTAGCAATGAAAACGCAACTGTAACTGTGCTGCAGCGGTAAAAAAAGAATTATTTTATGTATTATCTTAAACAGTTAATTCGAAAAAAAATACAAACAATGGTATTATTGCAAAGCACTTCCGACAATCTCTAGAAATCGGATAAAAATGAGATAATTTGATTTTAATTCATCACACTTAGTACTGATAATGTGATATTAATTACACAATTACCGTTGGCGAAAATACAAAATAAAATAATCATTCTTTATAACTGTAATTAAAGATGATTTTTAATTTTTGTCTAAGTGTTTTAGGTTAGTACACGTAACAAATAAATGACTCTAATTTAACTATGCAATTTAAAGTTGAGTCAGCTAACCGCACAGGATGTCAACGGGTTATATGTTAAGGGTCCCACATTTCATTCATAAAGAACAAAGGCTTCAACAATAGTTCACTGGAGCCTTGCGTAGATTTACTCACCCTTATCTGATAATTAATTTCGTATCTTTTGATTCTTACTTCGGAAGTAATTAAAACGAAGAAAGGCTGCAGGTCCGAGTATTTTTGGAACATAAATCCATTATTATTTATCGCCAATTAAAAATAATAAGATTTTTAGTTCGGTACCTTCTTACTAGTCGTACAACTTACTAGTTTGCCATCTCGTATACGTAGGTACGTATATTTCATAAACAACAATCAATCAATAAATTTAACAATAACTATCTTGCGATATTCTTAAAATTCGACAAAATTATATTTCCAATAAGATTCATGTTAGATACAGTATTGCAATTTATACATACAGTAAAGTAAGCTTGTAAGACACTTACTTCCTGTAGAATCTAATGTGCCTACTTATTTTTGAGTTAGCAGTTTAATAACTTTAATTGCAAAAAATATTTTAATTTGATTTATATTGTGTTATATATTTAGGTATATTTACACGTAATACGTTTAGCAATATTTTACATAAATAGCATGCATATACTATATCAAACTATATAACTGCATGCCCACTACACTGAAACAACTACTAACTATAAATATATCTACGATTATTCGCAAAAAACATATCACAGACTGGATAAAAAAACAAGGCATTCACTTCACTTAAAACATTATAAATCCTAATCAAACATAACCCTACCAATACAAAAAAAAAAAAAAAACTTTGCTTCTGGACAGAAAATATTACCTTAATATTATTTAAAAAATCTAAAATATTCCTACCTGCTTTTGAACAAAATTATTTGTATGGCTTTAACTGCTACCAATTTTATGTCTACGTTGAACCACGGTGCCCTTCTTGACAATATCAAGGAGGATACTGTTTCTACTTATGTCCGCAGAATATCTCTTAATCCTAAACATGCGAACACCTCAGCACAAGTTCTCCCTGTGAGGTGTTCACAAAATGCTACTATTAACCTTCTTACACACCTTTTTAAATCCTGTTACTGAACATGAACTTTTTTTGTACTACTATGTAAACCATTGAAATTATTTATCAAATGTATGTACAAGTATAGAAATAAATAAATACTATTTTAAGAAGTAAATAAAAAAAAGTTAAAAAAATACTTTTTAAAAACGACTAAGTACCATTATGTAAATACTTGTATTGCAATTTGCGTACATACGGTATTAAATTAAATAGCTTCATCTCGTTGAAGGGAAGTATATTACGTATCGCGTTGTAAATTTAAAGTGATAATTTATGAGATCCTTGCGATAAAAGATAATTGGGTAGCACTTTCTTCTACGACGCATCCAACCTTAACCAAAGACGATTGCACAAATATTAGTGTCAGGATTTTTTTTCGTGTGTAGAACCCACTTTGCCTGTCCAAGAAGCGAACATAACCTAAAACAGGGAAGGGAACCTAGGCTGCTTAGATGAATGAATAGAGGAAGATACGTTACTGAGACATCGCGCACGATTTCACTGAACGAATCCAATTTAGCGCGCCGTTCTTATTAGCTATTTCATTGGTACACACATATTTCTTTGAATGGCTAGATATCTTTTGAATAAGCGGCACAAAATTTTTTCATCGATTAGTATGAACATAAAGCATTTTTATGTCATTTTAATTAACATTTTTTGGTGTCATACAGACTAAGATTTAAGAATTTTGTAATAATAATACGAAAATAATCTAGTTTTTCTTTTTACTGTTCAATCAACCATCAGGTGTGATTTTTTATTCATATTTGACCTACAGCTTCCCATCGTGCATCGTGCAACATCTTAATAAATAAAAATTATTATTAATAAAAAATATATAATCGAAAGTATTTTTTTTATATTTTCCTCATTTGTCCAGCAAACTATGTGAAACTTATTGTCCAGCAAACTATGTGAAACTTACTCTAAGGTCAGTAGATCTAGATGTTACTAATTGTTTAATCAAACTTTCTAGGTAAAATTAGATCGCTCTTTTCATCTAACTAGCCCAGTCATCTGTAATAAATTTCCCATAGCTCTGATTAATTAATAATTTCAAGAATTTGGCTGAATTTAAACGGGCTATATAAACAAAATTATACCATTCTTAACATCGTTTCAATGTACTTTAATAAGCCATGTTCTGATATTTTTGGTAATTGTTTGGTTTCTGTTACCTCCTCATTGTACTTTTATGTTTAATGTCCACTCAAAATGTTTCATATTTCAGAACTGCCTCCTGTTTTATATTATATGTATTTTAGTTTTAATGTTCTTGTTTTGTCCTACTATAATAGCCCCTTTATTGTCTATTATTATTGCCCAGCCCTATATAAGCATTTATTTTGAAATTTTTAAAGTTATTGTTAATTTTTTTTCTGTTGGCATTGCTTTGTATATACCTAAGAGTATGGATATTAGAGAGACGGCATGTGAAGTGTGCCCGCGCGCTCCAAGTGTGCCTTTTCGAGAATTCTTCCCACATGGCTGACATTGGCTGTCACCATGTAAAATGGCTGCTATCGGAACGTATTAAACGTCCAAAAACCAGCAGCCAATGTAAGTCGTTTGGGTAAAATTCTCGAAAAGGCACACTTGGAGTACACGGGCACACTTCACATGCCGTCTCTCTAATATCCATACTCTTAGGTATATACTGTATATTCTTTATTTCTTATCATTTGATCAATATTTTGTAAGGAGCACTGTTGGATTATTTTAAAGATTGTTATAGTTAAGCGCACTTGAAGTGAAATAACACAAAACTGCACTATACAGATATTAAGTTTTTATTATTATTATTATTAAATGAATATACAGAATATTTCTATTAACTTAGTATTTCTACTCAAAGACGATCACGAACGAATTTGGCGTAATCTTTGACATACTTAGAACAAATAGTTTCCCCATCGCTAGACCATATTTGTATATATATTATCATGCAGCTGAGACTTCAGATGTAACCTCCTTTTCTATTTAAGCATCGTTTATGAAAAAGAGTGAGAGGTTATCAAGGATCTATCAATGGTACAGCTACAGTAATGACATGTCTAGGTAGTATAATGTAAGATGTAAACGGTTTGTCAACGGACTGTGTCGCCACTTCCTGTGTTGGGTCGAGCCACATCCTTCTCCCGGCATAAGTCACGCTACAAGCTACGAGCCGCCCGTGGCAAGAAACCAGAACGAAATCTGATTTAATTGTTCTAATAAACTAATTATAAGCCTTGAACCAGTAACGTGCTCGAGTAATTTAATTATAAAACATAAGACAGCGATTATTTTTAAAACAGCTCAACGGACTTTTATAAAGTGTCCTTAGGACATTGAATCTTTTGGTGACCGGACAACTCAGAATAATGCAATTCAGCACCTCCTTTAAAAATGAATAAAATCGATGAAATTAAAAAAAAAGAAGTTGTAAACGTTAGGTGAGGATATGGGCTAATCATAATTTTTAATGACTTTTCAAAGGGGTGTTGGAATGCCACTTTGTTGAGTTATCGTGGAGCCGAATTTTTTTATGTCAAGAAAGGTGTGGTATGGGGAAGTAGGTAATGCAGTAGGTGAGTTTCTCAACCGGCAATCAATAAAATCGGGTTTTTAAATATTACAGTAGTTACCAACTAATTAATTACTATTATATTTTGTGTCATATAAGTTACAATAAATCTAAAAAAATTTATTAGATTTGAAAAATCATAATATTTGAAAATAGATAGGTTTACCTAGTTATTTTGAATAAAATATCACAAAAAAATATTTAAATTATTATAAAACATAAAAATGATGATACCCATAATTTAAAATTATTTCATTTTTTAAATATTCTGGTGAATACCGGTGAGTAGATACTGAGCTTACATTTCTCCCTTTTTCTACCGGTATTTCAATGGAAGATTTTCTGACAAACTAGCGTTATTGATCCCTTCGGCAAGCGCGCCAAATGCGCGTCCAAATTTTTTATACAATTGACGTTTATAACAAGAAAACGGGTCGTTTCTATGACTCATTCTTTAATTCAACAGCTCGGCCCTGAAAGGTTTTGGTTCACTTTATCCTTTCCTCAAAAAGATCCTTCACAGCATCCCCAAATTATTTCCCCCAGGGCCTTCTGTGTGGATTTAATTAAATTTTATCTAAAAAAAACACCTTTGAAGTTTCTTGATAATTCATCTTATATCACGTTGTTTAGTGACTTTTCAATAAAATGTTACGCTTATCTTATGTTTAATTCAAGTGGACCTAACCTAACTAATAAATATATTTTAATTTTACACGACTGATACACAACCATTTATGTATGATTGTTAAATAATGTTTTAAAATATAAAGTTATTTATCAAATAATATTAATATAATAATAAACGGTTGTTTGTAAACGTGTAAAAAATTTAAAACAGTTTAATAAGAGCCTTTACAAATAAATTCCACCCTGCGAAGAGTACAAATTAAAAATCAAGCATCGTCAAGCTAAAAAAGTAGCAACTTTTTTCAGATGATGCCCACTCAACAGGTGGCGCAAAAACTGCCAACGGTTGACCGATATAATACGAAGAAGCAGTGCGAGTATAAAAAACCAATACCAAACCACTAAAAAATGACATTCCGTCCGTGGGTAATAAGTTAGTAAAAAAATAATGCTACATTTTTTGTCCGGACATCCTATGTTTTTATTTCAACGTCCTCTATCTCAACTTACAGCTAAGTAACTAAGTGGACAGTTCATGTAATTTTTATGAACTTTTTAATCACCGGAAAGACTAACTATAGTTTTGGAGCTCTAATTTATCGATGAAAGGTGGTTAATACTTTAAGAGCAATTGACCAGCGGCTGAGAATAAAAGTTTAAAAATGCTTGCAACTGTATAGGGAGGTTCCAATAAGAAAGATCGATTATTCCCCGTATCATATAAAAAAATAATATCGATTTATTTCATTCAAAATTTGCTTTAATATATACCTACATTCAAGTGAGCAATAAAAATGCTCAAAACGCACGATGATAAATTATTAAATAAAGTGTATTTCTTGTAAGTATTTTTTGATAATAAGTATTTATGATTCTTCAATAATGTCTAAACAAATCTGCCAAGGACCAACGGTATAACCTTAGTATATTAAAAATACACTTAGTTTTCCAAATTTTTAAAACTGCGTGTACCAGATAAAATAACAATCTTTCAAAATAAATTTATATTTTTTTGTAAAAAAGAGTCAATACGTCTAGAATTTGATTTAAAAAGGACTAATTTCCGGCATTCTCTGGTAATACCCTCTTAATAAGCAACTTTTTTTATATACCAGTCATTTTCGAAGCACGAAGACCTTGCTAAGGCTCTTCGAACTTTTTGGTCATGGTAGATTTGGGCATAGGTAATACATTGTTGTTCAATAATACTTGGTGTGTATGACAATCATTATACCCACATCAAATTTCATGCATGTCATTCTATATGATGACCTCCGTGGAAGAAGCTCCTTGACTATGGCTCTGGACCCTGAGGTCACGAAATTCTAAAGCCGGCGTGGGCAAATAACACACGATTATTAAAAAATAATAACGATTTTTCAAAAGAAGCATACATATTTTGACTTGAAATTTTAAATAAATTAAAAGAAAATACTTTGTTTAAGTTCTTTAATATTAACGTCTACCGGTTTCGGTACCTCCATACCATCATCAGGACTGTTACAAAAATAATGTCTACAAATACAGAAGTACATATACATGATGTTATGAAAGAAAGGGACAGTACACTAGAGTGGGACAGAGCGGCAGTTGTTGGGAGGAGGAGGGGAACGGGGCATAAGTGAAGACACGGGGAACATACTTAAAATTGGACTGAAGGATAAATTTTGTTGGTTTTTAATGATTTCTTCCTTTGAATTTACTCTTTTTTTTTTAAAGCTTCCAAATTGTTAAGTCTTAAACCTATTCCATTCTTATGTAGGACTTGAATTCCTGAATCGTGGTTAAAAGTATGATCTTTATCAATTAAATGATCCGCGAACTCTGAAAACCCTGAACGTTAAACGTTAATAAAAAAAGTGACCTATAATAAAGTATTCTCTTTTCATTTTAAAAAAAAAATAACGGTTTTTCTCTCAAACACAGCACATTTTTTGCACCTTGTTTCAGAGTGATAGAGATACTCTCTGTATCAACATTTTAAACATCATTAAAATGGTTTCAGCTATCTTTAGTGACCGGTTCTTAGGAACCATCATGATGTTAAATGGCCTCCGTGGTAGAAGGAAACATACCCCTTTTGGGGATGCCATAGTCTCTTGTAGAACTTACTACTATACCTACTCATATGAAAAACATCGTCAAAGATGTTTCTGAAAAAAACCTTACCCAAACCATTTAGTTGTATGGTTGTATCACAGAAGTCACCGAAGACTTACCCAAAACATAGTCCCCATCAGCACAGGATCTCCTACTGAGGAGGACTACCATAATAATCTACATACATTTTTATATATATTAAACATGTAGCTTCTTTTTTTAATTTTTATATTGTTTAAATTATAATATTATTACAGTGATTAACATAGTATGGCCAAAACAAATAGTAAATTACACATTTTCAAATATTCAACGCCAATTAAGAGAGCTAGCTCTTGACCTTGGTGTAGGGGTTATTTCATAATTTTATATTAGTGTAAAATAAATATAGTCTTACGTACTAGGATTGTAACGATAAAATTTATAATATGGCACGAAATGAAGTTATAAGTGATGATATGGTTGTTAATTTTTTAAGAATAATTTGATCTCTTTCTTGAATGATACCAACTCTGTTATTTTTTTACCTCTTCGGGAAGATTTTTGAAATATTTTATGTCTTTGTAAATATAATTGTTGTGCATTTGTCGTGTTGAAAATAGAGGAATTTGGATGTTATATTTATTTTAAATTTAGTTAAATTTATTTTAAATTTATAAATTTAAAAATTAAAATATAATAACTAAATAAATAAAATAAAAAAATACCACAGTATTACAAACTTATTGGCGCGTTATAAAGTATGTTTTTCATATATAATATAAATAAATAAAAGAAAATTTACCACTTTATTACAAGTTATTGGCACGTTATAAATAAATTGTGTTTTTTATTTAAATGTAATATAAATCATCGGATAGTGTTCGAAGTCTTTCATATACCTGTTAATAGTTTCATCAAGTCAATTTATGATCCTGAAAATATTACCTCGTCCTTTTACCTGGTCCAATTATAACTTTGGATGGACAGGTCGCCAAGGCGAAACTAATAAACTACTGTTGGCAGGACAAAATAAAAGAGAAGAAGTTAAGGAACAAGTTTGCTGTGTAATCATAAATATTGGATTATTTTATGGAGATGACTTACAAAGTTCAGATTGAAAAGAGATGAGAATACATTTTTACGAACGGTGTGAAATGGTATTTTAAATTGGGACCGCTCTCCCAATTTCTACCGATTTCTTACATATTTTCGTTATTCTTTAAGATAGTATCTATACATTCCCGACTCCTAAACGGCAATTATTTGAAATTCCCTCGATAGAAATAAATCGCAAAGTATGTTTAAAAAATTATTATTTACACGTTTGTTTCTGTTATTTTACAAGTTTTATGTGTGAAAAAATTCACAATGTTTCTTTAAATGCTACTTGACACAACCCCCACCAGATTTTTGCTCTTTTTCAAACGAGTCATGTTTTATTAAACATTTTCACAAATTTCGAATGAATTTTATAGTTTTAAAATTAGCGCGCTCCCTGCGACTTCGTATTGTCGATTCTCTCCTTCTTTTTGAGCGGGTTAGCGCGGACTTAAGAGGATACCCAGCGGTGATTTTTCCATACAAACGTATTCCCTATTTATCTCTCTGGATTTTAACCCTAGAGAAAATATTGTTTTTGCATAAAATACTAGCGTGTCGGTACTTTTTGTTTTTTTTGATAAGTTACTTTTTATAGAAGTTATGACCTTCCAAAAAAACAATAAAATTGACTGGTTTAAACGCCGTCAAAAGATGTTCAGTATACAAACCAGACAATGTTTTTTTAAAAAAAGCAAAACGTACAGACATAGAATAGTTTTTTCTTATGTAGTTGGTAAAAAAAAAAATTGAAAATCAGTCCACTTTTGAAGGAGAAAAGTGGGGAATACAAAACCTCCATTTTAGTTAGGTGTCCGTGCATTGTCCCTTTCGCTCAATATCCGGTGGAGTAAGAGCAACAGTGACAGCAATATTTTAGTAAAATCTATTTCTGCACCACCGGGTATCATCTTAAATGGTCAAGTTATTTTTTATTTAATTTAAAGAAGGTAGTACTTGACGGTCTACGACGCTATGTGTTCTAGCTTTCAAGTCGCAATCCGAAGGTCGTGGATTCAAATCCCGGCACACGTAAGTTAATTAAATTTGATGAATTTGTGTTATTTTCACAATTAATTAATTTTTAAAAAGTATACAAATTTTCACGCTCCGGAGTGGAGATAATCTCAATATCACCCTGGTGTAAGACCATTATTCAGAATCGAAACTTTACTTAAAACGGCTTTAGTCGTCTTTAGTGAGGAGATCTGAATAGCCAGGTACTTTATATCTTCCTTTTTTTCCCATCTCCTTTACCTCGCAACTACCTTCAACCTCACAACATACCCTAAATGGGGATATCTTAGTCTCACTGGCTGCTCTTGTGCGGTATTCATATTAATATATTTTTTAAATATCTTGCTGTCTTCTTCGGCCGCCACCGATTTCTTTCACTAACAATTTCCCCCTCATAATATATTCATTCTCCTTACCCTTACACTTCTCTCTTCTTTCGTCCTCTCTATATGTCCATAAATGAATAATTTAATAGATATTATTATTAAATTACCAGTTTATGTTATGAATTATTTATGATTGAGTTAATTATTCAATCCAAGTCTAGTATATCGGAATTCGATCGACTCGACAAGACGCATATTTATAACATTGTTCGGTTTCTCACAATATTTTGTACATTCAGCGGCTTAAAACCACAGGAATACCATCAACTGAAGTGAACCTATCTGTCTCTATGCTGCCCGGTTAAAAAAAATGAATGAATAAAAAAATCGTTCGTTAGGTTCGATTTAAACTGACTTTTATGAAGTTTCAATGAAAAAAACCAAATCTTTAATACCGCACAAGAGTGCAAAACGCTCTTAACCGCTTGAAGCCAGTGAGACTGCGGCATCCCGAATTTGGGTATGTTGTGATGCTGAAGATAGTTGGTAGGGTTACGAGATGGGGAAGAAGAAGGTGGGGAAGTACCTGGCTATTCAGATCTAGTCACCAAACAAGGTTAAAGACATTTCTAGCAACGCTTCAACTCTGACTGGAGGTGTTACACCAGGGCGATACTGAGAATATTTTCCACCAGTGAACGTACCGCAATATAACTTATATTATTTTAAATGTTTAAATTGTGAAAACACAAATCAATCAAATGAAATTTGCGGACGCCGGGATTTGAATCCGCGACCTTGGGATCGCTAGTTGAGAGCCTTACTTCTCGACCACGAAGGCCTCTCGACCACCGTTTAAAAGCACAGGAATATTATCAACAGCTGTATTGCATATACCTACCTCAACAGAATAAAACAAAAACAAAAAAAACTATAAAATACTCGTTCGGTCGGTCGTATTAAAACCGAATTTAATTTTTTTTTTTTTACATTAACGCCACGAAGGAGGCCCTGAGGAAAATAATTTCCCTCAGGGCCTATGTCATCTAAGAAGATGCTGTGTGGAGGGTCTTTTGAGGAGAGGACGGAGTGAACGTGGGTTTTGAAGAGACCGATTTTTTAGGAGGGAAGAAACACAGAGGCCGGCAAATCGTCCCACAGCCGAACTCTCATGTGACAAAAAATATCAACCGTGTACATATATGTATATATATATACGACAATCCGTGGTCGGGTGGAAAGACACTTGACTCCCATTCGGAAGGTCGCGGGTTCGAACCCGGCGTGCGCAAATAAATTTTTATTTAGATTTGGGAGGCGGGAATGGGTACCGCCGCCCCGGGAACCATTTATTGGATAACCAACACCTCTGCCATAGGTCACCCCATGTGGTTCGCTACGTTTGGTGACTTAGCAGGGGTGCCCGGGTTCATGGGGTAAGGTTTATCTAGGTCTTGGCGGCGGATGATCTAGACACATTGAACCCCAGATTCCTACCCAACCCTCATACCCTTTTCCTTCCCAGAACTTCTTATCCCCCTTTCCTTAAAAATACCCTCCACACAGCATCCCCAAAGATGACATAGGCCCTGAGGGAAATTATTTAACTCAGGGCCTCTGAGTAAAAAAAAAAATTGATTAATTTGTGATATTTCACAATTAATTAATAAAAATAATATATATTATATTTTCGGTACGTTCCAGAGTGGAAGATACTCTCAGTATCGCCCTGGTGTAAGACCACCATTCAGAATTGAAAGGTTGCTTAATAATGGCTTTAGCCGTGTTTAGTGACTAGATCTGAATAGCAAGGTACTTTCCCACCTTCCTCTTCCCCATCTCCTTCCCTTCCCCACTTACCTTCAGCCCCACAACATACACCAATTGGGGATGCCATAGTCTCCCTGACTCCAGAAGGGAGCAGTTGGGACTTTTGTGAGGTTTCTCTATAAAAAAATATATAGATATATATGTTGGGCGCGCGTTTGGCGTGTTTCCCGACTATGCATTGGTGCCGAGGAGATTAATGATAGTATAATAGTTTCAATGAAAAATAACGAATAAAATTTTATATAATTTCAATGAAAAATAACGAATCTTTGAAAGCCACTTTTTAACCACTACTTTTTATTTACACTAGTTTTTAACCACTACTCTATATCATAATATTTTGATATTTGTCTAGTGTTTGGTTGGCAGGAAATGGGGCATCGACTGACCCCTTCAGGCGTAACCTTGCCTAACACTTTCACTAAATTATTCCGTTATACCGATTCATTGATGGACTTTTAATAAGCCCATATAACACGAACCTTCCGATATACCTACTGAACAATTTGTTCACAGTGCTAACCTGTTGAACATTAAATTACTACAATTCATGTTCCCACACTCTATAATGTCACTATTTTGACAAGTAAATCATTATTATACCATTATAACCAAACCAAAATAATGTCATTTGAACTAATAACGGTAGTTATGTAACATTCGTTTATTGTTTATTTACAATGTTATAATTTGTTCTACCTATTTAATATGAGCAGCTTGCTAGCAGTGATCAGTTCAAATAATATGGTCACCTTACTTGGTTCTAACTGATATTTTTATCCCAAAATAAAAATTTATTTTGCTCATTTCTCTTTGTATCTCCGTAGGGTACTTATGTGACGAAGTCCTAACAAGATTTTTTTTAAATCTTTCATTTATTTTACAACCGCAGTTGGTTCCAACTGACATTTTTTTTTCAAAAATGATCTTTGAATGCAAAACCATTTCTTTTGCTTACTTTTATAACCAAAATAATTTTCAGAGCCATAGTATTGTATTTCTGTAAATACTTGTATAACGAAGTTCTAATATCAAGTTTAAAAGCTTCCTTTCATTTTACAAGGTTTTAACATCACTTTGAATGTTTTGCAATACTATTTTGTTTGTATCTGACAGTTGATCGTTTTTACAAAGCGCAATGTTCGTCACTTTGACTGGATAACGTTCTAACTTTGCATTACCATGTTCTGATGTGAGAACGTTTACAAAGACAAATACATATAGGTAATCAATTTAACAATTTCTGATTTTGAGGTTTAATCTTGTCTAAAGTATTTTAGTTTTACATATTTTACGGGAAAACATTTAATTATAACATAGTCCTATCTTCGAATGGTATTAGGAAAATGTACTTAGAACCTTATGCAACGAATTATTATACCCTAGACTAGATGGTTGCAAATGTTTCTATCGTAAAGAGATTATGAGAAATGGTTTTTACAAACTTTGTAACTTCATATCTCAGAACAAGATAAAGCGAAGATAAGAACACTGTCCAACCAAAGAAAATGCTAGGCCGAAACAAAGCATTGTCAAAATCAAAATATAACACATATAAAATCAAAAATAAAAAATATTTCAGAACATTTTTTATTTTTTATAAAATACATGATAATACAAACATTTTCATATAATATATTTTGATACGTTAAATCACCATATTAGGCGACTGCCTGTTTCATGGTGACAGTTAATATGTGAGGTCTACACTCAGAAAAATGAACTATTAAAAACGGGACTCAAGTTCTTACGAACAAATTAACAGTGATTCAATGTTTATTGGCTGTAAAATACGTACGAAATTACGTATAACAACAAATTATTCTTAATGTTTCCGCCAATAAACATTGAAACCCTGTTAATTTGAATATTTCGTAAGAACTTCAGTCCAGTTTTTAACCGTTTTTACTATTAAAATGTTCGTGTTTTCTATTAAAATGATGAATTAAATATTTATACATGATGAAAATAGCAAAGATTATAGTAGTAAAATTATAATAAAAATATCTATAATATAAAAATTAATGTTTGTTTGTTTGTTTGTTCGTACCTTATGGGCGGCCATGCGATTGATCCGATTGCGATGAAACTTTGGGAATATTATGTGCGCATATCCGGGATGATTATAGGATAGTGAGCTCTGGCGTTATGAAATTATTTATTATACTATTCATACGATTGCGATTAAAATTTAATCCGGTTGCAATTATATTTTTTTGAATTGTTGTGATCATGCCAGTGAATAATACTATATATATATATATATATATATATATATATATATATATATATATATATATATACTGTTGAGTTCAGAGCTCACGCACACACATATTTATATATGTATTCATAGATAGATATAACACATAGATATCTAAAGAAAATACACATTCTAGTTTTTCAAATTAGCAGACAAAGAGTATAAAGTATAAAGCTTCACCAATTTCAATACAAATCTTAGCCTCTATTTAGGTATGTTAATTTGTTTGTCAGCTTTTTTCTTAACCCAAATAGCTTTGCCGAGTTTAATGTTGGTTTAAACAAACGACTATCAAAGTTCAAAGTTTAAGCACGAAGTGGTGCCAAATTTTAGAAATTCTTGTTGTTCGTAGTGTACGTTTATTTCGCCTTAATGGTAAGACCACAAAATTGTAAACCAAATGTTCATACTAAAATTACAATGAATGGTTCTTCGTCTCCATAATAATTACATCTTGTGACCTCTAATGACTGCAGCAAAATAGTAACAGCAACGGTGATATAATTAAATTAAATTTATAATTGTTTACTTTCGTAAAGTACCTACATTTCAAAATAAAAGTAGATAATATAGTCCTGCTCACGAAATACTATCGGTTAATTTTATAATAAAATTAATTTTATAATAAAATTATTTTTTTAACTACATTTAAAAATGAAAATATGTAATCGTCTTGTCATTTTTTGTTCTATCTTATATACTCGGATCTGTTTTTCCCTCTCTTTACTTGTTTTCTCTTGTTGTTTGTTCTACTTAACCTGTCTTTATTTTTATTTTTATGCTGTACTGAATGTAAAACTTATATTATGATATCAAAATACCTTTGTAAAATTGTAACTACTACCTCCTACCTATGAATTGTAAGTTCCTCCTGTCCTAAAATGAGTTTTGTAACTCATCGGGATTGCTCTAGCAAGAAATAAAAACAATGAAAAAAAAAAAAAAAACAATAATATTTAGGTTAATTGTGCAATGCCGTAGTCCTACTACACATCACTTAACTACATAAATAGGAAGGCACTATTAAAATGGCTGTAAATGACGTAATTAAGAGAAAATTCTAAATTAATGCGACTGTTAGACTAATAAATGATTTCATACATAGGTACCTATTAACAGATTCAAGCAATAATTGATACGATGATACGAGGTGTGCAAAAACAAAGGCAACAATCTCCATTTCGGCCAGATTGCTATGTTTACTTTTGAAATGACGTGAAGATTGCTATCTTCGATTTTACTTACGATATTACATACAAATATTGTATGTAATATACGTGTATACAATAGAAGTATGTAATATTGTACGTAAAAGCAAAGATAGCAATCTTTACGTAATTACAAAAGCAAACATAGGAATCTGGCTGAAATGGAGATTGCTGCCTTTGCTTTTACACACCTCATATATTATTATTATGTATGAGGCCAAAATCAGTTATCATGGTGACTGTTTTCATTCACCTTCCCTGAGAATCAAATTTACGTTTGTTTGCCAATGACCTGAAAAAAAATAAAAATAATAACATTACTTTATTTAACCAGTGATTTATGACGTTATTTGGAGCAAAATAAATTTTGGTCTCAGGAGACTTTTTTACCAATAAAAAATCTGTGGTTTTGGACTGAGTGACCAGTGGTGGCACGTGAAAAAACAATTTGGAACAAAACACCGTGATCCCTGACACCAAATGATGTCAGGAATCGCTGGTAGCTGTATGTATGTTTACACCACCGTATATGTAATTTCAAAACTCACTGGTAGGTACCAATTAATTTAAAAAAAGATAAATCACAGCAAGTAGGTAGATACCTTACTTGCTAAAATAAAGTACAATTCTAAGCATTCTTTTCAAAATTTACTTTTAAATGTAAACATTAAAACATGATGTTTATTTCCTGTATATATAGTTTTCTGTGTGCTTTATACAAATAGGCAATATTATTTACAAATAATCTTTCGAGAGTGCAAATTGTCTTCAGTTTAGTTGTTTTAAAATGTCATTCACATATGCATGTGTATATGCACAATGCACATACCGTCAAACGTACAAATATCCTTTTCTCATAATGAGGAACCCCCGGATGCACCGATTGATAATTTTATTATGATCGTAACGGTATGGAAACAGAATACCTACTACCTACGGTGTGGGGTTTGTTAGCAATTTAGACCTAACCGAAACCTCAAAGCAACCGAAGCGGCGAATGTCGATTTAGTATGCATCATCAGAAATTGAATTCGCCGTTTGTGGGTAAATTCCCATTGTCGGTTGGGTGAAGCGCGAACGGTTCACATGCTAATAAACGAACATACCGATTGTCGGCTTAAATAAATAATGTTTAAAGTTGAATGTTTTGAGTTCTGTGAATAATTAATTCATCATCCTTGTCGTAAAAGCAGGTAAAAACATTGCATATTTTAATGATATGAATATAAAATAAACACCTCGAGGATAAATTTTTAAATCGATATTTTAGCAAAATGAACAAAGATCAACCTAACTAATGATTAGGTCATTTACCTGTAGATTTAGTCATTTACACATACCTCTATCATCATGTACTGGTATGCATGCTTCACTCACATTCGTAATTCTTCTATTTTTTCCCAAATATACCTGTAAGAATCTACTTTTTATTTTTTTATAATTATTTATCTTTCATAATTCTATTCCAATTAGTGATATGCTATGCCTGTCTCACTAGGAATGTGTTGACAACAAGCGCAGTTCATAACATAACGTCGTTGCATGTAGAATATGACGGCCGGCGCCGGCGTAGTCCAGCGGTAGGGCGTTGGACTCCCATTCCGAAGGCCGCGGGTTCGAACCCAGCGTGAGCAAATAAATTTTATTTAATTGATTTGTGTTGCTTCACAATAAAGTATTTTTTTTAAATAATATATAGTATCTATATTTGCGGCACGTTCCAGAGTGGAAGATACTCTTAGTATCGCCCTGGTGTAAGACCACCATTCAGAATTGAAACGTTGCTTGAAATGGATTTATCCGTATTTAGTGACTAGGTTTGAATAGCCAGGTACTTCCCCACCTTCCTCTTCCTCGTCTCCTTCCCGTCCCCACTTACCTTCAGCCTCATAACAATTGGGGATGCCATAGTCTCACTGGCTTCAGACGGGAGCAGTTGGGACTCTTGTGAGGTATTCACTATAAAAAAAATACTATCAATATTGTACAATATTGGTGTGGTTAAAATCTTTGAACCATCGGATGTATATAGGAAACATGTATTGGCCTGCGTCTTTCCTGTGTCTGTTTATACATTTATCATATGCATTAAGCCAGGGACAAACACAGCGTTAAAAGCGCCGACGTTATTTGGCTTGACCTATTTCACCACATCGCTCGCCATACATTTACAATGGTAATCTATGGCGAGGGATATGCTGAAATAGGCCAAGCCAAATAACGCTAGCGCTTTTAATGCTGTGTGTGTCACTGGCTTTAAGCTTCTTACAACTTTCAACTATGTATTTAGTTACGTAAAATTCCGTGTGCTTTTTTATAGGCAGCACATTATTTAAATAGGCATAACAATAAACATCACACCGGTAGTGTAAAAAAAACTGTTTCCAACAATACTTTAATCTGTCTTGAAATGTATAGGTGGGTACAGGATGTGTGGCTGTTGCACAAACAATTTTGCATAATAAACTATAAGATTTTTTTTATTTTATCTAATACAAAATAACACTTTAAGATGATTGACGGTTTAATATAAAGGTATCAATATATCTATCATAATTACTCAAGCCTTTTGTAGAAAACAATACGAATGAATACTTGCTAAATAGTTAACTTGCTTAACAAACAGGGTGTCCAATATAAACTGGGTAAACCATCTGTTTAAAATGAGGATAATGCACGTGACAGACGCGAAGTTCACATCAAAAGATACTTTATAACACAATAGCGCTCACCATACAATAAAAAGATGATGCGTTATAAGCACGGTTCAAGTCTTCACTATTCGCCGTAATCGCTGTCGATGAGATATTTGAAAAGTTAAGCGACCCCCCCTCATTTTAAATAAGCAGCCGCCGTGCTCAAGCGGCTGTCAACCGTCAAATTGACAGATAAAGTACAAATAAATGTTATTTCGGCCGCTCCCAAATTCAACTGACCCCCTCTCCCACAGTAGGAAGAAATTTTTTAACGTAATGTGTCGGAAGAAAATATAAGCGGCGAATCAATAAAGTATAATATATCGGTCGCGCTCAATAACGCTAGCGCTTTTAACGCTGCGTTTGTCACCCCTTTAATCTTTTTGATTTGTTTAAAACGTTTAAAAGACCTACGAATAACAAACAAAATCAAAATAAATGTTTTATGTTGGATTTAAAACCTACGCCTAATTTTGAAGAAATCTAATGGAACATAATCGCTGAATTCATATTGTAACATTTTTTCTTAAAAATCTTCCTCTGAATTTTCATAAATTATTTAAATGAATAAATAAGAATTTGGATGGCAAAAACTGTTACTATTATTTTTTGTTATTACTATTTGGTAGTTCGGTGAACAATAGACCTATCACGTCCAAAGAAAAAATATTATTTTCTATTATTTAATGTCAGGTTATTCGTATTCCAGGAATATATATTTTTTTAAATTATAACCAAAATTTCCTCCGAAACCTACTTAATTATAAACCGTAGGTATATTTCATGCAACATTTTAAATTTTCAAATAAGGAATTGTACAATTTTTCCAATGAAACGTCACTCTCGTAAAATTCAAACTTTCTTCGGGCAGGTAGGTACCATAATATTAAAAATAATACGACGATTCCAAATTTAAAACAAATCTTTACTGGACCAATAGTGACTTTAATATTCCAAATCGGACACTCTGTAGATATGGACATACTTGTATTTTGCAACGTGCATTATCGTCTTAGCAATAATACCATAGAAATATTAATCATAATAATTATTTATTACCGTTTAAAGCTTAGAACATATAAGAGCTTTCACTATTAATAATTCCTAGTAACTCCCCGTTATGCACGCACGACAACCATTCGTTATGAAATTATAACCCGTGTGTTCCGATACTTAATTGTTCCCATTATCTTAGTTCTATACAAGTGTTTCTTTTCAACAAGTTTTTTTGTAAGTAAAACAATCAGACATTTCCAATTGTCAGAGTTATATAAAATCAAACCGTTGAATTATACGTAGCTTTATCATCATTATTCACATTACTGTCAAAGATCTAATCTACTGTTGATTGCATTGAAAAATATTGCAATAGATTGGACAGCGGGGTAACAAAAATGACACAAATTTTTCTATCGTTTAAGGACCACGAATTCCCGGAAGACTTGAGAAATACACGCTATAAGAGAGTTATTGTATGCGGACATGTATTGATGAAATATAAAATAAATTAATCTATGAATGATTTACATTTTGATGATCTGTAGGTTCGAAGGAATTTTTGAAAAAGTAATAATGGACAGTGGGGTAACAAAAATGACAACAATTTTTCTTTGTTTAAGGACCACGAATTCCCGGAAGACTTGAGAAATACACGCTATAAGAGAGTTATGGTATGCGGATATGTATTGATGAAATATAAAATAAATTAATCTATGAATGATTTACATTTTGATGATCTGTAATACACAGTTGGAAAATTTTAAAAAATTGCTAAAGTAGTATTCGGAATTTGAAAAAAAATCACGCAATCTCTTATTTTTAAAATGTGTCATTATTTATTATCCAGGTGAAACAAATTGCACACGAAAAAACGATAAGATTTGATTTAAACAATAAGATTAAAAAAATAGAAATTTACAAAACTTATTTTATATGTCGATAAAGGAAACTTGAAATGCTGTAAAAGACAACAGGAGAGCGAAAATCAATTTTTTTTTTCAAAAAATATCTCCTATTTTAGAATAGATCTTTCAAAGTAAACATTTTTTTAAATTTCTTTAAACAGAATTCAATTTATTTTTAAGTTTTTAGAAACAAAAATGCTCTTAAAATTCACTTCAGAAAGGACACACTTATTTTCCTAGAGACATTAATATAGAGAAAAAAACGGATAAAATGACAGATTTAAGTCATTTTTATATTTCTTATCATTTATGTATAGCATTTCCAATTTCCGCAATCGATGAGCTTTTATATGAAATGATGTAAATAATTTCTTCAAACTTCGCAAAATCACTTTGTGGCGTCATTTTGAATTAAATTCAAACAAATAACTTTGTATTAAACCACTATTATATAATCACAATTAACTACATGTTTCAAAACCGATGGTTTCTTCGTCAGGCTAGTAATGACATGTCATTATCATCGGTTTTGAAACATGTAGGTAATTGTGATTATATAATAGTGGTTTAATACAGAGTTATTTGTTTAATTTGATGTAAATAATTTTATATCCATTTTTATTGGAATAAAACCCTTATTATAATACTTTGTAATAAATTGATTGGTATAACTTTTTGAAGATTATACGAATCAATTTAATAAATCGTTGAAGATGAAGACAAACCTAAACGAAAATATGAAGAAGAACAAGACGCAGAAAAATAAGAAGTCCCAGTTGTGACCGTTACCTTTTTGTTTATCTGTGTCTTGCTTTATTTCATATTTTCGTTTAAATTTATTAGTATTATCTTCTTCTTCAATAATTTTATATTATCCAATACTTTTTTCTATAAATACCATCTAAAATTTCAGGCGTTTTACATATAAAAAAAATTAAGCTATCACCAAAGCACTCATCTAGTGAATTCTACCCAACTGGTTAATTTGTTTCAGATACTCCTGAGAGAGAGAGATCGTGTTCAGTGTTCAGTGTTCAGTGACGTAATCGCTTAATTAATAGGTGCTCTAAGCGCAGGTATTGTTGCGCAACTAAAGTCACGGTTAAGCAGGGAATGGGTAGGTACTTTCATAGAACACAAAAGGGGCGGCTAGGGTGCCTCATTGAAAGCGGCTCACTTGACGACCAGGGGGTTGGTGTGAACGCAAGGGATGCAGTTGTTATTTGCGTGTATTGATGTGAATTATTAGATATTTTGAAATATTTATACCGTTTCATCAGATTACAAAGTAGGTAGGGACTCTTTGTTTATGAGCAGTTAGTTGACCTAATTAAAATCTGTCAATTTTTTTAGGTTGGTAGCTACCTAGTATATATAAAGTAAGGGGATGTTGGGATATTTTGTAAAGCTGAAAGCACTATTGTTTCACTTTTATATCAATGAACTCAAGCTACAGTTCTAATGTTGAAAATACACAAATGACGACGCATAAAAGTAAATAATATGTGTATAATGAATATTAATTTCCAAATTTTTTTTTGACCCGTTAACGAAAATAAAACAGAAAAGAGTTATAAAAAATAGTTTCTGTTCTCTATGTTTTGTAAGTTCCCCAGTTCCCAGCTTGTATCACTTCCGGACACAGTATAAGTACGTACATATTTTTCCATTTTTAAGATTCGGTTTGTTTTGTCTTTTTCTGTTGTATTGAACAATACAACTAGGATGATCTGGAGTTTCAATGATACTTCAGTTTCTCAGATTACGAGTTGTGTTTATTATTGTCTTATTTACAATGAATATTTAACTGCTCTTAACGTCCGTTCTAAATAGATAAAACTTTACTACTGACCCAGAGACACATTCAACCTACACATGACTGACTATACTAACAACATCTGTTGAGAGTCATTGAAACTACATTCATATTCACATACACTATAGAAGCTATCAAATTGAATAAATGATAAACACGTAATTAAATATTTAGAGCAATCCATGTATGAAAGTACTTATAATAAAATAATAATACAATATTAGGTACACAAGTCCTAGGTACATTAAAAAAATCAATAATTGCCAAAAAAAAGTTTTTTTTACTCATCTTTTTCAAATGTTACACTTCACAATGAACTATCGTCAAAATGCTATAGTTTTAATAATATGAATTGGTCAACCGAATTGAAAATTCGTTAAATAGTACGGTTTAATGACATATCAAACCGTACTATTTAACGAGAACTGTTCTAACATTCGTATATACAAATAAAACGTTTACTTGAGGGTAGATAGATATGAACACATGCAGTTACCAACTAAGATAATCATTTTAAAGTGTGGATAATCTGCTTATCAATTTGAATGAAATGTTACACCGTTTCATCATAAGCAAAATCTGACATTATCATAACCGAATCTGATAAAAGGGAATCTTTTGCACAATACAAACACCATACTCAGAAATAAAGGACGAATAAGAGGACATTGATTAGTTCTCTTTGTCCCTATCAATCCCTATAATATCTCATCATCCATAACGTCATCATAATCAATCGAGAGAGATAACTCACCTCCTAAAAGGCCAAAACCAACAATACGTGAAAAATGATCAAACCACGAGATCTTACAGGATTTGCCGGGAGGGGTGATCATTTCTGAATAAATTTGTATTAATTCATATTATTCTCCGGGAATATTCACGCTTGTCGATCAATCAAGATGCACTGGAGGCCCGAAATAATAAAGGGAATACTGCAACCGAAAAACTAACCGGTTTCCCACAGCAGCCATTTACATAAAACATATTTTGAAGAGCTGTATAACGAGATGCTTTGTATTGTGTATCGTTTGAACCTACTTTCGAATTTCCTAGGACTCTGGAACTCGGATTCAATTTAATGAATTTGACTGTGTTACTTAAATGAACACAATAATGTATGTTTTAAATTTTTGGCAGAAAATCTTTGGCCAAAAATTTAAAACATGTATTAAAATTTCTATTAAAAATTTATTCACGGAAATGTAGTTTATTACATTTTTCAGAAATATGTGTGGGGAAATCAATAAATATATTTTTTAGCAGAAGTGGTGAATAAGATTATTTTAATACAGGTACATTCGTTACAAAAATGACGGATTACGCACCCGTAATTTAAAAGAACTTCCAATGACGCAATAATTGTTATTATGCTGTGGAATACTGACCTACAACTTGGTGAACATCGTGCCGGAGATAAATAGCAAGCGCTTCTTACCTGAAAGCAAAGAAAAAAACATTATAAATATTGTATAAAATGTGAAAAATGAAATAACATTTAAAAAAATATATTATTACAAAACACTAGTGTCTGTAACCCTTGTTCAATAAACTCTAGTACTCGGATTTGCTTTGAATTTAATTGTTTTTTACAAAATTGTAACTTTTTATTGAACAGATTCAGATAAGCGATAGTACGTACATTTAATTTTTTAACAGAAAATTATTTTAATTGTCTTTTACAAAATTGTAATTATAAGATCCCCTGATTTATCACGGGGTTGCAATAGGTATTTAATGGTTAAAATGTTAAAACGTCAACATGCCGACAAGAACAAAATACCAGGAGCACAGAAATATTATTATTAGTACAAACATTTATTTATTGCTCAGTGACAGTTGTAGTAAAATCACATAACAAGAAAAATGTTCACATTAAAAAAATATATCTTAGATTCATTAAAAAAAAAATTATATTTTCCCATGATTTTTCATTGGTAAAAAAATAAAAATATAAATCGTGAAAAGTGTAAATATGTCGTAAAAGATTGCGTTGTTTCTAGGTAATTCAAAAAACGAACATTATTAATTCTGTACAAATAATCACGATCATCAATCAGCGACACGTCACATTCAAATATGATGACTGACCGTCTGCAACACTACCCGGGGGCGTTTTGTTTTTAAAAACATCCACAACCTCTCGCACGTTGTGGGGTTGTTTGTAAAAATACCCCACTAAATTATGAGTCCAACGCCCTTGCTTGTTTCCATTGCTTTACATTTTAAATCTATTTATTAAATGTCATATTGTATTGTTAACCAACTCTGTAATTTTTTTAATATAAAAATATTCAAATTTGACGATGGTAAGGAAATAGATGCACTTTTATAGGGATCGAATCAAAAGTGCGACTCAAATATTTTTGGCGTTAAATGCGTATGAGGTTAATTTTACGTTTTGGGCACGCAATACGGCCAGCAGGGGACCGTTGAAAATCCAGTATCATTGAATAGTGCCTTTGTTGGCAAAAATAACAAGTTTTCTACTAAATTACCTAACTTCCTCAAGTTCACTGCCAGCGGATAGTTGATAGTGGAGCCCCCGAAAAAAATTGGAAACTGTTATGTCCTTTATATTCTCTATAGAGAATACCTTCATATGGTAAGTGCTAAGACCTGTATTCTCCAGTGCTTATCCTTATAAAATAAGACGCTTATTTGAAATACCTTGTATAACACGCTTGTTGTCGAATTGAAGTTATAATAATACTTCTGAGGACAAACATCCTTTTAGCCTGAAGGCGGGTTTTGATCTGGTGAGCCTTTGAAAACTTAAAAACTTCGTAAATCTACCTTCGGTCACCTTCGGCATAACTCGGCAACGAGATCTTATGACCGAAGAAACCAAAGACTACTATGGAAAGTAGGTACTAGATCATAGACTATTTATTATGATACATTACAGAAACATTTGCCGGTTGTGCCGGTTTCGTAAATCTTGTCATTGACTTTTATAATACCTATGTGTGTAGACATTTTTCTTTTTATGTTGCAACCTCCATTCCGTTTTATTGACTTGCATTTACTGACTGGCAAGCTTTTAGGGCCATCGAGTAGTTAGGTGTTTAATTTCTTGCAGAAAAAGAGATTATTTACAAACCACCGCATTTATGTAACTCTGAGTTCTGATGGCTGCGCCAATGTCTTCATTAAAATAATACAAATTAAAAAATAAATACTAACACGCTCTAGAGTCCAGCTGCCGAAATGAGATACTTGAGAAGAGTGGCAGGGGTTACGAAATGGGATCATATAAGAAACTCGACGATCCGAGATGATCTAAATATTGGAACCACTGCTATTCTTCATAGAAAAATCGCAACTAAGGTGGCTTGGGCATGTACTAAGAATGCCTGATGACTGAATTCCGAGGAAGATACTGAGTGCGATTCCAGAGACCTCCAGTGGGACGCCCCAGACACAGTTGGGCGAGGCAACTCCAGAAACTGTGTGAGGAGAGAATGGGTCTTTCATGGACGGAGGCCGAACAATCAGCGCAAGAGACTTATGTAGGAGACTTGTCGATGCAGTGAGTCCCTGACCAGAATAGGACAAGGAGGAGAACATGATGATGAAAAAAATAATTTAAAATAAGAAAGCTAGTAAAAAGTGCTAGCTAAGGAAGAACGTTCTGGCTAAAGAACCTTCGAGAACGGTACAGCAACAACTGTTTGTTGGTACAGTATCCGTTAATGAATCAAAATTTTGTTTAGCTACTATTTCCAAAGATTATCTAGCCGTTTTATTTTAAAATCGAAACAGAATTCAAAGTCCATTAATCTTTAATCAACAATACACAACCAAGATCTGAACCGCGTACATTTTGACCCAATTCGTGTAAATTTTGAATTATTTGTATACTTTGTGTATTTACTTGATATCTACGCCGAGCTGGGCTTTTACATGTTTATTTATTTAAAAGACAAAGAACATTGAAATTTGCTCAACAACATAAAAACAAACTTTACAGTGCAAGATGGAAGAACAGTATAGAATAAAAACATTCACTTTACATTATTATTCTATCTGAAGTTCCCGGCGTTGCTCGGGTTTTACGCAGAGTTCGTACGCGAAATCTGATCCAGATAGAAAGTTATTTTCCTCTTATTTTGAACGATAAGTGAGCAAAATTTCATCATCAAGATCAAAGCTCTGCTTTAAGGATCCGAAAGGGGGTTGGGGTGTTTTTTTTCTAAATCTCATTTAAAGGTCATGTGTATTTTATATGAACTAGCAGTGAAAAACCCGCTGCACTTTTTTCCTTAAATGTAGTATTATAGATGGCGCCAACATACGTTTGCAAATCGCATGTGAGCGAGTGATAAGTGCTAAGTGTGTATACTACGGCATCACTCCGTGGAAAAATGCAAGTTCACGGACGGCTCAGACCGGTTTCCATTCAGTGTGGCATTGGAGATTTACTGGGAGTAGGGTTCCTCAATTTGAACCGTACGGGCATTACCGTATTAAAATATTTCGATACCTCAAAAGAGTCCCAAATGCCCGTAGTTAATGAGACCATGCCATCCCCAATTGGGGTACGATACGAGGATAAAGAGAGTGGATAGTGGAAGGGAAAGGAGACAGGGGAGAGGATGACTAAAAGACTTTATTATTTTAAAGATGCCGAAAAAATATTTTTGTCATAGTTTCGTGTCGGTTTGAAGTTGCTGCGAGGAAACAGCATATTTGAAAAAAGTAGGTACCTACCAACTTCACATTTTCGATAGTCCCAACTTTTGGTTCAACCCTTTGCATCGAGTGGGTCCGCCTTTTCCCCATTGTGAATGCATTAAACGATTTTTACATGCTCTTTCGAGAGTGCCCTTGATAGATTGACAATACAGAAAGTGTCATGTTCTGATTTTTTCCGCATTGTTGTGTGCCCTTTTGTTTATTGTACCATTACACGCGGATGCGCCGGCAAAACGGAGCCACCCCATATTTTCTGTGTCATTTTTTGTGTAAAAAAACATTGGTTGCACTTTTGACAATTGGACCATTTTGTCTTTGCTGGTTCATTATACGAGTTGACTTTGTCGTTGTTATAAGGAGCAACAGCCATTTTTGTTGCATAAAAAGACGGAACATGTTTTGTTGCAATTTTTTCTTTACTCCGGTAATTGTCTTTGTAACGTGTTTAACAGCGCACTTAACGGATATAAATAACATGTATCATTTGAGTTTTTCCTAATAAAAACAATTTTTTTAATACTAACTTCCATAAAAGGCTTTTATTTTTAATAGGAATAGGAATATTAAGCCTTTTGGTTTGCCTATTGAGTTTCATAACGGAAAGTCATAAAAAATAGGAATTATAGTTACATAACTGATTTTTAACAGTTTTTAAAATGTTGTAATTCGTTGGGCCACTTTTTCAGTATCATGATTATAGATCATAATAGAGTATTGTTTACTAGTTATAATTTCTAGCTTCCGTAAATGGTTAAGATTAAAACATATTAAATAAAATTTGATACCCAATTGATTTTATGTATCAGTAGATTTCAACACTATTTTTTCTTTATTGGCTCTAACTTCTTTTGATTTTTGATAGATATATAGATATAAATAGTTACATATTAATTGAAATGAAATTGCCAGTTGAACAAAGCTGCGCTGATTTGGAAATCGAACATAATGGAGAAAAATTTTATTCTAAAATACGATAGTTTTATTCGTAAAAACGGTTAAAAACGGGACTGAAGTTCTTTCGAACAAATGAGCAGTGTTTCAATGTTTATTGGCGGGAAAATGTATGAATAATTTGTTGGTATACGTACAAAATTACGTAGGTATACCAACAAATTATTCTTACATGTTCCCGCCAATAAACATTGAAACCCTGTTAATTTGTTCGTAAGAACTTCAGTCCCGTTTTTAACCGTTTTACGAATAAAATTATCGTATTTTAGAATAACATTTTTCTCCGTGAGCTACAAAAAATCAGATTACTGCTTCAAAAAACGCTACACAGTTCGAATTTTTTATGATGCTGTTTAAAAACATAGCTGATGGAACATCCCCAACTCCTTGACAATCTTACCGCCCCTAAATGCACCCGTTGAGTTACGCCTGTCTGTCATGTAAATCAAACGCCTTCGGTTCGATTCCAGTTTATTATTTTTCAGTTCGCGTCATTTATTTTGAAAACCATTGTTGCATGTTTTAAGGGCTCGCTTCAGATATTTGTCACTACCGAAAAAAACTGTCCAACGGAACTCCCGCTAGAGGTCGGAGGTCGCTGTAAAACGGTGACAAGAATTACTAGAGCGTGTGGAATTTTTCAAAATTGAATTAATCAAAATTCTGACGTCTGTGATGTCACTGTGCGGAAATGATTTATTGTGTTTATGTTAATGCATTTTCAATTTTTAGTTTTAGCATTGTTGGAATTCATTGAAAGTAAAATATTGTGAAATGATAACATCTGCAACACTAGTATTTAGTATGTCGGGTGCACTTTCTTTTGTAATATAATAAGGAAAGATAACCGTGGAATTGTGAATTGTGTATTGTTGTGTAACTGTTTCCATTCTGTAAAAGAATAATTTGTGAATTTATAAATGTAGCTGTATCCACTTTTGGCAACACTTGTTAAATTTTTATAGCAATATTTTATTAAATCACTTTAGAAAAGTGATTTAGAAAACTTTAGAAAACGAAAACATATTCGCGTCCTCTAAGCCAAGTTTTAACGGGGTGTGATAATTTAAACATGATAATCAAAGATCTATATTATAATTAATATTTTACTAATAATTTACACACGGGTTCATTACAGCCGGCACACCGCCGCACTGACAAGTATCTTTGAGCAAAGGTTGTCAATAAGTCGAAAACATTAACTATGTTAAAAACCCCCAAAAGTATATATTCTGAAAGCTCGATATTCATCAGATCACACGGCGGCCATTTAAAAGATATCGCCAACTACCTGACAAGAAAAATGTTTTTTTTTTTCGAAAACGACGAATTTTTTCCAGATTTTTCGACAGAACATTTTTTTTTTGCCTTCATTACAGAAATGTATTTCTGAGGAACACCTAAAATATAAATTCTATGTTTAATACATTCATATAGATATTGAAATAAATATAGACATGTCGAATCAGTCGAGATCTCCTGCAAGAAATGGTTAAAATAACACCTACTTATACCTTGATGTAAATGACAACAATGGCCGACGTTATAATTATAAGGGTTTTAATTTTAAATTCTCTATCTCCAATTAAAGAGGATGAAACCCTCTTCATATTGGTAACACGCTAAACACATTTTAGCAACGCCAAGGACCGATTTAAAATTAAAAACCTTTGTCCCTGAAACAGTGACCAGACGGGGAAGGACAGTTTTCTGTCCTGAAGATAGAGACAACCCATATTCTGAAAGCCTATCAGAGCAACATGCTACAAAAATTGTCTTTTTATAATAACTTTTCTAGAAGCCGAAACAGGGATGACCAACTTTTACTTGTTATTTAATGTACTTTCTTAAAATTTTAAAACATTATTAATGATGAAATACAACATAATTCAACAAAAATCGAATGAAAATTTAGCATTGTGTGATAGCTACAATTACTCAAGAAAATTTAAGTAAATTAAAACCTGTTTTACAATTAGTGTGAAAATAAATCACTAACTTAAGTCTTATTTTTTGGACATTTTAATATTTTATTGCTTTTCATGGAATCGACGTTGTGGGCAAAATTGTTATAATTTACAATATTTACTGTTCTTTCATCCAATACAAAACTTTTCACACATGTTTTATCTGAATATTTCATAGTTTAACTAATTGTAGGACTAATATTTTCAAGTTAACCTAACCAGGGTTAAGTATGACCACGACCAAAGAATTGCCAAAAGCCGAATTCTCCCGGTTATCAAAATAAATATGTACTTTTGCCACTAATCTTCTCATAAATGTAATAATATCAACTATAATGGGGGGCAGAAAATAACGTAAAATCATGCAATGTTCAGTGTTAAATATTATAGTGTACACGATGTGAAACGCCGTATCTTCTCCAAGGAATAACTTTCTTATAAAAGTATGATTATTGGAAGTGACCTACCAGGTAAGTGTGTTTTTTGTATTCGCTTGTAATTAATAAATTAGATAGAGCCTAAGAAATCATAATAAATTGTTACGAGAGTTAAATTTTTTATTAAGGTGAATGTCAAAAGAATTCATATTCTACGCTTTCGTAGATGGCGCTCGTATAGTATTTTTACTTATAAACGCTATTTACAAGTTATGCCTTGAAATATTAAGAAAATTTTATTGTTCGCGAAAGTAAACAAGCAATATGAATATTAACAAATAGTTTTGTTAATTAAAAAACTTTAATCTTTTAATAAAGGCTAACAAATAGAATATTGGATTGAATCACCGATGAAATATTGTATAAATATGCCTTTCTTGAAAGATTGAAGTTTTTTAATTAACAAAAGTATTTCTTAATATTCATATTGCTTGTCTACTTTCGCGAACAATAAAATTTTCTTAATATTTCAAGCCATAACTTCTAAAAAGCGTTTATAAGTAAAAAATACTATATGAGCGCCATCTACGAAAGCGTAGAATATGAATTCTTTTGACATTCACCTTAATATATTTTGCAAATGAACTAAGGATAGTGAACAATCCTTTCAGTCGTAACCTATAAACAATCAAAGGTTCACCATTGCTGTATCAACTGTTGCCCAGGCCATCCTTTATCTGGGTACTTGACAACTACTGTCGGCAAGCGTGCCAAACCGAGTGACTGACAGACGTAGTTTTTTCTGCACTTTTCAGCCAGTCAAGCGACAGGCGCGTTCGGAGCCGGGTTGCCATACTTAGCTAATTTATTGCCAATTATTATTGCCAGTGACTAAATTGCCAGAGTGGACGGTACGCCGTATCTACTTATCTACGAGGGTATTTAAAAAACGTGTTAAATTTTAGAGTGTTAACTGGCAACACTTAATGAAGCAGATTACGGACTATTTTATTAGGGATAAAACAGAAGTTTCAATGATATCCAGACAATTTATGCACTAATAAAATGCATATTATCTAAGTAAAATCTCCAGATAATAACACATCTTCTCTTCTTTGTGATGATTCCGAAAAATGGTGGTACAAAGGCATTATAACAAAATCATTCAAATTTTTTTTCGATGGCTCCACATACGTTCAACGTTTAAACGTTTTATGTAAGAATAGCTGAAATATTATATGGCAGGTAGGTACCTACCTACTGAATTTTATTTAACCACTGAAGCGATTTAGGTTCAAATTCGGACCGCTTTTATTTTTCTGCGATTGATATCGGTCCAAAATTCTACCACATTTAACGAACCTACAAATATGGGATAAACGGTGAAATCATGATTGATTCATTAGCTTCAAACCGCATTAAACAGTTTATATGCTTCCATATTAATAATTTGAGGAATAATATCTATTAATTAAATCGAATGGCCAAATCAAAAACTGAACACCAAACGCTGTATAAAAAATTAGAATGAACAATTTTAAATAAAAGTAAGGCAGTAGTAAAAGTAAAGAAGAACACAATAAAAGCGATTTGGGCGTGTTCCGTGAGCCAAGTCTGACTTTCTTAAAATTCATATTTCGATAAAATGCGATGGCGATATGCGAAAAGACAGAGCGCCTGCTTCATGGGCTAGAACCAAAGGATACTATGGTCAGATCTAGATCAAGTCACTAAAATCTACATGGAATGCATTTCTAGTGTATATTATCTATTCAATGAAAGCAGGATTCACAGATATTTTCGTGATATTATTATAGATTGCAAGCAATTTGCAGTACTTTCTCAGAAGTAGGAGATATGTTCAACTGCACGGAATACAGTTATAAGAAGGCTGTAATAACATACCTCAATAATAATAATCAACGTTAGCATAATACTATTCTGCATAAGTTATATATGATTTAAGTAGCATATTATTTTGCTACATGATTTGATTACTGCTCCATGAAATTAGTATGTACATCACATGTTTTAAAAAGCCCTTAGGAATTATACTATGAAAACAAATAAATAAAATAACTAACTATAAAAAAATAAAAAATGTATACAGGGTGTCCCGGGATATTGTGCACAAACTCCGGGAGGTAATAATTCAACATGGTGGTAGTTGTAAAAAATTTTTTCTACAGAAAAAATATACTTTTTTACCCGAAAACTACTTTCAAAATTGGAACGTCGAAAAAAGTTACTTTTCTTTTTTACTTGTAGGTTAACATGTAGGTATGTAGAATCATCTCCTGATGTTTGTGCAATTTACCCCTGGACACCATGTATTATTAGTTACTAGCTATTCTGTTCAGAACAAGTCAAGACTAACTCGTTAAATATTCGCATAATAATTTAGTTAGGTAAGTAGAAAATTAGAATAAACATTCGATCTCCAATAGAACGGAAGTTATATAAGCTCCAAAACCCTTGAATAAATCCAATCCTAAACCCACACGACATGTGAATCTATAATGCCCCTACCATATCACTGAACATATATAAAACTTTTTATTCTAAGCTTTGGGACGCAGTATTATTTATTATCGGAACGGTGGAGTGGTCAAATATTTGTGCTATGTTTGTGTTCGTTTGCTTTAGGTTGTTTTCTATCACGAATGTTAGAATCAAATGGATAACATTTCATAGATTTTACTCACCCCCTCATTTTTTTAAAGTTGACCTGTAGCATATAATCTTAATACATAAAACAAAGTCGGGTTAGTTACACCATTTATAACTCAAGAACGGCTGAACCGATTTTTATGATCTTTGATTTGTTGGATTTGTCTCCGTCCCGATTAACAGAATAACTCTTAAAACATCGGAAAAAATCACGGGAAAAAAAATATAAAGAAAATTAATTTTTTCATATATTTTGTATGGAACGGCTTTTCAAATAATGTGCGTTGGTCGACATAATTTGAATCAATCCGAACTGTCAATGGTGTAGAGTGCCGAACATTTCGTGCTTAGTCAACAGCTCAATTTCATATTTTGAACTTAGAGTAGATACCTATTTAAAAGCCATTAAAGGTGATGAAAAAAATTGTTAAATAGGCAGGTTAGGTTATAGGCTATTTTTCAAAAAAAATAATTTCATAACTTTCAATGACTTTTCAAAGGATTGTTGAAATTGCATGATGAGTTCTCGTGGAACCGTCCCAGGCAGAGCGTATAAAATCTCAATTCTTCTAGGAAAAGCATGTACATAAATACAATATTGTGTTGCCGATTCAATCCTATACTGTATTTGTATGCCTTTATTGAAAGAACTGAGGTTTACACCGACAAAACGATTAAATCCTTTTCATTTCCCGTACGTACAGGCGCAAACAAACAATTCATCTAAATACTGTGAAGCATAATTTCCAAAAAAATGTTTGATCCTAAAATAATTAAATTGGCTCCACGTTTAAATGAGCAGTTCATGAATTTTTTTAGGTTAACCTTTAAGAGAAACGGGTGCGCGGCTCGTTTCATATAAATCTTAATTTTGGGTTTGAGGCTAAAAAATTATTTTTGTAACTAAAAATTATATCGACAATATCTAGTTCAGATATGTGCTACTTTATTTATTCGTGTTTGGTTTATAAAATATAGGCCATTAAAGATTTTATTATTTAATAAAAATAAAAAAGGAAAGTGTATTTTTTAATGATTATAATTAACTCACAAAAAATTCCAAAGATGTCTCCAAAATGAAGCAAAATTGAATTTATTTAATTACCAAGTCATCATCATTTAAAATAAAGAACAAATAAAATAGCAGTTATCCATACTAGACAGATAATTAACATAATTTTTGTTTAAAAATAATATTATTCAGTTGGTTAATTTAGCCTCAAATCCAAAATTAAGTTTTGCATGAAACGGGCCAAAATGGGTAGCGCCATTATTCCTTTCGCTTTAGGCGTATTCCGTGGCATCATAACTCGGAACTCTATGTTTATTGACAAAGACGTTTCCGCCTCTAGACATAAATATGTGACATAGTAAGATATCACCGCTATTTTTACATCCCTCTCCCATCCTTGTTATCTACGGAGGGTTGAGGGCTGAGGGTGGAGTGGAAGGACGACAGAACTCGTATTGCACAGGACTGAATAATCTGAATTCGGAGGGTTTTCAGAGTTGAATGTATGCACAGAAACGAAAGGATATTTGAGAATGAACCGTATAAAGCTTTGGCCAACCTAATATTTCATAGAAATTTGTGAATATAATACATCAAACGTATTTAAATTTACTTCAACCACAATTCCAATCATGTCTACCAATCAAATACACTGTTCTCATAAAACTTGTTCTATATAATTATGTACTTCTCTACTTGGTCAGACATAATATTATACTATAAACGTATTCAGAAATACAGAGAACCGAGCTTTTTCTTTATTTATTTTATAACTTAAGAATGGTACATATTAATTCATACTGGTCTTCCATTAAAAGCATTTGCTTGTGGATGGAAGAAGAGTTTACATTTCATATATGTTCAATTAATACAATCACGTGTTTCACATACTCGTATGTACAGTTAATACAATAACTAAAATATAATTTAACGTAACCTATTTATCCAATTTTTTCACCAGTTTTAATGACTTTTCAAAGGAGGTGTCGAGTCTAATTCATTTTGAGTTATCCGTTCACCAAAAAAACATGTCGTCTCGATATGCCACCTTGTCGGTACTTAATTAGAATGTGAATAATTTTTACGTACATTTAATATTTCGATTTTTAATTATTTGTTATATTACGCCGAAGAAACAACAGTTGCTTCTGAAACTGGTTTAGATGCACACACCCTTAAGGTGATTGTCAAAAGAATTCATATCCTACGCTTACGTAAATTGCGCTCGTGTAGTATTTTTACTTATAAACGCTTTTTAGAAGTTATGCTTTGAAATATTAAGAAAATTTTATTGTTTGTGAAAGTACACAAGCAATATAAATATTAACAAATACTTTTGTTAATTAAAAAACTTTAATCTTTTAAGAAAGGCTAACAAATACAATATTGGATTGAATCATCGATGAAATATTGTATTTTTTAGCCTTTCTTGAAAGATTAAAGTTTTTTAATTAGCAAAACTATATGTCAATATTCATATTGCCTGTCTACTTTCGCGAACCATAAATTTTTCCTAATATTTCAAAGCATAACTTGTAAAAAGCGTTTATAAGTAAAAATACTATACGAGCGCCATCTACGAAAGCGTAGAATATGAATTCTTTTGACATTCACCTTAAACAATTCAAATACTTAGTAATGATTACTTCTTCTTATATTAAAATTTAATCGTGCTGTTGCCTTGGCAGCCATCTTTCATCTTAAAGAAGTAGGTACCTATTAAGAAGAATCTGTTTATGAAATTTACCATTTTATTACAATCAACGACTGTTATATCGATTAAATTTTATAAACTCATATCTGATTCAAATTGATATAAGTACCTATTTATAAGTTGCGATTGTCCAAATTGGCGTGTTATCTGATCGGGCCACAGATGTCAGCAGTGTCGTGAGCAAATGGCACACAGACCGCTGCGGCTCGCGTCAGGTCGCATTACATCACAGTTTGGTTAGTGAAGAACTATGGTAGTAAGTCTGTTCTATCTCCATCTGGTGTCTGGCGTAGGATGGTGCATTGTTTATTATTGCAACTATAGGCGTTATTGGCTACCATTGTTTGTGATACTCTTAGCGCAGGGGTCGGCAATCTTTCTCCTTTGGTAGACTAAACTATAGTAAAGTTTTTAGTAAAGTTTTTTGCTTAATTAAATGAAACAAATAACTTCATGTATACCACTTATATAATCACAATTACTGGCATGTTTCGAAACCGAAGGTTTCTTCGTCAGAATAATGAGAACATTCTAACAGTTAATGTTCTCATTATCCTGACGAAGAAACCTTCGGTTTCGAAACATATCTATGATTGTGATTATATAAGTGGTTTACACCAAGTTATTTGTTTCATTTAAATAAAAATGACGCCACAAAGTGATTTCGCGAAAATCGAACAAATATTTTTTTTTGCATTAATAGTTATTGCGTTATTTTTTTTAAAAATACGTATTTTCAATAATAGTATTATTTAATTTATAAAGACAGTTTTTTTTATAAACAAGTTCTGCTGTGTAATTTATTATTACGCGTAACAGCTGTTTCGCCTTCTGAAGACATTATCAAGCTGTGGTTAGGTCACTCATAGACGATATATTTATATTATTTCTAGATAGGTGCTTATGATCTAAAAGTAATATTTTTTTTAATAAGCCTTCAGAAGGCGAAACAACTGTCACGCGTAATAAGAATTTAGCAGAAATTGGTTATTTATAACATATAACTAAGTAACTAACTAACCATCAAGCCGTTTCTCCGCAGGGGTAGGCATAGAGGACGGACCGCCAAACAACTCGATCTTGGCACGCACTCCTTGCCTCATTCACATTCATAAATCTTTTTATACATACATACTCTTCTATTATTCTGACTCTAGACATGGCCCGAGTCAAGTATCTGATTCTCTTTACACTCCTTTCTTCATTCATTCGCTTAACATGCCTAAACCATCTAAGCGTCCCTTTCTTAATATTACTTATTACGCTCACATCAGCCTTGCATTCTTCACACGAATTTGTATTTACATGGTTTTACTATACATACGCTTCAGGGATCTTATTTCTACAGCATTCAGTCTACTTTCGTCCTTTCTCTGCCTGTTCCATGCTTCACTGCCATACATTAGGTTAGGTACCAGCTTCGCTTCTGTGGACAGCTTTTTGTTGGCTCCATCGGCTTTCAGTCCTCTTTTAATGGAGTTACCTGCATTTACCCTTCTTTCAATAATATTTCTATCAGCCATCCCATCTCTCGTAAGAAACTTGTGTAGAAAGACTACTTTAATTTCGCATTGCGAATATTTTTTTTTTCATTCAGACAATATCTAATACCTGTTATGATATTGGCATCACTCGATAATAACCTACCGCCGCCCATCGAGACGGGGCAATTATACTGGTTCGATCCCCGCGGTTCATTACCTCCCCTCCGTCGTTACACCTTAAGTACAGTGTAAATCCGTTGTAAAGTTATCTTCGTGTAAATAAATTTGACTTTAGTAAACCGAGAGTATTTATTCGCAACATCCAAAGCAATGACGGAGCCCTGGTTTACCGGTTTGGAAGTGCTGTAAACCGCGAGAATACATCCTAACCAGGAAGAACAACTCATCTTCCTACGCTTGGATGATGATAGATGGTATGCACTGCTACTCAATGAGTTCCATTACAACATTTTCTGGAACAGAATCCACTTCAACTTCAAACGGAGTTGGTAGGTACTCAGTTTGAAATCGTCTGCATCTGAACGAATGTCGGCAACAAAGGAGATAATGGTAGTTCTTAAATTGTGTAATACAATCACAACACAAAAATGTTCATTCTGTTTTCCTCTTAGAACGATTTTGCAATGTTTATATTCACTGAAAATATTGGGAACATAAGGACATAAAAAAATGAAAGTAAATGAAAACATTTCTTCAAATGTAATACGATTAATTAAATGGCCTCCTGCGTGGAACTATTGTTAAAAAAGAAAGGAGGGACACATCACATCGACCGATCTGCCGGATCTGCCCTGATGATGGACACTGCAACGCTGTCCGAAACGTCGGCTAAAGAAGATAGCACAACACGGCAAAACACCCCAAAAACAAACAACGAAAATGCTTTTGGCCGTGAAAATCTAAAAACGTATCAGAAATGAGGGAGCTCGTGAAATATGTAAAGAAACTAAAAAAACTACGCAGCCCAAACAAAACATGATAATAAATTGAAATATATTGAAAATTATACTTCTTTTGGCTGTTGCCGGTTGTTAAATTCTGTAATGTGCAGGATCCGGCTTTAACGCCAATAGGTCGCAGGTTGCCGACCCCTGTCTTTGTACAATGGGGTACTTCCAGGTATCTCTGTCGATAGAGTCACTGATCACCGTTATGGATAACGGCAATAATTTAACTTTATCTGTCTCCCGAACCCGCGCGAATGGCATTTTTAGGAATTGTATCAGGACGCCTTTTATACTGTTTTATAGATTTACTATTTTTATTTTTATGTGAAATCCGCACAAGAGTTCGAACTGCTCCCAACCACCCGCAGCCAGCGAGACAATGGCATCTCCAATTGGGATAGTGAGGCTAACGGTAGTGGGGAGGGGAAGGAGATGGAAGGAGGAAGGTGAGAAAGTACTTAAATATTCAGATCTAGTCACCAAACGCGGCTAAAGCCATTTCAAGCAAAGGTTCATTCTGAATGGTGGTCTTACATGTGAGAGTATCTCAACACTGGAACGTGCTGCAAATATATCTTTTATTATTTTTAAATGATTTAAATTTTGAAATAACACAATTCAATAAAATAAAAAGCCGGGATTTGAACCCGCGACCTTCAAATCACTAGTCGTTAGCCTTAACCCTGTGAAATGAAATCTTGACTTGATTTTAGCTGTTAAACGCGTTTTTTAACGTTCAATAGCTCACTATGGAAGTACTAATTGACTGAGCTTAGCGAGGTATTGTTTTAAATCGGCCGTTTTGCATTTCGACTACTTGTAAGTTTGTTTGTACTTTCTGCATCCGTTTCAAGATGGTGACCGTTTTAATAATTCAGTAAACATTATATTTTTAATTGCGAAATTGTTGTGTTTTTTTTTTTCGTTTGTCGTTTTTAATATCTATTATGTTTACCACCTGTCTAAAGAAAGTTTAAAAAAAAACAATTGTCATTGAGCTAGTGACATATATTTGGATAAATTGCACAATTCCTTATTTACAATTTCGGGTATGCGGGTAACCGCCGCTAACAAACACCTCTGCCGTGGGTCACCCCGAGTGGTTCGTTACGTTTGGTGACTTAACAGGGCTGCCCGGATTAATGGTAAAATATTTTTCTAGGACTTAGCGGCGGATGCATTTGCCCATCTCCTGCGTGGCCGGTTGGGAGAGACTGGTTGAGGGAGACCTTTAGATCTCTCCAGCCGGACCTTCCGGACTTATCGTCTTGGTAATGCGAGTGATGGAATCATTAGTCCATGACCTCTGGACGCATTGACCCCCAGATTTATATCCATCTTTTTTTTCCCCAGAATCCTCTAGCTAGCAATTTCTTCTTAACTTCAAATATATAATTTTTAAGTAGTCCTATGATTTCAAAGGAAATTATCATTTTCATTTATTATAAGAGAAAATTGGAAAAATATTTTTTGGAAAAGTCTATTGTTTACAGACCGACAAGTATAGAGCTTTTAGTAAGAAAAAGCTACGTTGATCGCGAAGCTTCGAAAGTTTTTCTATAAACAAACAAACAGATATTCTGCTTATTGTGAAGCCCTAGAGCTGGTGCGAAAAATCCTTTAAAACTGTATTATTATCTATTATTACATAAAGTTGCAAAAGATTCGTTTTGTTTTCCACTCCCATTCTTACCCTCAATACCCGTTCTTTCGCAAACTCCAAATTTCTACAACTTCATAAAAAAAATCCACCAATTACGGCAATATTCGCTGCATTGAACCCAATTTAACGGCATTTTAAAATGATCGATAATCCAACACGAGTTGCAATAAGTCGTTACCCCATTTGATAATAACAATAAAAGGCATAACACCTTTTAATTATCATAAAAACCTGTATTGGAGGATGGCACAAGGTTAGTTTCTTTACAAAACCGGCGCTGTACAAATTAACCCAATATTATTAACGGTGTTCAAGAGTTAGTTATACATGAGGAACGTCTGCGGCTGTCGGAAGCGCGTGCCGGGCGTTATCGCAATATTTCTAATAAAATTACTTTTATCACTTGATCGCTCCACGTCCGACAATTTTACGGATATTCTTATCAGTTTAATTAACAAAATCACGAGGGTCGATTTTATATTACATTAAAGGGGGGCTGAATGCACGAGTCGCTAGTAAAACTTGTGGAAGAAATCGAGGCATGCAGTCCACAATGGAGTTCTGATGACAACCCTGATGGAAGTGAGCCATGGAACTAGCAGAGGTAGGATGTTAATAGACTGAATGTTTCCATGGTTGGTAATATGTAAAAAGACAGATTTGTGTGACGTTTCATCCTTTCTGCCTGCCCTTGCGGAGAAATGGCGTAATTAACAAATTAATTAGGTTGACATCAATTAATTATCATTAAAAAAGGATTTGTTAGATTTATTTATTTTTTTACATTAGCCGCACACAGGAGGCCTGGAGGAAAATATTTTCCTTCAGGGCCTATGTCATTTTTGGGATGTTGTGTTTTTTTTTACCGAATGAATTCCGCACGAGAGTCTCAACTGTTCCCGTCTGGAGCCATTGAGACTATAGCATACCCAATTCGGGTATGTTGTGAGGCTGAAGATAATGGAGATGGGAAGGAAATGCAGAAGAGTATAGTGGGGAAGTACCAGATCTGGTCACCAAACACGGTTAAAGCCATTTCTAGCAACGTTTCAATTCTGAATGGTGGTCTTACACCAGGGCGATACTGACAGAATCTTCTCGCAAATATACTTTATATTATTGTTAATTAATTAATAAGTTAAACCCTCACCCCATGAACCCGGTCACCTCTGCAAAGTCACCAAACGTAGCGAACCACTTGGGGTGATCTATGACAAGGATATTGGCTATCTAAGAAAAGGTTCCCGGGTCGGCGGTACCAATACCCGCCTCCCAGATTGAGAAAGATAAAAGCTGGGTTTTTAATTATAAAATAAATATTATTAGATCCTTGATATTTAAATTAGTAGGTAACAAAGTGAGGATTAAAACCTGAATTTCGAATTCGAAAAAAGTTATAACACTGACATAATCTATAAACAAGTTTTTTAGCAAAACACCAAGGGGTGTGCCAGGCTCAATGAACGATTCATGGAAATATATACATATAGGTTCCATGACAACTCAGAATCATGCAATTTTAACACCCCTTCATTAAAAGTTCAACACCCCTTCAATAATAGCTCGAATTCCTTAGAAGCCATTAAACTATTATACGTATCTTTAGTTAGAAGCCTAATTGAATATAAGTCAGTAGTTTGGTCTCCATTTTACAAAATTCATATTTATAACATTGAGTAAATAGATAAAAAAATTCTGAAATATAGAAAATACATACATTAGAAGACAGACGTAAAATAAATGACTTAACCTTTTTATTAAAAATACTAAAATTCGACTGTTGCGAACTCCTGCAACTTACGAATATCCACAGTAACAACATGACAAAATACACTATTCTACTGCAGCATTCATAAGCGTTATTACTAATTACATTGTCCACTCTCCGATAAAACGATTTCACACTATGGGAAACCAATTCTTAGGTGATGTTGACAACTTGGCGAGTTTTGTGGATCATGTTAAATATATATTTCAACACTATTCCTAATCTGATCTTGTATTTTGTAACGTATCTAATCGCTCAATTTTTCAGTTTTTGTTTTTGTATTTTTTACTATCAATAAAATGTACCATTTTTGTTTACTATCAACAAAATGTAACAAGTATACTGTACCAACATGTAAAAGCTCTTTGGGCGTTAAATAAATAAAAATAAATAAATAACATAACCTAACGTAGCCCTATTTAACCAATTTTCAATTTCACTTTAATGATTTTTCAAAGGAGGTGTTGAAGTTGCATGTTTCTGGTTGTCCGGCCACCATATATAAATACACGTATTCAAGTTACAAAAGTTCAAGTAGTTTCCCTTTGTGATTCATCTTTCCGAATATAAGGCCAGGAGGCGGTTGTCCCTTGGGATTTTATGACGAATTAAAACAAAGTGTAACTCTCTTCCTCGTCTTAACACTTCTTGATTTTTGACAGGATTGCCCGACCAATATACGAATTGATTCTGAAAAGATTCTAGAAAGTTACTGATGGGTCACCACTGCGACATCTAGGGAAAAAAATGATATTCAGAATGATAACTTTATTAACTCGTGTAATTGCTTATCGCGAAGGTTTATCTGATCAATTTGAACGTATAATGACCGAATTTTGCACTATAAACTACACTCCCATGCGTATAATTATGTCACAAGAAAAATAATTTTTGTCTAAATAACAAACCACCAAACTATTCGTTCTTCGATGGACCCAGCAAATGTTTTGTTGTACATGATACAGCTTTATCAAAAAAATGCATAATGCATAGTTCTAACAATTATTTCAATAAATATATCAAAATTTAAATGTTCGCGAAATCGTACTGTGCCACGCGATTTGTGCGACCCTGAAAACACCCCTTTCAATCGGGTGACCTAATAAATTGCCTTGAAGCGAAATTATTCATACTTCATAACTACTTAGTTACTTACATATTTATACCGGAGGCACGCGACCTTTCGACTGTAATTCCACTTGTTTTGTATAAAACAGTTGCAGGTTTCAGACAATGTCCGATGAGGAGTAACTACTTCTATACACGGTGTCCGGGAACTCGTATTACCTACAAACGGGAAACTGATGAATCTGCATCACATTTCTAGTCGATTTTGTGGTATAACTTTTCAGCTAAAACCGAATTTTTTTCAGGTCAAATTGGAAAAAAGTCGGAGTCTATTATAATGCATCGATCGTAAACTTAGTTTTAACCTCTTTAGTTGTTAAATAATAAAAAAAAACATCGCAATTCTGAGATCGAAAGTTTTTTTTTGGTTTCTTTGTGCGAAGTAGATTCACCTCTTTCCCGTTTGTATTTCAAGTTTTCGGAACATGTTGTGTATTACTTACCTACCATTACCATAACCCTCTTGAATTATTTTTATTTCCAACACATTATAGTTTAGTTTGTATCGACCTTGAAGTTTGTAAATGTGCAGATGGAAGCCCCTCCTTAAACCTTAAAAAATTTGGCGTGTTTTGTCAGAGGCTAAAAATATTCCCGCTTTGCAATAAAATCCAAATAAATGGATTATTTGTTAACGTATCCGAAAACTAAAAACTGTTTTCGAAATGTGATGAAATAGGCTTTCAAATTTTATTATTAGAAATAACCATGTATTTTTTTTAATATAAAAATTTTGGATGAAAACTTTGAAAAGTTTTAATAATGGCTCACTTAACGTTTTATATAACTAAAATTACTGATAATGAAAAAAAAATAAAAACACATACATATTTCATTTGACAAATTAATTATAAACGTTACTTAAAAAAATCTTAAAAAATTCACAAAGTTAAATTTTATTTTTTCAAAAAGCGATCGGAAATAAATTTTGTGGTGTACGTTTTAATTTTTTGTGGTTAATTTTTAGATTTGAATATATAGCGTGTTGTATTCTATTTCCAATACCGTTTAGATCAGAGGTTCCCAAACTTTTTTCTCGTAGACCACATTCAAAATTTTACTGGTTTCGGTGGACCCCCTGCTGCTACATTTCTAACATATTTACGCCAAAGTAGACCATTTTTCACGCCAACGTAGACCCCCATCAAGTCTCCCGTGGACTCCTGGGGGTCCACCTGGAACACTTTGGAAATCACTGGTTTAGATCATACTTCTCACTATGATAGTAAGGGAGACACAACGATTTTTATGAGACCTATGTGAGCTGGGACAAATATGGTCTCCTGTGTTAAATGGGTTAATCCTAGTAACTAATAATTTTGAACAGTATGTTTATATGAAATGATTATGAGGAATAAATACCCTTTTGACCGAATCTATCCTAACATAAGCTTACTTATTTTATTATCAAATTTTCAAAATTTGTTATATTATGTTAAAAACGTGTAATTCCTGCCTGCACATTTTCGAAATCATTTCTTCTTAACTTTGTATGATAATATATATTATAAGCTTTACTGTGTTTCAAAGTTTTGTTTTCCGATAATTTTATGTCAAAATACATAGTCATAAAAGCGACGCGTTCATTTTAGCTATGGCCGTTTTGCAATTTTAATGGGATAATATTAATGTTTTAATGGCAAATTAATAATTAAAAAAAGAGTGCACGGGCGGTGATAATGCCGGCCTCTGGCGCAGCTGCAGTTTTTAACGAACCTGTTAAAATATATTTTTATTAAGAGGCTAGACTTTGAACCACACGCGGAACACCCGCGTCTGTCATTCTGTCTCGCTTACAATAAGCTCACGCACATTTACAATACATGCGAATGCGAAATGTGCGAATGCGAGTTTACCTACAGAAATCGCTCGAAAAGGGGTTTATGGAGAATACACTTTTCTACACCGAAACTTTCACAAAATTGAAATTAAAAATATATATATATTTTTTAGAAAGAAGAAGCTACGTCGGTAGCTTTTTATAATTTTATAATTCTTTATGAGAGTTGAGTTAGCAGCACTTTTTACTTAAATAATATTTTTTGATAAATCGTACATGTTTGACAGTGAATGTTTACGTTAATACGAAACGCATCGAAAATTCGAAAACATACCGACATAGTTTTCACCCTCTAGAAGGCAGTATAAAAAAATATATATTCATTTTGTGCAATTTTCGATGTAGAAAACTTTTTGTATGGGCCGAAAAGCGAAGTCTATCATCTTAACACATTGACTAGTGCTAAAATTTTAAGAGTTATTGGATTTTTTTTTATCCTTGATAATTATTACTACTCAGGACTTGATTATTCGATGAGTTTTTTTTTAAAATTAGAAATTACTGACTACATATTAAACTATCATAATGTATGATTTATCGTGACATTTTAATGACTTGTGAAAAATTAGTTAAATTTATTCATTGCTATTTTAAGCACATGGCTTATAATTATGATTTGTCAGCTTAATTGAGAGGGTATAACCAGACAATACCGGAAATTGGTCATTTTTAAATCAAATTATAGACGTATTGACTCTTTTTTACAAAAAACATAAATTGATTTTATAAGATTGTTATTTTATCTGGTAAACGCACTTTTTAAATTCTGAAAAACTATTTTTGAAATACTAAGGTTAAACTGTTGGTCGTTGACAGATTTGTTAAATTTTCAAACGAAATATTGTATTATACAACACAAATTTCAAATCATATATAACAAAATAAATTAATGCATGATCTAGTAAAGACACTTTTCAGAATTTTAATTTTAGTATTTATTATTAGTCTTACAAACTAAAATATTTCAGATTTTTTTACACACTTATTTTGTTTAGACATTATTGAAAAATCATAACTACTTATGATCAAAGAATACTTACAAGAAGTACACGACATTTAATAATTTATCATCATGCGTTTTGAGCATTTTTATTGCTTTCTTGAATGAAGGTATATATTAAAGCAAGTTTGGAATGAAAAAAGTCATTATAATATTTTAATTAATGAAGATAATATAAGCGAAAATCAATCGAAAATCCGAAAGAAAAATCACAATTTAAAAAATAAAAATTTCAGATTTTTCTGTTTCGAATTTTCGATTGACTTTCGTTTATATTATATTCATTAATTAAAATATTATAATTTGAGGTTTAACTCATTAAGTTAAAAATAAAAATAAGTCATTATTAAAATTTTAGTTTAAAAAATTTGATTCGGGGAATAATAGATCTTTCTCATCGGAACCTCCCTGTTTAGTTGCAAGCATTAAACTTTAATTCTCAGCCATGAAACGCATGAGATTTTAAAGAGGATTAAATAGTTTTTTCTTTGCTTTCTTTGTCGTGGTCGTGGCGTTTGTCTCGATAAGACAAGAGATCATGGGATCGAATCCCAGCTGCGACCGTTACTTTAGTATATAATCTTCTTCAATGGTGTTACTTTAATGATGGTTATAACCGCCGAATAGTTATTCCTAAATAAATTACATATTTAATAAAGATTTTTGTAAAAATCCAACGTAATAATATTTTGTGCTCATTCACATACTACGCTGTTAAAAATATTTACAGGGTCAGGATATAATTATTTTTTCATTAAACATTGTAGTTTATTCAAGTAGTAACGGGTGACGTGTGTCATAAAAAGCAATATATCCTGAAGCTTGATCAAACGCCAGTCATGTATAAGAAACACTTCTAACAAGAGCACGTCCCCTCTCAAATATGTCACAACGTTTATCCCCAACGACCTCAATACCTTGCCGATAATAAATAGTTGCACAAAATCGATCCCTTTAATTTACCCGCTCCACATACAGGGCAAAATATATTAAAAAAAGTCAATAATTCACACCCAATAAAATGGTTTCACAAAGGCATCTAAAAAATATCTAAACCGAACTCATTGTCACGTGATATAAAGCAACTAGCGACACCCTTCTGGAAAACACTCAAACAATCGAGAGCATTAAAAAAAAACGATTTAATATATTATCAATATTCTTCTGTGGACTTTCGCCCTTTGCAGTCTGACGAAATGTCTGTCATAAAAGCTCCACGTTTTTTCTATTCTATCTAATAAAGTAAACTTTATTCCACAGAGCATCTGTTAGACCGTTGGATTACAGATCTCTCCTGACGAATTCTCTTTATGGTGGCGATTATTTATTTGATGATCGCCATAAAACGGAATGACAGTGATAACTGGATGCTTATAAATAGTAATACCTAGAAGACCCAATTCCTGGCCTTGTGTAACACTTTTATTATTAATGTTATTGCTAGACAATTTATGATGGTTTTTTTGTTGATTATTCAATTAATTTTCAATGAAAAATCAACAGAATTTGTCGAATTGCCATAAAAATAACATAGCTATGAAGTAGGGTTAAAATCAAGGGTCGTAGATTGTCAATCTGCTCCGTCATTGTTCGAACATTATTTCGGGATTTAAACACTCAACATTGAATGTTGAATTAATTTAAAGTAAGTTTAGCTTGTTATTCCAATGGCATCCACACTCGGGAAAGAGAAATAGAGGTCACCCACTGAATAGATGGGCTGACGACCTAAACGGACTAAAGTCGCAAGAAATCGAAAAAACTGGACACATTTGAGGAAGATCCATGTCCAAAGCTGGACCCTAGAAGGTTCATATAAGATCGTTTAAATTCATTGAATTCACTTCACTGTTTTGGGGGCAAAATAGAATTTTTAAATCAACATTAATAAAACAAAAAATAAGCTTTCGGTAATATATTTTTTTTGGATGCGTAAGGCTTATTTCTCGGTGGTCTATTTATTCGTTATCATTATTACAATATCTGTTTCTGTGAAATTAGTCTGGTTCCGTCTAAAATTGGCAATTAGTACTAATTATAATCAAGATAAAGATACCGCACTTCTCTTCAGACAAGTAAGCTTTAGATCCCATTGTAGTTATGACAAATGCGAGTGAAAGACAGGGTAGAATCGGGAAAATCATTTTTCAATCAACAAAATATTTACATTTTTTTCAGATAATAAATATTTTTATTAAAACTTTTAGAAATTTAGACATTGCTTCATCAAATTGTAGTTATATATATGTATATAATATTTGCATTCATTTTGACTCTATTCTTGTAAATATGTGTTTAAATATTCGGGTTTTTCGTAGGCGAATAAGGGCAAAATAATAATGAAAATTAAAAAATTAATTTATTTAATTTGAACAATTCATCAAATTTCAAAGAGAATTTTCCCACTGAGTAAAACTTCCTTTTAAAATTCTGTTATTATTCCATTATTTGGCATTGTTTTAGGGAAATGAAATAATGACGAAACTTGAATAAAACTTTCACAGAACTTGAATATTGAGTTTGAAATTTGATTAATTGTTCAAAGTTAGTTTTTCATGTTCTGTGAGAGTTGTCTTCAAGTTATGTTATTTTTTTAATTTTTGCGGAAAAATAATGACATAGTAAAAGAATCGTTAAAAATCTGTGAAACCACACGTCCTCGATTTTGATGTTGAACAATTTATTCATATAGGGGAGACCCAGGCAAAGCGGATGTGTTAAGGGAGATATTAAATAAAAAACACAATGTTTGCATAACATAAAATATTTATAAAGTGTAATGTTAAAAAAACGTTTGTCTACAAAATTAAAATAAATTAAAAGGTAATAAGGTATTAGAATTATAAAAATAATGTAAATTAAAAAAACCTTCGTATTATTCACTTTGCCCGGGTACCCGGGCAAAGTGAACTTGGGCTCCGGGCAAAGAGAATTAGGAATCACAATTAATTAAATATAACCAAATAATAATAATCACAAGTACCTTACCTTCGTTTATCGTATGAAAATTCGAAAAAAACGATTTTTTATCAAAAGGAGCGTGCGTTTCTGCCAAACAACAAATATTCACTGTCATAGCGTCGGTAGTGATGCAGTACACCGATTGTGAGATTATTAGCGCATTATAGCGGTAATTTTCGGAAATATTCAATTTATTCGCTTTACCCGGTACATTCGCTTTGCCTGGGTCTCCCCTAATTGAATCACAATATTGGGCGCTTTTTCTATTACTATACGCACGGCAACAGTTATGTCTAGCATCATCTCATTTCTTTAATTCGAATGAGGAAGAGGCGAGAAAATGATTACTTTTTTTAAAGAAATGAGATGGCACGAGCCATTACCGTCGTCGTGTCGTTTCCGCGGCTCATCACGGTAATAATAAAAGCGCTCATTAGGTAATAGGTAATAATAAAGTCCGTAGCATTGTTAAGTTCGCCTTCCACACTGATGCTTGAACACCATTTAGAATTCGGAAAACCAAAATGACTTTTTCCTATATTTCCTTAAAATCTTCAATTTTCTTTAGCCTCACAGCATTCCCAAAGTGAACTGCCATAGCTACAGGCAATGTGACTATTGCATAGTTTACACGTTTTTGTCCGAATTTGAATCATCCACTAATTACTTCACATATTGTTTGGTGTTCATTGATGTGTCGGAAGTGTGACACGCGTGGGCCCACTTTAAACAGTGGCTCGTATTGTCCCAGCCCTAGCCCCGGGCCTGCAGCGGGCCAGTAGGGTGGCGGTGACAATTCCGGCCCCATTATACTCGTACGAGTCACTAGGCTTTATGGGGCCCGAGAACGTGCCCGATATAATAAATATATATGTATAACTGCACATCGGTAATACGTACACCTACAGGGATACATGAAAAATTTTTCTAACATGTTACGATACTAGAAATTTGAACACTATCTTATGCGAAAGGCTGCACGGAGAAAAATGTTATTCTAAAATATGATCATTTTATTCGTAAAAACGGTTAAAACCGGGACTGAAGTTCTTACGAACAAATTAACAGTGTTTCAATGTTTATTGGCGGGAAATTAACAGTGTTTCAATGTTTTTTGGAGGGAAAATGTAAGAATAATTTCTTGGTATACGTACGAAATTACGTATACCAACAAATTATTCTTACATGTTCTCGCCAATAAACATTGAAACCTTGTTAATTTGTTCGTGAGAACTTCAGTCCCGTTTTTAACCGTTTATACGAATAAAATTATCGTATTTTAGAATAACATTTTCCTCCGTGTGATATAAAATGATTATCTAATAAATAACGTCGATTAGTTATTGAATCACCCTAATGGCTTGTTGAAGAAAGAAGTAGTCGTAGACGCGACCCGTTTTCATGTGATAAATGTCAACCGCGTACATATGTTGGGCGCGCGTTTGGCGTGTTTCGAGGGGATCAATGACGCTAGTTCCTAGGATCATCTTTCGTTGAAATACCGGTAGAACTCGGATAGCATTGCCACTCGACGCCTGTGCTCTAAAGATTGCAACCCGTTTTTTTTAAGATGGGAGAATCTATCGGATCTATCTAACGGACCGCTCGTTCTGCACAGAGTCGAGGGTGTTTTTCAGGTACTTTGGGGCTCTAGACCAGAGGTGGCTGCCAAATTCAATTGTGGGGCGCACTTTGATTTGTACAGGGTTAGCAGTTGTGTACTATTAAAGTATCTGCGGAACCTGTACAGTACGCCCAGTTTCTGAGAGGCTAACATAACTCTGGCTTCGCTTATATATAAAAAAAACCAAAAACACTTTATAACGATAAATAAGTAGGTATAATTATTTTTCAATCAGCCTATACTTGAAGGGTATCGCATTGTACCGTGAACCGGTATGACGAGAAGGGCCAGGTATGTTCTTATTATGGTACCAGCTCCCATATTTAGCGAGACAGGGCCAAACCATGCAGTACCTACCCAGTACCCAGTACCCAGGTAGGTACCTACTCTGTGACGGAAGTGGAACAAACTCACGAGGGTTGGAGGTGGCGCAGTTTACCGGATTACCGGTAATATCCCCGGGGGCCTACACCCATTATTACCTGGATCGGTGCAATATATCATCCTGACATCAATGAAAATAAATGCTTTTAAGAAAAGGGATCAACTATTTCAAAGTAACCAAAAAAACGAACCAACAAAAAAGGCTCTCTTTTGAATAAAGCAAATTCACGCAACTCAAACTTTAGCGTAATTGTAATGTTACATTACTATACGTAGTATTAGACTTCAAAGGGGAAGAATCGTTTTAAAGAATACAATTATTAATCGTTTTCTTAATAACTTGACCATTTCCATGCAGTGAGCCAACGTGGGCGGCGTTTTGTTCATACGTATCGTATCGTATCCACTCCTCTGGTTTTAGAAAACAGTGAATCTATTTTATAATATATAGATATCAACTATTGGCGTGTCCCTACGGCTTACTTTTTTGATGAGTTATTTCTTAAAGGAGTTGTTAGGACACTGCAAAAACCTTTAAATTCGCCTATTTTGAAAGCCATCAACAAAAATTCAGTTTAAAAATAACTATTTTAATGTATGTATTTTTAAAAATCGAAACGTTCTGACGCGGAATATTTTATTCAAACAGAGCTGGTAAAAAAATTACTTTAAAATCGGTTCAGTGGGTATTTACCAGAGATTACCGGAAATTAGTCCCTTTTAAATGAAATTCCAGACGTATTGACCCTTTTTTACAAAATTACATAAATTGATTTTGAAAGATTGTTATTTTATCTGGTATATGCAGTTTTAAAATTTTGAAAAACTAAGTGTATTTTTAAAATATTAAGGTTATACCGTTGATCGTTGGCGGATTTGTTCAAAATTCAAACGATGGATTCTATTAAACAACACAAATTTCAAAGCATAAAATCTTAAAATAAAATAAAGTAATACATAATCTAGTCAACACAGTTTTCAAAATTTAGAAATTAGGTAAATTAAAATCATTAAAAATAAATCCGAGAACGTGTTTTGTGACAAAAATACCTTAGTTTTTCTATTTAAGGTCTTACAAACTAAAATAATTCAATTTTTTTTACACACTTATTTTGTTTAGACATTATTAAAAAATCATAAATACTTATGATCAAAAAATACTTACAAGAAGTACACTATATTTAATAATTTATCATCGTGCGTATTGAGCATTGAGTATTTGTTCGGGTCTTGGCGGTAGATGCGCTTGCCCAGCTGCTGTGTGGTGGGACGAATCGAGAAAAACTGGTTAAAGGAGGCCTTTTGACCTCTTCTCGACCCATCGTCTTGCACCGCAGTTTAAGGGATGGATTCATACGTCCGTCACTCCTGGACACACTGACCCCCAGATTCCTACTCCTTATTCCTACCCCCGATACCGTTAAAAAGATCCTCCACACAGCTACCCCTAGGTCCTTCTTTATGGAGCTAATGTTAAAAAAAAAACAATGGTGAAAAACGCACGATATCCAACATGAATGAAGTATTATCGCAGTTCTGTTTTATTTTATTTATTTCATTTTTTTAAATGTATTTATTAATTTTATATGTTTGAATATTGCACAAGAGTCCCAACTGCTCCCGTCTGGAGCCAGTGAGACTATGGCATCCCTAATTAGGGTATGTTGTGAAGCTGAAGGTAGTGGGGAGGGGATGGAGACGGGGACGAGGAAGAGGTGTGTATAAAGGAACTTTTTACAGCAATAAGTTCGATAGTTACCATATTTAGGGTGTTGAAAGCATTATTATCCACATTTTCCAAGACGCATTGGTCACCTAACGGCTCGTTATCTTTGAATATCGAACCTATCATTAAAGTTGCATTAAAGGGTGCACCATAATTACTATCCGACACAGTTTTGGAAAAGGGCATTGAGGGTAACCTACCCTTCAAGTTCGTATTTATTGAGTATGGAGTGTATGGCTATAATTGAATGGACGCAACACAATGTAGGATACGGATGTTTGTGGACACAGTAATATTGTCACCTGGAATGGCCGAAACTGTATGTAAAAGAAACAAGGATACTTGTAACGAGTTTAAATAATTGCACAATTGTACATCCGGGACTGATTGAATTAAATGTATAAATGGGCAAGGGACAGATGCAATATATCCTTTTAACGAAAAGCGTGCTAATGGTCAAGTATGACAATGATGGAAAACAAAAAAGTACCTACTCTTTTCTTTGCCAAAAAAAAATGTAACTGGTAATATTTGGATCAACCTACAACTTTTATGTGCAGCTGTTAATCTATACATAATATAAAAATTTATGTTAGTTTGTTTGTGTGTTCGTACCTTACCGTTCATCGATTGCGATGAAACTTTGGGAATATGATGTGCACATTCCCGGGATGGTTATAGGATAGTGTGAACTCTTGCGTTATTAAATTATTTCCTATACTATTCATAAGATTGCGATTAAAATTTCATCCGATTGCTGTTAATTTTTTGAATTGTTGTGAACATGCCCGTGAATACTTCTATATATATATATACTGGTGAGCTCTGGCATTATGAAATTTGCATAAAAAATTTAAATAGGTCACGTGAGTCGTTGGAAAAATGGGTGCATTTTATGGAGTTAGGCGGCAGGGAAAAAAGGCTGGGGGGAGGGGTATGCGGGAAGGTCGGCTGGGAAATTAAAGTGGGGGGCTTCGCCGCAGGCTAGAAAGGGAAGTGTTGAAGAGTGGAGAGGGAACGCGGGAAGGTGAAAAAGAAACACGGGAGGTGAAGGGGAAGAGGAGTTGGAAAGGGAACGGGGACGAATGGGAAATGACACGAAGGGAGAAACAATGTATTTATTTAATTGGAATTGCAATGCATGCCGGGTATTGGCTAGTTTCAAAATAATATTTTTTGTTTAAAAAAACCTTCTATAAATCGTCTTCGAACAATAAATGTGTTTATTTTAAATAGTTGCGAATGTAGATAAATGGTGCATCGATCGGTAAGAACTTAGAGGAAAATATTTAGGTTGTGTTACTTGTATTTTAATGACATTTATGTATTTTTATCTGTTGCATTTTATTTTTATTATTTCTTTCATTTTATTACCTTCATGTAAAAGCCCTATGTGCGTTATATAAAAAAATACTAATTACAAAAATTAATAACCCCTTGTAATGTCGCGTATTCATATTATTATAATAGCACCTCCGAATCTTGCTTCATTAAATTCTATAGACTAGATTCATTAGACTCCGATATCATCTGTATTATTACACGACTTTATTATCTCCTTCACTTTTTATTGTTATTTTTAGACAGATGTTTTCGAAATCAGATGTACCCAGACAATAATTTTCCTCTTATTTTGAATGTCATGTGTGCAAAATTTCGCCAAGAAGTATACATTTTTTAACATTTTTTACTCCAAATAAAGTCAGGAATAGCTAAAGCAAGCCAAGTACATTCCATTTTCTAAAAGATATATAGATAGTGAAAGTGAACAAACAAAAAAGATATCTTTCAACCTTATTTTAAAGTACCTTATGACGCAAAATGTGTTCAGTTTAGCTTCGACTGAATATCATGAATCCATAAATTGATGATCCATGAATGATGACAAATCCATGATTTTATGTATTGCAACGGAGATGTATCGCATTTTAGTTATACCACAGAAGCTTAGGTTTTCCACACCGATGCATCTTCTGCTGTAAATTTGTAGCTGGTTCAGCTCTTGGCGTAAACTTTATCAGAGCGGGTGGAAAACGCCGTCAGTGTTGTGTGAAATGAGAAGACAAAGCTCCATCGACGACGTCCCTTCCCCTTTCACATATTATGTATAATAAAGGACCCGTAAGCTATGGGGAGTTGTAACATGAGGAGTGCGTTAGTTGGGTTAGTTTGTACAATAAAAACAGCCCTCAAAACAGGTATAATATCAACTAAATCTATATAACAAAAACAAATAATTGTTAACTCTTTAAACAAAAATAAATAATAATATATACCTACCATTAAATGAAGTAATGGAAATAACAGAAAATGATTTTAACTCATCAAACGTATGTAATGTATAGTTGCAAAAAATATAATAGGACAAGATAATAAGTGGGACAAAATTCCCGGGTTACGTATAACTTGACAATATTTGGAAAACTCGTAGGTACTACCATTAATGTAAATGGAAAATTTTGCTTGTGCGATGATGGAGAAATTAGTTGGCACTGGAATTGAATGCATTTGTAAGTCAGCCAAAAACCAGCCAAATTTATTTTCTGTAATAATATTTTTATTTTTTTATATTCGTAATATAATAATAACTTTACATAATATATTGATCTTCCAAACAAAAAGTAAATAAACAAACAACGTTAAAGAGTGTTGTAATGATAATTATTGCGCCAGATACAACCGCCAATTTACCAACAACGAAAGAGCGTGATCCAACTACCTATGAATACGAGTTATCCAGTTACTCAGTCATCCGTGGCGGGTAACAGAGGTCAGGATCTATTTCGCATCAATGAACCACGATCTGCGTGTAATAGAAACCACGGTATTTACATGTTTATTTGCATGCGTACATTCACACTGACTTATAATTCAACGACTAGAATGGTGATGATACCGATGATTGCTCAGGCGGCTTAATACCGTTTTGTCACCATACAACACATAACATCTGCCATGCGATATCTTCTGCAAGTCCGAGAGATTAGAAACGCACCAGTGAAGTCGTCATGTTGTGATTGGTGTTTAAATACTAAAGCGTATTTGATTCGCTTCAATAAATAATATGTATTTAATCAAATGAATCAAGGATTGGTTGGCATTTAAAATTTAAATTTTAAAAAAATTGTTCAGTATGGGATCTGAATAGAAGTAATATTTAAATGTTCATAAATAAAAAAAATAGGACGAAAATTTTGATGATAGTCCTTTTTTTTAAGACAATCTCAATCTCAGATAGAAGACTTATTTCCGAGTGACTTTTATTTTAAAAATTGTTAATGGTATTATTAATAGAATAGGGTATAACCAGAAAATACCAGAAATTTGTCCTTTTTAAATCAAATTCTAGACTATTGACTCCTTTTTACAAAAAAAAACATAAATTGATTTTGAAAGATGGTTATTTTATCTGGTAAACGCGATTTTTAAATTTTGAAAAACTAAGTTCATTTTTAAAATACTAAGGTTATAACCGTTGGCAGATTTTAAATCTTTCAAACGAAATATTGTATTATAAAATACAAATTTCAAATCATATTATCATACAATCATATTATCATACAGCAAAATAAATCGATATATAATCTAGTAAAGACATTTGTCAGAATTTTAATTTTAGTTCAACTAAAATTATTAAAAATTCGAGAACGTGTTTTCTGAAGAAAAAACCTCCGTTTTTTTTCTATTTATTGAGGTCTTACGAACTAAAATATTTCAGTTTATTTTTACACACTTATTTTGTTTAGACATTATTGAAAAATCATAAATACTTATGATCAAAAAATACTTACAAAAAGTACACTATATTTAATAATTTATTATCATGCGTTTTGAGCATTTTTATTGCTTACTTGAATGTAGGTATATATTAAAGTTTTGAATGAAATAAATCGATATAAATTTTTTACTTTAAAAAATTTGATATGGCGAACAATCGATCATTCTCATCGGAACCTCCCTGTACAGTTGCAAGTATTGAACTTTAATTCTCAGCCGCTGATCAATTGGTCTTAGCAGCCCTGATTTATTAAGCCTATTTACCTTTCTTAGGGGGTTTCTCACCATCCTCCCAATAGCTTATCTACCCTAATAACGATTATTATTAAAAATAAAAATAAATACTCGCAGTGGTTAGAAAACTCGGCCAACTTTTCCAATATTTAGCCACTATGCATAGGTTCGAGTACCGAATTATAAACTCCAACTTAATAAATAAATAAACCATAAATCGTAAATCGAAAATATTCGTTATTAGTGTAGATAAGCTATTAGGAGGATGGTGAGAAACCCCCCCTATACCAATAAGAACTACTGGATATAAAATTCTTGAACTATATCAGGACTCAGGACCGAGACTTTAAATTGTAGATATGTTCAACTGCGTTGAATATAAGATATAAGAAGGCTATAATGACATACCTTAATAATACTAATCAATGTTAGCATAATAATAGTCTTCTACACGGGTTCTGAATAATTTCAATAGCATATTTTACTTTATGATTACTGTTCCACAAAATTATTATAATATATATTATCACTTGTTTGTAAAGGTTAGTATAGGCCTATAATATAAATAAATAAATCTATTTAATATTACCAAATGAATATCTCTCTAGACTTCTGGCACCATTACCAAAATTTGTCAGAAAATTATTATTATTGCTTCCTTTTTATTTTTTTACATCTTCTGGAATCCAACATAAGATAACCGGTTAGAAGACAATATTCTAACCGCAACGCCACGATATCGTAGACTTTTGTAAAATTTAATAATTCACCAGGTAAAAAAACACCATCTGTTGAATTTTTCGAATCTAACTATTTTTCAGAACAAAAAGTAGTAGGATGAAAAACACTTTTTAAGTAGATAATCTCCTTCCTGAAAGAGTAATTAATTTTAAAGTAAACAGTTTTTTCGACGTTAAATGGTGGCATTAAAAAACGAAAACTTTTTAAGTAATTAAAAATACAAACGAAAAGTTTTTACACTAAGTATAATGGACGACCTTCGACTGAAAAGTACCTTTGGTCTGGGACCAGAAGTCGCGGGTTCAAATTCTAGCAGAGGGAGAGTTTTTATCACAAATTGTACGCAATGTCAATGTTAAAGAACACTTGAGTGGGTATCTAAAGTGCTGATTCTAACTAACTAACCACCCCGCAGGAGTAGGCAGAGATGACGGCACGCCCAATATCTCGATCTTGGCACACACTCCTTGCCTCATTCATATTCTTTCATCGTCTCATACATGATATATTATTTTGACTCTTGACATGGCACGACTCAAGAGTCTGATGCACTTGTTCGTGCCATGTCTTCCTCGTACGTCCACGACTTCTTCTACCATTCATATTTGCGTCATATAATCTTTTTACACTCCTTTCTTCCTTCTTTCGCTCTATATGCCCAATCCATCTGAGCGCCCCTTTCTTAATATTACTCATTACGCTTGCTTACACCGGCCTTGCAATCTTTGCAGATCTCCACATTTCTCACACGATCATACATGGTTTTACCACGCAAATGCCTCAGGAATCTCATTTTTAAGGTATTCAGTATATTTTCATCCTTCCTCTGCCAGTTCCATGCCTCACTACCATACATCAGGGTAAGTATAAATATCAGCACTCCATTGTGGACTGCTAGCTTAATTCTTGAAGACAATAAATTCTAAAAAGTGGTACCTAAAGATGATGAAATAAACGTACCTACTTAAAAATTATTTCCTTGCCTATGGATTCTTGTTCATTAAAAATGTAATTATTTTTACCAATACAATATAAACCCCTTGAAAAATAAAGCTATAACAATAACGATCAATTTTGACATAAGAAAATATAACATCTCTTACCCCTAACGCACTCTACCGTGCCAAAAGTGTGTCGATGTTTATGTTCCAGAAATTGCCCAATGCTCCATTGAACATTAGACCAATTCACAACATTAACAGCTATAAAAATAAACATAAATAACAGCGATATTAAACAATCGACGATACATCTGTCGAGTAAATTAAAAAAACTTGCGATCCTTGAAAAAAATTCTAAGACGATATAATAATATATGATAAATCACCAAGAGCACAATAAAGTTGATTAGCTTCTGGGGCAATATGGGAGACAGAAGGATGTCCTTTATTGTTCCCTGGTTTACAGAGGGGAACTTTGTTAAAGCTTAAAATTAATAAGAAATGAACTTCTTTGATGCTAAGACAGGAAATGCGCCCATCTGGAACTTCTTATTTTAACGAGAACGTGGGCGTAATGTAATGTGTAATGATCCTTAATATGAATTATGTTCAACTACGACAAACCAAATTACTTTCTTAGGGGTGATGGTAATAATGTTATGGAATATGGTCATCTGTTCTTTGAAAGACCCGAATAGCAGTCGGAAAGAGCGAGTATCAATACTTTACAGAGAATTTCACAGCGGGCACCGACGTTCTACCATTTGAGAAAAAATAATACCGAATTTATATTTCTTTTCTTGAAACTGTTGTTCGTGGTAGATTCCCATTTTAAGGGAATACCCGGCGGTGATTTTTCATTACAAACGTATTCCCTATTTATCTATCTGGATTTTAATCCTAGAGAAAATATTGTTTTTACATAAAATAGATATCAACTACTAGCGTGTCGGTATTTTTTGTTTTTTTGATGAGTTACTTTTTACAGATGTTATGACCTTCCAAAAATCAATAAAATTGACTGGTTTAAACGCCGTCAAAAGACGTTCAGTTTACAAACTATACAATGTTTTTAAAAAAAAAGCAAAACGTACAGACATAAAATAGTTTTTTCTTATAAAGTTGATAAAAAAAAAATTGAAAATCAGTCAATTTTTGGAGATGAAAAGTGGGATATACAAAACCTCGATTTTAGTTAGGTATTAGTAGCCAGAGGTGCATTGTCCCTTTCGCTCAATATCCGATGGAGTAAGAGCAACAGTGACAGCAACAATTTAGTAAAATCTATTTTTCAAATTTCTCCACCACCCGGGTATCATCTTAAGGGTAAAATTAAAATAATTAATTATCTGGTCGTTCATAGATGGTGGTTAATTATTTACGATGTTAAACTATTAAGAAGATTTGTTTGTTTGCTCCCGTAGAGTCACAATACGAATATGAATAGTTTATTCCCCATATATATAAAAACAAAAATATAAAAACCCAATTCTTCCAAGAAAGGCAATAAAATACATTATTGGATTGAATCACCGACACAATATTGTATTTGTATGTCTTTCTTGAAAGAATTCAGTTTCAGTGCTCTCGTTAAAACCCGGCGTTTATTTCATTTTAATTTATTTACATAGTTTTATTTTCTTTTACCCGCCTTACTAGACAAAGGGGGTTCCTCACCATAGCTTATCTACACTAACAACGAATATTTTCGATTTACGATTTACGGTTTATTTATTTATTAAGTTGGAGTTTATAATTCGGTACTCGAACCTATGAATAGTGGCTATATATTGGATAAGTTGGCCGAGCTTTCTAACCACTGCGAGTATTTTATTTTTAATAATATTCGTTATTAGTCTGTTGCGAATTGGGTTTTTGAACGAACCATTTATTCACATTCATATTGTGTATTTACAGGTGCAAACAAACAAATTATCTTCGTAGTTTCCAGGATAACACTTGCAAAAGGGTTTTTTTCTAAAATAATGAAATTACCATCAACTATGAACGAGCAGATAACGATTTTTTTAAAGTTTACCCTTAATATTACGATTTACTTTTCACATTTTTATTTGACTCTGCTGAAAAATCAGAGTTGTAGGTACATTTAAAAACTAAAATATATATTTTATTGGGCAAAAACATCGAATCAAAGTTAGCATTCGAATTAGCGACATACAAAAAATATTATCTATTTAATAACTCAGGTACGGGCGTACGTCATTCTTATGTCTACCTACGTTAAATTATCGTGAAAACAAGCTTATACAATTTTAAAGGTACCTACGTATCAACGTTAAATTCAGTAACTGCATTTTTATGGCCTGAAATAAATCATGAATATAGTTTAATATGCCCATTCGTCTAGTAGTTTGGAAAATATAATCTGCTGAAAATATTCAGATTTCGTTGGGTCATTGTAAAATGCCAATCACTCGTTAAAATATTTTCCCTAAATGTCAAATATTCTGCAGAGAGCTAGCGAGCCTGTCACGAATAGAAAAAGATTTTGCAGAAAATTGAGCGGATTTCGAGAAATGCTTCGAAATATTCGATTGACAATTCGTTGGCAGAATGTCAAACGTTTTATTTCGGAGTGACATTGAATCTAGGATACATTAATATGAATTTAAAATAGAAAAACTATACATTCAAGGTGAAAATAATCAAAAAATTATTGAAGAAAAGAAAGCAATGAAAAGATCTATGGTGTTATTATTTATTTATATTTCATCGGACTCCATTAAATTCGAAAATACGGAACGCAATAGTTTTATTGCAAACGGTTTTACAACCAAATAACCCTACCGATTAAAACAGCCCTTACATAAATATGTGAGAAAGGGGTGTTTATAAGTAGTTTTGCATAATGATCATAGAAATAAAGGTTGTTCCTTGAAATTCAGGATCTTGCTAAATTAACCGTGTCCAGTACTTTATAATGACAGGTTTACTTCCAAGTTCGTTGAATGCTTTTATTTGAATTCATGTAGGTAATAATAGTTCTGTAAACAGAATAACTCGTGTCCAAAAAATGTGTTAAGAATTTTCTCTTATTTGATAAATCAAAACCAAAATTTCCTCAGAAGTCCTAAGAATTACATTTTATTTTTATTTTTTGGAACAACTTAATGAGTAGATCCTCAAATTGTATTAAATAAAAATTAAAGACAATGTTAGCGATTTGACGATAATGTTGGTAGTTCTTACTCGAATTATGATACAGTTAAATTTGACAGAAGAACATTTTCAATTTGGAAGAATGTGTACCGCCGCCCCAGGAACCATTTATTGGATAACCAACACCCCTGCCATTGGTCACCCCAAGTGGTTCGCTAAGTTTGGTGACTTAGCAGGGGTGCCCACGTTCACGGGGTGCGGTTTATCTAGGTATTCACGGCGGGTGCGTTTGCCCACCTACAGTGTAGCAAGCCTGGTTGAGGGACACCTTTTGGACTCTCCAGCCGGACTCTTTCGACCCATCGCTTTGCACCGCAGTGGGAGGGATGGATGCATATGTTCCGTCATTCCTGGATGCATTGACCCCCAGATTCCTACCCACCCCTCATACCCTTTTCCTTCCTAGAACTTCCTCTCCTTCCTTTCTTTTTAGATGACCCTTCACACAGCCCCAAAGACGACGGCCGAGAAATTATTTCCCTTCGGGCTTCGTGTGTCGAGCGGAACTCTTGTTATTTTTTATTTATTTATGTAACATTTTTATTACTTCAAAAAGGTAATAAACAATTTGTTCACTACCGCAATGGCAATAAATATTTCTTCAGTTACCATAATATTGAAAAAAATGCGAAATCCAAATAAACATGACGATTTCTGGAAACAGAATCATTACTGTTTCAACTGATTAAAACGCCCGCTATGAAACGGAAACGGAACGTACAACCAAATTTATAGACAGATGCAAAACGGTCGAGGTAAAATAAAACTTCTCCACGTTCAGTCAATAACTACTCCACAAGATTTTTATTAGGTGAACTTTGAGAGGATGGTGGTTTATTCCTTGGCAGTGAAGTAAATGTGAAATAAAAGTAAATGGTTGTTCTTTATATTTTGTATCGTGCGAGATTGCTTTATTTTCAATTACGTTAGCGCAAATTGAAAACTAACCGCACTCATTTTTCCAGTTTATCTCGTATATTGTATTTTTTTCTGCCCTGTGTTGTCAGTAGTTTTGTATTTCTCGCTCAAAATGAAATAAACTTGACGTACGCACACAAACTCTTCGTAATAAAATTAATTTACCAACTAGTTTTAGCAAGAATAATTTTTTTTATTTTTTATTTAATGACAGTACAAATTAAAATTAAAATACAATATTAAATAATTTAAGAATACAAAGTGAAATATTTTATCCTCAGTCCTCCTCACTAGGTATTCCTGTTCCGAGGTGGACTGCAGGTTGTCGTATGGTGGTGATCATGATTTCCTCATCAATGTTGTTTGTTTTTGTTGGTTTTCACGAAATATAAATAAATAAAGCAAAAAGTGTTCATGTTCATTATTTTGCGTTGTTTTAAAAAGTGTTTATGTTCATTATCTGTAGGTTTCATTTGGGTTATTTAATAATTTTACTTAGTTCCTCATCTTCATGTTTAGTTAGCCATAATTTTATGTCCTTTTAAAACTTTTGTATTTTTTTTTTTTTTTTTTTAATATTAACTCCACACAGGAGGCCCTGAGGAAAATAATTTCCCTCAGGGCCTATGTCATCTTTGAAGATGCTGTGAGGAGGGTCTTTTTGAGGAGAGGAAGGAGTGAACGTGGGTCTTGAAGAGACCCATGTTATAGGAAGGAGGAAACACAGAGGCCGGCAAATCGTTCCACAGCCGAGCTGTTGAACACAAAAACGAGTCGTAGAAGCGTCCCGTTCTCATGTGACAAATGTCAACTGTGTACATATGTTGGGCGCGCGTTTGGCGTGTTTCCCGACTATGCACCGGTGCCGAGGGGATCAATGACGCTAGCTCCTCGGAGCATCTTCCATTGAAATACCGGTAGAACAAGGATAGCATTCCCACCCGACGCCTGTGCTCTAAAGATTGCAATCCGTTTGTTAAGACAGGAGAATCTATCAAGCGGACCGCCCGTTTCTGCACAGAGTCGAGGGCGTTTTTCAGGTACATCGGGGCTCCAGACCAGAGATGGCTGCCAAATTCAACAGTGGGGCGCACTTGCGATTTGTACAGGGTTAGCAGTTGTGTACAATTAAAGTATCTGCGGGCCCTGTACAGTACGCCCAGTTTCTGAGAGGCCAACTTAACTCTGGCCTCGATGGAGCCCCCGTACCTGAGCTGGTCACTTAGAGTTACACCGAGCATATCAATGGAGGACCTGTTTGGAAGAATGCTACCGTATATCCATGGTATTTTTAATTTCAATCGGAAGGGCATTATATAATTTTGTAGCATGGAAATAATGGTTTTTCTGGCCGAAAGCTGTATTTAATTTTGGAATGTTTAGTAGTTTTGAAGATTTTGTCCTTGTAGTATAGGTGTGTTGGTCAGCAAGGTATGCATATTTTTCTTTAAATTTGAGTAGTGCATTTTTTGAGTACAGTTTTATAATGCTGAACACATTAAATTTTTTAAAAACATCTTTTGATGGAGTTCTTATGGGTACTTTCAGGATTAATTTTATTATTGCTTTTTGTGTTTTAACAAGCTGCTTCATGTGAATGTTTGAGGCAGATCCCCATCCAATAATTCCATATTCTATGCGTGATTGGCAAAGAGCATAGTAGACTTTGCATAGATCATTTTTATTTAGTATATTGCGTATGTTTCTAAAATAGTTTTGCATTTTGTTAAAATTATTCAATCATCAATCAAGTTAGTTTATGAATATTTTTTTGCTAGTTTCCTTCCATAACTAATTGAAACTGCACGATGTATTTATCAAAATGCGACAATGGTTTTGCTTTTGTTCTTTCCATCAAAGTCTTCGATTTAGGTGAATGTCAAAAGAATTCATATTCTACGCTTTCGTAGATGGCGAGCGTGTAGATTTTTACTTATAAACGCTTTTTACAAGTTATGCTTTGAAATATTAAGAAAATTTTATTGTTCGCGGAAGTACACAAGCAGTATGAATATTAACAAATTGTCTAATCTTTCAAGAAATGCTAACAAATACAATATGTCATCGGTGATTCAATCCAATATTGTATTTGTTAGCCTTTCTTGAAAGATTGGAGTTTTTTAATTGACAAAACTATTTGTTAATATTCATAGTGCTTGTGTACTTCCGTGAACAATATTTTTTTCTTAATATTTCATAGCATAACTTGTAAAATGCGTTTATAAGTAAAAATACTATACGCGCGTCATCTACGGAAGCGTAGAATAGAATTCTTTTGACATTCATCTTAAACAAAAAAGTGAACAATTTTGAAATTCAAAGAATCAAAATATTACTTTTAGAACGGTTGATTTAAAAAAAAATTAACAATTCATCTACGGCCTTACTAAAAAAAAACACTCCGCGGCCGTTAAACGGTGTTTTACATGTGGCAACGCTGGAAATTTTACTTGTAAATTGGAGTTTTCATAATAATCCGCTAGGTGGTGTGATTGATGCGCCTGCGCATTGCCGAAAATATAACCGCGTACGCTAACACTACGGAAAAAAGTCGGTCGCGGATGTTTGTCTGATTAATATGATCTTTTAGTTAACTATTTCAATCTTTATGACTAATTCGCACTTATATTCATGTATTCAATATATTTGCTATTAATTTGTGTTGTTTTTTGTTAGTTTAAGTCAAATTGTGGCACTAAAATCATGTGTTCTAAATTAAGCTGTCAGAAAATGGTTCATAGGTTATGTTCAGAAATAATTTGCATTTTAAGATCTTTATTTTATTATAAATTCTTGAAAGTGATGTTTTTTGGTGACTAAAGTGTCTAATACATATTTTAGTAAACGTATCAAAGAAATTAATGCCTTAAGATGTGCAAGCAACGTATTCAAACGTGAGTTTTTTTATTGTAAATTTTTGGATATGAAAAGCGAATTTCAAGATTTTTTAATATTTTTTTATTGTTTGAAGGAGTAAAAAGTGAGGTGACAGATTTATTTTAAAATCATTAAATGAAAGGACTGTGTTTTTTGAATTTTGAATTTTTCCAAATATTTCAATGTTTTAATAGAAAGTGTTTGGGGTAAGTGAGTTTTTTTTTCCAACTTGATGTTTGAATCTTAAAATACTACAGTTTTTAAACATTTAAGTATATTTTAGATATGAAAATCTTAAAGGAAATTAAATTTTGGTTCTAAAATGGTATTTGTTTTTACGACATCTCAAAAAATAATAAATATATAGGACATTAAAAAAAAAATTCGAAATTCGTTGAAAATTACAAATGGAACAAATATATACAACAGATAAACTACCCTCCTTGGCCGTGTAAGCAATGTACATATCTTTCCATGAACAATTTTTTGTCAGTTCTCAATTAGTAAGGATTCTTCATACATGGTTGTTTGCCCATTGTACAAATTTTTCAGAAAGTTTATTAGTAAGGCTGGTAAAATGGCGACGTTGTCAGATCAAAACCATATATTTTGTTTAGTAGGAATTTGAAAAACGAAATGTACAGACTTTACACAACGTGCTACAGAAACACCGTTTAACGGCCGCGGAGTGTTTTTTTTTAGTAAGGCCGCTAATACTTAATGTTAAATTTCACGTTGTGTGTAAGTTGTATTCAAGTTTTGTTATTATATCATTATAGGCCAGCTGCTTCATAAAACTGTAATAATCACAGAACTTAAATATAACTATTACAAAACGTGAAAATTAAATTAAAATATTTGATGAATTGTTTAAATTTTTTTAAAGAAACCACCCTTAAAAATATAAAGCAATTCACTGAGTAGGTACCTATCTATCCTGAAACTTAAGAAGCTGCATTATAAAGAAGGTAAATTAAATTTTAAATAAACTATAACTTAAAGTGTATATTCTCAAATTGTAATTTTTAATCATTAAAGACATAAAATTTATGGAGACTAGCAAAATCAATAGATATCGCACATTCAAGTACAAATGGATATATTTATCCAAGCAATTATCTAGGTTACAGTTGGGGAATATAGATAATTTATAAAAGAAAAGATAGATAATGTTGGTAGTTTTTAGTCGAAGACAGTTAAATATGATCCAAGGAGAAAATGGTTAGGGCAGAGCTCTGAAAGGCTAAGATCATGTTCTGAGGTCAATTCCTAGATGCGTCCGAATCTTTTTGATTTTTCTGTTTCAATTATTCGTTTAAGACGATAGACTTCGCTTTTCGGCCCATACAAAAAGAACGCCCGGGAAAAAACACTTTTCTACAACGAAAAATGCACAAAATGAATATATTTTTTTTATACTGCGTTCTAGAGGGTAAAAACTATGTCGGTATGTTTTCAAATTTTCGCTGCGTTTCGTATTAACGTAAACATTCACTGTCAAACATGTACGATTTATCAAAAAATATTATTTAAGGAAAAAGTGCTGCTAACTCAACTCTCATAAAGAATTATAAAAAGCTACCGACGTAGCTTCTTCTTTCTTAAAAATAACTATTTTTTAAAATTTCAATTTCGTGAAAGTTTTGGTGTAGAAAAGTGTATTCTCCATAAACCCCTTTTCGAGCGATTTCTGTAGGTAAATTTGAGCGTTGTCTCATTCGCACATTTCGCATTCGCATGTATTGTAAGTGTGCGTGAGCTTATTGTGAGCGGGACAGAATGACAGACGCGGGTGTTCCGCGTGTCGTTCAAAGTCTAGCCTCTTAAGAGTCGCTAATATTGACTTTAATAAAACTTTATATATCAAGTAAAATATTTAAAAAAAAATTCAAATAAACTTATTGTCAAAAGGAAACGGTTAGCTACTAAAAATGGGTGACAAAACTACATATATTTTAATAATGAAACCAATTTATAATAATTATTTAATCTGAATAAATAAATGCTTGAATGATTTTAAATATTTTATCCAAAGATTAATTCTAATTTGTTCACTTAAATTGAAACGATTATTTCTCGCCACTGTACTGAGCTAATAATCATTTTACTTTTGAATAAATACCCACATTCTTGGAATAAAGTAAAAAAGCGTTCAGTAAGGCAAATAAATTCCCATTTTCTGTTATTTTTTCGCCAACATTCATGTTTTCGCATTTTCGGGGAGATGAGAAATAAATATTTAATGAGAATGTTATTTCTTTGGGGAATTTGCGGTACATTACTGGTGTTTTAAGGAAATGGAAGGATCGTGTCTATCAACCGGATGTAGTCGGCGCCTTCAACTTCCCTAAATACATCCTTCATATGTAAGGATAAGGCTTTCCTATTACACGTCATTTATTATGAATGAACGCGAAGAAATTCATTTTAGTGTGAGTGTTTCTTTATAAGATCCTCGAATACAGAGTAGTTCACAGTTCACATAACCCTAGCACCAAATAATTTATTTTTATTTTTAACTTTTTAACTTAATGCCAACGCGCTATCGATAGCGCGTTGGCCCGGATTGCCAGAGGTCCTGGGTTCGAGTCCCAGATGTATCCATATCTTTTTCTGATTTTTCTGTTTCGGATTTTCGATTGACTTTCGCTAATATTATCTTCATTAATTAAAATACCAAATAATTTCTTATTATTTAGTCATGGTAAGTGTGTACGTGCATAAGTTCGCAGGAAACAATATTGAATGAGTTAATAGCAAAGGCACTAACATGTCTGAATCGTTTCGGTATATTACAAAAAAGGTGTGGCTTTAAAATGATTTTAAGGGGGGTGGTTTCACAGAATTTGAAATATTCCACACATTTTAAAGATAATTTTCTAGTTCTAGGAAAAACCTATTCAAGTACTGTTGATATCTAAGTATTGTGAAACAGTCGGCCCATGATGAAATAACAACAGAACTTTAATAGAACATTCATACAACTTTAAAATATGATGATTGTTCAAACTCTGTGAAACAACCCACCATTAAACACCTGAACCTAACATCTGAACTATGTACATTTTTATCTAGGTAGTTTGTATATATCTAGTTTATTGCATCGCATTCGAACATATATTTAAATTTTCCGACTCGAGTGATGAATATTCTTACAACTTACATTAGCTACCACTAAATCGTGAAAAAACATATTCAGTTCCATTTTCAATACACAATGATACCCTTAAAATTTTGACATGTACATGACAATTCCAAAACTGCCCATTAATTCCCATATTTTTGTTTGCTATCGTTTTTTAATTCAAAGTTTTTATAAGAAGAGAAAGTTTTAAAGATTATTTTATTAATTTGTTCCCAGTGGCCGAGTGGTTATAAATGTTGTCCCGGTAAGACAGAGATCCTGGGTTCGATTCCCAGATGAGACCGTTACCCTTTTATTTTCAGTTCTGTCTTGTTCTGGTTCATGCTTCGTTTAGATTTATTAGTATTATATTCTTCTTCAATGTTTATTATATTGATGGGAAAAACCTTTCAAAATTTATTCCAATAAAAATAAATATTTTTATTTCTCAACACACAGTACTTTTACATCACATGGAACAAAAAAATTACCACTCACGCGTACACAAGTTCCGTTAAATAGTCCGTTAATATTCCAAACAGGAAAGACCAGGAAAATTCTTGTACGACTTTGATTTTGCAACATGCACATATTTTTCAAATCAAAAAGGCTACTTACAATGGAACCTAAAATATATGAATTTTTCTTTTCATTCTTATGACGCTTTTCTGCAAATTTCGCGAGGCAGTTATACATTTGAAACTTGCAAAGTTGCCAAGTAAAAAGGCGATTTAGATACTCAGATGATAGCGAAAACAATGCCGTTTACACGGTGGCTGGAAACTCATGGTACATGCGGGAAACTGGTGAATCCATACCACATAGAGAATAAAAGCAAATTTTGTTTTTTTTTTGTTTGGCAACTAGAATATTATAAAACGTTTGGAGCCTTGTCTACGCTTCGAGGCATTAACGACTCAAAATTTTATGTCTAAAATCATGAAGCAGCCTCATCATAAAGACACACATTAAAATTTTCGGCCTGGTAGGAGACAAATGTACGAGAGTCGAACGGTATTAGAAGTGTGGAGGAGCTATTCCGGGCAAAAAGTATTTCTAATCAACTTATAAACCTACTTACAGTAACTTATAAACCTAAACATACCCACGACACAATACTCTATTCTGTAGTACATATATATAAGCGCAATTACATTGCTCATTCTGCGATACAGCGGTTTCACGCTATGGGAAACCAATACTTTGTGAATTTTGTGGATCATATTAAAAACCTGTTCAAACCCTATTCTTACCTTCGTTTGTCTCTTTGTAAACCTATTTGATCAATGTATTTAAAAAAATTGTTTATTGAAGATTGTTTAAAAAATGTATATTTCTTTTTCATGCTGAAAATTTTTTCTCATATTTTAGTTAAACTAACTACAGATGTTAACGCCCTCAGGGCGTAAAATAAAATAAATAAATGATCAAAACAGCAATCAAGTCAATAATAGTTAATGCATTCAACGCACTTAATATTTGAATGCATTCATTAGATAACATTAATAACAAAGGTCATTTTTTTGATTGACTAAATGGTAAATGAAACGCCGGATAATAATACATTTTATATGTAAATCAAATTAGTTCAATCGCTTTTGAGCCTTTCAAACCAGAAATTATAATTTTAAAATAGAGTTATCAAAATACTCCCACATTTTTAATATCTCAATCAATTTTATTTATTTTTAATAACAGTAGGATTTTAATCAACATTGATTATTTCTGCGTTTTGAATATTTATGTAGGTTTCTGTACAAATATTGTACACAACCAGTGGCGATGGCGGACCTGACAGACCCGGGGCTGGGTCTTCGAAAGGTTCGTATCACGATAAGTGTTCAGAAACACGCGAAAGATTTATCATATGCTGAACTAACTGGCTTGTTTTGACTAAATAGGGGTAGATGCCATTTAGTATAAAGTTTTTGACGCGCACTCTCAAGATTTCGTTTTTTTTTTTTTTAAATAAAACGATGATATTTTTGGCCAGAATGCAGAATGCAGAACAATATATATTTTTTAATGATGGTATGTTTTATTTTGAAGTGGCTTGGTTTGCCAGCTAGATCTAGGTGTACCTATATTCAGCCATTAATATGGATACGTCTAAAGATTCGTTTAGATTTAAACTTATGCAAATCATGCTTCATTAATTTGTAATACAGCATTTCAAAAAGTTGAATATATCACTTGTCGCTTCACACTAACATCGCATCGTCAAGCTCTTTTGATAAATATGTCAACATACTTTGTGAATTTATCATGAAAACTGTTTAATTTAAAACACGTTTATCGGTGAGAATTTCATTGAAAGCTGTGTAGATCAGTATAAACCATATTTTCGAAGGATGTGAATTCCACCAGTTGTCGGGAACACATGTGCAACAGAAGGGACGCCTGATGGTTGACAAATCTCTGCATCCTGATGAAGTCACCATAAATTCTCGCCCACTACAACAAGAATGGTGTCTTGAGAATCCTGTAAGACAGAGCAGGAGCTACAACAATTGCCTGCAATAATACCCCCTATATACCCCCTTCTTAAATCACCCTCCACATTAAGGCATATTTGGAGGATAGCCTTGTCAGGCAAAAGATTTATTTCTAGAGGATAATGATTGAAGTGCCTATATCAGTTTTTGGTAATTTTACTTTCACGATACGTTTGGTAGAAACCATTTATTGGATAACCTACACCTCTGTCATAGGTCACCCCCAAACGAAACGTTTGGTGACTTAATAGGAGTTGGGGAGATATTTATCCGGGTCTTAGCGGCAGTTGCGCCTGCCGATCTATTGTGTGGCGTGGATCTGGAGAGACTGGTTAAGGTAGACCTTTTGACCTCTCCAGTTGAACTCCCTCAACTAATCGACTTGCACCGCAGTGGGAGGGATGGATTCCTACGTCCGTTACTCCTAGACATCCATACCCTTTTCACCCACACCCAAGCCCGCCCCATACCCTTTTCCTTCCAAGAACTTCCACTGCTTCCTTTCCTAAAAATACCATCTCCACTGCATACCCAAAGGTGACATAATAGGTATTCATTTTCAGTTTCAGTGCCGGCAACCCGGGCGTTTATTTAATATAAATTGGTTGATTTACAATTTTCTGTTCTTTTACCTGCCTCACCAGACAAAGTATGTTCCGAGAGTTCCGATTCTGGATTGATGAAATTGTGACCTATCTCAAGGTTCGTAGAAGATGTGTTATATACATTTGCTACGAACCTTGGACCTATCTAATGTAGTAATGTAGAAGTAAAATATTATTTTAGCGATTTTTACGCCAGGAAATTGATAATCAATCTTCATTCCAGAGCGATTTCCAAATTCGACATAGGCAGCAATCAACAGCATTTTCACAATTTGTGATTTGCACAACATCTAATTTCATTAGATGTTTTTTTTTTGTGTTACCATTCCCCCCCCCCCCCCCCCCGCGTATTCTATACGACCGACATTATATAAAAGTATAACACAATTCTTAATTATTTTAGACTTTATCTATTGGTAGATGGCAGTGATAAACATGAAGATTTCACGAATTGACGTTTTATATGCCCTTTTCTATGGTAGATCCGGCGCTGGGCAAGAATCAATGGCTGGTAAACGTTACACAAGAAAAATAAAAATTTACGTGGGCTTTGATGTAAATTAGGAACCTCCACGCAATCATCAGCCGCCTCATCGTATTATTAATGGCATTAACGAATAAAAGGGCCATTATAATTTAAAGGCACACGGTTCTCTAAAATTTGACTGGAATTTAAAAATCAAATCAGACTTTGCTTACATTTACAATGCGCATACCTCCAAAGATATTTCAAATATTAAATTTTAATATTTTTACCCAGGATATTAATACCTAGCATGTTGACCACTACAACATGGGCATGTGTCTAGCATTGTGGACGAAAAATTTTCAAGTAAGTCTATAAATAATGCAAATAATAAATAAAAGTGTTATTATTTCTTTTATTATTTGTTATTTTTTTTTTGTTATTTAAAGAAACGAAGAAACCATCGGTTTTGAAACATGTAGGTAATTGTGATTATATAATGGTGGTTGATACAAAGTTACTTGTTTAATTAAATTTAAAAGTGTTATTGTTTTTTTTAATAAAAAATAATAATACTTATTATCAACAATCAACATTAACTTATTAGCAACACTTGCTAATGTCAACTCAAATCTTCCAAGAAAGATAACTAACATCATCGCATCGATGATTCAATCCTATATTGTATTAGCCTTTAGTTAGCCTTTTTTTTTAAGATTTGGATTTTTTTATTGACAAAACTATGTATTCATGTTCATATTGCGTGTGTACGGGCGCAAACAATTAATTCTTCTATATTTTAAAGCATAACTTGTATAAAGCGTTTATTCGAAAAATATTATACGGGCGCCATCTATGAAAGAGCAGATTATGAATTCGTTTGACAATCACCTTAATTGCACTGACTAATAAACACCGTAACCATAAAAATACAATAAAGATATAAAGATAACTATAAATGACAGCCTACGTGGTCGAGGGATGAGGCTCTACACTAGTGACCCGAATTTATTTGATTAATTTGTTTTATTTTACAATTAATTACTTAAAAATAATATATAGTATATTTTTGGCATGTTCCAGAGTTGAAGATACGCTCAGTATCGCCCTGAAGTAAGACCACCATTTACAATTGAAACTTTGCTTGAAATGGCTTTAGCTATGTTTGGTGAGCAGATCTGAATTGCCAGGCACTATCCAAACCTTCCTATTCCCCATTTTCTTATCTCGAGCCTCACAACGTACCATTATTGGGGATGCCATAGTATCACGGGCTCCAGACGGGAGAAGTTGGAACTCTTGTGCTTACTCACATAAAAAATTAAAACAATTAAAATTCTTTATCATTCCAAGTAACCTGTGCTCACAGCAAATTTCAGGTGCACTGCATTATTAATTAACTTAGACAGGTAGCACCCCCATACCATGAAAGGTGCACTATACGGTTTTCTTTTCCGGAGTGTTTGTAGAATTTAAAATGCTCAAAAGTTGTAAAACTACCTGCCGTACGGAGGAGGTGGCAGGTGGAAAAATAACGTTGCGCACCAAAGGTCAGTACTTCTTATTAATATTAAATTTAAATTGCAAATTACCACGGATGATCGTTTTAATACAAAACGGCACGAGCTAGCAGAAATATACATTTCGGTAATAAACGTGTTTTTTAACCACTCGAACGCTTTTTGCCACATTGTAGCACTATTTTCAAAGCCTCGGATTGCTTTGCTGCCATCTTCGCCACCGACAGCACATACTGTTTTATCTCCCGGCCTGCAGGACTAACTAACTTGCCAATGGTCATGCCCTAAGAGTATGGATATTAGAGAGACGGCATGTGAAGTGTGCCCGCGCGCTCCAAGTGTGCCTTTTCGAGAATTCTACCCACATGGCTGACATTGGCTGTCACCATGTAAAATGGCTGCTGTCGGAATGTATTAAACGGCCAAAAACCAGCAGCCAATGTAAGCCGTTTGGGCAAAATTCTCGAAAAGGCACACTTGGAGCGCACGGGCACACTTCACATGCCGTCTCTGTAATATCCATACTCTTAGGTCATGCCGGTCGGGAGAGCAATCTTGCTGTTGAACAGAATTAATTCGGAAATCGACATATTTAGCGTTAGTGAAGCTAGTATCCTTATATAGTATCCTTGTATAGTTAGTATCCTTATCACGTATGATTAATGTAATACTGTAATACAAATGTACTTTAAAAACTAAAATGTCAAATTTTGTAATATTTTTAAAAATAATAAATTGAATTGAATCGAATTGACATCGGCCCTGAGGGAAAATATTTTTCTTCCTCCTTGTAGCATATTTAAAGGTAATAAACCCTTATATCTGAAGAGTAGAAAAAACAAATTGTAAAACTGAACTGGCTCACGACTCGGGAACACTTTCGAAAGGCTCGGAAACTAATCTACCTGACGTAGTAGATACGTCTCGTCGTCTACCCTGATTTATTTTATTCTTATAAAATGAATTGTTGTAGGGTTTTAGATTATTCAACACATTTTGTTGCTCTCCGGAAAAAATCCGAAAATATCTTTCATGAAAAATATTGATAAGTCCAATTTAAGATATTTTCCAAATACGTACTGTCGTTATCTAGGGATTAAAATTAAATATCTTACTAAGTTTGCATAAAGCCTCCCGCAATGCTCCAAATGCTTTGGGGTTCGACGCCGGCTTCTAGGTCAAGGATAGATCTTCAAAGAATGCAGGTTAACTTACCTGGAAAAATGGAAAAGAAAACACATTTAATATGGAAAATGTCAGCGGTCAAAAAAGCTTTCTATATCAGGAAGCAAAAACCAATCAAGATATTATTCAAACAACTACGGATAAAATACGGGTAAAGTACATTATCAATTTTTGAATAAATTTTTAAGAATGGGTTTGTAGTTGTGCTATGAATTTTAGGTTTTAATACAAAGTTGGTGAACATTCAAAATTGAGCGTAGTTTTAAATAATGTGCGTTTTTTATGATAAAATAGTTAAAACTTACAATTTTAAACAACTTTGTACTAAGGAGATTTCTCACCATCCTCCACACTATAATGAATATTATAATACGATTTACGGTTTATTTATTTATTAAGTTTTTAATTCGGTACTCGAACCTATGAATAGTGGCTATATATTGGATAAGTTGGCCGAGTTTTCTAACTACTGCGACTATTTTATTTTTATTTTTAAGAATATTTGTTATTGTACTGATTAGCTATTAAGAGGATGGAGAGAAACCCCCTTACTAGTATGAAAATAAAAAATAAAAGTTTCAGGAAGTAGTGCTAAGAGATTAATTTTACTTTTTTACCGTCTTCAATTTTTATTAAAAAACTAGTAATTTTGTTCCCTTTCATTTTTCCAGGTGCTTTTGGCGCCCACGGTAACTTACCCTTGTCACAAATATGAAAAGTCAGCCCTGAACACACCTACCTAGGGTAATAATATTTTAACTTCTTAAATTATTAAACTTATTCCAAATACGAAAAAGAAAATTTTAAAGTAAAGTTATATTGGTAGAACGAATTAAAAGTAAAAAAAATTTGGAAATTAATAAGTACGCAAAAAATTATAAATTTTTTCCTGTCCTAATCCCACGATACGCAGTACGAGCGGCTGCTAAAATAAAAACTTTTATCGATGGAAAAATCCATTTTCCTCGTCAAGCGGTTTTAAGAGTGCGGGAGAAGGGACTCTGCAAGGTGAAGGAAAGGGAAAATCGGGCGAAAGGAAAATACAGGGAACGAAAAATAAATTATGGAAGTTTTGTAGGCGAGGACAACCCTTCAACATCAATCTCCCGGCGGGCGGGGGCTTCGTTTATATGTTGGAAATTGGGTTTATGGAAAATTCAAAGCCAATAATTCAGAATAATCAATTTATGGACATCTTGCGGCCAATTGCGAAAGCTCGGGACGCTCGGGTCACTGGAATCTTATTGGAATTTTGTGGAATCGTATTTTTGGGCACTCCTCTACTCATGTATTCACAAAAATAGCAATTTTATACCCGGGGATGAAATGTTATTTCAAATAAATGAGAATAATTGTTCATAATCAATTTTAAGAATTATTTTATACAATTATTATTATTTAGAATGATTATTAATTCAAACGGAATAACGATAATAATAAAATGATTTATTATAATATATATATATTTATATTTCATTTATATAACAACTGATTGTATTTTTTATAAAGCAATATAATAATTATTGTTGTTATAATCAACATAAATTAGTGCCATCTGTACATTACACTGGAAACATGTTCGCCAGTGCAAGTAGTTTGTAACCCCATCGACCAAACAGATCAATCCATAAAAATCCATTAAGCTTACAAGAAATGGCAATAGACCGATGCTGGCGCTAGTATCGCTTATAAATATTATTTTTAGAAAAAATAGTAATATATTGTGTAACATTATTAGTAGCTAAATTTAGTATATAAAAAAAAACATAACTGAATATATACATACATAATATATGTCAGATTGAAGTTAAGTTACGAGTTACATAAAGTTCCCAATTACACGAAACTTATTCAGGCGGTAACTTCACCTTCCTCTTTATAGATTATTCATACGATAACGTACATTTGCGATTTTTTAAACGCGATTTAGGGGGTTTCTCACCATCCTCCTAATAGCTTATTCAAACTATATAACGAATATTATTAAAAATAAAATACTTGCAATAGTTAGAAAACTCGGCCAACTTATTCAATATAAAGCCACTATTCATAGGTTCGAGTACCTACCTACTGAATAATAAACTCCGACTTAATAAATAAATGAACCGTAAATCGAAAATAAACTTTATTATTTAAAAGGTCTTGAGTGTACTATTCGATACTTGAACCTATAAATAGTGGCTGTATACAGGATAAATTAGCAGAGTTTCTTTACCTATTGAGAGTATTTATTTGTTAATTTATTAATATTCGTTATCGCATGGATAAGATCAGGGGGGTGGTGAAATACTTTTTATATCTTTCTCAATATTTTATCTATCCTGAAAAGTAGCATTTTGTCAGACCCGTGAAAAATAACATGGTATTGTAATTATGAGATTTGGGAAGCTGACAGCATTTATAAAATATTTGCATCAAGATCACTGCCTTTCAAAAACAAAATTTGACTATTTCTATACAAATATAATTATATTATTATTGTCAAAGAGAAGAGTCGTCAGAAATTTACCATTGGAATAAACACCGTTAAGACATCGATCAAAAAAATTGAGCAAAAGAAATACACATTACAAATTTAAAATTAATAAAATAAAAATGAAAAAAGTTATTTGTTTAAAACCACTTTATTTTGTTTACACATCGACCGGTTTCGATTGACCCCAACCTTCATCAGGAAAATAAGCGCGTAAAACATATAAGAACTTTTTTTCATTTGTATTGTCAATCCACTAAGGGTTTGATTTCTTCGATAAAAACAAAATAATTTTGGTAACAACCCACTATATTGCTTATCGAAATTGTTATCAATCAGTTCTAACTTTGGAAATTGAAAGTTAATTGAAGGAATTAAGGCATACGCTACGTAGGAATGTCTCACATCATATCACAAACAACCGAAACCAGTATTTTCAATTAATAATTAAATTAGTTAACTATAAAAAAACATTAATAGCTTTGTTTTTATGAGTAAATTGGAAGTTAAGAATTTTATTTAATGAATTTAAGTGGAGTAAGAAATTTTATGGTAATTTTAAAAATCTCCTCCCAGCTGCACTTTAGTTCTTATGCAAGTAATGTTGGGAATTAATGCTAATGCACACAGGGACGAGTAAGTATTGCTCAAAGTTTGTAAAACAGATCGTACGAGGCTACACCGGCTCTACAGTTCCATAGTTTCCTAACAAATGCCAGCCAGCCCGGCGCTGTTTACCTCGTAGACTTAAACCAACCCACGGAGACAACTCACCCCACGGAGCCATCCCATCCCTACGGACTTGCCTCATCCCTACAGAAATTCCGCATCCCTAGGGAGTTGACCCAGCCCGCCCCCACCCACCCGACTATTTTGATCCACCCAATCCCAAACTTATACCAAATAGCGATGGGCGTATTAGACATCATTTCGATCCAAAAGATCGTTCTAATTTTAATTCATTCGAATGGATTAGTTACGAGTTATTGTTACATGTTTTCCTTCCTACTTCCTCCTGTGTAGACCTGTCATTTTTCTATTATTCACATTTAGTCATCAATCGATCCCCACCGCATAACATCTCCGCATCAATATTCCGCTTTTTCGCTTTTCGCCGCCGATGAAAAAAAGTACCGCTAAAATACAATAATTCCGCTTTAAATTCATTGTTCCTCATTTTGAAACTGTAGTCCCGGAAAAAAATTATTTAGATACGTGAGGTCAGATTGGCTTTACTGGGTGGGAGTATGCAAATCTTGATTATTTGGTCACATTCGTCATCACTTTCTTCAAGAAAAATCAGTTTTTAGAGCACTGACAAGCAATTGAAAAATAATTTAAAGAATAAACCAATAAGCCTATAACCCTACCGTACCAAAATTGGAACACCTCCCCCCCCCCCCCACAATATCAAATGAATATTTTTTTTAAATATTTTACAGTACTTTGTGATTTTTTTGACCGCTTGGGCACATAAGCTTGTTTTCATGACAATTTAACGTAGGTAGACATAGGAATGACGTACGCCCCGGACCTTAGTTATTTTAATGATGAAACTAACAATAAATTATTAAAAAACATTAAAAAAGGTTCAGGGCTATCTGGGTTAAAATAGAGCAAAAATCTTCGACCATGCCAAAAAAGATACACTGCGATTTTTTCATATATCTAACAAAATAAATAAGAGAACAAAATGTGTATTTAATTATTTTCGGAGCATATTTTGTGATATTTTTCTATCGAGGAAATTTCATACAATTACCGTTTCCGTTAAAAATAATTTAATTGGTATTAAAATGAGTAGATTTTTAATTGGTATTAAAACTCCCATCTTCGTTTTAACAGGAAAAATAACGAACGTAGTAAGCAAATAGATAATACCTGTAAGTGATTTGAATAAAAAAAGTGTCACCATTTTAGACAAGACCTTTCGACTTCTAGGCCTAGGCAGGCAAATGAATTTTCTTTGTATTCGTAGTAGATTTTCACACTTGCAAAAATTGTCGTCGTCGTTTATATAATATGTCTAAAAAAGTGGCTGCTTTCTTTTTAATGCGAGCAAAATCGTTTCGATCTTTTCGAAATTTCATTCGATTATAAAAATATTTTCGAATATATGCCCATCTCTACCCCGACCGGCGAACTTACCGCACTTGACGAAGTCGACCAGCACAAATATGTAAGTGACATCTCTCGGGGCTACTTTGGTAAAGATTTTAAAAATATTTATTTGGCGAGTATTCGGACCGTACCTATAATTGACTGGTGTACCGTATTTTGATGAAAGCCTACAGATACTAATAAAGCGATAATGTTCTCAATTATTAGGTAATTTCGTACGTATACCAACAAATTATTCTTACATTTTCCCGCCAATAAACATTGAAACCCTGTTAATTTGTTCGTAAGAACTTCAGCCCCTTTTAAAACCGTTTTTACTAATAAAATTATCGTATTTTGAAATAAAAAAATTTCTCCGTGCATAAATGTATAATACTTAAGAATGTGACAGAAGCACATTTTAGAATTGGACTTTAGGATTGGAATTAAAATGTTTTTAAACGTTAGACTTAAAGCACGGCTTTTATATTTAACAGCATTTTTTAATGTGAATATTACACAAGAGTTCCAACTGCAACCGCCTGGAAACAGTGGGACTATGGAATCACCAATGGGGGATGTTGTGACGCTGAATGTAATGGGGATGGGGAAGAAGATGGGGAAGAGGAAAGTAAGGAAGTGCCTTGGATATTCAGAATTGGTCAGCAGAAACGGCTAAAGCCAGTTCATTCTGAATGGTGGTCTTACACTAGGGCGATACTGAGAGTATCTTGCACTCCGGAACGTGCCGCAAATACACATTTATTATATCATTGAAGAAGAAGATAACAATAATAATATAATTTTTTTTGTTTTTTTAAATATGAAAATAAACAAGACACAGAAAAATAATAAAAGATAACGGTCGCGACTGGGACGTAAGGTTCTGGGTTCGTGTCCCAGTTGCGACCGTTATCTTTTATTATTTTTCTGTGTCTTGTTTATTTTCATATTTAAAAAAATTAGATTATTATTGTTATCTTCTTTTTCAATGATATATTACATTGATGGGAATAACCTTCAAAAGTTAAAAAGAGAGTTTTTCTAATAAAAATACACATATATTATTTTAAAATTAATGAATCGTGAAATGATTTGTAAAAAAAACCTTTTGTTAATTTACCTTCTAAACTTTAAACCCGTTTGTAGAGCTTTCACGGAGGAAAATAAAGCTTTTATCAAATCAGTAAGATGGCAATACCTAGTGATTATCTGAATGGCAGAAGTATGAATGCGGTGCGCATTTTAGACGAACGATCAAGTGGTCAACGAATGCCCGCCAAATTCATTCCCCGGCGGTACTAATGAGCCGTAGGGCGGACACCTAAGGCCCTGGACTCTCTAGCAGATCCAGATGTCCACCTCTGACCTTCTAAAGAAAAAAGGAGTGAAATATTTGCAAAAGAAAATTTGACTTCACCTAGTTTTCCCAGTATCATGTGCCATTATCGATTTTGAGATTTTTTTTTTTTTATATAGAGAATACTTCACAAGAGTCCCAACTGCTCCCGTCTGGAGCCAGTGAGACTATGGCATCCCCAATTGGGGTATGTTGTGAGGCTGAAGGAAAGTGGGGAAGGGAAGGAGATGGGGAAGAGGAGGGTAGGAAAGTACCTGGCTATTCAGATCTAGTCACTAAACACGGCTAAAGCCATTATTAAGCAACGTCTCAATTCTGAATGGTGGTCTTACACCAGGGCGATACTGACAGTATCTTCCACTCTGGAACGTGCCGCAAATGTAGTATATATTATTTTTATTAATTAATTGTGAAATAACACAAATTAATCAAATAAAATTTATTTGCGCACGCCGGGTTCTAACCCGCAACCTTCCGATTGGGAGTCAAGTGTTGTTACCACTCGACCACGGACGGTCGTCATATATCTAGATAAAAGAGGGCCAGGAAAACTTTGATTAAAGGTTTCTAACTTTGATACAATAGGAACGACATTTGATATTCCCATATAGTTTCCTGCAAGTAATAAAAAAGGTTATTTGTGTAGTCCGTTTCTATCGAACGCCGAACTGAAAGAAGGGTGAGATTCTCTGAAATTGGAGTGATTTTACGTGGATGGGAGCTTTGACCTTTCGGTCTCTTTATTCAATTTATACATTATAAGTACAGTATGTGTAACTGACACAACGGTAAAGAGCTGTTTGTCTGTCTTAAAAATAATATAATAATGTCTCACATGAATGTCCCTGCCAAAAATGATAATTTAAAAAAAACATTTTCCTTGTAAAATCAACTAAGTCGTAGGTACCATTGCAAGAATCTTGCAGATAATAATAGCATAACATTTGTATAGCGCAGTTTTGTGTTGTTGCACTTCAAGTGCGCTTAACTATAATAAACTTTAAAATAATCCTATAGTAGACTGAATGCTGTAGAAATGAGATCCCTGAGGCGTATGTGTGGTAAAACCATGTATGATCGTGTGAGGAATGTGGAGATCCGAAAAGAATGCAAGGCTGATGTGAGCGTAGTAAGTAAGATTAAGAAAGGGACGCTTAGATGGTTTGGGCATGTTGAGCGAATGAATGAAGAAAGGTGTAAAGATAATTTATGACGCGAATGTGAACGGTAGAAGAAGCCGAGGACGCCCAAGGAAGACGTAGCACGATAAAGTAAATCAGATACTTGAGTCGGGCCAATGCAAGAGTCAGAATAATAGAAGAGTATGTATGAGAAGATGTATGAATGTGAATGAGGCAAGGAGTGTGTGCCAAGACCGAGTTGTTTGGCGGTCCGTCCTCTCTGCCTACCCCTGCGGGGAAACGGCGTGATGGTTAGTTAGTTAGTTAGTTTATATAATCGTATAGAGCTCCATCCGAGTCCATTACAAAATATTAATAACATAATGTGATATAAAGAATATAACATATACCCAATACAAACCAAAAGCAAAGAACAAAATTTATCAATAACAGTGCTGTTACAGCACAGGACAATAATAATAGACAATAACGTCAACTCAAAACAAGAACTTTAAAACTAAAATATTATTTAAAACCGGAAAACACTAAAATATTATATAAAAAAGTACAGAATCCGAAATCAAACAATTACCGGAAACTTGAGAACCTGGCTTATTTATAGTACATTGAAAAGAGGCTAAGATTCATGAATAATATGATTCTTTAAACAATTTTATTTTTAAAGACCGTTTAAAGTCAGTCATATTTTGGATATTAGTAAGAGCTGAGGGAAGTTTATTCCAAATGAGTGGAGCAGTTACACGAAAAATACGTCGATTACAAAACAGCTCGATTAGATCGAGAAAGTTCGATTAAATGATTAATCGTTTAAACGACAGATGAACCGTTCAATCAGCCTTACTTATAAAAAAACACTTCAAGACCGTTAAAGGTGTTTTTGTTACACATTGTATAAGACTGTGAATTTTATTTTTCGAAACGTTACTAATAAAAAGTGTCATTATTATGTTGGCACCATTGAACTTCGGTAGTGCATGCGCGGATCCACGCCATGTTTTGCATTAAAGAAAAATATACTTGAAAAGTCGGCAGTGAGCCATATAAAAATGTGAACCTCTGAGTCAGTTTCTTTTCTTCAATTTGCTGTGCAGAAAGATCAAAATATATGTATATGTTACCGGAAATGAATGAAATTGAGGAATTGTATACAACTCCTAGGAAATGTATTCAATTCCGAAGCTATTTAGGAAATGAATAAAATATTGTTTTTAAAAAATTATTTAATACATAATATCCTGGGAAATGTGTACATTTCCTAGGAATTATATATAATTCCAATATCGTATTAGGAAATGTATAAAAATAATGCTTTCTGTAATAAAACACGTTTTTTATTTATAGCTCTGTTTTTCATGAGTTGCACAAACCTCAAACCCTCACTCCAATGTGTTATCATTGTCTTGCATCCACGTGGTTAACATATTTTCAATATCCTGATTTGCTCTTTCTACACTCCCCTGACATTGCGAATGCCTGGGTTTACCTAACCTAATCTAACCTAACCTAACCTAACCTGACTGTTTACGCGGCACTAGCGCGATCGCCTGATCAGACGATGCAATACCCCCCTCGCCCCATTATCCCCGCGTAACCATTGATATCTTAAATGCTTTACTTTTCTGATTGCGATTTAGGGAATGTATAGATTTCCTAGGAAATGTGTCTAATATAATTTATTTCACACATTTCGGGGCGATTTTAGGAACTACATACATTTCCTAGGAATTGAATACAATGACAGATTACATACATTTCCTTTAACATATATGTAACTTAAAATTTTAAGTATGGCTTCTAATATTATGATACAATAAAATATCTAGTCTAATCTAGTTTGAGAAGTATTTCTTCCGCTATCCTCTCGGGATTCCGCCGAGTTCAAGATAATATTATGTGTAATTCTCTGGCGGGAATACCGTTTCTCTTGCCAACTTTCCCTGCTAAGTAAATGTTTAAGGACTTCTGGCAGAGATTAGAAAATCTAGCGGAAGGAAATACAATACAAATACGATTCTAACAATAATTAACACCACAGACGAAAGAAAAGACACTCAAACTAGATTAGATCCTCTTTAGATTGATATATGAACAAAACCGTCCATTGGACATGGGCACCTGAAAAATATCGACCCTAGGTCCTTTCATACTGGATAAAAATACATGGATTTCCGATTTTATTTCCACACTATCTATTACTGCATTGCCCCCCCCCCATGGGGGGGGGCAATGCAGTAATATACGTAGGTACACAAATTCTGCAATAAGGAAGTTGAGTCCTTTTTTAAATTTTTTTATCAATGTTCACATGCAAACTTAAATAGTAGTATTTTTTTTTTAAAAGTTCGTTTTTATAATTAAATTATTTCTACAAGTTTGAAGCCCGCGAAAACGCCGGCAAGAGTATAATACTGTGCGGGAGAGTTCGTGATGTCACCCGGTCCTTGATTGTGTGAAATATAATTAAAATATTTACATTATATTTCACGCTTAATATGGACGAAAAAAATAAATTTAAAATGTTGTAGTAGTTAGATATCAACTAGTACAACTTTTTAAATTTACCGGTATTTCAAAAAGGTGCATTTTAATGGTTATTTTTTAAATTTAATAGCACGGAATGTCATTTTTCACCGACCGCTATGTTAGGAACTGTTGCAAGATTCGTTGATATTTTTTTAAATATTAATTTCCATATCGTTTAATTAATAATAATATATTAAAATAAAACTAAAAAAAGGATGTTGGATCATGTATGTGTTTGTGTCTAAACTGTTTTCTAGTAAAATAGGTACATACGTAAGCATATATATATACCTGTCAGCTATGTTACAATTTTCTCTGGATTTTGTAATAATAACTTGAATGCATCTGAAAAACCGTGTAAGAACCACCGTTTTCGCTTTCTGAGTGTAATTTTTTGTGGTGCTTTCAGCAGGCAGCACCAAAAAGCTTCCCTTACCCCTGATCTAGACATAATAAAAATTGGGGGTCTTCGTTTACTAATTGCTGGTATAACTAACTTTGCGTAGGCACTATATTTTTAATTGGAAATGGAGCTAATGGTTCAGGTAGCATCCATATTTATATGTTTTGAAAGATAATTTTTTCCGACTTTTTTGTGAGGAGTGTTTTGAGGGGATTTAAAAAACTATTAGTTTGTATGGTTTTTATTTTAAATTAGATAAAACATATAGTTTTTTATATACAATGCTCGATTTGTAATTTTATGTAAAACATGCCCTCTGTGACTTAAAGTTTTATCAAATTAAAATGGCTGTAGTCGCAAGCACTGCGCAAGTGTCCGTAAGAAACGAAGTGAATAACTACGTTTTGAATAAGTGAATAAAGCACACAAGCAATATGAATATTAACAAAGAGTTTTGTTAATTAAAAAACTTTAATCTTTCAAGGAAGGTTAACAAATACAATATAGGATTTAATTACTGATGACATATTGTATTTGTTAACCTTCCTTGAAAGATTAAAGTTTTTTAATTAACAAAACTATTTGTTAATATTCATATTGCTTGTGTACTTTTGCGAACAATACATTTGTCTTAATATTTCACAGCATAACATGTAAAAAGCGTTTACTGATTTTTCCTTGGAGTTATTGTTCCAAAGGGTATCATGTGGGTAATATTGGCACATATTGTCAGGTGGGATCGGTATGGAATGTAGGTTGGATAGAGAAAGCTAGATGTACAACGTTGTACAAAGTTGCGTCAACAATAGCATAAACTATTAAAAAATATAAATAAAACAAAAAAATAGCAAAAAATTTCAAACAACTCTACTAATTATAATCAAATATACCACTGCCAGTTTTAATTCTGGTCTCAAATGCTAGAGGAAGCCAAATTAGCCTGATTTATATTCATAACACGTGGACCTAAGCCTAAGTTTGGTCATGATTAACCGGTAATATGCATACGTCAACATATTAATGCGTTATTCAGTTATTTTGGATTGCATTGATCGCAATCATAATATCTATTAAATTAAGGTGCAAACATACATATGCATTGATACCTAATTGAGAAACCAGAAACGAGGACTGGCTCTTAACAATAGTGCAATAAAATTATTCATTCTGTATATTTGTATTGTTCGTGCTTTGGGAGGAGCTATGCCGAATTTTTTTTTATGTTCATAAAAGGTGCTGAAAATATAATCTTCTGTCATAATCCAAAGGAATTCGTAATCTACTCTTTCGTAGATGGCGCGAACATAATTATTTTTGGGAAAATCGCTTTTTACAAGTTATGCTTTAAAACATTGATTAATTAATTATTTGCTCCCGTAAATACGCAATATGGATATGAATAAATAGTTTTGTCCACGAACAAACTCAAATCTCACGAGAAAGACAAACAAATACAATATTAATGAAAAATTAAAACACTTTGTTTTTACCACGAAAATCTTTATTTTAACACATCGACATGTTTCGAGAACGATGTTCTCTTCCTCAGGACATAAAATGTACTAACACTAAATAATCAAGTATAAAGCTATGGTAGAAATGAAAGTAGTGGGGGGAGGGAGGTGGTGAGGGGAGGTGCTTAGAAGATCAACAGGGAAGAGTGGGGAGGGGGGGGGGGGGAGAGGAGGAAAGGAGAGGTGCTTAGAACATCAAAGACAAAAAAATTACAATGGAAATATGTTTAAAATAGGGTTATTCACAAAATTGATTTGATTATTAATAATATTTAAATTTCTATTGACATTTTTCCTAATTTCAAAAATTTCTAAAAAGTCTAATTGAAAACCACTAACGTTAGTATGTAATTTTTTTTTGTTTTTTTTTGTCTTTGATGTTCTAAGCACCTCTCCTTTCCTCCTCTCCCCCCCCCCCCTCCCCACTCTTCCCTGTTGATCTTCTAAGCACCTCCCCTCACCACCTCCCTCCCCCCACTACTTTCATTTCTACCATAGCTTTATACTTGATTATTTAGTGTTGGTACATTTTATGTCCTGAGGAAGAGAACATCGTTCTCGAAACATGTCGATGTGTTAAAATAAAGATTTTCGTGGTAAAAACAAAGTGTTTTAATTTTTCATTAATAAAATGGTGCCACAAAGTGAATTTGCAAAATTTGAAGAAATACAATATTGTATCTGAATCAATCCAATATTGTATTTGTTGGCCTTTCTTGAAAGATTTGAGTTTTTTAATTGACAAAACTATTTTTTCGTATTCATATTGTTTGTGAACGTGTGCAAAAAATTATTTTTTCTTAATATTTCAAAGCATAACTGGTAAAAAGCGTTTAGAAGTAAAATAATTATATGCGCGCCACAATATTTTTTAAAAGATTTGTTTTCTATAATAATAAAATGATATTGTACCAAAACAGCCAGCATCAATTGATTGCTCTTTGGATTTAAATTATATTAAAATTTATTAATTTTTCTAGCCAGCAGAAAACGCTCAAGCGGTCTGGTCGTTTTCTCTCAAATATGCCTTAAAAATTTGAAAATTTTGTCATCATTTTGGGAATGCGTAATTATTGAATTCTTGGCGAAGAGCCAAAGATCTTACTGCTCTCGCAGGAAAATTGTTAAATAATTTTTTTTAAGGTGAATACCCCACACGAGTCCCAGCTACTCCCAATTGGCTGGAAGCAGTGAGACTATGGCATCCTCAATTGGGGTATGCTGCGGGAGACTGAAGGTGGTGGATACGGGAAGGAGATAGGGAAGATAAAGGTGGAGAAATACCTAGCTATTCAGATCTAGTCACCAAACATGGCTAAAGCTATAGCAAGCACCTTTTCAATTCTGAATGATTGTCTTACACCAGAGGGATATCTTCTATCCCGAAACGTGCGTATAAACAGTGTTATGTTAAATGAATAAAAACACAAATTAATAATATAAAATTTACTATTCTATATTGTCTTCTTTTTTCACCCCTTAACCGCTTGGACACATAAGCTTGTTTTCACGATAATTTAACGTAGGTAGACGTAGGAATGACGTATGCCCCGTAGCCCGTAGCAGAATTTTAATACTTTATGGTGAAATTTTGCAAAATTACGGTCTACATCTAATTTCGAAAAACTTTGTGTAAAGCCCGGGCAACGCCGGGCACTTCAGGTAAAAAATAAAATAAATACATAAATAAACCTAAAGAAAAAATTCCGACAAAACAAGTTGACATCACAAAACACTAACGAATTAATTAAGCATTTTATAATCTCCCCTTAGTCTGTGTAATGAAAGATGTGTATCTTATTGAAAAGCATCTTGAAGAGCATCTGACCTTATAATGGCTTATGACCTTTGTAAAGCTCGGCAGGGTTAACTTTCTGAATTCAAATTGTGCGTCAACACTTAACTCTCTTAATCCATTAGTTAAACCAGCCGCTTAAGATGGAATTACCAGATCATCACTTGGCCCATTCTTTTGCCAGCTAAGTTTTTAATTAATATTGTGGCGCTTGGGTGTTTTATACCCAGCTGTAAGACAGTTGTTGCAAGCTCTCAGGTTTTGCCAAGAGTGTATTAAACGTCAGACGTAATGGAAAAGGAGTACCAACATTGCGAAATGAATCTTCATTTAGTTCACATGCAAGGAATACCAACAGTACCCTAAGGTAATCTTGATTCTTAACAAACCTACACCATTCTAACCTAACATGGTTTCAAACATAGAGAGGAACACAAGAATCGTGATCCAATAGTAGGACAATACTTTTCTTATTTCAAACACAGAATTTTGTTTTTTTTTTAATCATCAATATGAATTTTTCAATTCTATCAAATAATATGGCGATGTAAGGCAAGTGTATGAGAGACAGGGTACATGCTAAATGGGCTAATAATAATAAGTCAGCGGTGACATTCGTTCCCATTCAAATCTATATGGAAGGCTTTTCTGGTGCGTATTATCAATCCAGCGATTTAAAATCTTATTTCTGTCAATGTTGATACTTATTTACCACAAGGGTTCAAAAAATAGAGTTCTTACCTGTTGTCGAAATACTACAACAACTACAACGTCATTATGACATAGAAAACGCCACTGACATTGCTGGGCGTGACGTCATCGCCGTTGAATTTACAAATTAAAACGAACATGTCGTTTTGACGGCAAATCAAAACGGCATAATTTAAATCAATACAGGTAATTTATTCGTTACTATAAAATTAAAGTACCTACCTCAATTATTATGTTATTTTTTTCTAGAATAAAATAAATACCCTATTATTATCGTTATTATTTCACATTACTATATAGTTAGCTGATATAGTTAGCTATATAGTTATGGAGGACTTGAACGGCGTTGACGACAACAAAAAGCTGTGCAAGGAAGCGAAGCTAGAAGTCCACAATGGAGTGGTGATAACTACCCCGATGTATGGCAGTGAAGCATGGAACTGACAGAGAAAGGAGGTAAATAGACTGAATGCTGTCGAAATGAGATCCCTGAGGAGTATGTATGGTAAAACCATGTACGATCATGTGTGAAATATAGAGATCCGAAAAGAATGCAAGGCTAAAATTAAGAAAGGGACGTTTAGACGATTTGAGCATGTAGAGCGAATGAATGAAGAAAGGAGTGTAAAAAGAATATATTACGTAAATGTGAATGGTAGAAGAAGTCGAAGACGCCCGAAGAAGACATGGCATGATCAGGTGAATCAGATACTTGAGGCGGGTCATCTCAAGAGTCAGAATAATAGAAGAGTAGATATGTATGCATGAATGTGAATGGCGCAAGGAGTGTATGCCAAGACCGAGTTGTTTGGCGGTCCGTCCCCTCCACACACCCTGCGGGGAAACAGCGTGATGGTAAGTTAGGTAGTTAGTTGGTTAGTCACTCAATAATACTTAATTGCTAACAGTTAATTAAGTTAACAATAAAAATAAAACAAATATACTTTTTCGTTAGAATTGCAGCACAAGAATTCCAACTGCCCTTCGCCAGTTGGGTTTAAATTGAAGGAGATAAGATAGGGGAAGGTAGGGAAGAAGGAAAATACCTGTAATATAGATATGGTTACTAAAAAGTATGATTCGAGGATCTACTAACATTCTCCCAAGGAGCATGAAATCAATCAGGGCTATTATAAACACTGTTGTTGCCTTATGAAATTGATTTCAAAGGCCTTAGGATTAAACGTTACAGAAGGCAATTTAAGTTAAACAACACCGTTGAGTGTTCTTCTAGAGCAATTTGTGTTGAATTTGAAATCTTTTAAAGATTAACTTGTTTTCAATGTTCGATTATCTATGTACATTCTACACAACTACCAAGCACTTTGTCGAAACTTTGAGCCAATTCTCTGGAATGGTCAATGTTGTTGTTCGACCTCGTCCACGTTCTGTGCTTTCTTCAACAATATAATTCGATTCGCAGTCTAACTTGGCGAGGGTAGTCCCTCATTGGTCAACTCTGGAATTCTATCAATTAAACTACATATAGCTAGCCCGATTTCGACTGAAATTTTGTTTTCTACGTATACCCAAAATTCTAGTTAGACGAGCATTAATTCTAAGATATAATAACTATAAACTAGGTCTGCTTATTGAAACCATAAATCGCAATTATTACTTGATGAAATCATTAAATTATTATAAACCCCTGATGAAAGACTAATTTCCGACTTGATTATTATTATTATTTAATTGTTAATGTGTTATATACAACCCGGATTTGTTTAGAGTTTTTTCCTTCCATAAACTAGAACTATTTGATCCAAAATTATTTTTATTTGTAAAAATAATATCAAGACGGAGTGATTTAAAAACTGACTCATTCATACCTAGATGACATGCAGTTGGCAATCCTTTCGCAGAAATATAAAAATATATGAATAACTAACTATATGGAATGTAGTTACAAGAAGGTAATAATATCATAGGTACCAAAAGAAGGTTATTTATAAACTAGTCCTGCTATGCACCTAATTATTATTAGACTTGTTTAAAAATACTGATTTTATAAATTTCAGCCTTTTTTTGGCGGTCTGAAGTTGACAGGGATTGAGGTCATCACCAGGCAGTGGTCGGACGATCCTAAAGGCGCTGTGACCTCAATCTTGTAACCGTGTGGCACAGTGGTTAAAAATAGGTCTAACAGATTGGAGCGGTGAGTCTGGACATCAGGAACCCTTGTAGGCTCCTGAACCATCTGCTCCAATCCGTGGCAAAGGGCAAAGGATTCCGCCTGTCGGCCAGCCGAGTCTGTTGGTCCTGAGAACTTCAACCATGGTTCGTTATGAACGTTGAAGTCCCCCAGAACCACAAACTCAGCCGAAGGGTAGCGGGGCAAGAGGATGAAAGAGGATGAAAGAGGCATTAAAATTAAAATTAAGTTCTACAAATTGATATACATTTAAAAAAAAGTGTAAATAACTCTAACAAAATTGTTAATGTAAACATATTCTATATTATCACTTCTGAACGTATTCTTTCTCTTCTATGTCACTTATTGCTTCTACAATTTGCATTATTTAAACTTTCTCCATGATTACTCCTGATGCCCTTACATAAATAATTATATCATATGTAGATATGTAATATTCGCGGGAACGTAATAAATAAATTTAATTAAATAATGGAGCGTGAACCCATTTCCGTCTATTTCGTATCTACGTTTCTTACAAGTCATGGCCCAAATCTTTACATAGGCTCAACTAATATGTTCTAATATAATTTCCAGATGAAGTTTTGAAAATTTATTGACATCATTTTGAAGTTAAAAATAGTCCCGTAAGTTTCATCTATCGATTAAAGTAATCTTCCTTTCTTCCGTAAGCTTCTTATCTGGCAAGGTAATCTGGTGGAGAGAAGTTTCAAACATTATAAGTTCCGAACGTGCAAACTTTCAAATCCGCCCGTACTTTCCATATATATCTTATAGTTTTGCACTTACTCGTAAATGTATGACAGTAAATTTTTGGCAGTAAATTTTCCGTAAATGTATGACAGTAAATTTTCCTCAGGGCCTCCTGTGTGGAGTTTGATGTAAAAAAAATAAGAAAGAAACATTCATATTGTACGTACATAGGGGTGCGACTTTTAGCGCTCACAGTAATAGATATTATCACAATTGAATTTTATTACACTTAATAGCGCAGACCCGTGCAAAATTACGGGATATTATAATTGCAGAATTTTGTGAAGCTGTACAAAATTTCCGTTAGAGGTCACAAAAGACAAATATCCTAAAAATCGTTTGACGAAAACAATTTATCGAGTGGAAGACGAGAAATAGGGGTATACTGCCAAATAGTTAATTTCCGAGGATGCTTGAGCATGTTAGTATCAATAGACTTTAAGACACCCGGAAATATGGCAACCGGGTTCAGAGCATCAGGAATTTCTCCGTTCGATCCTGAAAAAATCTAACAAAGGCGAACTACTCTGAAGAGAGTGACATAGACCAATTTTGGACAGAAGTCTTCACATTTCTACTGGAAGATCTAGTCAGTAAAAATCACGAAAAATGTCAAAAATTTAAGCAAAAGAAATACATTAAAATTATTTAAAAACTGTATTTTTTTATCATAGGTAGGTATTGATTTTATGGCACGTCTGAATAATTAGTTCCAATTTTGAAAATGACTCTTAAGTTGTTATTATGTTGTTTTTTGTATTTTTGTTATAAACTGATTATGTAATAAAATGTGCCTCCATTTATAAGTATGCATTTCCAATGGTACGTTGCTGACTTTCTTTTATTTTAAACGTAATATTGTGTTGTTATAATTTTTTGTTATAAACTGATTATTGCATAAACTGTGCCTAATTCAACACAGTTGTAATAAAATAAAATAAAATCATAGCAAATCTAAGTTCTAGAGTTCATTCAACCAGAGTTACAGACAGACATGCATAAATTAAATTAGTATTTTCGATTTCGTAGAAAGCACTTTAGGATATACGCAGCACATTACAGATGGCATGTAGGTACAGAGATGGATGGTATGGTCAGCAAGTTAGTGTCAAAGACTACCTAATTCTAAGTGAACTCGAAAAGAAAGCGCTCCTTTGAAAAAAGTACATACTTCTTTATGCTACAAAGTAACAAGTGCTACCTGTGTTTGAAAGAAGCAGCGGAAAGCTGAAGGGAAAACATGGAAGCCGTTGTTAAAGTACGGAAAAAAGCTTTCTCGATGTAATTATTCCCAACATTGGAGCAAAGCTCGGGAGATTTTTTTAAAAGCTTGATTGGAAGAAGGATAAGATAAAAAACCGTCAACGAAAGCTTAAAACTGTTTTTATTTTTATTAACATTTTTCATTACTAATTATTTTCTCTTGAAGTTGATAGCAGTAAATTGTTAACGGAGCTTGAAAACACACAAAGAAAATTTTGTAATTGTTAGAGCAGTCTATTTAAGTGTGGTTTCCATGCATTACTGAAGCCTTACAGAAGATAAACCACAAAACAAAAAAATATTTTTTAAACTCCCATATACAAATCATTATTGTGTTATTCAAATTTAGTATATTGTAAGCATGCTTGTATTCATTTGTTATCTTTGTTTTTGTATTATTTAAACGCCATTTTTACCTTAGTGATACGTGAGGTTTTAAATTTACAGTGGTACATAGGAGGGAAACAGTATTTAGAACAAAATAAGTACTCTGAAATAATATCGAAATACCATAAAAAATAACATCAAGTATAAATCTTTTCATACATTCGTAGTTGAATTCTAGAAATTTGCTAATGTATAGAGTAATTTAGTATTGAGATTATTGTTACCTTCAAAATATTCGCATAATAAAAGTACACTACATGTTTTAAATCAACATTTATAATCTTCATAAACGTGGAAGGGAAAACCGCTCGGCCGTTTATTTTTTCTGTAAATAGGAAATAAGAAATCAAATCTCAATATCTTAAAAAACCTTCCCAAAAGGGAGTAAGAGATTTATTCGGACGTAAAGGGGTGTGGGGAGCACACACGCATATCTTATTCCTAACCTATCACACATCACACGTCACTCAAAAACCAGAACGGGGGCATTCATAAATCAAGCAATGTATTTTAACAGGGTCGGCGTTTATCGTCATCAGTAAAAATATAAATAAAAAATTATTAAATTAAATTAAAACAAATAACTTTGTTTAAACCACTAAAATATTTACTTATATATACTTATATTAGTGGTTTAAACAAAGTTATTTGTTTTAATTTAATTCAAAATGATGCCACAAAGTGATTTTGCGAAGTTTGAAGAAGAAAAAATTATTAATTTAAATTAAACAATATTACGTTTGTAAAAACCGGTTTCGGAACAACCGCTCCTTCATCAGGACAAAATATATAATAACTTGGTGATTCTAGTTTTTTAACTGTCAATTCGTGGTGGATTTCCATTTCTAAAGATATGAAATTAAACATAATTCCAATTCCACAATTCCATTGTATTAAATATGAAAATAAATAAGTGCAACAAAATGAAAAAATTGTTTAATTTCATATCTAATAATAACTTGGTGTTACACGTGAACATATTAGGACTATTAGGTGTTGAAGTAGGGATTTTTATCTACACGCATACTAAAAATTTCATACGTTTGAGGTAAGTACATACTGGTTCGACGAATGCTACGTAAGCGACACATTACGATATCTGGACAACTTAAAATCCATACATTTTCTATGAAAATATATGTTTCTAGAGCATCTATTTCCATAGAAAATGTATGGATTGTTAGTTGTCCAGATATCGTAATACGTAGCTTATGTAGGGTTCACCGACCCACTATGTTTTACCCTTATAAACGCATGATCGTAAGCGCACAGCATTCGATTATTTTGTTCTAGTATGATTCTAATTCTCTTTTAGTTCATAAATCACTACTATTTAACCATTTTTTTTTAAATCGCTTTTAATGATTTTTTAAAGGAATGAATTTGCACATTTTTGAGTTGTCTGGTCTTTGTCTTTTAACTGCTTGGGCACATAAGCTTGTTTTCACGACAATTTAAAGTAGGTAGACATAGGAATGACGTATGCCACGCACCTGAGTTATTGAGAGAAGTGAAGAAATCCTATAACGCGAGAAAAGCTCACTCCTAGCTAACAATTGAACGTTAACTCTCATTGGGTGTACGTTTACATTGCTACGTATAACCAATTTGTCCAAACATAAATCGTCACGGAACGGGGTGTGAGAACAGACCATAAAACTCATAATTAAACCGTTATTATTTTTAACCATCCTGTCCTCATAACTCCCGGTCCAAACACAAGAATTCCACACTTCAGTCCAGTCATGTCATTATATTCTCATATCACACACATTGGAATTCATTGAAGTTGGAATTTTCCACCGCGAAAATTTGCTGAGGTGCGCCGAAACAATCCACCCGCTTGGGAAAAATCCAACTCGGGCCTTAGTGGAATGTATTATCGTATTCGGATATTTTATTCAGGCCCTATTATGTATTTTTCGAAGCAATCCGAAGGGATTACCACATTCGAGGAACTATTTCCATTGGACCGCCACCTGTTGAGAATTTCAGAACATCTCCAGGGGGAAGAGCGTACGTGTGGTTTTAATTTAAGGCTAACTTGGAAATTGTGTGGTTCGTGGACAAATTGATATAATACATTTTTTAGGTAAAGGAATAAAGAATTCAAACAAATTCTACACCAAAATACAGCATGCTTAAAAAAGATTGGGGGCGCATTGAAATAAAAAATATAAAACACTTATTTTTTTGCATATTTACCCATTAAATGTGTTGTCACAGAAACAATCAGCCAAGATTAACAACAACAAAAAAACACCCAGAAGACCTTCCTAGTTTCTTAAATCGGCGTGGCAACATATGCGATGGATTTTTCCTTTGTCTATACTGTATACTACACCGGTAGTTATTTTACTCTCAAAAGTATAGTACAATAAGCATTAGTTCTTTCCTAGAGAAAAGATGCTTCATATCGACGGTTCCGAAGAAAAAATGTCAGATATGCGATTTCGTAGTTTTGCAGTAAAGCTATTTAAAGTCACGTTTCTGCATTTTTACTGTTTTTTGAGACCAAGAAATCATGTAAGAAATTTATATTTATTCCATTGAAAATTCCGAAAATACAAACTTATAATCATCAAAACGAAGATAAAAAATGCCAAAAAAATATTATTCTTCGGTTCCGTCGATGACTATTGAAAAAGTTAAAATAAACTATAAACATTGACTAAAAACTGCACTTTCGCAGCTATATTTTTTTTAAATAATGTGTTGGTAGGTAGATAGGCTTCATTCCATCATATAAAAAATTGCAAATATAACTTTAAAATTCCAGACAATATTGGTACCTAAAAGATGTTCTGTACAGAATTCTAGTCGGCGTCCACTTATTTGAGATACAGATTATAAGTGGCTGTCACAGTGACAGTTCTATCTATGCAGAGTGTTGCATTGCTATGAGAGTTGTTTTCGTTGTTCTTTGCGTCACGGAATGAAATAATAAATAAAGTGTTTAATGTTAATAATAGACAGAGGCTGATGTAACGAAAAGGGATGTGATTTTAATGGTAAAAACATGTTTTTTTCACACATACATTTTAGCCAACCCTATTAGAAAGTATTGAATAAAATAATAATGATACCTAATATAGTGAACCAACATAGAAATCTGTATAGTAGTTATGATATCTAATTAGAAATAAACCAATATTTTTTATTATTAATTTATTAAGTTAAAGAAATATAACATTTCACTTTCTTAACTTAAGTACCTACAGCTTAGTAAGATTTAATTTAATTTTACTCTAACAACTTAAAATTTAACAATTTTTTTTAAATATATTTGTAACCTTCTCCGTTTTTAGGCTGTCTGGAAGCAGATTATATATTTGTACACCCTCGTGGCCAATGCTTCTCTTGCCACTTACTCGATTTATTATGTTGTCTAATATAATGCACGGTATAGGCGCGAAGCTCACATCAAAATATACATAGCACCGTACAATCCCATACAAACCCGCCAGACGTAAAAAGATGATGTGTTATAAACGCTGTTCGAGTCTTCGATATTCGGCGTTATTCTCCGTAACCGCTAGCGGCGCGATATCAGAAAAGATATGCGACCCTCCTTCGTCGCGGAGCGCCATGCTAAAGCCGCTGTCAGCCATCAAGTTGACATGCCCACCACAAAGAAATGATATTACCTCGGCCGCTTCCGAATTCAACTGACCCCCTATCCTGCCGTAGGAAGAAATCTTTTATAACGTAGTGTGTCGGTAGAAAAGATACTTTAAAACACAGTATCTTTTGATGTGAGCTTCGCGTTTGTCACCCGCTTAATGCTCGTGTATTTGTGACGTTTTAATAAATGTCGTGTTTGTGTGTATAAGTCCATTTTATATTTTGTAGATTAAAAGAGATAGGTAATATAGGTATGTTATATTCGTACAATGTTCTTAGTTTCAGAAGGTTCAATTTCTGGTATAGTTTTTATGTGGGAGTGTCTGGGTTATAATAATTGAAGAGTTTTTAATAACTTTAAAAAGCTCTTCAATTATAATATAGTAATTTGTATAGTAGTTATGATACCTAAAATAGTAATGAACCAACATAGTCAAGAACCAATATAGTAATCTATATAGTAATTACGATATCTAACTTAGTAATGAACCAATTTAGTAATCTGTGTACTAGTAACGATACCTAATATAGTAATATACCTTCCAAATTTAACTCACGCAAGCCAGGATCGCATGACTTACTAACTTCTGGAATTCCCCGATGGCAATTCGGCTCTCTAAAGACGAGATGGTAATCCCGAATAATCGATCAAGACCTCCCCACATCTCCCCAACACCACCTGCTCACCAAAATACCTGCGCTGGAAGCACATCATCCCGAGGGATAATTGAGTGATGAAAATCGGATGAACTCCGAACCCAAATATGATTTCTTCATTGCTCGGCCTCTGTGTGAAAGCCTTGGTGAAAACTATTAAACTATTTCTTAATTGATTATAATCTGTCTGCTTTTAATGGTCTAGCCATGTTTTAAAACATCCTTAAGGCAGGACCATAATAAGGTAATCTAATAATAATAATTTAAATCCATCATTGTGCATTAGATTATTAATTTTAAACATTAAAAAAAACTTGTACCAAACAATATGGCATATTGTTTTGTTTTTACATTAGCTACACACAGGCACTGAGGAAAGTAATTCAACTTAGGGCTTATGTCATCTTTGAGGATAGAAGGTCTTTTTAGAAAAGGAATGAGAGTTTGTCCATGAGTGACGGACGTATGAATCTATCCCTCCCGCTGAGGTACAAGGCGATGTTCCGAGAGAGTCCTGCTGGGGAGGTCAAAAGGTCTCTATCAAACAGTATCTCCCGATCAAGCCTGCCATGCAGTTGGTGGTCAGCATCCCCAAAACAAACCTCACTCCAAAAAGCTGGGCACCCCTGCTAAGTCACCAAACACAGCGAACCACTCGGGGTGACCTACGGCAGAGGTATTGGTTGTCCAATAAATTGTTCCCGACGCGGCGGTACCGATATCCACCTCCAAATTGAAAAAAAGAGAATTAGTATTATTTTCAGGGTTCGAGTCCCAATTGAGATCGTTGCCTTTATTTTCTATATACACCTGTTTCAGATTTTTTTTTGAGAATTGTTTATATTTCTTCAAAGATTAAATATTACAATTATATTTGAGCTTTATTGTTATTCAACATACATTTTAAAACTACAAATCCATGTGATGGAAACAACGTTGCGAACTGAAAATAATTGGATTTAATTAGAAATGGCAGCGAAACAAACTGTACAAATTGTATAGTTCAACTTTCGGGTGTTTTTAGTTCTTTAAAATAGATTTTCTATTTTTGTTGTTGATATCATAGGATGTGTATATTATTATCGCGCTGAATTTTGTTTCTCGTTCTTCCTAATGTTTGTTCTATTCACAGAGTAGGATTTTTTTTTCAAAACAAATGAATACGTAAATAAATGTATTGGCATTCGATGCGTTTTTTATTCGAAAGCGTCTCGTACAATTCTACAATGAATGGATTTAGTACAGATAAATCATAATGCATTTAACTGCAGTTAAATGGAGCTGCAAAACGAAGGATAGAGAGTAAAATCGAAAATGCAAATTAGTTTTAGTGCCAACCGCCACAACACCGGCATGTGCCTAGTGCGGTGGTAAAAAATCCAAAAAATGTGTATCCTGAATTAATTTTCTAAGAACTATAAAAAGAACTTGAAGCCTGTGATTGAAACAAATAAAGTTATAATATCTACAGAAAGTACTTTGAAAACAAAAAGCAAAATACCTATCCAAAATTTATTCAATCAATCCAAATCCATGCAGCATAATTCTTGTTTGGAATTTTTGAATTCCGCATTATCAATTCAAACTTCAAATTCCTATCAAAACGAAAGATTCCAATTTTATTTTGTGGAATTTGATAATTAATTATACCATTGCCTGGCCCATTAAAAGCAGTCACGAAAGGGTCAATCAGATATAAACTGTCTCTAGAGTTACATTATATTATTATGAAATAATGTCTTTGTTACTAGATTTAATTATTCAGATACAACTGCTTTGGCTGACACCTCCCCCTCTCTATTTTCTTTGTCTGTACAAAATTTTCCAACGTTGGAGATAGATGCAAATGAAGAAAATTAGAAGTAATTAATCTGCATGTGTTAAGAAGACATTAATCTGCATGTGTTCTTTGGGTGTCCGGGGGTAAAGTGCATTAACTTCGGAGGTGAATCTACGTGATGGTCGGAGTAAAAAAACATTTACAACTTTTTCCGATATTCTAAAAACTATTTATTCGCAAACAAAAAGACGTACTTATTAATAATCCGTAGTGTAAGGCACAAATTTACCCGATAAATTTACTAGGAGCTTGCGAGGCGCGATTGTAGCTACGTTGGATGGTTGTGACTGGCCCGTATCGTAACAGTGAAAAATAATACCTAGTGCTGACCGCACACGCCGGACTAATTTTAACTTTTTAATAAAAAAAGTACCCCTAAAAGTTGGAATTTCGAAGAAAGATATTTATCTTTTTTACTTACAGTATCATGTAAAGTTTAATTATGTTTCCATTAAATCGATTTTGCTTTCTTGCGTATTCTGTTCATATAAGTGGAATTTAATTCACTGTTTTTGAATGTTAACTACTTTTTACAGCATACTTTTAGCATCCTAAACAAATACACAAAGAGTGATTGATGTCTTTGGAAAGCAATTAAATTTTCTCCAATGAAAAAATTCATCTGAAAAATGAGTCTTTAACAAAGCAAAAACCTCCCTGCCCATTGAAAAAAAGTGAGAAATTATACCTTTTTTCGGCGAAAATATTAGTGTTTAATTTTTAATCAATTTTTGATTAAATTTTATAAGGTTTTGAATGAATATTTAAAAAATGAAAGGAGATGAAATAAATGAACAAGGAAATCAATGTTATAAAATAAATCATTCATGAAAACGAGGTTAAAATCAGGAATAGTCATTTCTTAACAAATATTTACCAACCTTCTAGGAGCTTTAAATGAGAAATATCAATTGTATATTTTTAGAATTGAATGACTTTTGCAAGCCAATTAGAAATTCTCTCACTGAGTTGGTTTTCTTCTATAAAATTAAATTCTATGAGATAATAATAATAAAAACGTTTATTCATCAAAAGTTTTTTTGCAATTTTACACATTTTGTTCTTTTATCACTGATTCTATTGGAGAAAAGGTCACTTTCTCAACTACAATTCAGGATTTCTCCTGGAATAGATGGTTTTCAGCAAATAAACCTAAATAGTATTTTATTTTTAACCTAATAGGTAAAACCTCAAATTGTAATAATATTGTCTTAAAATTCTTATTTTCAAAACCTGTGTTATGTCTATGAATATGTATATACAACTTGCAATTAAAATTGTTAAGCTCAAATAAAAGAAATATCTAAGGATTTTAAACGATATTAAAAAATAAATTTATATTAATAGATTGATGTGGATAATATCTTATCGTCATTTATTTTTGGGTTATTATACCTTCGAAACGTTAGCAAAAGAAGTGGGTAGCGTAACAAGGCATAATAACTCAAAGATAAATCACGATGAAAATTTTGGTTGTGAAAATCTTAAATCATATCTGGAAAATAATCATTAAAAATACGTCAAGACGGTGGAATCTACGATATAAATTTAATCTGAAATATGATTACGATTACGAATGATTGGGTCGACTTATGACAGCTTATTTATACAGGCAGGCGTCGAATTCATCTCAAGTTGCGGTACGCATCAGTGTTGGGCATTACGAATAAGTTTTGTTGTAAAATAAATATTCATTTCGAAACATTTTGTAATCAAACATTTTTTCGAATAAATACTCAAACAGAAGGTTTCGATTCGGATTCGATCTTATGACTCGATCTAGGAGAATGAAAACGACAACACCAACATATACATTTTTCGAAGAAAACTTCTTTTGAAAGGTTTTCATTTTGTGATGGCATTATTTATTTGAATAAAAATACAAATAACTTAGTTTACATCACTTTATTGATTAATACACAATCTACATGTTTCGTGAAAAATTACCATTATCTGTAAGAAATATTAATGTAAAAGTTTGTTATTTCAGAACCTATGTTAATTTGTGTTATTTCCTCAACACGGGCTTGTCCTAGTGAGGTTAAAAAATGAATTGTTAACAATAATACCTACTGTGTAAAGAAACAATAAATAAATTTAACGAGCTTCAACTTAAAAATTACAAAGCAAGAAAATCTATTTATATTAGAATGAAGTGTTACAAATTCGAGGACGTATTAGGAAATGTGCTAGAGAACATTGCATTAATGATTGGCGCACTATTATGCTGTGTTACGCTTCCTACTTTAAGGAAACGTTTTGGGCAGCGTTATAGTTTCCATCATCAGGGTAGATGTGTAGATTGTGGTGAAATGTGTGTTTATGTACAAAGAAGCTATTCCGTGTTAGCGAAGCTCTACGTTCTGTTAATCCTCTTAGTATTTCAGTAAAACAATTAGTTAAATTAATGTGGTTTTCGGTGTTTAATTTTGATGTAGCCGTCAAGTACCAGATACCAAGAACTATTTAGTGTAGCTGCGAGACCTCTATTAACATTAATAGATATTTTGTAAAAATTGGATAAAGAAGGAGGAATCGCAACACGGCATGATAAAAAAAATAAATCAAGTTATATCTTTGGTAATAATCCGTGAAAATCACAAATCATAACCAAATATCAAAATGATTTGTTTGATAAGCAAATCCTACAAAAATGTGAGTCGCTGGATTTAAAACCATTTAATAATGTACAACCAGTACATTAAAATATAATATCTTGGATTAAAGTTGAAGTAAGTATCAAAGTAGTAGTAAGGTTTCCAATATCTACTAATTATTTTTTACTAATTTATATTTATCTACTAACTTATTATGATGAACCCTATTCGAATATTTGATAAAATATTAATGTTTCGAAAAATCAAATAATTTAACGTTTCGAAATAGATTCCTTATTTGTGACCAGTAGGTGTGTGTGTAGGTACGCATACATCTAAAGTAAAGCAACTAGTGCCGAGTATTTACCAATCACCTCTAATCGTCCAACATTTCATCAAATACGATTGCAAACAGATTTCTTACAATATTCCACCGTTACTTCTTTATCGAATTGCAATAAGTGTATTATTGTGATTTCTTCTGGCCTATTAACACACATTTCATTACCTACATAAATCCGGAGTACGGAACACCAATATTCAATTTAATTATTAATTAACTGGGTTATTGAACAGTTAAAAACATGACGCATATCCATATTTTTAAACGCATTAGTTTCATCGCCAATAATGAAACGGGACACTTTGTAATATAAACAGGAAAATAATGCACGATGTGATGTTATTTTTATTATTTCCAGTAGATAAAGGCAATATTTTTCTGAAAATATTGAAGTGCATGGGATGCCAAAATTGTATCCAGTGGTGAAAGGCACAAACGAAACATTTTTGTATTCGAAATAGTCGAAATATATGTTTTAAAAATAAATTCGGTTGCCACTCTCATCTGCCCATCTGAATTCCAGAATAATTAACTCTTCGATTTGCTTTGAATATTTTCATTATTTGAAGTGTTTGTTTGGAGAATTCAGACAAGCGATAAAGTACCTCTACCTATTAAATAATATTTCTGATAGAAATTGTTATTTTCAGTGGTTTTAATTGTTATTTTCATAATTACTACTGATTTGTCGAGAAGTTAGACTAAACACATTTATTTTGTTATGTTCAGATGAGACAAGAACAGGAAAATTTGTCACCAATTTTTATATCTCCAATTTGTCCTACAACGCTTCCAAATCGGTCGAATGACGGTAAACTGCCGAATCCGGTCCCCGCGCACTAATGGTGGAAGACTTCGACGGGATATATATTAGTGCGCATATGAATGAATATCAAAGTATTTTTATTGTAACTTCATTGCCGGCAACCCGGGCGTTTATTAAAGTAATATAGTATTTTATAACAAGTAAGTTACCCGCCTCACTAGACGTTGTCTGTTCTGAGACGAGTAATAATAATTAGAACATTAAAAAAGATAAAAGGTGTACAGGAAAATAGTCAGAAAATAAACATCAAAATACAAGTTGTATTAATCAAGAATAATAAATCAATAAGAAGAAAGAATACATATCTATAATTGGAAATAAAACATGTGTAAATAAAGGATGAGAAATTATCGATTAGGAAGAGATTCGCATTAACTTGGTGATGCATTTTCTCTTTATGTAGTAGCCAAATGTTCGTAAAGTATTGGTTTGAAACATCCGATGCTGACCACAAGTTTTGTTTCTGTAACAAAACAATAAAAGTAATTTTCGTACCTTTAAAAATTATTAATATGTAAATAATTCAATTTAAATTTATGGTAGATACTAATTCATTTAAAGGATTTTGAATTCATTTCGCTGTAGTGACATTTGTTATTTTTCTACGAGAAACCTACATTTTTTATGAAGTGTTGTTTTAAAATGTCATTTACCATGAAACGCATCATAAACAAGTCTGAATTTATAATTAATATCTGCCAAAATGGTACAAGTGCATTTTTCATTTTCAAAGACGATTTACATCGAGACTATGCTCTGTTTACCGAGTTACACAAACGAATAAATTTCATGAAATGAACTAATGAAATCTGTATTCAAATTTGTGTTCATCCTTCAGTGGCGTTTGCAAATTATGCATAAATAAAGTACAGTATAAATCTTATTTTAGTTTCAGTAGCCAAAAACTAATTCAAGGCTTGTATGAAATTGTAACGAGCATGAAGGGGTCGACAGACACAGGTATAAGCGCTAGCGTTATTTGGCTTGGCGTATTTTGGCATATCGGTTGCCGTACAATCCCAATTGAATGTATGACGAGCGATATGCTGAAGTAGGCCAAGTAAAATAACGCTAGAGCTTTTATAGCTGTGTCTGTCGGACCCATGATGCTTAGAAGGTTTGCACTTGTAAGATCAGAGTTTCAGCTCGATCAGGTTAATTTCCACATCCGCAAGATTTGCATTTATCCAAAAACAAAACAACAAGAGTCAAAAATATTAAATTAATAGTACTCAACTGCTAACCCTGTACAAATCGCAAGTGCGCCCCATGGTTGAATTTGGCAGCCACCTCTGGTCTGGAGCCCCAAAGTACCTGATAAAAACCCTCGACTCCTTGCAGAAACAGGCGGTCCGTTTGATAGATTCTCCAGTGTACACAAACGGATTGCAATCTTTAGAGCACAGGCGTCTGTAGGAATGCTATCCTTGTTCTACCGGTATTTCAATGGAAGATGCTCCGAAAAACTAGCGTCATTGATCCTCTCAGCACATAGCACCGTAGTACAGCACATAGTCGGGAAACACGCCAAACGCGCTCCTAAAGTACAAACTTGACATCGTCACCATGAGAACGAGTCGCTTCCACGACTCGTTCTTGAGTTTAACCGGCGCACAGTGGGCTGAAAATCGCCTTTCATAGACATAGAGACTTGAATTTTCAAGGATCTTTTTTTGGCTAGAAATGGATTCTGCTGATCATTACTATGGTATAAAATTTCGTATGAATCAATTGCGTGTACAAATGAAGGAGTTATCATTTTTTAAAGAAAAAATTGTATGGCACTGACATTAAAAATGAGGCTATCTCTGGAATCATAAGGTTGGCCATTATATCCTTACACACAGATATACTACTATTTATTTTTTTGACATACTTTGTTTTGTGGCGCAACTTGCGCTTTTTTTTTAAATCCTCAAAGTTGAAAAAAAAACTTTTTTATGTTGATGATTCATTTTAATGCTTAAGTGCTTTACATATGAGTATGCTTTGTCTAGTTTACAATATTTTATTGACGCTATAAACCAAAATTTTGCATTAAAATGAATCATCAACATAAAAAAAGTTTTATTTGCAACATTGAGGATTTAAAAAAAACGCACGCTGCGCCACAATACGAAGTATGTCAAAAAAATACAAATAAATAGTAGTATATCTGTGTGTAAGGATATAATGGCCAACCTTATGATTCCAGAGATAGCCTCATTTTTAATGTCAGTGCCATACAATTTTTTCTTTAAAAAATGATAACTCCTTCATTTGTACACGCAATTAATTCATACGAAATTTTATACCATAGTAATGATCAGCAGAATCCATTTCTAGCCAAAAAAAGAGCCTTGAAAATTCAAGTCTCTATGTCTATGAAAGGCGATTTTCAGCCCACTGTGCGGCGGAGGAACGATTTGCCGGTTTCTGTGTTTCCTCCTCCCTTCAACATGGGGCTCTTCAAGATCCATGTTCACTCCTTCCTCTCCTCAAATAGACCCTCCACACAGCATCTTCAAAGATGACACACGCCCTGTAGGAAATTGTTTTCCTCAAGGCCTCCTGTATGGAGTTAATGTAAAAAAAAAAAGTTGTACTTATGTTGGAAACGATGCATAAAATGATATGCAAATAGCGAGAATGTCATTGTTTTAATTAAATATTAAAACAACTTTATTTAAGGAGAAGAGCACTAAAACAAATTATGTTTTTAGTCATCAGCATAAATTATTCATGATTAATATTTGAAAGTAGTCGAATCGTAATGACGTTAAGGACCAGTTGTTTCGGAAAATTTCGCGTTTGAATTTCCTTCAAATCGACATTCACCGAAAAATTGGGTTGTTTCAACCTCCGTCAGAAAATTCCATAGGACCAGTTGTTTCGGAATTCCCTTCAATATTGAATTTCCTTCAAATTTGAATTTCCTTCAAATCGTCATTCACCGAAAATTTGGGTTGTTTCAACTTCCGTCAGCAGTGAAAATACTATAGAAATGTGATGTGAATGTGATCAGCCGAGTCCGGACGGTTAGCGAAATAATGGGAGGCGCATGCGCAGACGTCAAAATTGTGATTCGGCGGGGAACACTTGAATAAAATTTTCAAATTTATCGAACGTTATTTGGAGTTGAAACAACTTATTTCGTATTTAAAATATAGGAAGACGTGATTTCGTGTCAAATTTGAAATGAAAAAAAGAATCTTTTCATTTTTGAAACATTTCCATAAAATTTTCCTTGAAATTTCTTCTGACGGAGGTTGAAACAACCCAATTTTTCGGTGAATGACGATTTGAAGGAAATTCAAACGTGAAATTTTCCGAAACAACTGGTCCTAAGTATCGAGGGATGACATAAACAAAGGCTTGATGACTGACTTAAAAAACAATAATGTTAAATTATTTTACGAATGTGTAGGTGAGAAGGTGAGGTTAACAATCAAAACCCACGAACATTTTTGTTGTATCGAATTTAATATTAAATTAAAACTGTATTTTTTGTCTGTCCACCGCCATAAGGTTCAAATTCCAACACGATGGATCTGTATTATGTCGACTCAAGTCTATCATTAATCATAACACAAATAAAAAAATAATGCCTAAAAGATTTCAGCATGCAATCTTTTTAAATATTTATTTTTTTATATTTTTAAGGTTCTTATCAATTTTCAATATTTTTGAGGTTCCATGACAGTTGCCCCCCCCCCCGACATTTTTTATAATTTTTTTTTAACGTTTTATATATAATTATTAACGTTTTATATTAATTATATATATAATAGAAAATAAGGTAAAAGGACCTACTTACACAAAACATAAGTAATTGTCCCTGTGTGCAGAGAAGATGTATAGCCGAATAACGAAAGAAAAAATATATTTTCATTTTGGAAAAAAACCACTTGTCTTTATACTGTATACACAGGTACCGGAATTCCGATTTATAACATATGTCTCTTGAACACACGGAGAAAAATGTTATTCTAAAATACGATCATTTATTCGAAAAAACGGTTAAAAACGGGACTGAAGTTCTTACGAACAAATTAACAGGGTTTAAATGCTTATTGGCGGGAACATGTAAAAATAATTTGTTGGTATACGTAATTTCGTACGTATACCAACAGATCATTCTTACATTTTCCCGCCAATAAATATTGAAACACTGTTTATTTGTTCGTAAGAACTTCAGTCCCGTTTTTGACCGTTTTTACAAATAAAATGATCGTATTTTAGAATAACATTTTTCTCCGTGCACTTTAAGTTTCTATGTTCTTAAAAAAATGTACGCACCTGAGTACAAGTTCAAAAAAACGACACTGTAATTACATTCAAAGAATTTTTGAAGTTGATTTTAGAACTGAAATTAGTAAATAATGGACGTAAAATTATAATTCTACAGTAATTATAATTTCAGTGAGCCAATTGTCGGGGATCAACTATCACCAGTACTTAACATCTTCAATTACAAAATTTTCAAATGCGGTATTTTTAATGTACTTTTTGTAGGTATTATTTATCGAGTTAGTTAATAGCAAGGTAACATTTTATTTTATAAAACCGCTATTCATTTATTTATTATTGTTTTACCTACTAACCACTTGAGAGATTTTTGCCACATTATGGCACTATTTCCAAAACCTCGGATTGCTTTGTTGCCAAAATGTGGCAAATTTTCAATTTTTTTTTTCATAAAAACGACTATATAATATATTGTTCATTCAAAATATAACAAAATAAATATTCTCTAGATTCTTTAAAATGTTTTAAGGTTAAAGATTTAATAATATATTTTTTTATAAATCCTACAAATATGTGATAATGGACAAATATAGGGGAATTAATTGGATACATAGAACTATAATCAGTTTGTATGTCTTCATATTCAAATTCGGAGGTATGATTTTTTTAATGTGGGCGGAAAAATTTCCTTTAGCAATCCGAGAAAAAATATTTTAATTGCTCTGTCGCTCCAGTGGCTAACACCCATTTTAAATTCATTGATTCTTCAGACTTTATGCATTTCGACATACATCTTCAGTCCTTTATACATTTGGCAGTTCTGTGACTCAAATGCGACAATCTAACTCTGATTTCATAATTATATATATGTATATATCATATCTATTAAAAACAATCTCTTCGTTAAAGGGGATTGGCATTTGGTGTTTCACAACTACATGTATGATGGATACAGGTATGATGAAGAATCAAGCATCAACTTGTATCTTTACTAAAATTGAGATTTGACGTAGCATCAAGCATTTTTTTAATGTTTCATTATTTATTGAATAGTTTGTTACATTAATTGAGGAGTTTTCGACCACTATGCTACTAGGCACATGCCCGTGTTATGGTGGCACCTATCCTAAAATTGGGATATAATGTAGCATCAAACATCAATTTGTATCTAAAATTGAGTGTGCTGTTAATTATTTTACATCAAATTCATGCAAAATAAGACCTTGAGCCTGAATAAATTAAATGATCGTTATTCTCTACCCGAGGAGAGGCTAAATTAGTATTCAATTAACTCCGAAAGCTTACTATCGATTTAAAAGCATCGACGCAAGATTCGGGCACAATTTATTTATTCTGCTAATAGCGGGTTGTACAGAAAAGTCATCGGAATGAAGCCATATAAAATATTCAAACTTCCTCATTGTGGAAGGAAATACTCGGAATCGGTCAATATTTGGGCACGGAATGAAAGTACAAGCTCAACAGTCCTATAGTTCGGTACTCGGTACTTGTTTGCGAGCACTTTAAAAAATAAAAAAAGGTTTAAATTAGTTTTAGTGCAAGAGCGAGAGAAAATTTATCATAATTTTTCTTTTTCATGGTAATATTTGAATCAATGGTTTTTGCTTTTTTTGTTTCACTGGGAGGAGATTAATTCATTCCGAAGAATTTATGGTAAACTTACGGCACGTTCCAGAATGAATATACTCTCAGTATCCCCCTACTGAAAGAACAACATTTAGAATTGAAACGTCGTCGCTAGAAATAGCTTTAGTTGTGTTTGGTGACTAGATCTGAATAGACAGATATATTTCCACTTTCCTCTTACTTCTCTCCTTCCCCTCCCCACTACCTTCAGCCTCACGGCATACCAAAACTGGGAAAGCAATAGTTGGGACTCTTGTGCGGTAGATACTCACATAGAAAGAAAATTGTTAAATGTTAGGACACTAATGGAAAAAAAACACTAGTGAAGCCTGACACATAGTAAACACCTTAGTAAAATAGCCAAGTGTTGAAACAGAAAAGTTACTAAATAATAATAATAATAATTACTGCTAATAAATTATAGAAAGATTATACACATATACTAGCTGATACCCGGCATGCGTTGAATGCCAATTAAATAAATAAATTGTTTCTCCCTTCGTGTCATTTCCCATTCGTCCCCGTTTCCCTTCCGACTCCTCTTCCTCTTCCCCTCCTGCGTCCGATTCCCCTCCCACGTTCCTTTTCCACCTTCCCGCGTTCCCCCTCCCCTCTCCCCCTCTACCCTTTCTCGCGAACCATGCCCCCCCCCCCTCCCCCCTTGTCACGCATTCCGCTTCCACCTTCTTCGCCTTTCCCTCTCCCTCGTCCCCCCTTCCGCGAAGCACCCTAATTCCTTAACCAGCCTTGTGAATTGATAATTCGACCTTGTGTGAGCCGCCCCGGAACCATTTATTGGATAACCCACACCCCTGCCATAGGTCACCTCAAGTGGTTCGCTACGTTTGGTGACTTATCAGGGAAGCCCAGGTTCATGGGGTGACGTTTGTCTTGGTCTTGGCGGCGAATGCGTTTACTCACTCCCGCATACCCCTCCCCACAGCCATTTTTCCCTGCCGCCTAACTCCATAAAATACACTTATTTTTTGCACATGCAAATTTTATAATGCCAGAGCTCACCAGTATATATACATATATATATATATAGAAGTATTCACAATAATTCAAAAAAAATTAATAACAATCGGATGAAATTTCAATCGCAATCGTATGAATAGTATAGGAAATAATTTCATAACGCTAAAGCTCACTATCCTATAACCATCCCGGGTATGCGCACATCATATTCCCAAAGTTTCATCGGAATCGGATGAACGGTATGGCCGCGCATAAGGTACGAACAAACAAACAAACAAACATTATTTTTTATATTATAGATTAATGTAATCACAGTTCTATGCTGAACAATATAATAACGATAGCGGAAATAGATATATCTACTGTAAAGGACAATAAAGCCAAAAATGAGTTAAATATATCATTTTTCTCTGTTTTTTTCTCTTGCGATCTGCGTCGTCGAAATATTTCTAGGATATCGTCTTTTACGACGTGTATTTTTTTCAAGCTAAATATAATATTGTCAATAAATAAATTTACAAGTTCTGACGATGATGTTATATTACAATAAAAAATCATAATTATAGGTCTACAAAAACGGGAGAAAAACGATTTTTTTTTAATATATTTTTTTTTCACTCTCCAGGTGCACAAAAACAGGATAAAAACTTTTATTTAAAAAAAATTTTTTCGCTTTACGTGATAGATAATTTATTGATCTAATAATGGATCAGGTTATGTTTATCTGTATATTTTTTGCAATCATTGTAAAATGTGGCGAGTTATTTCAAAGCGCCATTTGCTCAAAAGGAAACAAATTTCAGAAATCCTAATAATTTCTCAATTCCACCTTCCACCTTGCATCTCTGATCGAATTATTCTCACAGTAATGCAATATTCTGCAGGCCAGTGGCAAGCGGAAAGCCGGTGCACCCTGCTCCCTGCACCCTTGCACCCTGCACCCTGCACCCTGCGCCCTGCACTCTCTTGCATGATTGAATGTTTTGTATACGTTCTGCAGGGATTGTACACCTGTCAGTTTGATAACGCCTTGGAATCAAGCGCAGGTTGAACCTTACAATGAAAATATAAATTGAATGCAATTTTTACTTGGAATAGAAAACTCACTTCCGTAGCAATGTATTTTTTACTCCGCGAAATAAATAAAAACCCAACAGTGACTGAATAACGGTCGGTGCATGCAATGAGGAGGTAACAAAGGGTCTCAACAATCATAACGTCCCCAAAGCATTGGAAGATATTCTCAGCACAGTTCTGAAGACCATATTTATTGAGAGTGGAAATATAAAATAACTACTTCAATTAGCCTATTTTCTTTTCGTAGGTCCCACCTATGTTTATACAAAAATTCTTAACCTATTTATTTAAAATATCTATAATTCTTGATTCGATTCAAGGGTGAGTTCTTCAAATAAATTCACTAATTTAAATATTTTCTAAAATAGAATTTTGGTTTTACAATCATTGCTTTCAAAATGTCATTCTCAAATTTTGACATTTTCTATTAAATAATAATAATTATTTGTAATACATGGAAAATAGCAAGCTTTGGGTATAAATTACAGCCTATATGTTATTCTGATGTATGAGCTATATTATTGTAAAGTTTCATTAAAGTCCATTAGTGGTTTTTGCGCGAAAGAGTAACAAACATACATACATCCACACAAACTTTCGCGTTTGTAATATTAGTAAGATAAGATAGCTTTAACCCATCAGATCTAGGGCGTATCCTGTCAGGTCAGAAAATTTCCGCTTTGCAATAAAATCCAAAAAATTAAATATTTCTGAATGTTCCCGAAAATAAAAAAACTGTTTTTGAAAAGTGATAGAATATGTTTTCAAATATAAGAAATAAACATACGTGATATGTGAAATTTTTTTTTTTTTATAAACATAACAAGTTTTAAAAGTGGTTCACCTTGCGTTTTTACTATCTAAAATTAATAATAACGAAAAAAAGGAAAACACACATTTATTTTATCAGGGAAAAGTATTATAAACGTTATTACCCCATATTTTTGTCGTTTCATAAAAAAATAATGAATAAAAATTTCACGAATTTTTATTATTTTTTCTCAAATTGCTATACGAAACCTTGGTTTCTTATAGGTGAACATTTAAATTGTTGTATGGTTAAATAAAAATATTTATAAAGCAAATTTTCTTAGTAAATACAATTTCCCAACCTCATTCTCCTCTCACAGCCTTACAACATTCCTTTATTGGGTTGCAATAGCGCCACTGGCTTCAGAGAGTTCGAACTCTTGCGCGGTATCAAAATAAACCAAAATGATTGGTCATAAATAATAGACATCGAACGCCATCAACGAGGAGACCACACGAAAATTTCAAGGTTTGAACGAACTGTTCTTGATGACTGAAAACTGGGGCAAGTCTGGCTGAATAGTCACCAAAAATCTCTAACAAAAAAGATGCGTTATTTGCTAGGCTAACGACTGTCCGATTTATTGAACAATGTAGATATTAATGAGTCTAGTTTTTTAACTGTTAATTCATGGTGGAATTCCATTGTATTAGATATGAAATTAAACAATTTTTTTCACTTTTTTCCACTTCTTTATTTACACCAAGACCGGTTTCGTCCTACTACGGATATTTTCAGACTGGTAGTTGAAATTCTTATGCTACGGAATTTATACAAACTTAGGCAGGGGCGCACAACATTGTATCTATATGATGAATGTTTCTATTTTGTTAATTTAAGGTATTATCAGTTATTTTGTTACGTTAAGGTACATATAGATAATTATGAAGTTTATTATTAAAATTATGAAAGATGATAGATACACAGTAAAAGATTATTTTTAATTGACATGAATCTATATGAATTTATATAATTGAAAAGGTTTGTGATCACTGATATTTTATTTTGGTAATGTTGGGATATTCCCTCCTTGTTGCTTAGGGCTTAATTAACAAATATTTGTAGGACGAAACCGGTCCTGGTGTAAATAAACAAGTGGAACAAAGTGAAAAAAATTGTTTAATTTCATATCTAATGTAGATATTATTGTTTGCCGAGAGGGGCCGGGAAATTCGTCGCCATGCTTCTGTACTAACCTAAAAAATAACAGCCACAGGAAATAATTAATTAAGGCACTCAATGTTTACATCCGACGGGAATAATTGGATTCGTCACCCCTTGATTCGATCGCAAATATTGCTCTCTGCGTCACCCGACCAAATAATGTATTTGCAAAGATTTCGAACTCTCCGCTAAAAATTTGTAATTGTTTTAATTTATTATACAGCAATGGCGTTTTTTTATTGTAAAAAAATGAAAAAAAATTGCAGTTGAAAGAGTTTAGATTTGTGAAACAAAATATCAATCAAAATATCAAAACACATCAATTAAAGAAGATCTACATTTGAGCAGACATGTCATATAAAATATTTTGATCTGTATACATTATATGAACATAAAAAAAGTTGTCCCGGGATAGAACTTTTAAAATATAAAATATTTTGATCTGTGTACATTATATGAACATAAAAAAAGTTGTCCCGGGATAGAACTTTTAAAATATAAAATATTTTGATCTGTGTACATTATATGAACATAAAAAAAGTTGTCCCGGGATAGAACTTTTAAAATATAAAATATTTTGATCTGTGTACATTATATGAACATAAAAAAAGTTGTCCCGGGATAGAACTTTCAACGAAGATTAACGAGGATATGTATGGGAGATGCAAAAATGACTTAAGATGATAGACTTCGCTTTTCGGCCCATACAAAAAGGACGCCCGGGAAAAAACACTTTTCTACATCGAAAATTGCACAATATGAATATATTTTTTTTATACTGCCTTATAGAGGGTGAAAACTATGTCGGTATGTTTTCGAATTTTCGATGCGTTTCATATTAACGCAAACATTCACTGTCAAACATGTACGATTTATCAAAAAATATTATTTGAGAAAAAAGGGCTGCTAACTGAACTCTCATAAAGAATTATAAAATTATAAAAAGCTACCGACGTAGCTTCTTCTTTCTAAAAAATATATATCTTTTTAAATTTCAATTTCGTGAAAGTTTCAGTGTAGAAAAGTGTATTCTCCATAAACCCCTTTTCGAGCGATTTCTGTAGGTAAATTTGAGCGTTGTCTCATTCGCACATTTTGCATTCGCATGTATTGTAAGTGTGCGTGACCTTATTGTGAGCGGGACAGAATGACAGACGCGGGTGTTCCGCGTGTGGTTCAAAGTCTATCCTCTTAAGACCCTTCACTTCATATTTAAATTAATAATTTAAAAACCTTTGCTAAGTAGACTTAAACACATTGTGCATCTGGGTGCTATCATGGATCTTCTGTGACACGAGAGATAGGTAAAAAAAACATTTTTTACTTTGACTTTAAAATTTCCCTCTGAATTCCGTTGTTTCAGCTTTTAGTTTTTTGTGCACCTTAGTTGAGGTGGGAGTTTATCTAAGCTTCACGGCTGGATATATATTTTTGTAAAAAGCTTGGTAACATGGAGACTTTCCGTAAATAGATTAAACAGACGCTCTGTTTAAGCCACTATAATTAGAAAACTTGGAAGCATTAATATAATATAAGTCCCAAATAATTATAGTCATCTACAACCAACACCCTTTTATAAAGAATTTCAAAGAGAGTTTATTGAACATTGTAATAAATATTATTTTTTTGTTTCCAATCAATTTGTTTTCGGAAGCCTAATGCCATCGAAAATCGCTCTTAGTTTAACAGGTGCTGACAAAGAAATATTCCAAAAACCAATTCACGTAAACTCATGATAAAAGAGAAAGGGGCCTTTTTGGCCCGGAGCTCTGTATGCCATTATATCAAAAATCAAAAAGACAAAGATGCCTAAACCGGTGAAAGAGTTAAATAAACTTTTGTTTATTGAAATAAATAATTAGTTTAAATTAGATATATTTATTATTAAGCACAACGAATAGAATTTTACCTCTGATTTCAGTTCCGCAGCATTTCGATCTACTTCGTGACTATGTCCGTATTTGAACAAATATAATTACGTACAAAAGCCAAATTCAGTAATAGTCAAAGAAATGCTTTCCACCCTAAACTGCGACCGCATACATTATGATTCGACTGCTTTCAGTCAGGTATATATACTAATTACTAGCTTAAGTCGACAATTAATAAATATTTATTAATGATGGCGTCATATTTACAGTTAATATTATCAGAGGTCGATGCATTGAAAACACGGCAGCAATAATACTAAATAATATTTTGTACATAAGTACCTAGGTACCGACTAATGTGTAATGTAAAAAATATCAACCTCCGTTTAGGAGTATGCGTCAATTTCCTTTTATTAATATGGCTACAAAAGAAATATGTACTTAATTGAAACCTTGCATTGGACTGAAATGCGAATTTCGCCTGACTAAATTCTTTGAAGTGCTATATAATTCCGATAGCCGTATACAGAATTTGGGAAATGATTATAACGAAGTTGTTGACGTATTTAACACATCGATCACTAAATATAAACAGGTCATGGTAGAATTTATACCGTCCAGTTGTAGTGATCCGTCTCGACACCCTACCCGCCGCGGATACTAATTTGTGACGATCCACCCTCCTGGGCTACCCGGCACCAGTTGTAGTGAACCTACCCCTAGCCTTACTAACTTCTATGGGTCTCGGGACCTCCTGTAATGTACCTGTGGGGCTACCCGGCACCCGTTGTACTGATCCGTAGTCGTCTATCCTTGGTTTTTCTATTCTTTCCCTTTAACATTAGCTGTCGGGATCTACTGGCTACGCTACCCTTATCTTTTGGCCTTCGATCAATATACCCTTATATCTAGCTACACCTAACTTTTCCTTAAACCCCTGCGATTTTCTCACAGTAAATAAGATTTAAGATTTTATTGCACATTATTCCTATTCACCCCGTTGTGTGATTTTTTGATTCGGTAATTACATTTGCATGTGTAAATTAATACACATACACATGTAGAGGAAATAATGTAGTGTGTGGTAACCTCAGATTCTTTTGGAGTAAAGTGTGGAAGACTCCCGTTTGATAAGCTGACCCCGTCTTTTAGATTGTTTTATTTTATTTTCAAACCTATACTCGTATTACCCGCCTTTTCTCAACTTGAACGGAGTGTCATTGACGCTAATCCTACAGTGAATTGTCAGCCGGTTTATAAAATTCAAAGTCGTAGTTTTCTTACCCGATTTTTTTCTGTCTATAGGTTTACATTGGGTTATATTTACATTACGTGAACAGTGTGTATTATGAAATACATGTCGGGATCCTTGCGAAGCTCTCAATGTCGTCGTACTGCACCTAAATGGTCAAGTTATTATTGTTATTAGTATACACTACATGTACTGGGGAAGAGGAAGGGGAAGGATGGATGATAGGAGGATATGGGGAATGTTGTTTCCTGAATAAGTCGGCTCCTCCTCTAACCAAATAGATACTGGTGACCAACATTCCGGACAAAGACTCAATCATTACGTTTGCTAGGATGGTCCTTAAGTCCTGATTTTGTTCTCTTGCATGAACTTCATTGCTACGAAAGGGTCCCTTCACGCCAGATGAAAGCGCGCAGAGTCCTCATGTCACTTCCAGTATTATCCCGACTTCCTATCCTCCAGATTTGATTTTAACTCGACTGATTCTAGAAGGGGTATGTCCATTTCTTCCCTTATCATGACTCTACTCGCGTTGAGTGCGTACGGAGCCGTTTGAGATGATCCTTTCGTCTCCTACGAGGATAATCATTGGCTTGCGTTCCTCGCCTCCAAGAGCTGACATAACTTCTACCTTGTAAAAACTATGTTTGCTTTCAGGTCGACACTACTGGTAGTATGCAATAGTGCTACAGACTTATTCTCACGGAATACCACGCCGACGTCCCCTCCACATAACTTCGCAAAACTTGGGATACCTTCGGTCGAAACGCCTCCGTCAGCGAATCATACCCTACCATTCCAAGTGGCATTTTCTTTTTATTCTGTCTTTCATGCCTTTTCACTCTGCATGACCCCGCGAAAGGGATTAACTTTCAGTACCCCGCGTGAATGCTAAGTTTACGTTGACATCCCCTATCGCATGATAGCGTAAGAAAAAAAGCCCTCTTTGTCTCATATCTTGTGGGGATATAATTTCAGTGAACGCTATTGCATTCCCCAATCGTGAAGTCTATATTTCGCAGGTCAAGCGGGATTTTGGAAGGGTCTGATTGAGAAAACATTACCGAAATAATGTTGATTTCATATTTTGTAAGGAAGCCTGAAAGAAATTTGACATGATAATATTGTTGTTAGTAAACAATTATAATGTTTAAATTCAATTCTCCAAATTTCATTTTTGGACCAACATCCAGTATGGTATGGATGCTTCCGTCACTCCACTTTGGCTCGGCATACCTCAGAAAAAAACCTTCTAATTTGGATGACTGTACGGCTACGATTTATGGCCGGGATCCTTTTTTATACGCATTCGTCTCGTCCTTTCTAGCACGCAAAAAATATAAGTTCGTTGAACCCACATTGATAATAGATTTAATTTGGGACAAATCTCGTAATTACACATTGAGAATAATATTTAAAACACAATTATATCCTGGAACATAACTTATTTTATCATTGGTTTTGTAGATTGGCAGATCCTCTCAGGTATCGGGACCATGTACGACCTGTAATTTAATTAAAATGTTTCTTTCACTCACCTGAACGAAGCCTGATTACGTACATGTGGGGAAAATATTAAAAGTAAAAACCTTCCTGTCACTATGATTCGGTAATTTAGTCCCCAGAAGTAGTAACACCCATGACTCTATGTCACACTTTTATTTGAGTTTAAGAAAATACGTAGGTTATTAATTATTATTTGTTAACAATATTATCGAAGATGACATTTATACGTAGGTATTTGTTGATATTATTTTGAATATTTGTATTATCTTGATTATATTATATATTGAAGAAACTACAAGCGCGTAGATATTGTTTATTATCGTTGAACAATTTGGTCATCGGACCTTTGACAGCGGTTCATTTACTCATTTTTGTCTTATAATGAATTGGTTAAATATATTATGTCGAAGAATAATTTATTGTCAGAACATCACTGACTTGCAATGATTGAAGAAAGTATTTAGGTATACGTTGATATTATTTTACTATCATGTTTGCGAGGAGTTGAAGAAAGTTGGTACATGTAGGTTTTATTTTATATTATTATTATCTTGCGGGAGGTTAAAGAAAATATAAACTTGTGAGTATTACTTTATAATATTATTTTGTTTTCGGAAGATTGGAGAAATTTATAACCATGTAGGTATTTTATATTTTTATACACATTATACTTAATATTATTATTTGTTTTTTTTTTGTTTTTGCGAAAGATTGAGCAAGGCATTATTACGTAGGTATTTGTAGGTAAATTTTGTATTATTATTATTTTTTTGTTCGGCGCACATTGAAGAAATTTTAAGTACGTAGGTGTATTTTTAATGTTGTTTAGATATTATTATTTGGTGTGTGGCAGATTGAAGATGACATTTGTACGTAATTATTGACTCCGCTAATTTTATATTTCAAATCAACATTCACGCGATGCACTCCCTTCTATTTTTAAAACACAAAGTTACGTTATTATTAACCCACGGAAGCTAAGTATTTCATTCACTTTGATTATTATTTTGGTTTTGATAATTCAAATTAATTTTATTATTTAATTAATCCACTCGCGGCACACTGTCGTTCACTGCAGCTAATTTTCAATAGAGTATTTTAACAAACCAAATAATTAATTTATGTACACGAACTATTGTTTCTCACGAAGTCACAACTTAAAATCCCTTAATATTACGATGGATACTTTCTCCCAACATTAACAAACACTTGTCACTGTTTATCACGACTTTTTTAATTCTTCGGTGGATTATGTCTTATCACTCGTTTTTATAATATTTGATCAATTGTTTTGTTAAATACGAACGATCTTATCACTGCTAGCACTCTATAGCCTCGTCTTCCTTCGATCCTCGACCCTCGACCCTTACTGCCACATGGTATTCAGCCCTTCGAATATCTTCTTAAAAAAAACGCCAGGTGTGGACTCAGGACGTACATCTCGTCTTTCGTTAGGGCGTTTTATAATTGAGAGTTCAGACTATTTCAACTTTCATTGATATGTTATTTTTCATGACTCTCTCTCTCCAAAATTTAATATGTCCGTTTTAATTATTTCTTTGTCTGGCCGCCGATAAGTGTAACTCACCCTTTTGATGCAATTTTGCTTTAAACTTTTTCTAGAATTCTGCAATCGGTCTTTCCTTAATAATCGGTAAATTCCCTCGGCTAATTGTGACTTTACATCTGAAATAATTATCACTCTCGCACTCTCCCATTTATTTTTGTTTAAAATTTGCGGCAGGTAAAATTGAATTCAGTAGTATTCCGGCTTAATTCTCATGGTAGCATGAAATTGCTTCTGTCATTTACTTGATTCACCACATTCCTTGCAGATGTTTACAACTATTTTTTATCCTTCGTCCCTTTTCATGATCAGATATAATATTCGTAAAACTTTGTCTGGTAATAACTAATATCACCTTATTAATTCAGAATTCATTTTCTTAATGCGTTCCAAATAGCTCTATGGTCTAGTACGTACCTGTTTGACTTCATTTTTTTTTGTGTATCCAAAAGTAAAAATCTTATTTACTTTTAATCTGAGTGTGTTGTTTACCTTTCGAAAAATCTCGATCTATAGCACTAATGCATAGATTGTGTACGTCGTTAATTTTAATTGGTTTTATCAATACTCCGTCTGTATTCTGTAGTGGTAATTTGGGCTTAATTACCCCATTTATTCCTCAAAACCATGTAAGTTTTTTTGTTACTAAACAAACTCTCTTCGACACGCTCTAGGATTTTAAATTTATGGTTGGTCTGAAGTATCGGCTTACATTCAATATTGATAAATTTTAAACGTGGTATCGATTTGAAAACTTCGAGCCGTTCATTATGTCATCACCTTTATTTACCTCAGCCCTTCTCAGATTGTGATTTTTCTGTCCTTTTCAATAGCGGTCGCTAGTGTAGTCGATTTGAAATTTCGTTTAGGTGGGAAAAATTTTGTATGAGCTCTTCCGATAAAGAAGATGCTTTTTTTTTTCTTTCGAACGTAGTGTTGAAGCCATCACAGCCCCCCTAGAGTTTTAAATCCAGCGGTAAACACGCCTCCTAGTGTTAGTCGATGGGATTAGAACTCACCATAGGTCATTTAATTCCTTCAATTTTCTACTAATGTTCTGTACCCCTGATCCTTGCTATTAAATCTTGCAGGGTTCCGTCCCATTTACTTCATGTGTTATTTGTTGAAACTAGTTCCATTTTCCGTCGGCGAACTATTCGTACGTTCCTACTTGTACAAATCTTTCTCTCTCCCTTGCTGTCCTACTCCCCCCCTAAGATTGTATTCCCCCCCCCCCTAAGATTATACTCCCTCCCCCCTAAGATTTTACTCCCTCTTCTCTTGTATGTCGGTTTTTTTTTATTTATTTATTTTTTGTTTTTTTCTTATTATCCAATTCGCCCCTGTCCTCCTACATTTTTTTGTTGGATTCATTCATCTACTTGACTAGGTACCTGTTTCTAAACAAGACTGAACGTCAATGATGGATGGTTACCCCGGATGCTCTATTTTTTAATTTGTAGGTGTACTTGAGAATGCAATACATTTTACGCGTAATTACTTCATGTATGATTTTAGATTTAATTGTCTTTAATTTACTAATTAATTTTTTCCTAGTTTTATATTTTTATTATTTACGTTTTTTAACATTTAGCAATGTTTAAATGTATAAGATTTATCGCGTACGATGATCTCTAAAAAGTTCTCCTTCATTTTTATTTTTATTCTTCAATCTTATCGGAAGTTGGATAGCACAATGTCTCTACTCATTTATTTTTATTTGACTAACTCGTTTATAATGTTATGTCTAGACTGTAGTTAAAAGTCAGATTTCAGATATGCAATATTTTTAATTCGTACCGTATTGATTTTTTTGCATAACCCGACGCTATACAAATCGCCCAAATCAGTTTAGCTTATTTATTATTATGGTTTTGATTTTTTTTTTTGTTTATCTATTTTTATTTTGTCGGAATATGTGTGTATTAGAAGATGTATGAATGTGAATGAGGCAAAGAGTGTGTGCCAAGATCTGTCGTCTCTGCCCACCCCTGCGAGGAAACGGCGCGATGGTTAATTAGTTATGTTTTTATTTTATTATTATTTTTTATGTATTAATTTTATCATTATTATTATTCTGAGTGACTATTTGATAATTTATTTTCTTTCTAAACATCTGTTCGAATAATTTTAACGGCAAGGACCCATATTTTTTGCTTCCGAGCACACAAACGCAAGAGTCATAAATCTACGATCTTATCGTTCGTTACCTCATTTTTTGTGCATTGAGTCGACCCGTATTCGATGTTTATTTATTCCCCGACCGAAATGTTTAAAATACGCTCGGAACACGCGGGACAAATTCCTCTATTCATTTTAGGTTCGGTTTTTCAATTTTAGTTCAAGTTATTTATTTTTTCCAATTTATTTTTAATTTCGAAAAGCTTATTATTTCCAATTTATTATTAGTTTCGAAAATCTTCCACTTGTAAAACTTTCTCCTTTGGTCACGGCAACAGTTGTAGTGATCCGTCTCGACACCCTACCCGCCGCGGATACTAATTTGTGACGATCCACCCTCCTGGGCTACCCGGCACCAGTTGTAGTGAACCTACCCCTAGCCTTACTAACTTCTATGGGTCTCGGGACCTCCTGTAATGTACCTGTGGGGCTACCCGGCACCCGTTGTACTGATCCGTAGTCGTCTATCCTTGGTTTTTCTATTCTTTCCCTTTAACATTAGCTGTCGGGATCTACTGGCTACGCTACCCTTATCTTTTGGCCTTCGATCAATATACCCTTATATCTAGCTACACCTAACTTTTCCTTAAACCCCTGCGATTTTCTCACAGTAAATAAGATTTAAGATTTTATTGCACATTATTCCTATTCACCCCGTTGTGTGATTTTTTGATTCGGTAATTACATTTGCATGTGTAAATTAATACACATACACATGTAGAGGAAATAATGTAGTGTGTGGTAACCTCAGATTCTTTTGGAGTAAAGTGTGGAAGACTCCCGTTTGATAAGCTGACCCCGTCTTTTAGATTGTTTTATTTTATTTTCAAACCTATACTCGTATTACCCGCCTTTTCTCAACTTGAACGGAGTGTCATTGACGCTAATCCTACAGTGAATTGTCAGCCGGTTTATAAAATTCAAAGTCGTAGTTTTCTTACCCGATTTTTTTCTGTCTATAGGTTTACATTGGGTTATATTTACATTACGTGAACAGTGTGTATTATGAAATACATGTCGGGATCCTTGCGAAGCTCTCAATGTCGTCGTACTGCACCTAAATGGTCAAGTTATTATTGTTATTAGTATACACTACATGTACTGGGGAAGAGGAAGGGGAAGGATGGATGATAGGAGGATATGGGGAATGTTGTTTCCTGAATAAGTCGGCTCCTCCTCTAACCAAATAGATACTGGTGACCAACATTCCGGACAAAGACTCAATCATTACGTTTGCTAGGATGGTCCTTAAGTCCTGATTTTGTTCTCTTGCATGAACTTCATTGCTACGAAAGGGTCCCTTCACGCCAGATGAAAGCGCGCAGAGTCCTCATGTCACTTCCAGTATTATTCCGACTTCCTATCCTCCAGATTTGATTTTAACTCGACTGATTCTAGAAGGGGTATGTCCATTTCTTCCCTTATCATGACTCTACTCGCGTTGAGTGCGTACGGAGCCGTTTGAGATGATCCTTTCGTCTCCTACGAGGATAATCATTGGCTTGCGTTCCTCGCCTCCAAGAGCTGACATAACTTCTACCTTGTAAAAACTATGTTTGCTTTCAGGTCGACACTACTGGTAGTATGCAATAGTGCTACAGACTTATTCTCACGGAATACCACGCCGACGTCCCCTCCACATAACTTCGCAAAACTTGGGATACCTTCGGTCGAAACGCCTCCGTCAGCGAATCATACCCTACCATTCCAAGTGGCATTTTCTTTTTATTCTGTCTTTCATGCCTTTTCACTCTGCATGACCCCGCGAAAGGGATTAACTTTCAGTACCCCGCGTGAATGCTAAGTTTACGTTGACATCCCCTATCGCATGATAGCGTAAGAAAAAAAGCCCTCTTTGTCTCATATCTTGTGGGGATATAATTTCAGTGAACGCTATTGCATTCCCCAATCGTGAAGTCTATATTTCGCAGGTCAAGCGGGATTTTGGAAGGGTCTGATTGAGAAAACATTACCGAAATAATGTTGATTTCATATTTTGTAAGGAAGCCTGAAAGAAATTTGACATGATAATATTGTTGTTAGTAAACAATTATAATGTTTAAATTCAATTCTCCAAATTTCATTTTTGGACCAACATCCAGTATGGTATGGATGCTTCCGTCACTCCACTTTGGCTCGGCATACCTCAGAAAAAAACCTTCTAATTTGGATGACTGTACGGCTACGATTTATGGCCGGGATCCTTTTTTATACGCATTCGTCTCGTCCTTTCTAGCACGCAAAAAATATAAGTTCGTTGAACCCACATTGATAATAGATTTAATTTGGGACAAATCTCGTAATTACACATTGAGAATAATATTTAAAACACAATTATATCCTGGAACATAACTTATTTTATCATTGGTTTTGTAGATTGGCAGATCCTCTCAGGTATCGGGACCATGTACGACCTGTAATTTAATTAAAATGTTTCTTTCACTCACCTGAACGAAGCCTGATTACGTACATGTGGGGAAAATATTAAAAGTAAAAACCTTCCTGTCACTATGATTCGGTAATTTAGTCCCCAGAAGTAGTAACACCCATGACTCTATGTCACACTTTTATTTGAGTTTAAGAAAATACGTAGGTTATTAATTATTATTTGTTAACAATATTATCGAAGATGACATTTATACGTAGGTATTTGTTGATATTATTTTGAATATTTGTATTATCTTGATTATATTATATATTGAAGAAACTACAAGCGCGTAGATATTGTTTATTATCGTTGAACAATTTGGTCATCGGACCTTTGACAGCGGTTCATTTACTCATTTTTGTCTTATAATGAATTGGTTAAATATATTATGTCGAAGAATAATTTATTGTCAGAACATCACTGACTTGCAATGATTGAAGAAAGTATTTAGGTATACGTTGATATTATTTTACTATCATGTTTGCGAGGAGTTGAAGAAAGTTGGTACATGTAGGTTTTATTTTATATTATTATTATCTTGCGGGAGGTTAAAGAAAATATAAACTTGTGAGTATTACTTTATAATATTATTTTGTTTTCGGAAGATTGGAGAAATTTATAACCATGTAGGTATTTTATATTTTTATACACATTATACTTAATATTATTATTTGTTTTTTTTTTGTTTTTGCGAAAGATTGAGCAAGGCATTATTACGTAGGTATTTGTAGGTAAATTTTGTATTATTATTATTTTTTTGTTCGGCGCACATTGAAGAAATTTTAAGTACGTAGGTGTATTTTTAATGTTGTTTAGATATTATTATTTGGTGTGTGGCAGATTGAAGATGACATTTGTACGTAATTATTGACTCCGCTAATTTTATATTTCAAATCAACATTCACGCGATGCACTCCCTTCTATTTTTAAAACACAAAGTTACGTTATTATTAACCCACGGAAGCTAAGTATTTCATTCACTTTGATTATTATTTTGGTTTTGATAATTCAAATTAATTTTATTATTTAATTAATCCACTCGCGGCACACTGTCGTTCACTGCAGCTAATTTTCAATAGAGTATTTTAACAAACCAAATAATTAATTTATGTACACGAACTATTGTTTCTCACGAAGTCACAACTTAAAATCCCTTAATATTACGATGGATACTTTCTCCCAACATTAACAAACACTTGTCACTGTTTATCACGACTTTTTTAATTCTTCGGTGGATTATGTCTTATCACTCGTTTTTATAATATTTGATCAATTGTTTTGTTAAATACGAACGATCTTATCACTGCTAGCACTCTATAGCCTCGTCTTCCTTCGATCCTCGACCCTCGACCCTTACTGCCACATGGTATTCAGCCCTTCGAATATCTTCTTAAAAAAAACGCCAGGTGTGGACTCAGGACGTACATCTCGTCTTTCGTTAGGGCGTTTTATAATTGAGAGTTCAGACTATTTCAACTTTCATTGATATGTTATTTTTCATGACTCTCTCTCTCCAAAATTTAATATGTCCGTTTTAATTATTTCTTTGTCTGGCCGCCGATAAGTGTAACTCACCCTTTTGATGCAATTTTGCTTTAAACTTTTTCTAGAATTCTGCAATCGGTCTTTCCTTAATAATCGGTAAATTCCCTCGGCTAATTGTGACTTTACATCTGAAATAATTATCACTCTCGCACTCTCCCATTTATTTTTGTTTAAAATTTGCGGCAGGTAAAATTGAATTCAGTAGTATTCCGGCTTAATTCTCATGGTAGCATGAAATTGCTTCTGTCATTTACTTGATTCACCACATTCCTTGCAGATGTTTACAACTATTTTTTATCCTTCGTCCCTTTTCATGATCAGATATAATATTCGTAAAACTTTGTCTGGTAATAACTAATATCACCTTATTAATTCAGAATTCATTTTCTTAATGCGTTCCAAATAGCTCTATGGTCTAGTACGTACCTGTTTGACTTCATTTTTTTTTGTGTATCCAAAAGTAAAAATCTTATTTACTTTTAATCTGAGTGTGTTGTTTACCTTTCGAAAAATCTCGATCTATAGCACTAATGCATAGATTGTGTACGTCGTTAATTTTAATTGGTTTTATCAATACTCCGTCTGTATTCTGTAGTGGTAATTTGGGCTTAATTACCCCATTTATTCCTCAAAACCATGTAAGTTTTTTTGTTACTAAACAAACTCTCTTCGACACGCTCTAGGATTTTAAATTTATGGTTGGTCTGAAGTATCGGCTTACATTCAATATTGATAAATTTTAAACGTGGTATCGATTTGAAAACTTCGAGCCGTTCATTATGTCATCACCTTTATTTACCTCAGCCCTTCTCAGATTGTGATTTTTCTGTCCTTTTCAATAGCGGTCGCTAGTGTAGTCGATTTGAAATTTCGTTTAGGTGGGAAAAATTTTGTATGAGCTCTTCCGATAAAGAAGATGCTTTTTTTTTTCTTTCGAACGTAGTGTTGAAGCCATCACACAGTTCATTCTGACAACACGTCTTTTTGTCGCTCCGCGTATTTATTATTGTAACGCTGGCTTTTCTGGCCGAATGTCTTTGAAAATGTGTCAAAATACATGTTTTAGTGAAAGCTTTTTTATGATATCTTGAAAATTGGTTTTGCATCGTGCTAAAAGTGCTAAAAAGGACGTTAAAGTTTGCAGCTGAATTCGGTTGGGGACAAAGGATCTTCGCTCCACGGCATAATAAGATAAGATCTTCTCCTATTTCAATTTTGTTTATAACTTAATGATTTGTTTATTTATGTTAGAATAGTGGGCTCGGGTAGAGGTGTTCAACTATTGGAACACTTGACGTCCCACAAAGTTCTACGAATTGTTGCTAATTTCAGCTTGCAGCATTCGGAAAGAAAAGGTTGCGATGCACTGGAATTCCGACAAACGTTTGAGATTTGAGACGTTGACAGACACGGTTCAATTGCTCTTGTATTTTTATGTAGACTGCTCTTTGTGCCCAGATGAAGACATTCATATCATCAATAGTAGGTAATAAAAACGTCACATCGAGCACATGAAGGGCGACGCCTAATTGCGTATTTGTTTACTGGTGGATGTCTTTATCTAAACGAACTCACCCAGTAAATGCAAATGGCAGTATTATTTTATTAAATGTATGTCTTCATATTAATTTAATTTGTTCATGTTCACTTAAATTTACTAATTGTTCACCTTTATTTTCAGTCGGTTTTTATTTGTTCTATTCAGTTCAATTGCGGCACTTTTAGTGTATTTCAGAATCAGTGTATTCGTGTAATAAAATTAGTGTATTCCTTTATCCGTGTACAGATATCCGTGTACATATTCATACATATATGGGATTTGAATAAAGATACGAAAAGACAGGGCATCATGAGCTAAGAAGTGCCAAGAAGAGACAAGAACGATCGGTAAGCAGTTAGAAGATTCAAGAAGAGCCTGTAGGAGACAAGACGAGCCAAGAAGGGGCGAGAAGATACAAACAGAGCACGGAAGAGATGATAAGAATCAAGGAAAATATAAGAAGAAGCAAGAAGAGCCAAGACGAGAGATGGGTTTATCCAAGATGTGGCAAGAAGAGACAAGTAGGGGCAAGAAGAGACGAGACGATCCAAGATGCATGAAGAGCCAAGAAGAGACAATAAGCAGAGCCCAGATGAGATGAGAAGAGGCAAGAAGAGACAAGAATAAGTATAAAAGGGCCAGGGAGGGACGAAAAGATCCCAGAAGAGACAAGAAGAAGCAATAATAAAAAAGAAGATACAAGAAAAACTACGAAGATTTAAGAAGAGCCGAGAAGAGGCAAGAATAAGGAAGACATAAAGAAAGGAAATACAAAATCATAACGCTCAATCCATTCCTTTATTCCTGCCCATCCTAAATTCCAATATTGGCTTATTAGGTTGCCATGTATACCGGTCGATTAAACTCCAACCTCCTTCCTATCCTCAGAGCACTTGTTCCTAGTCCTAACAAATCAGTGCCCCCTGGTATACCGGTCTCACCGGGACAGGATTGCTCCTGGCTGGGGTGGTACAATCGTATCGTATCGTATAAGAGCAGAACAACAAATTGCCCAGCTCTAAGTCGACTTATTTCATTTGTTTATTGTATCTACTATTCCCGATCTATTATTTTTCCATCTTGCACTTTGGAGTATTTTGTTTTTGTGATGTTATTATGCTCATTTAGATATTCGCTGTGTTAACAAAAAAACTTATAAAAGTCCAGCTGGGCTTAAAATTAAGAAATAAATTAAAAATTAATAAAATAAATCCTCTCTGCAGGACGTTTTTTAAAACTATTTAGTAATGATCTTCTAAAAATATAAAATTATTATCATATCAGTTCTCATGAGCAAATTTGAAGGTAATTTCATTTATTTAAAAAAAACTGAAAATATTTGTATTCTGGCAACGAAATAAATAGTTTAAAAAAAGTTGGATATTCAAAAAGGCAACATTTGTTTTGGATTAACAGAATAAATGCACTGGAGATTGTAGTATGGCGGTGTTGAATAGAATATTCTAAAGAGAACCTAAAAGATTATAAACTTTAGGCTGCCTAAAGATATGGAAAAACAGAACAGTTGGTTTCTACCGCTAATAAATTACAAAGAATGTATTTACCCACAGGAAAATCTCATTAAACCCAAACCCCTGAATAAATTTCCCGTAGCGGATAACATTCTAACTGAAAAACGAATGTGTTATTTATTTAGTGAGTAGAAGTGAATTACAGAATACTAGATGAGTCTTTCAAAAGATGGCGAAAGTTCATTACGTGCGCAATGGAACTTTCCTCAGTGGTATTTTACTTCGCCAGATTTTTTATTCTGATGCCTCGGGGGGCCTTTCCTGTATTGTTCTGTGTATACGTATACGTCGTCCACGAGTAGTATCAATTTTGCACAGTGATTTTATTCAAATAAAGGATCGGAAATGAAATTATACAGCCTTGGGTAGTTTGCTCGGTGTGCTATAATATCTACAACAGTATGAAACTACACAAATTTATTTAAAGTAAATTATACATTTTTATAATTAGCATTTTTTGTGCTAATACCGCACAAGAGTCCCCCCTGCTCCCATTCGCCTGGAGTCAGTGAGACTACGGGATCCCCAATTAGGGTATGTTATGAGGCTGAAGATAAGTGGGGACGGGAAGGAGATGGGAAAGAGGAAGGTGGGGAAGTAACTGGCTTATTTAAAAGTATTAGCAACACAACAAACATGGTATGTTTATACCGTTGAAATTAAATAAATAAACACGTTCCAAAGTGGAAGATACTCTCAGAATCTCTTACTAATACATTTTTTTAAACTTTTGCACAACAGATAAAAAACCGTTTACCTTACAAAAATGGATGTATATCAGATGTGTAAAATTTATAACACGTTTATTAGTAAGGGGAGTATGTATTTAATTTATTGGTGCTTTGTAATGTATTTCGTTTACTTTACTAATGATTGTAAATATACGGCATGGTGATATGCGAGCTTTTTTCTCTCACCAGAATAGCATTAACTTTGTATTCGTTTCCATTTTTTTTCGAAACCACCTTTTGGTAGATTCTTGATAATTTTATTTTATTATATTTATTTCTATTCTTAAACATACATTTTACAATAAAGTAGTTTACATAGTACTACAAAAAAATTTATATTCAGTAGCAGGCTGTAAAAAGGTATGTAAACTGTTTTTATTTTTAATTTGTTTAAACTATAACATTGTTACAGTTTAATAATAGCATTTTGTGAACACCTCACTAGGAGAACCTATGCTGAGGGGTTCGCATGTATTGGATTAAGTGATATATTCTGTGGACAAAAATAAAAACACAGTACCCTCCTTGAAATTGTGAAGAAGGGTGTTGTGGTTCGAGCCATGGCGGAAGTATCGTAGACAAAATTTAAGATTGGTAGCCGTTAAAGTTAGGTAAATAATATTCTTCAAAAGCAGGTAGGCATATTTTTGTATTTGGACCACACTACTAATTAAAAGCAGGTAGGCATATTTTTGTATTTGGACCACACTACTAATTAAAAGCAGGTAGGCATATTTTTGTATTTGGACCACACTACTAAATGTGGTTGACTTTTAATTTTCAATAAGTTATTTTTCACCTTCAGTGATTCAGTGGTAATCTTTAAAAATTTTGTTGAAGTCATTGACGGAAAAATATTTATAGAAAATATAGATTGTTGTTAAAAAAATCTTCCACGTAGAACTCAAAATAGAAAAGCTATGAACAAAGTGTTCAACGAGATACAATTTTTTTGTAAACATTTTCAATGACTAGGATGATGACTACACGGGGAGAAGAGAGAAGGATTTGAAATACGTTTCCAAATGTACATTCGTTAAGACTAAACTTGTTCCGTATATGAGGTGCTCAAAACTTTGAATAGCGAAGTCAGTTATTTACGGCAAAAGTACCAGAAAACACAAAACAGCCATAAACCAGTGGGAGCAGAGCTAAAGGTTGTTCGAAATTTTTGAAAAATTCAATCTTATATTCTTGCAAAATTTATGATACTTGAAAACAGAAAAACCATTTTTGAAATTTGTTACATGTGAATATTATTCACAGGGGATTGCCGGTTTTTACATTATATACCAATCTAAGAATAATTGGACTAGGGAATATGAAAATTCAATATAACTATCGATGATATCGATTGTAAATTGCAATAATATTGTAACTGGCAAAGATAATTTAGTGCAATGAAGTTTGTCACGTTTTTGGAATGGTAATACTAATTATCTTCAATATATGAATGGTTTTAACTGCGTAATAAACCAAAACTATGGGATCGCTGTGACTAATAGATTTTTTGAGGGAAATCAAAACAAAGCGGAATAATTTTTTATAGTGAATACCTCACAAGAGTTCCAACTGCTCCCGTCAGTGAGACTATGGCACCACCAATTGGGGTATGTTATGAGGATGAAGATAAGTGGAGAAGGGAAGGAGACGAGGAAGAGGAAGGTGGGGAAGTAACTGGCTATTCAGATCTAATCACTAAACACGGCTAAAGCCATTTCAAGCAACGTTTCAATTCAGAATGGTGGTCTTACACCAGGGCGATACTAAGAGTATCTTCCACTCTGGAACGTGCCGCGAGCATATTATATATTATTTTTAAATAATTATGGGGCCGACAGACCTAGCTATAAAAGCTCAAGCGTTATTTGGCTTGGCCTACTTTAGCATATCGCTCGTCATCATACAACCGATATGCCGAAAAACGCCAAACCAAATTAATGCTTGAGCTTTTATAGCTAGGTCTGTTGGCCCCATTAATTGTGAAATAACACAAATCAATAAAATAAAATTTATTTGCGCACGCCGGGTTCGAACCCGCGTCCAACGCCCTACCGCTGGACTACGCCGGCCGTCAATAGCTTAGTAATAATAGCTTAGTTATGATCGTGTACAGCTACAGGATGCGCGTTCGCAGTATCGAACGAGTGTTCACGAGCCAAAGTTAAATATCAATGATGCTGGTTCCACAGAGCACATGTGTACAATAATACCAGTAAATAAACACAGCATCTAATGACATCAAAACGGCGAATGATAAGAAGCCTTTGAGAAAATTTTGATTTCTCAATTTTTTTATTATTATTTATTAAATAATAAGTTTACAATGTATAACAATGTTAACAATTATTAAAAGCAATAATTATTAGTCTGAAACACTCATCCATATTGAAAAACATCCCGCGAAAAGATACACGTCGCCGACGGGACTCGAACCCGCACCCCTTCGATTGCCGGTCGAGAGCTCTACCATTAAGCTACGGCACCTTATCTGTTATTCAATATATACTAGTGTTTCATTCAGCAACTATCGCTTATTACATTTTTTCATCTGCAAACAACCAACTTTATTTTTATATGTAAAAGGCATGTAAGTGCTAACTCTCTCACTAGATGGCGTCGAGACATATGATGTCTACTTTTTTTTAAATAATTTAACTCGTCAAATACTGATAATTTTTAATTGATAAACTAATGTTTTAAGACAAGATTTTTTTATGCATAGCACAAAAAATCTTGTCTTGAAACTTTAGTTTATCAATTAAAAATAATCAATATAACAATGTTGATTACCATAAATTACAAAATAAGTTTTCACAGATTATTTTCGATGTTTCTCTTCTATAAAAGCGGATGGAAGAGGAGCGAGTGTCAGAATATATAATATTTTGTACCTATAATTAATTATGATTTAAGGAATTATGAACTTAAAAATAAGCAGATTAAAAGACAGTTAGATATGTTACTTATGAAGATAAATTCATATTTAATTTGTTTTTACATTGAATTGCTCTTTGATCGCTTTTAGTAGACATTTATCATCTTTTTGATTTTTCTTATCTTTTTCAATTGTCGTATTATTATTTAAAAATCTGTAACAGTAAAATACTTGAAATCTAATAATCCTAAAATATCTAGAGCGTACACGAAAAATGTAATGTTGAAAACCACAAACAGGAAGGGACGATAATACGACCAAAAATATATTAATCTAAAAAATTGTAAACCTTCGGTGTAAAGTAAAAAAATGTGTTGGATCTATTAATATCTTCCTAGGGAAAATAATTAATGTAATATTTGGGGATGCTGTGTGGGGAGTCTTTTTGTGGAAAGGAAGAAGTTAACCTGGATCTTGAAGAGACCCATGTTGCGGGAGGGAGAAAACACCACAGCCGAACTATTCAACTCAAGAACGAGCCGTAGAAACGACCCGTTCTCATGTGTCAAATGTCAACCATATACAAATGTTGGGCGTTAAATACAAGCGTTTGGCGTGTTTCTCGCCTGTGCATCGGTGCCAAAGGAATTAATGACGCTAGTTATTCGGAGCATCTTCCATTGAAATACCAGTAGAACAAATACAGCATTCCCACCCGACGCCTGTGCTCTAAAGATTGCAATCCGTTTGTTAAAATTGGACCGCCCGTTTCTGCACGGAGTCGAGGTTTTTGTTCAGGTATTTCGGAGATCTAGACCAGAGGTGGCTGCCAAATTCAACCGTGGGGCGCATTTACAATTTGTACAGGGTTAACAGTTGTGTGTATTATTAAAATATCTGCGGGCCCAATGCAGTGAGTAGGATAACCGGCGATTGGACAACCCATAACAATGACAAATAAGTACACTTTTGCAAAGTGTTTTAAAGTCATTTAGTAATGAAAAAAAGAAAAATATCTGTTGAGTATTATTATTTCCGACCGATCTATTTTTTAATTAGTTCATTCCGGATGTTTTAACTCCGGAGGGTAGGTAATAAATTAATTGGGTAAATGCGATGTGTATCTATTAAATAATATTAATTAGTTTATTCCACATTTAGCTAATTTGCTGTGAGATGATAATGTATATTTTGTAATGTGATCGTGTTTCGTGGTAATGGATGTCAACATTAAAACTGGTTTACTATTTAATTTGGTACTGCTTGTGGACACAGGTAATTTTGACTGGGTCATACCATCCGTTACTTACTGAAATTATATACGTGCTACAGAGGTAAGTGGGCATCTTATTATGATTGCGCTATTTCACTTCTTACTAGATTTCTTCTCAACGTATGTAGGTATGTAATTATTGTGGTTTAAATCGTAACGGATTTGTATGCAAACTAACAGATATATTCACATTAACATGACCGAGTACAAATTAAATGGTGGCAGGAATGTGAGAAAGGAGATTCATGACACCAATTTCAATTATTTTATTTATTTTTCTTTGCGAAATCAACTGGTGAATATTGTCGTTTTTTACAATTTTTACATTATACCATTAATGAGGAGTTTAATGGCAAAAACGCCACTCTCCAAAAGTACCGTTTTCGGTAAATCACAAAAAACCGATTCAAAGAATACTACCAATTTTTCGTGTGATCTTTTAGTAATGACAATGACTTAACAATTATAAACCAAAGTGAATTATTATTTAAAAAAAATGTTTTAAAAATGTGTTCATTGGTCATGTTGAATTTATTATGAATTTAGGTTTGTGATTGGCTATTATGGAGAGTGGTGATTTTGCTTGTTAATCACTGTGAAGAATGTTGATTTTGCATGTAAACCCCTTTTTTCGTTTCGATTTTCCATTATTTGTGGTTGATTTTTCTATGAATCTCAAAAACCATCTTGTAACTACGAACATCGCGCATAGATTGGCATTTCGACCCTTTGGAATAACAAGGTTCCATCTGTTGCTTATCGTCATGCGATAATGAACTCTAAGGTAGCTTACCATAGATGCCATAACCGCGTGACGTTTCCGCAACAGATGGAACCTTACTATTCCAAAGGGTCGATTTGTAACTCAATTTCGCCATTTTTTTAGAGTGGCGTAAAAAGAAATACTGGTATTTATCCGTTTATATTTATATTATATGTTTATCGGTTACTTACCGGGTTACACATTCTAGGTTAAAAACTAATTCGATAGAACTCTGTGGTCATTTGAAAATATGCTAAAAATTAGTCGAAATAATATTGTTAATTCTGAATGTGTCTGTCGTTCTGTGTACGAATCTATCTGTGTCTTAAAATAATAAAACGACCTAAAACGTTATCAATTATGTCCTATACATTTTTGGTCTAAAATACCTGCAAGAGCGTTCATACGAATTAAGAAACAAGATAAATAGTTTTGTTTTTAATTTATTTAAATTTCCTTGTAGTATTTTAACATTTTATTTATTTGTTTTTTATTAATAATTCAAAAAAGATACATAAATTACAAATACATTTTATACACTAATTAATTATATAATATATATGTTTGATGTACCCCCATAAAAAAGCAGGGCTTGTGTGTATGGGGGGAGGGGTCTTATTATATATTTTTTATTTGTTATGATTTAGTTCAGGTTTTGAGTGTGCTTTTTAAGGTGATATATAAGGGATATTTATGATTTAACTGCCCTATTGTTTTTTTACATTTTGGAGTATGAAGTATTGATGTTTGTCTAAGGTTTTTGTTATTTTTAAAGGGTGCAGTTTTATTTTGAATGTTATCTTTATAAATTTGTAATGTTGCATGGTAAAAGTATAATTCATTTAATTTTCTGACCTTAAATTCTTCGAATAGGAGTTTTGACGAATATGAATAGGGTTTTTTTTAAATGGTTTTTATTATTAGTTTTTGTGATATGTAAATTGTTTGTATTTGATTTTTATAGGTACCGCCCCATCCTATAATGCCGTATCGCATAACATATGTACCTACTTACCTTATTTCAAACACAACCATGTACAATGTGACCTTAGAACGGAGTACCCAAGTGAAACACATTATCTTATAAAAAAATTGGTTAAATTTAAATAAATAATTAAATTAATTAAAAAAAATTATAATTTGGCTTTTTAAATAAATTAAATTTTTCTTATAATAACACCATCCATAGCAAGTAAATAACGCACCGTTACCAGTTTTCACTGGTCACGTAAGTGAGATGTAAGAATTGATTTTCCTCGGCAGATTCATGAAAAATTGCAGCCAATGAAAGAACCGTTGACCGTCTCAACAGCCAACAACCATTGCAGTTACTTCTAAAGTTCCGCTCCGTGATCGCGCGGTTCTTTGCGTCACAAACGCCTAGGCTAATTCCGCGATGCGTATATAAGTGGCGGATTGAGATGTACTTCGAAAAATGGCTGCATATTGTATGCAGAACCATTGTTGAGGATCTGCATACAATATGCAGCCGCACAGCATCCCCAAAGATGACCTAGACCCTGAGGGAAATAATTGTCTATTTTTAGTTTTTCTTACATTAGAAAGGTTCCCATTAAACGCTGATTCTAGATGCGTTTCGGCATTTTATCAAATTGTAAAAAAATTACAGGCTTAACAACAGAATTGTTGTCCTCATCTACTGATACATCTCTAAGTGCAACGAACATAGCAATAGACCCAATAGAAAAAATACAAAAGGCAACAATTAAACTCATCCTCCAACTGCCTTTCTACACAAACTCAAATGAAATTTTCGAAACACTGGACGTCATGACAATCAGACAACTTTATGCCAAATCTGTACTACTCTTCTTTCAACATAAACTCCAAATTCCAATACAACCTCAAACAACAAATAAAAGAAGGACCTCCACAACAAACCACTAAATACACCGACAACACATATCTCACACGGGCAGAGAAACTTTAAGTAGGTACTACGCAATCAAACTATATAACTGCATGTCCACCACACTAAAACAACTACTAACTATAAATATATCTACATTCGTTCACAAAAAACATATCCCCGACTGGATCAAAAAACAAGATATTCATTTTACTCAAAACATTATAACACCTAATCAAACCTAACCCTATCCAAACAAATAAAAAATAAAAACTTTGCTTCTGGACAGAAAATATTACCTTAATATAATTTTTATATCAGTAGCGTGTGGCCCAAAATCAAAAATATACCTACCTGCTTTTGAAGACAATTATGTGTCTACAATACCAATTTTATGTCTACGATACTGCCGACATGGGTCCAACCACGGTACCCTTCTTGACAAAATAAAGGAGGATAATATGTTTTTACTAATGTCGGCACAATATCACTTAATCCAAAACATGCGAACACCTCAGCACAGGTTCTCCCAGTGAGGTGTTCACAAAATGCTACTATTAACCTTTTTACATTCCTTTTTACATCCTGTTACTGAATATGAACTTTTTTCGTATAACTATATAAACCTTTGCTATTATTTGTTAAATGTACGTGTACAAGTATAGAAATAAATTAAATTTAAAAAAATTTAATTAAATTAAAACTGATCACAATTTCTTCAAAGGCTGAAGCGGACTTTGAATCGGCATTTAACGGGACCTTTCAACTGTCAAAAAAAATGGCACTGAATGGCCATTTGATGACAATGTTACATTTAGATTTCGGTGAAACAACTCGATTTGAGTTTCGAGCATGAATTGATGACGATACGAAGTTATATGTTATTACAGATAATGTATTTTATATTTTACATCAAGATAATAGAAATACATACATTAGGTTCTAATGAGAATCGTGCTTAAAAGCAACAAATTATTGAGACCATAATGCTAAATTTCCCTTTCGAAGTTGTAGGTATTTTATATTACACATGAATTCTTCCTAACATTTCGTAAGGATTCAAACATCCTAAAACTTATTTAATCCCGAAATTCTCTCAAAAGTTTTCAAAGTGATAAGGTATTCACATACATATGTAGGTAAAGTAAGTAAAAGGTAAAGGGTGTCCTTTGATATAATATTACTAGACGAGCCACCAGCGAATAACGAAAAAAATAAATTAAATTATTTCTAGATAATAAGTTTTCTTTAACAACAAAAATGTATTTTAAAAAAATAGGTGAAAATCTTACCTACTGTGAAATATAAATAGAATCTGACGTAAAAAACCAACATATTTTTTTGTTTTGATTTTATCTTGATTTATTTTTGAGGTATTATGCCTTGTTGGGTTACCTCGTTACAGTGTTACAAAGTCTATCATCAGATGGGAGATGTGTAATAATCAGAGGTATTACTGATAGACTTACTATTAGAAATATTGGCTAACGAAGGAGGTAGCGCAACATGGCATAAAATCCCAAAAATATATCGCTACTACAAGTTTTTGTTGTTCAACAAGTTTATCGTGTTTTTGTCGAATGCGAAAATTATTAATTATTCTAATATATACCAGTGCACCTCTTTCGTGTCTTTTATTTCAAATTTAAGTACATATATCATATAAAATGTAACATTAATATAAAGAATAATGTCTGTGGCGGGCAAGCGGAGCGGATTTTATTTTTAAACAAACTTTATTTCGAGATTTATAAAATTTTGCACACGTGACTCTCAAAACAAGAGAACGATTACTCTTTACACGTGATTTCCAAAAACCACCCCCGTACCTTTTTCCCAATCCTTAAAGCAGAATTTTGAAACATATTTATCAATTTTTGCACACTTGACGTTCAAAATAAGTGGAAAATTACTGTCTTGATCTGATTTTGAAAAACTCTGCGTGAAGCCCGGGTAACTCCAGGTATTTCAGTTAGTATATCACAAAACTTAACGATTTTATTTGTTCCTTTTCGTATACGTACATATATATTATATTTACTTGCAACGTTTAAAAACATTGTATATTTAGTATTAATTTTAGAATTTTAAATTTAAATGGTCATTCTTCAAACTGTTGAAACAATCTCACATACTCTGTGTAGGTGGTGCAAGTCTTAAAACGTCTTTAATCGTCGATGGTATTTGCGAAATTTTCGTGGAAAGTTCGCGATATGAGATCACGTACAATTTTCCGACTTGTTGAGCAAAAACTATGTTGAAAAGGGGACTACCCTTTCACTGCAAAGGACAGAGGGCACGAACCCTCGCCACGTACATCTGCAGGGGCTATTCCAAGTTTTCTTCACACTCTGAAAGAAATGTTAACGTCAATTGCCAACGAGCAAGTAATATATTTTTTAATGGAAGTCTGAATTGGAAAATGTCACTCATTTTGTCACAGTTTGTTTCTTGGTTAGTAAGTAGTAGTATTCGAGTTTAGAAAGATTCGTTCTTTTAAACTAGTTCCGGAAAGAGGTCGTACGGACATCATCGAAGTTCACACGGAGAAAAATGTTATTCTAAAATACGATCATTTTATTCGTAAAAACGGTTAAAAACGGGACTGAAGTTCTTACGAACAAATTAACAGGGTTTCAATGTTTATTGGCGGGAACATGTAAGAAAAATTTGTTGGTATACGCAATTTCGTACGTATACCAACAAATTATTCTTACTTTTTCCCGCCAATAAACATTAAAACACTGTTAATTTGTTCGTAAGAAATTCAGTCCCGTTTTTAACCGTTTTTACGAATAAAATGATCGTATTTTAGAATAATGTTTTTCTCCGTGCACCCTATTCTTTTTCACGCGTTTTGTTTGAAAACGAAAAAATACTAAAACGATGACGTCACGTACGATCTCTCGCTGGGACTATTATACTGAATCAATACCCCACAAGAGTCCCAACAGTTCCCAACCGTCCGGGGTCAGTGCGATTATGGCTTCCCTAATCGGAGTATGTTCTAAGGCAGAAGGTAGAGGGGAGGGTAAGGAAATGGCGTTGAGGAAGAAGAGTTCCTGGCTATTTAGATCTGGTCACCAAACACGCTTACAGCCATTTCAAGCAACGTTTCGATTCCGAATGGTGGTCTTTCACCAGGGCGGCATTCTGGAACGTGCTTATAAACTATATATTATCTTAATTAATACAATGTGAAGTGATATTTATTTGTGCACAAAGGGTTTTGAATCCACAACCTCCGGATTCGTAGCTAAGGACCTTATCCACTCAACCATAGAAGCTAACAAATAAATTTTTTTTTTATATTTGAAGCATCAAATTTAATTTGTTACTAGAAAGACAAGTTAATAATAACAATAAAATGTTATTCTTAACTTGTTTATTAAATAATTAAATAATTCTAAACATACGTTCACATGAAAAAAATCAATCAAAGTTCACACTAGATTATCAAAACTGTTATTTGTTTTTCTTAATTAACCTTTTTTCACTTTTTACGCAAAACGGTATCTGGTAGGTATAAATTAAAAATCAAAATGTTCTTCAAATTTTGCAAATTCACTTTGTGGCACCATTTTATTAATGACAAATTGAAACAATTTGTTTTTACCACGATAATCTTTATTTTAACACATCGACATGTTTCGAGAACGATGTTCTCTTCCTCAGGACATAATATGTACTAAAAATAAATAATCAAGTATAAAGCTATGGGTGGGAAAAAATGAAAGTAGTGGGGGGAGGGAGAAAGAAAAGGGAGGGAGGAAGGGAGGGAGGGAGGGAGGGAGGAAGAAAACTTGCAGAAATTTTGAAACGAGGGTTAAGGAACATTTGAGATGTCTAAATAGCAATAAATATTCGGAATTTGCTAACCATCTAATTGAATTTAACCATTCATTTGACATAAATACTGGTTTTAAAATTTTACATACTAACGTTAGTGGTTTTCAATTAGATCTTTTAGAAATTTTTGAAATTAGGAAAAATGTCAATAGAAATTTAAATATTATTAAAAATCAAATCAATTTTGTGAATAACCCTATTTTAAACATATTTCCATTGTAATTTTTTGACTTTGATGTTCTAAGCACCTCCCCTTTCCACCTCTCCCCCCCCCCTCCCCACTCTTCCCTGTTGATCTTCTAAGCACCTCCCCTCACCACCTCCCTCCCCCCACTACTTTCATTTTTTCCCACCCATAGCTTTATACTTGATTATTTATTTTTAGTACATATTATGTCCTGAGGAAGAGAACATCGTTCTCGAAACATGTCGATGTGTTAAAATAAAGAGTGTCGTGGTAAAAACAAAGTGTTTCAATTTGTCATTAATCAAAATTTTGTTGACATATTTAGGTACGTATTCGGATTTAATTAGGTGAGGTCTTCCTAAATCTTCAATCCTCTTTCTTGAGTGTTTATTCAAATAAAACCATAACGCTCAAAGAATGCAAGAATAGTTCAACATTTCAGATAAAATACAAAGTGTCAACTATCATCAATCATCACTTACAAATCATTTCACTTACAAGGCTCATACTGAGACTCACATCCGAGAGGTCTGGCCAAATTACACCTTATTCTCACATAAATTGGTGATCCATGTCCGATTCTTCGTAAGGCAATTCCTAACTTTACGCACCCTTCACCAATTCTCCGAGGCCTCCCTCATCCCCCATTCGGAGGCTGGTCCCTCTAATCAAATCATCTCGCCCTTATCCGTGAATTGTCTTCATCAAATGGTTCGTAATGAGTTGTCTTCTACATCTAAGGAGAAAAAGAATTCTGACAAAGATTCAATGAGATTATGTCTATTGCTACAGAAATTGATTTTTGTCTGGAAAATAAAATGTTATAAATTGTATCATTTGGAACGTTTAAAAATAAATTTCAAGATCTTTTTAGAAAGTAAAATAGACAATAAAAGAAGAGAAAATGATACTGAAAAAATATTTAAAGTCTCATTCACTCAACGAGTCCTATAGTCCCTGTGTAACATTCGCTATTACTGTTTTAATATTTGAATAAAGCAATGAGATTTTTTTGCAATATTCGCGTTATTTTACAACGAAGCTAGCTATTTTAACAAGAATTCCATCAATACTAATCGCTGTTCTTAATATATATAATCCAAGAATCCGCTTATCGTTTCTGACGGCGGATAATGGTAAAAGTAACTTCATGTAATGAAGTAAAATTTGAAATAATACGGAGCGATTCATGTTAAAAGGGATTAAATCGTTGGCTCTTTCTTGAAAGCTACTTGATAATAAATAGCCTTTTTCAAAAACAATACTTAGAATTCTAAAACTAGTTATGGATTAAAAGCTCACTCTGTCTCTTTATAAGAATATTCGAAAATCGATACATTTGATCACTCGAAGCAAAAACAACTCCGACGCCAAAAAGACTCGGCGCCGAACATTTTACTTTTTTCCAAATAGGGTTTAAGATTTGTAGCTGATAAAATACTCCCAGGAATATAATCAAATTGCTCTTTTCGAATTTTCCTCCTGTTGGCTGCGGAAATTTTCGTGTTTTTTTATTTAGCTGTTACGGGTTATACGATTGCAAATTTATTGATCTAAACTTTTATTGAATCTCAAAGTTGAACAAGGTACCAAATAAGAGAGATTCCTTCTTTTTCAGTCTAAATTGAACCGATTTTGATGATGAAGATGACATCAAGCCAATTAGTGTGTGGGTCTTAGTAATTAAATATGTTATTTAAAATCAAATATCAATACTTAGTCGCCATATATGTTTACTATATTTGATTGAATTAGCTTCTTTCAGCTTAGTTCTCTAATAAAGAACAATATATTTTCTTAAAAGGATGGAAATGTATATTTATTAATGGCATCAAAAAGGCTTTTGGGATAGGTAGCATACATTTACTAATTATTTTACGTTTGAATGGTAATTTTCATCTTAATTTAGATAATTTATCGAATAAAGCAAACACTTTGTGGCTTGACATTATACCAAATAAAACAAATAACTTAGTTTTAAACCACTTTATATTTTTTTTATATTTGTCGACCGGTTTCGATTGGACTTAATCTTCATCAGGACAATAAAATAAACTATTTTAACTGTTTATTTAATAAGTTTATTTTATTGTCCTGATGAAGATTGAGTCCAATCGAAACCGGTCGACAAATATAAAAATAAATATAAAGTGGTTTAAAACTAAGTTATTAGTTTCATTTGGTTAGATAATTTATATACTAATTAATTAACTTACTAATTTCTAAGGTACAGTGTACTCAAAAAAGATTTTAACAATATATGTATTTGGTAATGATTATAGTAGCACTCTGATGTACTTATATCATATTTATTAATGAAGGAATTTAAGAATTAGTTTAAGAATAAATTTTAGGTGATGACATATCCAACAACTTGCAAGAATTCCATTGGCTGCTGCTAATCTTGATCGGATTTGTAACAAAGGCATCACCATAAAATTCAAACATCTTTGGAAGATCGATACAAGCAAATCTTATTATAAACATCGTCGTAAAAGAAAGTGTCTGGTGAAATCGCTCTCGAAGCGGCAAACAAAAAGTATTTGGATATCGATCGAAGTTTAACAAAGACATCAAAGGTCACACTTGGCAGTTACCAACAGCCACCTGATACAGCGGAATACTATGCAAGTTTTCTGATTCAACCTTCTCACCTTCGCAAGGTACGAAAGTTGGGCCATTAAGGCGTACCGGGAGAATTTCCGCCTCACTCGACACTTTTCACTTAGGAAATAATGACTTGTGTATCAGTCGGGCATGAGTGTTTCTGATGGAGCTTTTCAGCGGGGTTCACACCTGATTTTGAGGAATACGTTCAAGTTCGACTTCGCGTGAAGTAAGCCAAGCAAGCAATCACACAGGAACACAGGTTATGTGCCGTGCTAGTTGTTCACAGCGAAATTGTGGTAAAAAGTTTATGTGGCATAATGTACATTAAACGTGTTGCATAAGGCAAATTTGAATGAAAATCATATGGTTTTATGATAAACAATAATGCACATTTGTATGCGGTTGATATGAGAACATGTCGTTTCTACGATTCGTTCTTGAGTCCATCAGCTCGGCTGTGGAACGATTTGTCGGCTACGTGTTTGTTTTACCAATGTTGTAGGAAGGAAGATGTTCACTCCTTCCTCTCATCAAAAAGACCCTTCTACAGCATCTTCAAAGATGACATGGGCCCTGAGTGAAATTAATTTCCTGTAAATGTAATGTAAAACAAAAAAACATTAACTGAAGACAGTTATTTTTTTAATTTTTTTATTTTTTAACCGATTTTTTTCAAAATTGCCTTAAAAAAGTTCAATTATATTTGATCTAATGAAAACAAGTACCAATGCCACAAAATAGAACCAAATCTGACGTAGATTCGCCAGTTTCCCGCTTGAATTCTAGCTTTCGTTTTTAAGTAATTTTTAATTTTTTTTTTATTTTTTATTTAACGACAATACAAATTAAAAATAAAATACAATATACAGTAAATTAAGAATACAAAGTAAGGATTTTGTCCTCAGTCCTCCTCACTTGGTATTCCTGTTCCGAGGCGGACTGTAGATTGTTGTATGGTGTTGATCATGATTTCCTCATCATTTAATTGCATCCAAAGTTGGAATTTTTTGGATATTTTGAAAAATATGGTTACTGGGCAAAGTAAAAAATAAGTCTTTTAAAACGCGGTGTCGAACCGCAGACCCGGTTTCCAATCGAACAGTTTTTTTTTAACAGTTAATCTCTTGTATGTTGGATGACATTTGGCCACATGATGGCCGTTATCAATAGAACATTAATTTCAAAGTATTCCGAGAAGCTCTATTACTGAAATTAAAAGCAATATCTAGAATGATATTAGCGGAAGCCATTTTGACCTCGTCCTTTTACAGTTTCTTTACATATAAGGGAAACGCATTTAAAATATTTTTTAAAAAATGTCATGGACGCCGGCGTCCGAGCCACGGGCAAGGGGTTAAGTTGCTGAAATGTAAATTTTGTGAAAGTAACTTTTTTTTTGTAAATATTCAGAAAAAACAGAGAAAGGTTCTTGTTTGTGAAATGTGATTACCAATTTCCCGCTGGTACTGAGATTTTCCGGACAATGTGTATAAAACCACATTTTAATGTTGATATAGGTACCTACATCCGCCCAAGCAAAGATTATTTAACAAAACTTTATATTTACTCAGCTTTACCGCAATTAACCAACTACGACACGGCATGAAACATAAATTTTAATGGTAGATTTTTAATGATATTTAATATTGTAAAAAACAGAGTATTTCCGCTTTGCAATAAATTCCAATATTTGGAATATTTATGAATTTATACGAAAACTAAACCCTGTTTTTTTAAGGTGAAAAAATACGTTTTCAAATTTTATTATTAAGAATAATATTTTTTTTCAATATTTAAGTCTTTAATGCAAATATAAAAAAAGTTTTAAAAAATTGCTCACCTTAATATACTGATAAATGAAAAAAAATACACACATAATTTAATAAACAAATGCCAAATAAATTAACATTATTGTCTCCTCACTTGTTGTCGTTTCGTGTAAAAATAATTAATTAAAAATTCACAAAGTTTCACAATTTTTCCCAAATTGCGTTCGGAAACGTTGGTATCCTATATGTGTACATTTTGTTTCTTCTGTGGTTAACATTTCGATTTGAATATAAAGTGTGCTGTTTTCTTTTTCTAATACCGTTTAAATCCTAATTTTCATCATGACAGTAAAGGAGACACAAATTAGCCTGAGCTAGACCCAACCTTTTATTTCCGTTTGTTTGCCAGGTTATTTCGCCACTGCCACAATCACTTAAGTTATACAGATATTGATTGAAAATTATGCATAGTATTCTAATTTACCTCTGAAAGCAAGCAAGAGAATAGTTGAATAAGAAATGCTATAAACTACTTTCAAAACGGCCTACCCAAGACAGCAAACATAAAAAAATAATAATTGCAAGTTAAGTTATTTCGTAATACTAGTATAAAAAACAGGTTCACTGAGTGTATTTTTTTGCTTACTATTACGAGTATAGAGATCGCGCGTAATCTTGGTATTTTTTAACAAGTTCTATTTCACCTGTCGCGTTCCGCACAAATCAATCAATGTCAATATCGAGAGGCAAAAAGTGGCCGATCGACAAGACACAGATGTTTAAAAATTATCACTGGTCGGCGGACAAGAACCATTTGATGCCATTTATGGCAGAGTTGGCTGCGTTAGGAGCACAATGACTGGACATAATTGATAGCATTACCATTGGAATAAGCGCTCGCATTCCAAAGCATTATAAAAAGAAATGAAGAAAAAATATTTTAAGTCTTGAATAAACTACGTTCAAATTACAAGAAACGTAATTAAAGCCTATAATTACTTTGTCGCAAATTTATTCAAGCTTTAAATTTACTCTGATTTAATTTATTTTGGTTCTCATTCAAATGAAAGTAAAATGGTTGATAGCGAAAAAAATTAAAAGAAAAATCGTTTTTCTACGAATTAGGGTAGTAATTTTATCTATTTCATACATAAGAAGGCGTTAAGATGATTATTTATCATTTGTTTATGACTAACTCACGCATCTTTCACGTTTCAAGTTGGACCGCCTGGCGAATAAGAGATTTTTGGGTGCTAGATTTCTTCCTTGTTGGCAATCCAATTTGCTTTGCATTTCGCGTCCTGCGTCCGTGTCTCGTAAATGTAATTTATTTTTAGTTTTCAGTTCCTTGGACATGATACCCGTGTTAATTTCATGTACATATGTTATGTACATATGTTTTGTACATATGTTTTGTACATATGTTATGTATATTTATGTATACGAGGATGGCGAAAACTGTAACCGAGTTAAAATACTCATTTTTGGATTAGAATTTTAAATGTTAATGGATGGGATGTATTCATCAACCAAATAACGCAGATTTTTTGGATCTAGTAATAACCACCTTAAAGATAGCTAAGAATCTAGTAATAAAACTGTGTAAGTTATTAAAGTTTCACGGGAATAAAACCTGATATTTGAAAGCTTAATGTCATCGGCGAATAACAATACATTGACGTATTTAAAGCAGTTGACTATGTCGTTTATAAAAACAAGAAATAAAACTGGGCCAAGACGACTACCTTGCGGTACACCACTAGTGGCGGAAATGGTTTAGATATATAAGATTTTATTTTAACAAATAAAGTTCTACCAGAAATGTAACTTTTTAGCTATCTTAACATATTTTCTTTGATACCTAAAGCATGAAGTTTACAAATATCAGGTTTTATTTTAGAATCAATTTCAAAATAAACATCATTCTATGCACACATTACAATGGAGCGTAAAATACCGATAAATCGATTGTCAGATAACATTAGGAGTTTGAGTGATTGATTTCGTTCTTGTTACAATAATTATTGCTCGGTAAAAACATGGCTCGGGGATATTACTGCAATAATGCTCCGTTTTATTGCAATGGATGCAATAATAATTTGTTTCGAATAAAGTCTGCATTAAACATTTTCACGCATTGCAGGCTGCAGCAGACGTATAGGGATATCATGTGATGCGGCCGTTAGGCGGGGCTAAATACTTGATACATTCATTCTGTCGTCCCCTAGAATCGAGCATAATCAGACCCGTTATCACGTGACATACTATTTGTGGGGTGGTAGAATGCAAGATAATGTTATATTGGAATCAAGGTAGTATATTGGGTAGATTAGTTTCGTAGATTTTCAAAATTGTTAAGACCATAGACTGCACACTGCATTTATTTTAGACGTCTTCGAATAAGATCATTGTTGGATTTACTTTTGATGCTAAAGCAAAAAATAAATCAATTATGCCTTATTCTCAAGGTTCTGGGGTGAAACAACACTTTCTTAGCATCATTGCTTCCTTCCGTTTTTTTTTAATAAATACAAATAGCAAATTCTTAAAAAAGAATAAGGAGAGATACGACAATACGAATGTTGGAGCGAGCATGTTCATGCATTAAAAATGTAAAAAATCGAGTGAAAATAGGGAAAATGTTTAATAAAACACGACTCGTTTACAATAAAGCAAAATTTTCTCATAAGTAGCATTTAAGGAAACACTGTGAATTTTTTCATTTGTATAACTTATAAAATAACAGAAACGTGTAAATAATAATTTTCGGAGCATACTTTGCGATTTTTTTCTATAGAGGGAATTTTATGTAATTAACGTTTCGGCTCTACAAATCTTCAGATAGTATCTTAAAAAATAACATATATTTATTTAAGAATTTAGAAACTTAAATGTGTTACAAATCGTCAGAAAATCAGTTGACATGGATGTGAATTTAATCTTTGAATGCTAGTTTTATTTAAGCTCTAAAGGTCAAAATATCAACCTTAAATGGTTCACTATTATTTTTTAACTCTCTTCGATGATCTACAAAAACATGTGTCATTTTTAGAGTCATTGATTTTATTAAAAATAGGAATTCTTTAAGCTGTAACTTATTTAGATTAAGGGTAAATTCGACTCTGGTCGTCAAGGGATAGACATTCTTTTGTAATGAAAAGCCAGTGTTAATAACGATACAAAAAGGCCATATTTGTAGAGAAGAATTGTGACATTTAGCACGACCTTCAGACTCCTGCTTGTAAACTGTGGGAAGTGATTTTATAGCCGGTGACCTACTATTGTGATGTTGTCTGTTGTCCATACTTTGTCGCTAAACACCTAAATATGGATGTCACAAAATAACATTTTTATTATGAATTATCACGTGTTTTGGACGACTTTCTGAAATTAAAATACAAAATAGTAGGTACATTATTATTATAAGCACTAACATTCCTAAAAGATCGGGAACTTATGCGTTATATGGAAATTTTTACTTTCCCTTTTTGTTAAAGTTATCTTAAGAGTGTCGAACAGTGTATTTATTTATTTTCATAAGTAAAAAGTAAAACTTAAAAAGTTAAAAGTTAAAAGTAAAAATACATTACGTCGGGGTGAAGCATCAATGATGATGATATTTTTTTACTTACAATACAAGAATACGTATAAGGAAGTACTAATCTTAGATAAGAAATAGATGTCAACTAGTCGCAAACATTTCTTCGGGTCATTAGTTACAATGACACATGAGTGACAATAGCATTCACGTTTAATACGCAGTAAGTTCACGTTGTCGAGTTGTGCAATAACTACGTTCGGTAATATCAGGCATTATGTTTACTGTTATTACATAGAATAGATAGAAGGAATCAAGCGCACCATTAATGTAGTTACAACAGATATCTCTAGTTTAATGGAAGTAGAATATAAGCAGCAGAATTCTTTTGTATTATGTCGTAATCTGTCAAAAGATTGATCGCGGTTTTCTCAGTTCTTGGTTAAGTATTCCGTTTGATAATGTCTGGCCGAGGATGGCACAACTTAAATGGGAATGGGCAGGCAATGTAGATAGGAAAATTGCTGTTCGTGCAATACTCTTCTTAATTGGAGACCAGAAGATAATAAGCAACCGAGAAGACTGTAGTTCAGATAAACGGAAAATGTATTGAAGTCTGGACAATTACCGAAATTAAATAAAGTAGTATAATTTTTGTCTTGATTTTTTTAACTTTTAAAGGCCGTTAGGAAAATAATTTCCCTCGGGGCCTATGTCTTCTTTGGGAATGCCACATGGAGTGTTATTAATTAAAAGAAGGAGAAGAAATTCACGGAAGGAAAAAAGGTGGGTAGGACAATCTCAACCAGCCGCGCAACCGGAGGGCAGACGCATTCTTCATCAAGACCTGGACAAACCTCACCTAGTGAACCCGGGCACCCCAGCTAAGTCATCAAACTTAGCAAACCACTTGGGATTATCATTGTAAAGTTATTGAATCAAATGAATGGTTCCAGGGCAGCGCCTTTCAAATTCACTAGTTCTTCTCCAAATTCGTTTGCTCGCGAAAGTCGAATAAAGGACTAAAGTCCTGATAATTTGGACTAAATCCAAATGTGAAGAAAGCCTTTCATTTTTGTTTTGTTATTTTAAAGCTTGATAAACATATTTATTATTGAGTAAAGAGTAAACCTTGAGTTACACATTGTAAAACGTTTCACAAAGAAAAGCACTAGAGAATTCGGCTTACGTGCAGCTTTTTGCCGCAATAAGAGTGCTTCATAAAGTGCTTTAATCTTAGGCCTTTTATTAACGGATTCAAGAATGAATAGATACACAAGCTTAGATCATTGATATTCTTCGCCATATCTATCTACCAACCATGTGGTTGTGAAGTGCTATGGTTATATTATGAACAATACTTCTTAGATGCTCGATGTGAATGATACTCGGTTCGTCAGGTTACGAATCGTGTTTATTTATCCTCTGGTTTACAATAAATATTTAACTGGACCAAATCTCAATTGTAAATTTGTATGGATTCTCTGTGTATTTCTGAAGCAAGGGAACTTGGCACTGAAGGTACCCAACTGTTGATCGGATAGCATCGGCTATTTTCGTAACCGGTATTAGGCACGAATGGGAATGGGCGACAATTGATACTCTCCTTTAGTGTAACTTCACTGACAGCTGTTGAGACACCTAAAAACTACGTATAACTATCTATACTAACGACATCTATTGAAAGACATTGAAATTGCAAACATGTTCTTATACACTACAGCGTTGCATAGCTATAGGCACAGTCATCAAAATAACCTATTCTTGCCGATTGTCACCAATCTGAAACAAGCATTAATCCAATTGTCAGGCCGTCTCTATTTTTTTCTTTTACTCCTACTACAACCAAATTAAGCGGAAAATGTTGCTTGTTTGATTATAGAGGACTTAGCCAGCCGAGCAATCGAACACACGACGCCTGGGTAGGACCCAAATGCGATGCCACTCAGCCACCGACCATTCATTGGTTATTGGGTGACTGGTTTCCACCTGTCACAAATCTATAGCGGCATATATATTTGACGGCCGGCGTAGTCCAGCGGTAGGGCGTTGGACTCCCATTCCGAAGGCCGCGGGTTCGAACCCGGCGTGCGCAATTAAATTTTATTTAATTGATTTGTGTTATTTCACAATTAATTATTTTAAAATAATATATAGTACATTTGCGGACTATATCTGAATAGCCAGGTACTTCCCCACCTTCCTCTCTCTGGTCCCTTTCCTTCCCCACTTACCTTCAGCCTCATAACATACCCCAATTGGGGATGCCATAGTCTCACTGGCTCCAGACGGGAGCAGTTGGGACTCTTGTGGGGTATTTATTCACTATAAAAGAAAATATATATGTATGGTCATCGTAGCTCCAACTGAGTTCGGAAATTCTGAAAGTAATGTCGGCGCATTTATGGCATCATAAAAAGGTACCTTTGCTTCATACGAACGCTTACCGATTCTCAAATTTGCTTTTCCTTTGCCCTTTATAATGCGTACTAGCAAATTGTTTGGCTGTAAAGGCGTACAACGTGGAATAAGATTGAATTTTCCATTTACCTGTACGAGTATGTATTACGTGTACTCGCATCCGCATGCCTCACGCTTTCCAATTTACGTTACTCGCGTAAATTCGCGAATAAAAAGAAACGTCATCGGTGCGTGCGTATAGGCAAAAAGTGTGAGAGATGATTATCTATCTCGTTCGTTACTAATTCCTGTTGTTACAATGTTACAAGCACCTCATAAGTTGCAAGATACTGATAGGTCATAGTTTTGCTTACGTTCATTAGTTAATCTAAGTAATTATCATAATATATGAGAATTTGACTTGAATACAGTCGCTGGAAAATAATCAGTTACTACTTTCCTATTATTAATTTCTATTTAAACAACGTTTGTATATAGTTAAGACAATGAATAATTACAGTGAGCATATTACGGAATCTGTAAGAATAAAGCTTAGTAATATAATAACTACACCAATAATGTCAGTGTTTAGCTCATATAGGGACACGTTAGCTCAGTTGGTGGAGCCGTGGCACGGAAAGACAAAGGTCCAGAGTTCGACTCCCAGATGGGACCGTATCTTTTTCTGATTTTTCTGTTTCAGATTTTCGATTGAGTTTCGTTAATATTGTCTTTAACATAATAAAATTTGAGGTTTAACTCACTTAGTAAATAAAATAAAAATAAAGCGTTTTCTTTGTTTGCAATAAAAAAAAATTATTACTAAAATCTGAAAGAGTCTTTCATCTGCTTTCAAAGACATTAATTATTACATTGAAATACGTTCAAAGGCAGCGAATTTATCTAAAATCGAATTTAATGCATGCATATTTTCGCTCAATTTGTATTATAACTAGACATCGGATTATATGCACTAACAAAGTGCCAAAATATGCATGCAAATATGCACTAAAGAAGGCCGAAATATGCACTAAAAACCCTCGATATGCCCAAAATATGCATAATAAAAATCAAAAAACCGTTTTTATTTTTATATATTTTAATTAAAGGCGGTACAAAAACAGCGAAATATTCTTAAAATTATGCATAGTTTTTGTGACCATATACAATTAAGTATTTTTCCAAATTTTCCATCGCAAATTTGTGACGTTTGTCACCCAGTATTAATTTTGTGAGCCGAAAACGACCTCTCTACGGCCAACTGTCGTCATTTGTCAAAATTAAATATGGCGTACTTCTGGAGAGACCTGTTTAGGCAGGGTATGGACCTGTGCCATTGATGTAGGCATTAATGTTCTTCATGTCTTCAAGATACTTTTTACGAATCTTTTCTAATATTGAATTACCTAGGAAGGGTGTTGGTGAGTACGATCATTGTTTCCAGTACTTCTATTGATTTAAATAGAGGAAGATTTTTGGTACATAATTTTTTTTATGGCATCTGGTAACTTGTGGAAATGTGTTGAGATGAAGGCGATATTCTTCGGATGCGTTCTAATCAAATGCTAGCTTGCTTGACTGAATTGCAAAGGCTTCAGAACTGTCAAATTGACCAGCGAAATATGCACGATTGCTAAAAAAGCTAAAATATGCATTAACGCCGTAATTAGAGGGTTATATGCATTTGCATGTGCAAATATGCAAATGTATATAATCCGATGTCTAATTATAACCATTTACAGAATAGAGGTACATTGCAAAATGTCAGAGGCTCTAGGGGTTAAAATTAATTAACACTCCCTTGTTCGTACATTAAAGGATGTTAGTTGTTGCACGTGCAAAAGCTACGCAATCCTCACGTGGACCTAAATACAGCACTCCGATCTTATACATTGTTTAAAAGACTAGTTCTCCGACCCTCAGAATCCTCTATATTTTCCAATACACTAAGATTAGGGAGGAATGAAAACAAAATGTCTACTGGTTTTCTTCACTAGCTGTCGTAGACCAACGCTATTAATCCAAAAGCAGACTGCAGTTCTCATAAAAAAATAAACCAAACAGTCCTCCCCAACTGCACTTGTAGCTCAGAGATGGAGAATATCCCTGAGGGCACTGTGATGTAAATGAGTTAGAGGAAAAGAAGAAATAAGAGTTCCTTTTGGATTTTTATTATTAACCCTAAGGCTAATTTGTTTGCTCTTCGGAACAATTCACAGGTCTCATGGAAAGCGTTGTGTCTCCCGTATTATTATGGTTAGAAATTTAATCTAAACGGTTTTAGAAAGGGAAAACACCATAAACACTAATTTAAAAAAAAAATAAATGGAGTTAAAAAATTAAACAAAGAATTAAACACAAAAACAGTAAATAAAGAAAACACCACGCTTTATATTCATATAGTTAATCACAAAATAATTAAAATGGCCGCCTTTCCAAAACCAAAGTTTCCGAACGCAAATTGAAAAAAAAAATTATGATTTGACGATAAAGTTTATAATACATATGCCAAATAAAATATGTGTGTTTTTTTTGTTTCTTTATTAGTAATTTAGTAAAAAAAAAAACAAAAGATAAGCTTTTTTTAAATTTTTTTTTTAAAACTTTTGATGTTTGCATTATTTTTTTTGTAAATATAATTTTATCTTGAATTATCAAATTTGAAAGCGTATTTTATCACCTTTCAAAAACAGTTTTTAGTTTTCGGATGCATTAAGAAATATTCCATTTATTTCTATTTTATTGCAAAGCTGAAATAGTTTGACCTTCCGACAAAATAGGTCCGAGGCGTGAGGGCTTAAATTGAAGAGCAGTCGCGTTTTATGCCAGTTCTTGACAATAGTATTCCTGAACGTGTATGGCTGGTATAAGGAAAATATTTTCCCTCAGGGCCTATATCATCTTTTGAGATAATCTTTTAAAGGGAGGGAAGGAGATGAAGTTGTAGAAAGGAAACGGTATGACGGGGTGGGTAGGAATCTGGGGGTATTGATGCATGAATCCACCCCCCTAAATTACGAGGCAATGCGTCGAGGTCGAGAGAGACTGACTGGAGAGGTCTAACGGTCTTCCTCATCCGGCCTCTACAATTCAGCCCGCCATGCAGCCGGTGGGCGGCTAATATTTGTTTGTGATTATCAAACTCATGTATCGTCGGTTTAACCCTTAATTAGGCGCGTGGGGTCAATACCATTTCAAATTGAAAACAAAATATGCTGGAGTGTTTGGAATGCGACAGCGCTCTTTCTACCTCCTACCGCGGGGGGCGCAAATCAGTCGCGGCCAGAAAGCCAACGTGTACGCGTGTGTCGTTGTCCTCTTGGATGCTGATCCCATGCGACCAATTACGTAATATCAAAGTACCAAATAACCAAACAAAATGCCAAAAGTGTGGTTAATTTATTTGTCAGCAACACTTCAGGGCTTACTGCATCGGATTCAGAATTAATAAATCTTCCGATGAGTCTGAATAATTTATTTTTTATGTTGATCTCGGCTATACGAAAAATTAGTGGTTTTAAGAGAGATTAGAAGCTGTTTTATTTTTATATACATACTTCGTTTTTTTGTTTTTGGGGTTTCGTACATCTGCCCTGATCATGGACAATGTAACGTTGTCCGAAACGTTGGCTAAAGAAGGAGGTAGCCCAAAACGGCATAACATCCCAAAAACAAATAACAAAAATGCTTTTGGTATATATAAAATAAGTGAAAATCTAAAATCATTTCATACTTCGTTTTATTTATTTCTTTTACTCCATTTTCATTTATTTCTTCGGGGTCAGTAGTGACCCCATGCGACTAATTGTGTGATTTTCTTAATGTGCCTAATTAAGGGTTAATTCAGTACAACGCGTAACTTCCATTTATCAAATACATAACAAGATCTAAGCCTAAAGTGGGTGTTTTTAATATATTAGTACACCTTGTGGACATTCATTTTAATGTCTATGATACACAAGAAGTTTTACTAGTAAGTCCAACAAGTTGCTTTTTGGCATCTACAGCATAAAACTAAATGAGAATTTATAAATTGGCACGGTTGCAATAAAACAACGTAGTAAGAGTTGCCGGGAAATAAAGAAATAAAAGCCCCTCCCCCCTCCCCCCTTCCCCGCCAGTTGCGCTCAGTGCTTCCTTTGACGAGGCTCAAAGCTATAAAATATAAGGCCTTACTTTTATGTCGGAGAGGTGGGAGATTGAGCATTTTCTTAGCTATATAAAACACTTCGTTTCAGAATTAAATATATTCAGTGTCGCCATTAATAAAAACTTAAGCAAACGTCGACGATTAATCAGTCGAAATTGTGTCAAAAATCAATGTAAACTGTGAAAAATACTAGTTTCAGATCCATTTGAATAAGTAGGTACCTTTTTAACGTGAGCTCCCCACGGGAGGTCCTGTGGAAAAAAATCCCTCAGGCCTGTGTCATCTTTGGGGATGCTGTGTGGGGTCTTATTGTGGAAAAAAAAGGAGAGGAAGTTCTGGAAAGAAAAGAGAGGTCAAAGGTCTTTCTGCATCCGGACCGCCATCTAAGACCTAGAAAATCCTCATCCTATGAACCTGTATATCCCTGCCAAGTCACCAAACGTAGAGAACCTATAGCAAAAACTCCCACTGAACCGCCCGGGAAAAATGGTTCCCGGGGCAGCGGTACCATTACCCGCCTCCCAAATTGACCTCCAAAGCCAAAAATCCGAAGTAAAAAGAGAACTTTCGAACTATGTTCAGCTGTCGTCAAAAATTGCGTAGTTATGCTGTCTGGAATTCCTGCAGGCGGCAGGCGACTCGTCAGTAACTTGGTAACAAACTTCACTTGCAAAGATGGTTTTGCATAAGGCGCGGCGTCAGAGATATTTTTATTTTATTTTATTTTATTTGGAAAACCAACAGTTATTACATTTTATGAAGTATAATAAAACATGGGTAAATCATTTAACCAATAATAGGTTTCCACTGAAGTATATAAGTATATACTTGAAGTGGGGTTATTTTTTTGTAAGATCACTTCAATGGCGCTGTTAACTATTGTTTTTAGTTAACTATTTTTACCTCGAAATTTTATTTATATCATTAAGATAATAAACATAATAGAAAAGCAGTTTTAAACTCGGGCGACGACGCCCGTTAATAAAGTGTGACGTAAAAGAAACATTAAAACTTCTTGATAAAAATGGATAAAATTATAGAAACGGGATCGTAAAATTGCGAAGTTATTAAAATCTTTAAGGGCGAATTCGTCATTTTCAGACGATTTCAGCTATAAAAATGCCCCGTTATTCGACGAAGTCTTAAATTTCTTTAACTCTTTTTTTCTACCATACAACTTCTATTACTTACAAAAATAACTTTTGTAAGATAATAAATAAAGAATCGCGTCTTTTCTCCGTTCACCGGGAAGGAATCTATTACAAGATAAGAAAATACAATTCGAAAAAGGGACGTATTCCAATGAATTCCGTTGAAGACGCCATCTGACGGAAGAAACCAAAATAAAGGAAAAATTGTTTAACGTACTATAAGGTAAGATACTCTGTTCAAAAAGGTTTATACTACGTTCACCGAACAGAAATCATGTACCAGGTTTTAAAAGTAGTAAGTGGGTACTAACATACATGAACTTAGCACTTACCTTAAAATAATAAACAATCAAAGACAGTCCATTATTATTTATATTTTTTATACTACCTTCGTACAATAAATATTTATTTATCAACTCGAACGCTTTTAGCCATAATATAGCACTATTTCCAAAACCACGGAATGCTTTGCTGCCAAATATGGGAAATATTCCCTAGATTCTTTAAAAAGCTTTGTAAATAAATTTGACTTCTATAATCAAGTGTTTTTATTAATAAATATCCACAACACACGGAGATCAGTTTACAGATTGGTAAAGGCTTTAAAATATATTTGGAGGAAAAGTTCTTTTACAATTAACTTGAAACGTAACGACAGCCCGACGAGAGAACCAGAATTATGGTAAGATTCAGACTGGGTCGACGTACGTTTGCATCGCTACGCCTAACAATATCTGGGCTACTTAGTAACCATAGATTTTCAATGAAAATTTATGTTTTAGAATCACATTGGCCACACGCATCGCGACGTGCGATGTCTGTGGCCATTTTGATAGAAAATGTATGGTTGCTAAGCATTGTGTGGCGTAGCGATGCGTACGTACGTCGACCCAGTCTGAATCTACCTTAATTGTCTTGTCGTCTTTTGTGGCGAACAACGGCTGTCGGTGAAACCAGTATGGAAAATTGTATCAGTGTTAATAATTTAAGATTGTTCAGCTACAAAACCTACGTAACATAGCCTAAAGTTTTTCATATAATTACAGTATACAACATATAATTAAATCAAATAAACCCTTTAAAAGCAGCTGAAAATACAGATTAGTTAAAAAAATTAAAGTCAAGGGTGACTATAATTTTAAAATAAATCCCTTTTTTTAATTTTTAAAAATAAAGACAAATATTCCCGGGTTACTTATAACCCAGCAACATTTCAAAATCTCCTACTACCATGCACCACACTAAGCGGAAGATGTTGCTTGTGTTATGATGGAGGACTTAGCCAGCCGAGGAATCGAACACGGAACGCCTGCGCCTGGGTGACTCAACCACTGACCAGTCAAACTCTAATCTGAGATACTTTATAAGTAACATAAATATTATATTGTCCCGAGGGGTTATAAAATAAGATTTCATGATATTAAATCACTTTGTATACACCACTATTCTATCAAAATAATCTACATGTTTCAAAACCAATAGTTTCTTCGCCAGGAAAGTAGATTTTAATTTATTAATTTTAAACACAGGCGTTTCACACCTGGTGAGTGGGCAATACGTCATTACTTTATTTGTATGTAATATTGAGATAATTAAATATATAAGACAATATAAACGAAACTCAATCGAAAATTTGAAACAGAAAAATCTGAAAAAGATATAAAAGATAATGTTTCCCTATCCGATTCGGTCATATTAGCTCAGTCGGTAGAGTCGCGCCCGGAAAGGCGAAGGTCCTGGGTTCGAGTCCCAGATGTGACCGTATCTTTTTCTGATTTTTCAGTTTCAGATTTTCGATTGAGTTTCGCTAATATCGTCTTCATTAATTTAAAATATTACAATTTCAGGTTTTACTCATTGTTAAAAATAAAAATTAATTAATTAATATATTTTTCTGACGAAAAACCACTCTTTTAGAAACATATCGATTTTTTTGATTAAATAGTTGTGTATATACAAAGCGATATATTTTCATACAAAGTGATATATTTTCATTAAATTTAAATTATGCCACAAAATGAATTGGCAAACATTGAAGAAGTTAAAATTTTTTATCTTCACCCTTTCTAGCCAAAAGTGCCTATTATTAAAAAATGAATAATGGGACTTTAAAATATTAAAAATGAACCCGTAACAAAGTACTTAGATAAATCTTGCAATAATTGTACGTCGGAGATTAAAAATGGCCGTTAACTCCTGATAAACGACTTTGCAAGAAAACAATGGCCTCCTTACCGCACTCGAATTATTCTAAAAGTATTGTACATTGTAATTTGGTAAAGGTAAGTCACTTTACCTCAATTTCGCGTGTCGCAATACCTCAAACAAAGGGATAATTTAAAAGGAATTACCTGCAGTACCAAACTAACGATCAGATATGTGGAACACTCTGTTCAATGTTAATGGCGCTATTAGAGGTGAAATAGCTCGCAATCAGCCTCGCGACTCAATGGAGATAAGTGCTCTTATGGTGTTGCCGCTGAGAGCCCCCTCATGACCTCTCTTTCTGATACCAGCATCTTTTGCGAGATAGAGCAAGAGGTTTCGACGGAGATGTCAATGGAATGCTCAACTAGTAAAGGAGTATTCAAAAGACTAGATCCAAACACCTCCCTATTACACATATAATATTACATAACAGGAAACTAAACATTAAAAAGATAATTCATAATAATTGCATAAAATCCTCACCATGCCACATAACTCACCCACGAAACACAAGAGCAAAATCACATAATCAATTCCAAGTGCCTACAATTAAATCAACTTTTGCCAAAAAGCACGAATCCTACCTAGCACCTCTCATTTTTAACACCTTCCTAAAATAAACCACTAACTCCATCACACAAAAAAAAAAAACTAAAATGGTAATATAAACAATGCAACATTTGGCTACTACACAAAAAATAGGAATGCATCACCAAGTGCTAATCTCTTCCTAATCAATAATTTCTCATCCTTTATTTACACATGTGTTTTATTTCCAATTATATAGATTTATTCTTTTTCGCTCTTTTGAATATTCGTCACTTCCAGCACGCATTCGTTTAAAATTTTAAACGATGAGCTTATTACTAATATGATTATTTATTGTATCATCGTTGGAAATACATCGAGATGACAGACTTGGTGCTGCGAGTACATCATCATCTTTGCGGGAGATTTTGTTTCATCTCATTATCTGGTTAGCAGATGCTCGCCGCAGAATCCTTGTCACCTAACATAATATTATGTATGTATAATCTCGAGTTACATCATGAATCTGGAGCAATTTATACAAATTACACTGCATTTTTGTCAGCTGCCTCGGTATTTGTTGTTATTTATTATGGTAATACATCAACTTGGAAGAGTGTGAGAATGATACAGTTTTACCTAACAACACGTATCTAACTAACTGCGACGTGCCTCGAAACCATTTTAAATACAGAGTACATTGCATAAACTTCGGGAGGTGATTCTAGATGATTTTTATTATTATTATACCGTCGCTTCGTCATTATTTGATCGTAAGAACTTTGAGTTTTTTTTTTAAATTTTATTTTTAATTTTTAATTAGGTAACGTTTAGCTTTCACCGTTAAGAGTGATCTAGGCCATGTAAGCTATTAGGTTTAATAGTTTAAAGTTAGATACAATTTGTTTTTTAATTTTTTTAAACAAAATTATAGTTACATTGCAGGGTACAGAGATACATATGTATTATATATATATTGATTTCTCACAAAAACATCGCTATACAAATTATCCAATTATTATTATTATATATATATGTATATGATACATATGTTATTTGCCACACATGAAAAAATCACGGAACTGCCTAATGTATAGAGGAATAAAGATGTATCATGAAATGCCTGAAAGTCTGAAGAAAGAATGTATTTAAAAAAATGTTATACTTACTGTAAAAATATTAAAATTTATAAAACAAAATATATCTTTGTATATTAGTTTATATTTTAATGTGGTATAAACTAACTCAAATGCATCAAGAAAAAACTACTTGTGTATAATATACTGTATGTACTATATACTGTAATGACGGAATGCGTAGTCGAGGGGTAAGGCTTTGGACCCCCATTCATAAGGTCGCAGATATGAACCCGGCGTGGGCAAATAAATTTTATTTGATTAATATGTGTTATTTCACAATTAATAAAATAAAAATAATATATTTTATATATATTCTGTTCCTTAGAACAGGCAATCAAAGCAGAATATATATAAAATATATTATTTTTATTTGATTAATATGTGTTATTTCACAATTAATAAAATAAAAATAATATATTTTATATATATTCTGTTCCTTAGAACAGGCAATCTGCCTAGCTAGGAACTAATATCGACCTAAAACAACGTAATAACACTTGTATTCATTTTAAATATATTCTCTTATTATGTAATATTATTTCTGTTATTTTGGCTTTAAATGTATCAAATGTAAATAAATAAATAAAATAAAAAATAAATATACAATATTTACGGCACGTTCCAGAGTAGAAGATACTCTTAGTATCGCCTTAGTGTAAGACCACCATTCAGAATTGAAACGTTGCTTTAAATGGCCTTAGCCGTGTTTAGTGACTATATTTGAATAGCCAGGTACTTCCCCACCTTCCTCTTTCCCATCTTATTCCCTTCCCTACTTACCTTCAGCCTCACTGGCTCCAGACGGGAGCAGTTGGGACTCTTGTGAGGTTATTCACTATAATTTATTTTTTTAAATGTACCTACCAGCTAGTACAAAAAGCTTATAAGTAAATGATTTAGTTTGATGTCCATACCAACATATTATTAAAGATATTTTGAAGTCATCAATTCATACCCGACTGTGCTATGGTGTTAAATTTTTAGTGGTGAACTACTAAGCAATGCAAAATCTTGTAATTTTGGTTTGCAAATTAGATCGCCTACAAATATTTTAGATGCTTTCATTAAATACTTTTATTAAATATTTTTTCTTGAATAAGTCAAAACAGGCGGTTGGTGCCAAACGGGAATTTAAATCTTATCGCCTTCTACATAAGGAGTATTATTGTTAGCGACATGATCCCGAATTTTACACCACGTATAGTTCAACACCTTAAAGATTATTTTTGTTGCTAAAATTCTTTCAAAATTGTGATTAATCACCCTTGAGGTGATTAATCACAAAAGTGTAATACAATTTATCAATTTGTCATTAGTATTATTAAATTGGCTCGTGTAAATGACATTAGTCAACACATAAATACGCTACAAGGTTTACAGAAAACTTATTAATATTTAATACCAAAAGTAAACAAAACAATATTCCAAAAAGGACAATACTACATGGCCTTTAAAGTATATTTATTTATTTATTTACACATATACGGCACAACATGTGCCATTAACATAATTGATATAACATATAAATAGTACAACAACATGAAGAATAACTAACAGTATAAATGTAAGTTAAATATAAGGAAAAAAATGTAAAAAGTAAGTAGTAAGGTAATAAGTAGTAGGAAAAGGGTAAAATATAAATGTAAAGTGAAAAATATGGTACAAAGTATAAGTATAAAGTACAAGCTTTAAATTATTAAGCAAAGATAAAAAAGTTAAAAGTGAGAATAAAATAATAATAATAAAAAAAGTTAAATGTTGAAATATAAGATATCTTTAAAAGGAACAAAGATTTAAATATAAAATATAAAAAGTAAGAAGTCCTCACAGGAGCAAAGAAAAATAAAAATAAAATATTTAATAGGTAGATATTATAGATTACAAATATTAACCGATATGATGAATTTTACAAGTACCTAATGAATTAATTAAGCTAATGAATTAATGTTTTGCAAATGGTCTGTAATTTTCAACGAAAGACTTGTCTCCACTCTTAAATATTGGAGTGAGAAAGCTATTTTTCCATATTTGCGGGAACTTGCCTGTTAAAAGTGATTGATTAAATAGTAGGTACAGTGGGTAAGAGACACTACCCCCACAGTTTTTAAGAAATACGGGGGGAATTTTATCTGGCCCTGAGCAAGATTTAGGTTCCAGTAGTTTAATACAAACTGCAATTTCCTTAATGTCAATATGTATCTGAGATAGTTGTAAGTTAATATCTGACTCGAAGTTTGGAATGTCTTTATCAGGGATATCTGTTTCATACACATCCTTAAAAAAGTCTGCAAACAAATTGACTATTTCTTTGATTTTACCAGAAGTTTTCACTTTGTAGTGCATAGTTTCAGGTATGCCAAGGTTGTTGTTATTTTGGGATTTACAATAGTTGAAAAAGTGTTTTACATTGTTAGCGATTGAAAATTCAACATTCTTAATATAATTATTATAACAAATCTTTGAAAATTTACTACAATCTTTTCGCAGCTTGCTGAAAACTGTGAAATCAGAAAGATTTTTTGTTTCTTTGTAAATTTTATGAGCTTTTTTCTTCTCGATTACAATGTTAATGAGGTCCTTGCTAAACCAGCTAGGGAAATTTGAAGATAATTTATAACTAATTGGAACAAAGTTTTCTATGGCTTTATATAGATGATCATAAAAGGCTTTAATATTATCATCGAGATTACCTCCTTCTAGTATAGACCAGTCAGTATTATATAGATAATCACGTATTGCAACATAATTGGCTTTATTAAAGTTGGGAAATTGCGTCTGGTTTTTAATTTGGTATTTTATAGGGTTACATAATATAGTAATGTCTAAAGGTGGATGATGAGAATCAGGGGCAAGAACTGAATCGAGTGACTTTTCAACCGCAGTTACCATGTCGGTACAAAGAACAAGATCAAGTAATCTATTATTGTCATTTTTTACATTGTTTAATTGAACTAGGTTAAGGAAATCACATAATTCAATTATTTATTTTTCTGATTCAGATAAGTTAGAGTTTTGTGATACTGTATTGTCGCGGGTGCCCCAATTGATTTTTGGTAAATTGTAGTCACCGATGATAGTGATTTTACTGTTTGGAAATTTGTACGATAGTTGTTCAATATCCTCAAAATGACTTTTGTATACACTTATATCTGATGATGGCGGAATATAAACACTGCCTATGATATTTTTTTGATTTTTACCGTTTAGTAAAATAAAAACTTGCTCCACATTACAATTTTTGGTTTTCAGAAGTTTTGAAGGATGATCCTTGTTGACAGCTATCATGACGCCACCGCCTCTAGATTTAGAGCTGGTATGTTGACTTCTGTCAGACCTGTATATATGATGGTGGGGTAGACCGAGCTCAGCAGAGTAGATGGATGGTTCCAGCCAGGTTTCCGTTAGAATAATAATGTCATGTTGCAGTGTCGGGGCATGTATTTTAAAGTCCTTAAGTTTAGTTTTCATGCCTCTGACATTTTGGTAGTAGCATTTCAATTTATTTACATTGTGTCGTTTTTTGGAATGGTTGTAACAATAGTGGGTTTCGAGTTTATGTACTTTATGGTAATATTAGGTTCCCCATTCTCTTGGCGGTACAATAATTGCTTTCTCAGCTCCACCAATTGAGTCCGTTGGAGGATAGTTAAGTCATTACTCGCTTTGATGCCATCCTTAAATTTCATGCTATTTCGTAGGAGAGTTCTCGGTGCGATGGTGTTAGTAAATTCAATTTTAATTGGACGGTTTTTGTTGGCAATTTTTTTGGCGCCCAGTCGGAATACTTTGACATTAAGCAAGTCTAATGTGGGGTCGATGTTTTTTATGGCCGAAGAAACTTTGTCTCTATCTTCCGTAATGGTGACAGCCTTTTCTTCGGACAAGCTGATAATATATAATAACCTTCCACATAACATTAAACAAATACAAGATACACACAAATTTAAATCGTCACTAAACACGTTCCTTGTAACAAAATTTGTCATTACACCTTAAGTGAATACCTCACATAAATGAAACACCTATTTTTGAATTTTTATTGGTATATTTGTATTTTTTTATCTGTATAAACATTATAATAAAACATGTATGTGGTTAGCTGGAAGAAATGGGGTCTACCCATAAGCTACACCCTTTGTATTTTTTATTTGTATAATAAATATTTTTTGATTTGATTTAATTATCTAATTATTATCTTTTGGTGGTAGAAAATAAGCAGCATGATGCAGACATAACAGATGCAATGCAGTAATGCACGAATCGCAAATACTCTAAAATTAAAAATGTCACGTTTCGTTTTCAAAGAGTTGCGATAGAATGAAGTCTTGAAAGGGACGTTGTTAAACAACAGATACTAAAGAAATGTTCAAGAGGCACTTGAAGCTCAGTGATTCCGTGCACATTGTATGATCGGTTCAATGGACCAGTTCTAAAGTGTATCAGCTCTCGACACTCTGGCTTCACCAACGACAAAACGACGCATCACTACTACGTTTATAGTATTTCTATGTGACAAAGCACTTTAAGATACCCCACATGACCCAAAGAGGCCTCTTCTTAATTGATTATGGGGAAGTTGCACTGATCTATTAATATAACATCTGACAACTACATTCGGAAGCATGTACAGGAGTTTGAGATTGCTACAAGCCATAAGCTTAATTTAGACGAGTCTTTTAACACGATTCAATTTTTAGGTTTCTCATTTTATACGGATTTTGACATAATGGAGTCGTAGCTTAGCGATCTTTCTCCATAAGAAATAAGTAAGAAATCAGCAATACATTATCTCTGTTGAGTGTTGTGTTTTCATATTTATTATTTAACTTCATGTTTTCTTATTTATCATTTCATACTTAACTTCATTTTTTCTAACTTCGATGAGTAACTCCTTTACGTTACATTCGCGTCTGTGTGTTACCATTATTTCATCTTGTCTATTCAATCTTTGTTTATGTTATATTTTGTCTATGGTTTTTTTGTCGAATCATTCTCTACCATATTATTCGTTTTAACAAAATGTTCATTTCATTCCACATTTTAAGACTCAGAGCTCGGAACTAGAATCAAATCTACCACAAATTGGAATTCATCTGAATCATAGAAGCAATAAACTCAAATCCAGTACAAAACACAAGTGTTTTTACTTCGAGGATAATCTCAAAATGTATCTATCTCTGTGCGTGTCCTGTGAGTGTGGATAACAAAGGAAGACAAGAGAAGCAGATAGCCTTACAACCTACAGCAGATTTCCCGGAGACCATCGCCAGGGACTTTCCAACCTCATCAATAAGGCTTTTATAATTCTAACTACACCGTTGATCAACAGTTGATTTTTTAACGTGCCTCAATTAATTTCGCTGATCTAAGTCATTTTAATTCTTGACATTGACTTAATAATTGACCTACGAGGCAAAATAATACTTCAAGATGATCTGACTGTATTTATCTTACATTAATCTCAAGTAGATTCAGATTCTCAGCGTGAGGTCAGATTGAATCACGTTGTCAATTAATTATTATAATATTTCGTAGGCCAAACAAAATGCCTTTTGTTATGATTTCTATTGAGATAATATATGAGATAGAGTGATTGTTCGCAAAATAATATTGTGAGTTGTGAGTGTCTACTTAGAAATGAACTAAAATTAATGTGTCATGGTGGTATTTGCTATATAGCCAAAAAGTTTTAATAAAAATATTTATGTACGTAGTATTATAATATCTTTTGTTCGTGAAATTCATACATGTCATTATGAATTTTAATGCGGAGAATTAAAAATCAACACGCAACGTCATGCAAGTTTGAAAATATGTATATATCTCAATCTTGTGATTCATAAATAATATTTAATGATTTATCTATATGCTTTTCAATTGGGCATCGAATATAGATGGGGATCAATTTTGGGGGCAGGTATGGATAAGGCCAACCCGGGAACCGTTTTTGGATAACCAACCCCTCCACCGTAGGTCACCCCGAGTGGCTCGCTGCGTTTGGTAATCCGGGTTGATGGAGTGAGGTCTGTCGGCGGATGCGTCTGCCCACCTTCAGGGATGCGGGCGGGATCGAGAGAGACTGGTTGAGGGAGACCTGTCTCCATATCTTTAAAAATACTCTCTACAAAGGATCCCACCAAACTAACATGTGCTCGGTTTTGAGTAGGTGATTTCATTACTGGTGCTTCTATGGCGAATTTGTTTCAAGATTAAGAGGTAAATCCAGCAATCCATTCTTCCGTTTTTGTTAACAGCGCCGCTTGTGGATGTTTATACAACCATGAAGCTAAACGGTATTAGTTTTAAATTTAATGCAAAATATTGTCATGAAGAGCGGCGCGAACACAGAACCTTGCACGGCCGCATCTCAGCTGCTAATGAATCGCGAGAATTTATGTCTTGAACTGACATAAAAATGATCAAACGGGAGATGGTAAATGAATGAAAATTATATACCTGCTTCTTAAAATTAATTTTTGATCAAAATAATTCATAATTTTTCAACAATGTCTAAACAAAATAAGTTTGTAAAAAACAAATTTGAAATATTTTAGTTTGTAAGACCTTATAAATAGAAAAACTGAGGTATTTTTGTCATAAAACACGTTCTCGGATTTATTTTTTAATGAATTTAATTTGTCTAAAATTTAAAACTTTAAAACTGTCTTGACTAGATTATATAATGATTTATTTTGTTGTATGAATGGTATAACCTTAGTATATTATAAATACACTTAGTTTTTCAAAAATTTAAAACTGCGTGTACCAGATAAAATAACAATCTTTCAAAATCAATTTATGTTTTTTTCCAAAAAAGAATTTGATTTAAAAATGACTAATTTCCGGTATTCTCTGGTAAATCGCGAAAAACACCCGCTATAGACTAGATTCTATTGTTCGGAGCGCCCGATTACGATGTGTTAAGTAAATTCCCACAAAGAAGAGATATTCGGTAAAGTATCAGAAATCACTTTTGTTGCTTTATTTTTGGTTGTACTTTACAAGAAATCCCCTAGCTGTACTTTTGCAGGAGTTGTTGCTTGGAGCCAGGGGACATAGTAGCTCAAATGTCCTGAAGTAATTCAGTTAAAACTTAGATGGATGCCATTCAAAGCAAACAAAGGAATGGCTCTATCTTACTCATCTAAATTATGCATTCCTAAACATTAATTTACGTAAACAATCATTGAATTAGCAACTCCGTCAGCTATCGCAAAGGGTGAAATATCCAAAACGCAGTCCAGATTCGGAAAAGGCGCTTACAACCCTAAAGTTTGAACTGGACTACCAACTGTCACATGAACTAAAACTGATAAAATACATTCAAAAGGAAACACGAAACTCATCTCTTAAAAATTTTGGCTCATGTTTTGATTATAAATAAATAAATAATAAAGTTGAAAACCGTACTTTCGGTTTCAGAAATAGCATGTTATGTTTTATCATGCAGTATTTTCATCGTGAACCGTTGAACAATTTTGGAGCTTCTGTAGCTCGTAAAATACATATTTCACAGAAAACATCAATAATTTTCATTATATTAAGATTGAAGTCGCATTTAATCGAAGTAAAATAGCAATATAAAACTACAACTATTTAAAGTAAATTATATTACCTACTTTAGTTTAGATTGGTCTTAGCATGACCCTAAAAATGTTGGTGGGTAATTAGAATCCTAGATATTAAATATCTTAGTATCTACATTAAAAATGTTTCGAACTCTTAAGCGGTCTACACACCATGCTGCGAAGAGCCCGACATATCGGTCTGTTAGCAGCTGGCTATTGTCTCCTGTCTCTTTTTTCCTCACGCGAACCCGTAACATTCTGTTTCACGTTGTCTTTTATTAACACGACAAATTCAATATCACCATCTCATTTCACTGCGGCGCATCTGTTGGTACTAGCGGCAGACGGTTTCTTCCAATTTGCAGTCAACGTGAAACAGAGTGTTACGGGTTCGCATGAGGAAAAAAGAGACAGGAGACAACCTCCAACCTTCGATTTTTAGCCAGCTGCTAACAGCTGCTGTTCGCAGCATGGTGTGTAGACCGCTTTATTCCGCAGATTAACTCAATAATTCATCGCCAGATGAGTTTAGTATTTTTACAGAAGCAAATCGTTATCCATAAATCACGGTAATAAACTTGAAACCGAGAAGCGCAATAAAGCTTTCCTTGTGGAGGTATTTATAGGAGCAACCTGAAAAATAGCAGGTATTCGAACCGTGTGAACTTGCCTCACGTGAACCACGTGTCTTACTAATGGCTGAACAACTAAAGGTAAAGGTATCCAATGCAAACTGAAGCCTTCCAAGAAGTAACGGGGGTCCATCTATTACCCAAGTCTTAGATAGGAAAAGTTAGATGACCTTTACAGACAGTTTGCTATCGGCCCAATCTGACTCTTCATGTTAGTGATGGATTTAATTTTACACAGAAATTTAGGCTAATTTTCAACGGAAACGATCGATATGCGTGTTTGAAATTTTGAAACACCGATTCTTCAAAAACTGTTGGGTTTACTTTTGAAAGGTTGTACAGGGTGGCGCAAAAGTCATCACCCTATCGGAAGATGCCATAACTTTAAAATATCAGTTCTGCTATGATATTTATAAAGTAAACAGATACAAAATACTGGTTCATAAGACGTGAATCGCTATTTCCCTTAAACACGCGAAAAAAATGTTTTTTTTTTATTGTTTTCCGGCCAGTGGAAATCACCAAAACTATCGTTTGGTGAGTTGCACTAGCAGGCAAGATCACCCGATTTAACCATTTCAGACTTATTTTTGTGGGATTTTTGAAATCACGAGTCTTTTTTAACAAGCTTCAAACTTTTGAAGCCCTCAAAGAGAATATCCGTCAAGAATGCGAAAACCTATCGCCGGAAGGGTGATGCAAAATGCCATAAATCGGGCCCGTATGGTCACAATTCTGGCGGCGACCACTTGGCCGATATCATTTTTTCGATTTAATGAAAAAAAAAATAAGACATCAAATAAACACAATCCAAAAGCATAACATTTTTTTTTATTTGTTAAAAAAGTTACAGCTAAAGAACATCGGGTGAACACTTTTGCGCCACTCTGTAAAATCAATTCCACTTGTGAGAAGTGATTTTTTCATAGTTCCTGATATCAACTATTAATATTACTAGCCGGCGCACGGTGTTCCGTTTCATATAGCTAGACGGAAAAAACTCACTTTGGAATTTTTGAAAAATGACATCATGGGGGTATTAACAGATAGCTAGTATGACGAATACATTTTTAATTGGGGTAATTAATGCACGGGTTGACTCATACTAGATCTCCAAAGTTAGGTAAATTAGATAATGAATTACGAGTTATTTTCATTCGCATCTTGTCGCCCGAGTTGTAAGGTTGTTTATGTGTTTAAAGTGTTTTGTTTCAGTTCTAAAAAAAATAGAGGCTACTTTGGAAGGTATGTAGTATGTTTTTATTGTAAAGTTTGAATAGAAAACATATCAGTTTTTTTTTAAAATAATATTTAACTTGAGTGTTTTTATGTAGTTTAAAAATATTTAATTTCTAACTACACGAGAGTTTATTTCGGAGTTTATTTCAATAAGGTCGCGTAATTTTTTTTTTGTAGATTAAACAATTAATATTCTATTCAAATCAGTTTCGATATTTTTGCTCATTAATACTCACCAATCATATTTTGTCATTTCACAGGCACCACATACCAGATTTCCAGGCAGGAGTTGTTCGATACCTGGAGGAGTTTTCCCAATAAAGAAAAGTTTCATGGAATATATAATCTTATTTTAAGTAAATTTGAACTTTAAAATCTCAGTGCAAGCAGTGAAAAAAAATTGAATAGCTAAATACAGTTAATATCTTTGAATATAAGCAAAAAATGGATTGCAGCCTCTCGGATTCTCGAAAAATTTGTTGTTAAATTTTGTGAGTGGCTTCAAGGTAATGGAAACGTTTTCATAATTGAAGATTTGCGTGAAAATTCTAAATTAGACAAAAATCAGTCATCTACATCTACTGGAAGGCCCGCAAAGGACTTTGTGGCATGTAGTGACCGGAGTAAAAGAATGAAAGTATGTGATTTAGTGAGTACGAGGACTTCAAATTTAATTGTTCCACCCAATTCCGAGTCAAGAACTCCTCTGAAGACTCTGAACCTAACTCAGATAGCATCTAGTTTCGATAAGCATTCTGTTTAGGTACTATATTTTCTCACAAATCAATTAGTCCTGTTCTCTGTCTTAAATGAATGAACTATGGGTACATAATTAAACATTTATCTACCCATAGTTCATTTCTCTAGTTTTGTTTCTTTACTTTAAGTTCTTGTTCATCTATTGATTTTTTTTCTGACTATACATTCTACAATTAGTGCTTGTTTTTATTAAGTTATGTTGCTAAATATGAATAAAATAGTTTTCCTAGTTAAGTAATAATTTTTGTTCGTATGAAGCAGTTACTTTGTGATGTGACATAATAATTAAAAATAAAACAATAACTTTGTAAACACCACTTTTATTTTTTTATACTTTATGCCGACAAAGTATAAAAAAATAAAAGTGGTTTATAAAAAGTTATTGTTTTATTTTAAATTTTTAAGTAATAATTGTTTTGTTTATTTTTACCTGCAATTATTTAGTGATTTGTATTATATTTTCTGACTGTGCTTTTACCTACTTATTATCCTTAAAATAGACATTTTTTACTGTTTAAAGTTGTTTTCATTAAAAACCTTTAAATACCCTATTAATATAGAATTAATTATTTAAAAGATTTTTTTCCTATTTTTTTAAGAAAAAAAATTATATTAATCACTTTCAACCCAATTTTTCAATATATTCGGATTAAATACTCCCCACAAGAGGGTTCTAAACACTTTATTATTATCTAAGAGTTTTTTCCGTCTAGCTTGTATGAAACGAAACACTGTGCGGCGTCGCCGGAATATCAACACTATTTCCCTGAATAACAAGTTTAAAAGATGAAATTTCAGAAAATATTTTTTAAATTATTGGGTTTCTTTAATTTTTTGAATTAAGTGTAATGTATTATATTAGTCTATGATTTAGTTCCAACATTACTACAGTTGTCTATGCACTCTTCGGGTCTCGTTGCCGAGTTGTGCCGAAAGTGACTTGAAGGTAAATATCATTTGAGTTCTGCAGCTACGCACTACGCAGATCATAACTAGGTGTCAGCCTGGAAAGACATCTGTCCTCAGAAGAGTTATTATAAATTACGATACGTCAATAAACAGTCACTGTGATGTAAGAACTTAAGTTTTTCAATAATCATCCTATAGACCTGGTAAAGCAGGTACCTGTACTTTCTAGAAAACAAAAAAGATGTTACAGCAAGTAAGGTCCAACGACATCGAGAAACTATAGTTGAAACTCGAAAAAACAGTCACTGAAATCTCTAATGTAGGTACACTATTAACAACGAAAATAAAATTCTTTGTAAGAAGAGAGTTTAAAAATTACCACCACCTGTATAATATTATTGATTACAAAACATTATATCTACCTAAATGGCAGAATATACACGTCATTCATGTAGGTCATCCAACTTCTTGGCGGCTCCCTGATAAAAAAACATTGATATATTTATGATCGTTTCAGAAAAATCTAACTTAATTAGTTTTACATTCCCATTTTAAAAAAGAGTTCTATCAATTACACTATGTACGTCATGTAAGGTTTTTATTTAAACAAATCTCATGCAGAACTAATACAATAATTTCAAAAATAATTCATACATGTAACATTTAAACACATACATACAGAACAGTACATCGAAGAAGACATTTGAAATATATAGTTAAACACAATACATGGTGTCCCAAAACTAGTGTTTTAGAACAAAAAGCTACACAACCGTTTTTTTCCATCTGAATATTTTGCACTTTTTTTTCGTCATCTAAAGGTTTAAATAAAACTTTTGTCGCCGGGTCTACGCTTCGACTAATGTTAAAAGACTATAAACCACCAATAGTTATTGAATGTTTTGAAGTTTTTGTAACCCCGTAGCGACAGATTTGTTCAAATTTGCCCAAAAAATTCCAATTTTGGAAAGCTCAATTCAAAAAAGTTAAATCATAAAACCGACTACAAATGTGATAGATTCACCAGTTTCTTGTTTGTACCAAAAACCAAGCGCAGGCACAGTTGTAATATGTCAGATTTTAGTCTTGATTTAGATTGCAGTTGCAAATTGCAAAAAAAAAACAGAAATGATTAGTGACTTACATTTCACCATCATTTTCAACAGTGTTTACATGACGTAAAATACAATAACTAATGCAGAAAATATTTAATAATTTCCGCTTTAAATCCACATATACTAAGGAGGGGTTGTTTCATGTAATTAAAATGTAACAGTGACATCAAATGTCCATTCAACGCCAATTTGATTTTTTTACATTTGAAAGGTTAAACGTTGATTACAGGTACGTTTCAGCTTTCTATCAAATTGTGAAAAGCTGACAAGCTAACAGCACGATAGTTGCCCTCTGCCACTGATCACAATTTGGTCAAAAGCTCAAACGGACATAGAATCGGCCTTTAACGGGAACCTTTCCACTAATAAAAAACAAAATGACGCTGAATGGCGTTTTAATGTCTTTATCACAAGTGGATATCTGAGAAACAACTGGGCCAAAGAATCTTAAATGCTAAAAGCGATGAAAAGTTGTTTTAACTTACCCTTCATCGTCTCCTTCTCCTTCCTGATTCTCGTTCATCACGAGCTGCTCCAGCATCTGAATCTTGAGCATTTTAAGCTCTGCTTTGTGTTGATAAAACTTTTAAATAAACTTCTATAAAAAAACAACACAACACTGAGACCTCACATTTTTCTGTTCTGTACAGACTGAAGATGCGATGTTGTGAACTGACAAAGTTCAGATATCTGTAGAACCTGCGGGCAAACGAGATTGAGCTGTAGATTAACAATATTCGGAGACTGTGAAGAATTATTTGATTGTTTGACTCGAGCGAAGAACAACGCATAATGTTGAAGCGAAAGAATTTGCCCATAAGCGTACTAGTGGAGCAAAAAACGCATACTAATTTTATTCCGAGCTTTTTTTTCATTCCATAAATTTGCGGCCAAAGCGTGGATAATCGAAAATAGGTGCACTATTTAATAAATGTTATTCCAACCGATCCCGCCTTTTGCCTAAAATAGCGAATACAAAATTATAAAAACATCTCTTAAAAAAATTAGTTTAATTAATACTGAACGATCCGATATTATGAATGAACTAGCGCAGAACCCGTGAAAAATCTCGGGATACTCTGAATTCTCGACAAATCAGTTCTATAGTTATAAATTAAAATTTTAATAATTTTATTCTAGTAACAATGATTATCACAAAGAATTCATGAACCGAATATTCTCACATAATATTATATTAAATTGCCCATCACGAAGTGACCCATGTTTTTATTAAAATTAAAATATCTGATTGTTTATTAACGTTCGCTAGAACTTTCCTCGAACTCGTGCGGATCTTTTACATTAGGGAAATGTGAAATTTTCAATATAATATTGACGGTATTGAACGATTTGACGTGATGGATCGTGTGTACCTTAACAGTCTTACCAATGCTGATGACAATGCGCCATTGTTTATATCAAGCAAAGAATCTTCTTTTGGCTGTTCCAAGAAACACCGCTTTCGTCAGACCATAAGAATATTATTATCCTTACTACGAAAAGTTTATACAATCTTCGTTGAAAAAACCGCCGCTTTCGTCAGACCATAAGAATATTATTATCCTTACTACGAAAAGTTTATACAATCTTCGTTGAAAAAACCGAAAAGTTTATACAATCTTCGTTGAAAAAACAAGGTGGGTTCAAGATTTGTAATCTCTGTAATATATTGGTACTACTTGTCAATAGTGTGGTATGTGATTTGAACAGGATGTGTTTTCATTGCTCCTGGCTTGTTTTTCAAATAACTAGTCTATTTCTCAACCTACCTTTTTGAATTTTGTCACACACACGCGAAACAATCAGTTATATCTGATAAAATTCGCGAAATGATTTTATCTCTCTCGGAAAAGAAGTTATACTAGATTTAAATTAATGTTTTAAAACTTAATCGATGTTCATTTTGTAAATTCATAAGCAGAGAGTCTGTGTCAATCTCAAGTGGTGTACCAAAGTGTTGGAGGCGGGAAGACAAAGAATTACTTCACATCAATAAGATAAGTCATATCCACTTTTGTTTATATTAATAGGCCACACTTGATATGTCTAGGTTTGTTACAGTCAAATTAGAAGAATTACTAGCCTGATTTGGGGGTCCATAAAAATCTCACATTTGGGTACCACTTATTTCAGATTATTGTCATTTATTGGTAAACTTAATGACAGTTGTATCATAAACAATTGAGTTCACTGAGATGACGACTGTAGGTACTTGAGTATTTATATACTATTGAATTGACGGGAGAGTTATTGCGCGAATGGAGTTATAAGGCGCGCAGCGAGGATGTTAATTGTTTATTTTTATTTCAGTCAGGTTTTATCCATTGCACTTTCGGGAGGTGTCCTTTTATATTTATTTAATTATTAGATTTGGATATTCAAGAAGAAGGGTCGGTCAGCAGTTAGAAAATACAAGAAGATCCAAAAGGAGACAAGACGAGCCAAGTAGGGGCGAGAAGATAAAAGGAAAGGCAAGAAGATCAATAAAAAGCAAGAAGAGATTATAAGATCCCAGAAGAAACCAGAAGAAGCAAGAAGAGACAAGAAAAGCCGTGAAAAAGCAAGAAGAGCCGATAAGAGACGAGAAGATCCAAGAAGAGACATGAATATCCAAGAAAAGCCGAGAAGAGGCAAGAAAAAGGAAAGCATAAAGAAGGAAAAAAAAATCATAACGCTCAATCCATTCCTTTATTCCTGCCCATCCTTAATTCCAATATTGACTTATTAGGTTGCCATGTATACCGGTCGATTAAATTCCAACCTCCCACCCATCCTTCGAGCACGTGTTCCAGTCCTAACAAATCAGTGCCCCCTGGTGTACCGGTCTCACCGGGACAGGATTGCTCCTGGCTGGGGTGGTACAATCGTATCGTATCGTATCGTATCTGTAATATATTGGTACTACTTTATTGGGTCTATAAAAATAAATAAGATAGAGAAATACTAATCGTTTAAAAAGGCAATATGCTTAAAAAATAACAACCATTGCCCTCTGAAGAGTAAAAACTTAAAGTTATGCAAAGGTTCGTAGCTTGACTAAACCCTGCTGTGATTTCTGCTAATTACTTGCTTTATGATCAAGCAGTTCTCGCTCAGTCGGTAATTAAGAGTCTTATTATGTGGTCTATCTGTCAACACACTGTCCATATATACTTTTTTTTTTCAGAGAATACCTCACAAGAGTCCTAACTGCTCCCGTCTGGAGCCAGTGAGACTATGGCATCCCCAATTGGGGTATGTTGTGAGGATGAAGGGAAAGTAGGGTAGGGAAGGAGATGGGGAATAGGAAGGTGGGGAAGTACCTGGCTATTCGGATTCGGAATCGGATTCCAAATATCAATTCCCAACATCGATTTATTTAGTTGAATTTAGAAAATGGTGCGTCTGCTCAATGCAAATTTTTCTACAAGGTGATTGTCAATAGAAATTCATGTTCTACTCTTTCATAGATGGCGCGCCAATAATTATTTTACTTGTAAACGCTTTTTACAAGTTATGCTTTGAATATTAAGAACAATTAATTGTTTGCGCACGTACACAAGCTACATAAATATGAACAGATTGTTTTGTCAATTAAAAAACTCAAATCTTTCATGAAAGGCTAAAAAATACAATATTGCATCGGTGATTCAATCCGATATTATATTTGAGTGCCTTTCTTAAAAGATTTGAGTTTTTTAATTGACAAATCTATTTATTTATATTCATATTGCTCGTGTACGTGCAAACAATTATTTTTTCTTAATATTTCAAAGCATAACTTGTAAGAAGCGTTTATAAGTAAAATACGCTACGTTAACTATATAAGTTATACGCGCTATCTACGAAAAAGTAGAATATAAATTCTTTTGACAACCACCTTAAACAACAACATCTACACGTGTTATGTAGTACTAATAATAATATGAAGGAAATTTAACTTTCAAAATATCAAACAAGTCAAAGTTATTCAGAATTAAAAGTTAATGTTTGTATCAAAACAGGTAATCACAACTTTTGTTGCTCATCAACACAATTGATTTGGAAGTAACATTTCCTAAGATATAAATCAAAGAAACAAACCAAAAAGCTTTCGCCAAATGGATGGTTCAATTATAAAGGCAATTCATCTCAAATTCTTCAAATTACAACGTTTCAGAATTAAAACAAATAATATCTGCGGTTTCGGTGGATAATTGGAAAACTTAGAAAGTAATTTCCTTCGCGGAATTTCACTGTAATAGCTTATGCTAATATCATGTTGATGTTTTGATAAATAATAGAGTATTTTCACAAACGAGGAATTCTGTTGAAAATGTATGGAATATTTAAAGATAATTTTTCTAATTTTAATCGTCGTACTAAAAATGTTTGTTTTTAACGTTTTCATTCAAATTTATTCATTTTAAAAACGCTCAAAAACTTACAAAACTAAAACGGCCCGTGATTCCCAACGACGCGACGCTTCGTGCACACGTCATCAAACAAACAAAGTAGAACTGTTGGAATTTTTTCAAGAACGAGCGACCCTTGTGACGTCACACGTCGATAACGCCGTTTTGGCGGGATTACAAAAATGAGCAACTTAGACTCGCTGTAGAAAATTCATTCGTCAACATGGAAATAAAATTAAAATGCCATTATAATGGTAATTTTATGTTTAATTTTTAATAAAAATAAATAATATTTAAGAAAAAATACCCCTCGAATGAAAGTATTTTCAGATTTTACATCACTAATCGTTGTGACTGACATTGGACCGTAGAGTCCAACATAATAAATATCATGGTTAAATATTTTTGTAGTTGAATAAACTTATTTAGTAAAATCTCAAATTGTAATATTTAATCATTGAAGATAATATTAACAACTTTTACTATCAAACCAAAAATATGAAATGGAAAATAGGTTAGGTGTTTTAATTGTTTCTGACTTTCACCCTTCATGTCTTTCTAAGTCTTTGTTCATTTTAAATTACGGAGAAAGAAAAGGTAAAATTATGGGAAAATTTCAAAATTATATCGAAGATTGGAGTAGAGTTCAGACTTAGAAGAGATGAGATCTTGAATGGAAGGGGGGCAATTTTAGATTGCTAGAAAAGAGGATTTAAAAAAAATTATTGTAATAAAAAAAATTGGCTTACATTAATTTGCACTTTTTTAACGTATTTTTTATTGCTATTATATTTGACGCCAAATATGAATTGGAAGGATGGGAAGTAGAAAGAGGACCAAGAAGGTTCGAAATTACTTGCCAATTCTAATATATGTATTTAGTAAATATTCAGAATTATTTGCATATTCTGATGTACATGGTGTTCGGTAACTAGCAGTACGAGCCTGAAACTGGTAAATCTTCGTCATACTTTTGGATTTCTAGTAAATCAATAAGGAATTTTTTTAAGCCATATTTGATAAAAAATCTGTCGCTAGGGGGTTGATATTCTCATATAATTGGAACATTATATTCAAAGCGACCATATTAAACGGATGCTGCACTCTTTCATGGAGATTGTAATTTCTTAATTTGTAACCAGTCGTGAAATAAATGCTACTTATTGAGCTTTTACACCTTACAATGTAATAATTCTTCACCCAGCACTGTAATAATTGTAGTTTTAGTACACGGCCAGGCACAACCGCAAAAACAGTTACCTTTTAAAGCTTCCTACATTGACTCCAACTCGAGCAAATGCTTCTTTTTAGATCTTTTTTATAATAGGTTGCTTCAAAAAATAAAAGCTATTCTTTTTCATCGGGGCATCTTTGCAAATGATTTCAATAGTCAAAATAATATGCACATATTTTTTTATTTTCTATTTAAATTAATTTTAAGGGTCGCTACCATTGATAAAAGATTTGAAATTCGCGACGTTTAGGGCAATGACCATTCAGACTAAGCATGTCACTGCACGTAGAAATAAATAAGCCACTCATAAGTTTAAACACACCCCTCTTCCAACTCTTGCAGTATTGTATACAATAGGAAGCGTTTATAAACGTGTTAGTATCGCAATTAGAGTATTTGAGTAATATCGTATTTTTTGTTCTTACACTGAATTTGCAATCGCGACATTAAATGGCGCCTACAGGCGTATGTGTAACACAAATTAATTTCATTGAATTTAATTTTGTGTTAATCTACATTTTGCAAAAAAATTCTAAAAAATAATTACTTAGTAATTTCAACTTCCTATACTTTTTGGTCAAACTCAGCAGCGACCCCTAAAACCCCATTAAAAATCTGAAATTAAAACTGTTTAATTTTTTAGACATTTGTAAACATATAAAATGGTGCCCCTTAGATAAATGGAAAAAAAATTCATACGTTCTTGAAGCACCCTATTATACATCTCTCCCTTTTAATTTGCTTTTCAGCTACCATTAATGATGTACTTTCCGGAATACGAAGTATCAATAAATATAGCTGTTTCGACTTACTGTAAAAGTTTCAACTAACATTCAATCATTTACTTTAATGTTTACGTATTTCAGTATCGGAAAAATAAGCCATATTAAGTCCATGTTGCTTCGAGCCTTTGAATTTTTTTTTTTTTTTTTTTTTTTTAATTTTTTTATTTACAAAAGAAAATCGTAAGTCTTTAATATTACATAATTCTTTGGATAATTACAATAAAAATAGTTTTTTTAACGAAATCTACCCAATTCAATAAAGAAAAACATTTCTCGTGTTTGAATTGGGGAGTAGTGCCATTACAAAGGTAAGAGAAAAAATAAAATAGAAGAAAAAATTTGAGGTAACAAAATACAATAAACTTATATAGGATGTTAACAAATATACATTGATAGTGGAATTGAGTATCATATCAGTTATTAAGTTGGATATACAGAAATAGATAAGTAAAAGTAAGAATATAGATGTAGTGAAATAAAATAATATTATTACATTTCAATTTATAGGTAGGTATTATATATAATTAACAGAGGTGTTAGGTACATGGATTTGATTCTAGCAGTTGAGTAGAGGAGCTGATAATGCTGTAAAAACAGTACATAATATTGAGTTGTGACAATAATCCTTTGGTAGTTCAATGTTGATGGAATATTTTTGGAGGATATGTTAAAAAAGAAAAAAATAAATATTTTTATATATTTATTTTTTTGGTTATTAATGTTGAAATAAAATAATTAATTATATACTAAAATACTTAATATTTTAATAAAATACTTGATCAATTGTAATTAATAGGTTACAATTTAAAATTTATAGTTATTGTTGGGTTGATCTAGTAGTTGTTTGATTTGTGTTTTAAAGGCATTGTAATTTATTTCTGTTTTTATTTTATATGGGAGGGCGTTAAAAAATTTTATACCTTGATAGGTATAATGGTGTTGATAAGCACTTGTTTTAAATTTAGGGATTTCTAAGTTTCCACGTGATCTTGACCGGTTACTTATTTTTGTGAATGTTATTAAATCATTAAAATGATCTTTGTGGGTTTGTAATAATGAGTTTTTTTTGAAGATTTTATTTAGGCTGAGAACTTTAAAGGAGTTAAATAATTGTGTTGTTGGAAATACAGAGGGTGTTCGTAGGATGACTTTTAGAATCAACCTCTGTGCCCTTTCTACAGGCAAAAGGTTGGTTTTGAAAGTCCCCCCCCACCCGATTATACCATATTGTAGAATAGATTGTGCAAGGGAAAAATAAATAGTTTTAATCATACTAGATGATAGGATGTTTCTCAATCTAATGAACATGTAAATAAGTTTTCTTACTCTGGTTACCGTATTTTGGACTTGTTCGTTCCATTTTAAGTGCCTATCTATTATGATACCCAGGTACTTTATACTATTTTTGCATGTTATTGGTAAACAATTTGCATTGTCGCATTCATTTTTGTTTTCACACTGCGATGAATGGATTTTAATAGTAATATTTTTTTCAACATTTTTTTCTTTCAATGAGAAAGGGATAAAATATGTTTTCTCAGTATTTAGTGAGAGACAATTTAATAATTTAATACCATGTTTTGAGAATGTTTATATTGATATTTGCCTGTCTCATAGTTTCCTCCCATGAATTCCCTTTAGTGATAACTACAGTGTCATCTGCATAAGATATGATATCTCCAACAATCGGAAGAGTGAACATTTGATTTACATTTATAATGAAAAGGATTGGTCCGATGACAGTTCCTTGTGGTATGCCAAATGATGAGGTTTTGGGTTCACTTAGGGTATTATTTATTTTGACATATTGAAATCTCTCTTTTAGATAACTTTGAAACCATGATAGCACTATTCCGTCTAAACCAATTTGCATTAATTTCTTAGTGAGTTTGGAATGTGATATGCTATCAAATGCCTTGCGGAGATCAATGAAGATTCCAAGACATTTTTTTCCATTATCTAACTTTTGCATAATTGTTGACGTTAATTTAGCAATCGCATCCTGTGTGCTGAGATTGTCCCTAAATCCAAACTGGTTTGGGCTCATTATCTTTTTTTCTTTTATGTAATTGTTGAGTTGTTTTTTAACAATTTTTTCATAGATTTTTGCTATGTTTGATGTGAGTGCTATGGGACGATAGTTTGAGATATTTTTTTCATCACCAGATTTAAAAACAGGGGTGACAATAGTCTTCTTATAGTTGTTCGGGAATATACCCTTCTCTAGGCTTTTATTTATTATGTGTGCAATTGGTTTACTGATTTCCTCACGTACAGCTTTTAATGTTTTAACAGTTATATTGTCGTAGCCAGGGCTTGCTGATCCTCGTAAACTCATTATAGCGTTTTCAACTTCTTTATCAGTTACTGAAACAAATGTGTGGAAACCTTCTTCAAAATCTGGGTTTAGCTCTGGTTGATGAGTTTGTTTTTTGTCTATGATAATATTACTAGCAAGATTAGTGCCAACATTAACAAAATAATCATTAAAAATATTACCACATAGTTTTGGGTTATTTTCTGTCTCAGTATTGATTCCTTGATGAGTAACTTCTTTTGGTAATTTTTGTTTTGTGCCTTTGTTGATTATTGTATTGATGATTTTCCAGAACTCTTTGCTGTCTTGACCAGCATTTTTTATTTTATTACGAAAATACTTTTCTTTTGTTAGTCTTATTAAGAGCGCAAGTTTGTTTCGGTATTTCTTGTAGAAAGTAGTGATTTTTTCGTCGTTTGGAAATTTTTTAGACTGGTGATAGTATTTTTCCTTATTTCTGATTGAAATCACTAATCCATGGGTCATCCATGGTTTTATTAATCTGTGCTTAGATTTTGTTTTCGAAACAAGTATTTTTGTAGATAGGTTTATGTGATTCAGGAAAACTGTTTCGAAATTCCCTGCACAAGTATTTGGATTATCTGATTCAAATATTGATGCCCAGGTTTCCATTTTAAGGTTTTCTTCTAACGTTTTCATATTTAAATATTTTTTTTCGTATTTTATTTTGACAGAATTGTTGGGGTTGGTACTTCTTTTATCTATGTTGTTGACGAATATACAGGTGTAGTGGTCAGTTATGCTAGTTTTCCATAATATTGACATGTTTTTTTCAGTGTTGTTTGAGTTGCACCATATGTGGTCGATACAGGAAGGGATTTGTCCACTGACATTTCGTGTTGCATTATTTATATATGATTTATAATTTAGCGATGTCATTACATTTATATAATCCTCTTTTGTTCGATTTTGTATCCAATGTCCAATGTTTATGTTGATGTCACCAATAACAATATTACAGGTACCTTTTAGAGTCAGTAATAATTGTTCCATTTCTGTAATGAAATTTGTGGGGTTTGATCCGTGCGTGCGGTAGATTGCGATAATATTGTACATAATTTCGTTCACTTTTACATTCAGTTTTAGACAGTTCGCTAATTGCATTTTAATTTCTGTGACTGTAACATTTTTATATTTATTTAGAATAAACAATGCGATACCACTGGTTTTGTTAATATGGGTAGTGGACGGATAGAATGTGTAATTCGGAATATTGTACAGTGTGCCAGCATTGTTTATGTTTAAGTGTGCTTCCGTTAATACAATGAGGTCCGGTAATGTTTCAAGAAGGTTAAGTGTTAATATAAGTTCATCCAGGTTTTTTTGTAAACTTCTGATGTTTTGGTGAAGAACAGTGAAAGCATTTGGGACTTTTTTTAGTAGTTCATTACATTGTTTTGAATCTTCGCAAATGTACTGTGAAACATCTGTTAATTTGTCAATTTCCTCGGTTAGAAAATCATCCATAACTTATTCATAATCGATTCTCTGTTGTGCTATGATAGACATTCTTTTTCGGTAAGTACATTTTTCGCTATTTGCACTATGTTCAGTATTATTTTTTGTTCCGAATAAATTGTTGTTTTTGTCGCAGTTGTAGCATTTGACCATATCTTTGGTTTTTTCGCATTCACTAAATTTGTGGTTTTTTGCACAGTGTATGCATCTGGGCTTGTTCATTTTGTTCAGGCATTTTAGGGATGTGTGTCCATATGCTAAACAGTGAAAACATTGCATGAGGGGGTTGCAATCTTCGATGTGAGCTCGGACAAAGCCTATATTAACTCGTTGTTTTTCTAGTAACGTCTTTCGGATCGGGCCTGTTGTTTCTATTATCACATTACGGAGTTGATCACTTTTTCTGTTTTTTAATATTTTTGTTACTTTTATGGACTCATTTGTTATATCGTTTAGTTCGCTATTTTGCAGAATAAGGTCATTTAAAAAATTTTCTTCGTTATACTCCCCTCCGACACCTTTAATAATCATGCATGGCCTCTTCTTTTTTAATTCTGCGGCAGATATTCCATTTTTATTTTTATTTATTTCTGCTTTCAATTTTTCAGCATCTTCTTTATTGGAGCAGGTCATAATTATTTTATTATTTGTTGCTTTTTTTATTCCATTTATTCCAATTCCGAGGTTAGGCGCTTTTATTGTTTTTGTGATAATACTCTTTATGTCTTCAGATGTTTCTTTGCCTTCAGCGGTTATTAAGACTGCAAATTTGGGTTCTTCGATTTGAACAGTTCTTTCTTTTAAAACCATTGCATAGGATTTTTGTTCATTATTTTTTTCAAGCTTGATGATGACTTTTTGCTGAAGTTCAATAATTTTTTCTTGGAAATGGTTTTTTTCCCGTTTCCATGCTTCTTCTAGTAATTGGATCGTTTGTTCTAGGTTATTTCTAATTTTTGAGTCCTTTACGGTTGTAATGTTTTTCAGATCACTTTTTATGTTTTCTATTAATGTTAGTACATCCATTTTTTATTGAACTAGAGTTACCGTGCGGAGGCACGTCACTCCCGGTCGAACTATGTGACAATACTATTGTATTGTCACATTATTGTGTAAGAGCATTAGCCAGCAGCTGAGAATAAAAGTTTAAAAATGCTTGCAACTGTACAGGGAGGTTCCAATGAGAAAGATCAATTATTCCCGTATCAATTTTTAAAATTAAAAATTTAATATCGATTTATTTCATTCAGAACTTGCTTTAAATACTTTTATTCAAGTAAGCAATAAAAATGCTCAAAACGCACGATGATAAATTATTAAATACAGTGTACTTCTTGTAAGTATTTTTTGATCGTAAGTATTTATGATTTTTCATTAGTGTCTAAACAAAATAAGTGTGTAAAAAAATTTGAAATATTGTTTGTAAGACCTTAAAAAAAAAGAAAAACTAAGGTATTTTTTGTCACAAAACACGTTCTCGGATTTATTTTTTAATGATTTTAATTTAAATAAAATTAAAAATTTTAAAACTGCGTTGAATAGATTACGTATTGATTTATTTTGTTGTATGATTATATGATTTGAAATTTGTGTTGTTTAATAGAAGCTATCGTTTGAAAAACGAACAAATCTGCCAATGACCAATGATATAACCTTCCTATATTAAAAATGCAGTTAGGTTTCAAAATTTTAAAACTGCACGTACCAGATAAAATAACAATCTTTCAAAATCAATTTATGTTTTTTTGTAAAAAAATAGTCAATACGTCAAGAATTTTATTTAAAAGGGACTGATTTCCAGTATTCTCTGGTAATATCTTATTAATAATGAAACCTCCCTCTCGAGGAATGGTGGAATACTAAAAAAAGTATATTGCACTTTCACGATGTGAAGCTAATTTAGATAACGTTTAAGTTTGTTTTATAAGCTATGCTAACCAATATTGGATGCCTCTTCGTGCTTTTAGTCGGTATTTTAAAATTATTTAATTTTACTTATAAGTTATAAGATTGTTTCACAAAACACTTTATCAAAAATTATCCAGAACGAAATCGAAGCATCGCACCAGTGGCATTTTGATGTGATTGGGTTAGCCATTTGGATTTATTGACGTACCGCCGTCCCTGGAATCATTAGACAACCAACATTAGTGCCACAGGTCATCCCAAGTGGTACGCTACGTTTGGAAACTTAGCAGGGATGCCTGGGTCAATGAGGTGTTTATCCGGGTATTGGCGGCGGACGCCTCTGCCCACCAACTACGTGGTAGGCCGGATCGGGAGAGACTTATTGAAGAAGACCTTTTGACCTCTCCGGCCGGACTCTCTCGACCCATCGCCTTGCGCCGCAGTGGCATGAATTGATTCATACGTCTGTCACTTTTGGACACACTGACCACCAGATTCCTATCAACCCTACATACCATTTTTCTTCCCAGAATTTTCTCTACATCGTTTTCTAAAAAACCCTCGTCACAGTATCCCCAAAGATGACAAAATTGTTTTCCTCAGGGCCGATAAAAAAAATACATGATGTCATACAATGTTATAAAAATAATGTTAAACCGTAGAAAGATTTTTTGAAGTACGACTTATGTACGGGCATTACGACGGGTAACATTTTAAATCGAAAATGACGTTCGATTTATATTTCATCATATTAACGTCGTAGGTATGTCAACAATGAGTGCGAAGCCTAGAAACGAATAACAAAACGTCAAAGCTAACTCAAACGTCAGACGTCACCCCTTTATTTTGTTTACTAATGTATAAGTTAATTTCAATAGGTTTTTGTTATGTTTTGTTCATGATTATATGATTTAACTAAAGATTTTAGTCAAACCTTTTGATTTGTATTATTTTTTACAATGAATATTTGTCTCAGATTCTTGTGAATTCTAGCTATTGAATTCAAAAGTGGCAGTAATAAAAATAGTGTTGTTTAGAATTCAAATGGCTGAATCGCAGACAAATTTTACCCCTTAGTCTATAAATAATTATAAACGAAAAAATCAACAACCTAATCATGTTCCGCCGCCTAAAGAATGTAAGTTTTCTTTTAGTTTTTAGTCAAAGAAAATTTTCAACCGCGCATAACGGTTAGATGAACTCAATTTTTTTCTCGCTTTTCGAGTTATGTACCTACGAGTATTTCTGTTTTATAAATCAGGGATTGGAACTACAATTTATTAATCATCATCGATATATTATATTATCATAATGTCCGAGAGTAAGCGATTTTTAGGATAGCACAGTGGTAAAACGGCTTACACACCATCCGATTTAAAGCACTGCTTGCAGGACTCCAACCGAATTATTGTTATTCCAACCGCCCGACAAAGGGAGTTATAAAAATTTGGCAGTAGGTTTTGCCTACTAATGATCCGATTTGCAGACTCTGTTATATGCAGTCCAGAAATTGAAATGCCGTTTACTATGTTGCGTCGCAGTCGTGTATGTACGAGTACATAATAATATAATGGGTGATTGTGGCGCATTACACAAACAATGGTCGGTCTTTAACACGGGACAAGTCATGCTGCTCAGCGGAGCCTGAATCTGAACCCGCGGGCCAATGCGTACGCACGCCATACGGCCACAATGGTTCACGCCAACCTAATAATGTGTACCACTGTGCTCAAACAATAGTGTTAACGTACTACAAACATGGTTATTAACTAATACAAATAATGAGGCCCATGCGTGAAGAACACGTCATCAGAACAGGTGTCACCGAAGCAGAAAATCAACACAGAAAAGAGAAAAGAGAAATAAAATAGAATACTTTTCACCCTTTCCCGATAAAAGACTGCAATTATGTAGGTACATATTTTACATAGATTTTTTAAAGTGAGGAAAGGATGAGAAGCAAGCATTCATATATTCGTTTTTTTATAATTTGAAATTTATGTGGTAAATAACATCTCAGAACCCAGTTAGGTCCTGTATGTTTTTTAAATATTATAAAACGAATTATATTGAAATAAAATAATGTTTCAGTTGTGTTTGCAATTAAATATCAAGTGTTTGTGTTTGTACTTGTACCTGTTTTCAATTACGAACGAAACTTGAATTAAATTAAAACAAATAACTTTGTTTAAACCACTAATATAATCACAATTACCTACATGTTTCAAAACCGATGGTTTCTTCGTCAGGGTAGTAATGACATTAAATGACATTACTACCCTGACGAAGAAACCATCGGTTTTGAAACATGTAGGTAATTGTGATTATATTAGTGGTTTAAACAAAGTTATTTGTTTTAATTTAATTAAAAATGACGCCACAAAGTGATTTTGCGAAGTTTGAAGAAACTTGAATTAATTATGCTACTATTTAATATATGTTTATCGCCTGTGTATCAGTAACAATATGGTCTACAGACTTTGATTTTCGAGGTTTCCGGTTTGATTAAGGCACCGTAGTAAGCGTTCAAAAAGAAGAAGAAAATGATTTGAATGAAGACGATGGTACGAATTTTAGAAGGAGCACGCTAATATTTAAAATATCGAAGTGAAAATTATGAAAATATTACATAAAACTAGACTCGTTTAAAATGGAGCAATTATCTCTCGACAAATGTCTAAGTTGCTTGTGATTTTTGTCGTACCTGTGTAAAATAACAGAACAAAATGTGTTTAATAAGTTTTAATAATAAACAAAATAATTTTCGGAGCATACTTTGCGATTTTTTCTAACGAGGGAAATTCATATAATTACCGTTTCGGATATACAGGTGCATAGATATTTAAAAATATATATTTTTTTATGAATCTAAAACCGTAAAATGTTCAAGATAAATATGTTATAAGTTGGTAGAAATTCAGAATGTGGAGGCTTAAACTTACATAATATTGATACGGATTTGATTATGGGCGCTGCAGTTTTTGAGATGTGATTTTGAGACTCGATGTCACAAGAAGATATAAGTACGGATTATCAACATATTTAAGAGGAATCTCAACACAACAATAATTGAGTTGTTGAACTATAAGTCAGAAAACCGACAAAGTTTCCATGATTGGCATTTGTGGGCATAATAAAGTAAATAACAGGTAATTTAGAAGTTGAAACGCATAACAAGTGATTATTGGAAGAATGTACCACAAAACCACAACACTTTATCGGCAATGTTCATCAACGCAGCGAAAATTGTGTTTCACTAAAAATTTTAAATGCTTACGGTTTGCATTCACATTCCATTATTAATTAATTAAATTAATGCAACAGAATAGATATGAACAAAAATTAGGTTTATTTTATTGGCCTAAAAGCCCAGTGACCTAAACCTTGGAAGAACAAACAACGAAACAAGCATGACAAATAGCATCAACTAATTCTATTGTCCATTCAGCGGCCGTTTTGGATCCATTGTCCACCATTATTTGTCACCTAATTATGGACGTGATAATCGTGCAGCTGCAATTTACAGTCATGTCTGCCGGTTTGTTCAAGTATTTTCAGTTATTGGCACTGCATTTCATTTGTCTACAACAGGGGTGGAACGAATACTTCAATTCGTATTAAATCAAAATCTAAATAATTTAAACAAAACCAACAATCTAAAAAATCTGAATATAATGATAGGGAATTTTTGACACATTTCAAAGAGGTGTACGTAATGCTTCAGTATACAGATTTTTTTATAAAAGAAGTTGATTATAATTTGCTGATTATTTAGCTGAACGTAATGAAAAAAACTTTATACGGATTAGAAAATAGAGAGCAGGTAAAGGCACCTACCAAGTAAAAGCCCACTATTGAGCAAAGAAAACATGGACTCGATCTCTACAAAAAATCCTCGCAGCAAATTAGCTGCGACGCAGAAGGTGGAATTTAACGGAAAGGGCTACATAAATGGCTACAACATATTGTCTCTTTTACCGTTTGCCTGCTGGGCGTAGATGTCCAATGTCCGGTTAAAACGGTAGGTAGGATGTAACTGTTATCCGAGTGTTACTGAAAAGGGCAAGGAATAAGAGGCACGGTCACTTCGCAATTTTATGGGGGACTCTAGTGACCCCTAATCAGATCGGACGTAATTTTTACCATGAGGTACGTAAAGGTTAATGATCTAATTAAGTGAAGTTGTGTTTGTGAAGGCAGAGATTGGCAGATTACATTTTTAAGAATTTGTTAATTTTTGTTTTTTTTTTATAAATTAAAAGCTTTTTCGGTAATTCCTCTCCGACGTTCTAAATCTAAATATTTTGCTTTTTATATTTACCGTGTCCTGGAGAGATCTTTCCTCTGACTAGCATTCTTAGTAAAAAAATCTCAGCTTCCGGTTTCCGCGTAAACAAGTACTTCCGCATCTTCCTGATCAACGTAAATATTTAGAGCGGATAAACAGATTATTCTTTTTTTAAATCCCACATCATGTTTCAACATCCTTTTAATCTCATTTGAACAATCGAAAAACATGACGGCTGACATATAATTGTCAAAAACAGAATATATTTTCAATGATTCGTTAGAAAATGAAGAACACAACGATGCGCACCGAAAATAGTTTCTTTGACTTGACTGAAAATTCTGAAAGGTGTGCAATTTCGTGACGCCAGACGGAGAAAAATGTTATTCTAAAACACCATCATTTTATTCGTAAAAATGGGACTGAGTTCTTACGAACAACCTTCTTTTCGGCAGCTCTGCACGGAGAAAAATGTTATTCTAAAATACGATAATTTCATTCGTAAAAACGGTTAAAAACGGGACTGAAGTTCTTACGAACAAATTAACAGGGTTTCAATGTTTATTGGCGGGAACATTGAAACCCTGTTAATTTGTTCGTAAGAACTTCAGTCCCGTTTTTAACCGTTTTTACGAATGAAATTATCGTATTTTAGAATAACATTTTTCTCCGTGCAGAGCTGCCGAAAAGAAGGTCAGCTTGAAAGTAAAGCTGTAAGGCGCAGCCCAGCTTTGTTTCGAATAATCTTATTTTCTTTGTCTGAAAATTGACAAACGAAGAATATAAGTTTTGAGTGAATATAAATTTCTTTGAATATGTGGTTTACTTCTTTAATATTCTGTTCGCACTGATTAAATGAAGGGCAGAGATTTATTAAACCTACATCCTACGTGACAAGCCGTATCAAGTTGTGTCCCAACCATCCACGTGAATAACCTCATCGAGTAATGCTCTCAGGATTCGACAACAAATCAATCTAACTGAGTCCATATTGATTCCACCTGTTCGAGAATGTAAAACGTTATTTACGCCCGAGTCTATTGGGAGAGACATTTCCCCTTGCGCATGCAGCACATCAGGAAACATCTCACGGGTTCAGACAGCCACCTGACTTGATCCTTGTACCCAATGTCTAAAATGTAGAGTAATCCAAATACTCGCATATGAGATCATATTATCCTAGCTAACCTAGCTTTCTTATTCAGAAGCCAGCTTTGCTATTCAAAGTTACAAGTAGTTAAGTAATGAATAAATGTATCCATTATTTATTACTAGTATACAAGGAAAAACAGAGCCGGAACAGGATAAGTCTAAAATTACAAAATCAAGCTCAAAAAAAAATTCCGAGTACATCGCCCCATAACTTTGTATGGTATTATCTTTAAAATATAAAAGACGCGTCAATAACGCGTCACTATCAATACATCCACATTAAAAAATCTTTAAAATGTTCATTCGAAGAAGGCTCCTCATTGTTTTGATTTTTTTAATCTATTTTTTAACATAACTTTTGAATAAGTAGGTAAGTGCCGACCTTTTTTTACAAACCTATAAAAATATAATATTTAAAACAATAACAGTAAGAAATTGGACCCTTATAAGCTGCCTGTGTGTGATAAAAACCTTATTTATTTTTGTTTAAATATACCTTTTTCTACCTCTGTTTTTATTTTATCTAATTTATTTTTGTTTAAATATACCGAGGGTGTTAGAGCACATGCCCGAAAGATTTTAACCAGCAATTCCTGAGCATATTTGGAGTAAAAAAGTAGATGTAATTTTGCTCTCCAATGACATTTATTTGTAATAAAAACAAAAACAAAAAAAATCAATCGTCGGACAGTTTTTACTTCAAATTTGCGCAGGAATCGCTGATCAAAATCCTTCGGGTACGGGCCGTTGCACCCTGTATATGCACGGAGAAAAATGTTATTCTAAAATAGATAATTTTGTTCGTAAAAACGGTTAAAAACGGTACTGAAGTTCTTACGAACAAATTAACAGTGTTTCTTTGTTTATTGGCGGGAACATGTAAGAATAATTAGTTGGTGTACGTACGAAATTACGTATACCAACAAATTATTCTTACATGTTCCCGCCAATAAACATTGAAACCCTGATAATATGTTTGTAAGAACTTCAGTCCCGTTATTACGAATAAACATTTAATATATTTATAACATAACATTTTTCTCCCTGTGTCATAGTTCTACGAATATTAATTGGTTAATTACGAATATTAAATATTTTACATTCTTTGAAGCAGTAGAGATTTTTTTCCATTATAGGGTTTGCGGATGGGTGCTAAAATGTATGCGTGCTTTATAGGATTAGAAAGCAAAATTCATATTTAGTTATCCGCTAAGGAAAATGCTACCCAAACCGAAATAATTATGCATATCTTTGCTAACAATCGCAGGGGTTATTAATTTGGTTTCATTCTCTTTTAATGGCTTTAATGAGTTTGATGATAGAAGTGACTACCACGCTTTTTCATCAGTTACAATTAACATGCACAGACGATGACTCGTTGATTTAAAAAACTGAATTTTAAATAAAAATGTTAAATAACAAACATTGCTCTAATTAATTTTAATGACCGAATTTTCAAGTAGGCGCCAATATAAAAAAATCAAATAAAAAGACATTGTAGATATTTTTTTCCGGCACACATTCAACTTTCAATATACATACCTAATACATTTGTTTTAGCTTCGTCCTTAATGGAAAACACTAAAAACATTATTTTGATTAATGTAAAATTTCACTTATCAGCCTCATTCTAAAATATTAAAATAACACTTAGGGGGTTTCTCACCATCCTCCCAATAGCTTATCTACACTAATAACGAATATTTTCGATTTACGATTTACGGTTTATTTATTTATTAAGTTGGAGTTTATAAGTCGGTACTCGAACCTATGAATAGTGGCTATATATTGGATAAGTTGGCCGAGTTTTCTAAGCACTGCTAGTATTTTATTTTTATTTTTAATAATATTCGTTATTAGGGTAGATAAGCTATTGGGAGGATGGTGAGAAAACCCATTAGTTTCAACATAATTACTATAACAATCCATTGAAGGCGAAGATAATACTATTAAATCATAACGAAAATATGAAAAAAAACAAGACAGACAGTTAATTTGGATATATTAAATTGATGGGCTTCAAAGTTATTGTAACAAGAGTTATTTCAAAATGAAGCGAAAGAGTAAAATTTTATATTGTAGAGAAACTAGTATTCAAATGCCATAGTTTTATTTATTTTTTATATGTACAAGAGTCCCAACTGCTCGCGTCTGGAGACAGTGAGACTATGGCATCCCCAGTTGGGGTATGTTGTGAGGCTGAAGGTAGAGTGGGGAGAGGAAGAAGATGGGTAAGAGTAAGGAGGGGAAGAAGATGGGTAAGAGGAAGGTGGGGAAGTACCTGGCTGTTCAGATCTGGTTAACAAACATGGCTTAAGCCATCTCAAGCAACGTTTCAATTCTGAATAGTGGTCTTATATCTGAGAGTATTTTCCACTCTAGTACCGCAAGTAAGCTATATATAATTTTTCTTTAATTAATTGTGAAATAATACAAATTAATCAAACAAAATATATTTGCGCACGCCGGGTTCGAACCCGTGACCTTCAGATTGGCAGTCGAGAGACTTACCCCTCGACCACAGGCCGTCAAAGTTCCACTAACCTCCTTTTGGATGTATTGATTTTCCCCTGGCATGTGGAAATCTTGCACAGTAGCACTTCTTATCCTATTCGTTTCCTTCCGTCTCCTTTACTGTGCCATAGCGGGACTCTTGTATGGCATTCATATAAAAAATAAATAAAAATTTACAATATAATAATATATAAGTCGAATCAAGCGCTTCTCCTGGAGGGCTTCTCTCGCCGCCTTGCCCGGCTGAAAGACGACGATTGCAAGTTGTGATCACGTGATAATAATAGGGTCTATGTCTGTATGTGATCCGTCGAGCCGTGGCCTGAGAGCCTTCCATTGCAACAAGGTTCCATCTGCCAGTTTTATGAAGCTGTATCAAATTTTAAAACTTGACACTATTTATGAAATGGTGAATAATCAAACGCATTGTAACTGACTTCCATGTTTTAGAACGTTCTAAACAGAAGCCACATGGAATTCAGAAAAAAATAACAAAGTTTTAAAAAAATGTAGATAGAACGTTGTTGCTTTGAAAATCAGCTATAAAATCAGAGCAACAAGGTTGTATCTAATGATTTTTTTTTTTTGTGCATACTATGTTCTTAAACGTAAAGTCAATTAAATTACCAAACGTTCTGCACATTTGCTTTCATAAATGCCTATTTTTTCTTCTCGGTTTTAAGAAATTGGCAAATAAAACCTTCTTGTCCCAAGTGGATGAGCTCAAAGTATAACGCAAATGAAACCTTATGGCTACAAACATATTTTATCTACCCTTGTTAGATACAAACTAAGTTGCGCGTAAAATTCGCAAAAGAAACCGTGTTGTTCTAAAAAATAAAATAAAATAACTTACTAACTAACCATCACGCTCTTTCCTCGCAGGGGTAGGCAGAGAGGACGGACCGCTAAACAACTCGGTCTTGACATACACTCCTTGCTTCATTCGCACTCATAAATATTCTCATACATGCTCTTTTATTATTTCGACTCCCGACATGGCCCGACTCAAGTATCTGATTCACTCATGTCTTCCTCGGGCGTCCACAACTTTTTCTTCTATTATATATATATTTTTTAAATAGAAAGAACTAAATTGCTCATGAATCCCAAATGAAACCTTGTGGTTCTAAAAAATAAAAATTTGTATTTTTTAAATAGAACTAAGTAGCTCATGAATTTCAAAAGAAACCCGGATATTTAAAAAAATAAATAATACAGATTGTTTTAAATAAAACCTTGCAGAATAATTATGTATCTGTGATCTAACGTTTATATGACCATGGTGCTTTTTTTACACAAGTACACTAGTAATTTTTTACATTAGTAATTACATAACAATGGGTTGCAAAAAGAATTGTTATGTTCGTGTGCTAAATTATTAAGGCTTGAAATAGGCGAGTTGTGCTAAATAATTCGTTTGTGAATGTTGACATTTAAATAGTGTATTGAGTAGGTACTTTTAAGATGGCTAGACTAGAAATAACTCGAAATTTGCGACAGTCGAGCTTCGAATTTACATTTTAATTTGTCATTATTTAATTTAATTTAAATTTTAAAAAAGAAGCATTGGTCGCTTATCCTTCGCCTTGCATTTTAAAGCATTTAATAAAAAAGTGAAGTTAAACTTTGGATATTTATATTAAAATTAATGAAAAGGACTTGGCCATGTTTTAAATTTTGATGCAGATAGAACCTTATTATTTCAAGGGTACTGTGAGCAGTCGACCGGCTGGAGTAGTGGAGTGGTATAAATCAGGCGGGCATTGACTGGTCTGCTCTCTCTAGCTACTCCCTATCCCTTCTCCTTACCCACTCCCTTCCTTGCTCTAGTCGCTGGATGCTGCGAGCTGCGGGGGACCCTGCAGGGCTTCTGGGCTGACCTAAATAATGTTGCCTCGTGCAGGCGTGCTTTAATGTCTGGACTCTGGGGGATTCGCCGGATTCACGAACAACATCAATTTTGTTACAAGATAATTTATTTTAGAAGCAAAATTCTATAGAGTCGCGCGAGTTCGATTTTATCAATAAAACTATTAATTTGTCACCTTAACCTACGGTTTTCTACTTGATATCGATTAAGTAGACATAGTACTAGTACCCGTAGAAAATATTACTCTTTAAGAAATTTAATGATATGTGTAGCGATGCATACGCTACCTTTCGAGCATCAACATCAACACTCAATCAACCGGAGGCCCATTTTCTCCTCACATAGGAGACACGCACCTGCCCCAAAGTTGGAGGTTCCACCGAGATCCCATTTTCTCCTCACATAGGAGACACGCACCTGCCCCAAAGTGGAGGCCCCGACGAGATTAAAAAAATGAGTCGATCTTACTCAGTCTTCGCGGCAACAAGCCGGCGGCCTAGCAACTAAACCTCGCAATCTGCGGTTCGCGTGTCGGGAATAATATTACGCGATCTGTAAATACGGTGCATTTGTAAAAATACTCTTCATTTGTAAATAGTGCACAATGTAAATATTGTAAATACATTCATCAACAATCATCCTCGTGTTCATTATTCCGACAACAAGCACCAACACCAATCTCCGCCCTCATGGCGTCGAGCATCAACATCAACACTCAATCAACCGGAGGCCCATTTTCTCCTCACATAGGAGACACGCACCTGCCCCAAATATGTACATATTTTCATGAATATTAAAAATATTATATCTTAGCTAACATTAATAAAATATTATGTTTTTGCTATGAATCCTGTCTAGTTGCATGCCATACAATTTATAAACATGTATTCAGTTTAGTTGTACCTTTAAGGTTATATTGGTAGGTGGGTATGGGTACCGCCGCCCCAGGAACCATTTATTATTTTTTGGATAACCAATACCTCTGCCACAGGTCACCTCAAGTGGTTCGCTACGTTTGGTGACTTAGCAGGGGTGCCCGGGTTCATGCGGTGAGGTTAGTCCGGGTATTAGCGGTGGATGAGTCTGCCCACCAATTGCATGGCAGGCCTGATCGGGAGAGACTAGTTGAGGGAGACCTGTTGACTTCACCAGCAAGGATCTCTCGGAACAACACCTTGCACCGCAGTGGGAGGATGGAATCTTTCGTCCGTCACTCCTGGACACACTGACCCCAGATACCCACCCCTCATACCGTTTTCCTTCCCAGAACATCCTCTCCTGCGTTTCCTAAAAAGAACCCTCCACACAGCACCCCCAAAGATGACAAAGGCCCCAAAGAGAACAATTTTCTTCAGGGTCTCCTGTGTGGTGCTATTGTTAAAAAAGATTAATCTATACCTAAGTGATTATTGCTCTTGTTGGTTTAGTGAGGACAATTTTTTAAATTTAGTATGTTTTGAAATTTATTACATGGTTTATTAGTTACCTTATGTACATTGATATTTATTTGTGTTCTTATGCAGGTAGGTATCTTATTTTATTTTTATTTAATATTTAGATTTTTGTTAAAAAAATCCTTGGTTTTTTGTTATATTTTTATGTTTAAGTAAAAATATGTCATTAGATTTTATTCGTATTATTTATAAGTTATTATATTTAGCTGTAAAAAAAATCTTAAAATAAAAACCATTCTAAACGAACTCTTCGTGGCTAACGCTTTCTTTGTGTGAAGGAATTTTCTCTGTTCTATTTTTAAAACGAAAAAGACCGAAGATACTAGAAGGATGAAGTCACGTACGATTTCTCGCTGGGACTAGCATAACCCCTATTTAAATAATATCGACGATAATGGTTGAAACTTTTTGATATTCGTTAAAATGTTCTCAATTTTTTTAACACCTTGATGTCATCTCCGAAGTTTTTTTTTCCTAATATTTTTTGGAGTTGCAACATAATGTTTCCAGACGTATCAACATGTCTCTGAAATGATCCAAACACGTAAGTCCATAGTCTATACGAGTATTATGTACAATATAGTGTTAAATATAACATAGTAGGATTCAACAAGTCTCTTTCTGTATCATGTACTCCTGGTACTCGCATCCGAGATCCCACTAAGAGCTTTGCAGAACATTATTAAATGTAATATAACAACCGACCAAATGCTACACTTAAATATGCAGCGATACTCTTAAGTGGTTTAGGAGAGCTTTTGTTTCTTATAAAAGCTGCCTCTGGAACAGAGCTCCGCATAAAGCACACATTAATCCATTTAATGGATTTTTAATGTACTAGATTGGCCTTTATGGTATAAAAATAGACCCTATTTTGATACATCGGATTAATAGTATGAAGTTTGTACATACATAATATGTATATAACGTGGTCAATCGCATGCTGATAAAATTAAACATAAATAATTATTTTAATATATTTTTTTTATTATTTCATAAATTTTTACAAGTTTCACAGTTTTTTGTATTTTTTTTAACTACCACACTAAGCTTCCCCATTGATTCGTTACACAGAAGTTCTGACGATTATGCAATTTTTTTAAGAAGAATTATTTTGAATATTCATTTTGGAGATGTAATGCGGTTATGTGTTTTTATGTTAACTTTATTATGTATTTTGCATTTGTAAGGTATGAAGAACTCACATGATATTATTATTTTATATAATTTGCAGTTCAAAAATTTTGTTTTTTCTTATTCTTTTATTCCATACTATTAAAATATACATTTTTTGCACCTCTACACCTTAACTCGTGATATACCAATTTTTGTATTTTTTTCTGTTAAATTAAACCTATACAACTTTTTTGATCTTTTTGTTTTGATCTAAATCATAGAAACTGTTTAAATATATAAAAGCCCATTTGGACGTTGATGATTAATAAAATAAAGTTTATCCTTAATTAAATGAAAATAAATAACTTTGTGTACACCACTTACATAATCACTATTATCGACATGCTTTAAAACTAAAGGTTTTTTCGTCAGGATAATAAGATGTTAAAATTAATAACTTAATGTTCTCATTATCCTGACGAAGAAACCTTCGGTTTCGAAACATCTCGATAATTGTGATTAATATTATTATTATGAATATTTTTAAATAACTAATTGTACATCACTTATATAATCACAATTATCGAGATTAATTAAGTGATGTACAATTAGTTATTTAAAAATATTAATAATAATAATATTATGGAAATGTTTATTTTATATTTATATTAAGTATTTATTTGCTATTTTACGGAAAAGTGTGTGAAAGGGTTTAGTTTTTCCTATGGGGAAAACTAAACCCGGACCTAAAAGTCTAGTGAATAACTAGAATTTGGCATTCTCAGACCATAAAAATATCACCATTTATTATTTCGGCTACTGGCATTATACCTAGCTCTCTCATTAAAAATTTAGACATATTAGATTTGTCAAAGAATTTGTATATAAAAATGCAAAAATCAGTCATTTTAAATACATGTAGGATTATGAAAGATTTTTTAAATATTTATATTGAGGGATCAGTTGGATTTATCGGTCAAATTAGAAATTCCACCGAGCCGAACCCTCTGATATGAAAATATCTGGAGTCGGTGAATTATTTTCCCATTTAGTCTGGTAAGTTACCATGTTGTTCTTGTATTGTTTTTTATTAATTATACTTATATAATACACTTGCATAGCGTGGATTTACTTCCTATGGGAAAAACTAAACCCGGACCTAAAAGTCTGGTGCGTAAATAAAACAAAAATTGTCATTCCAGAATTTGTTTTCATTTAATTAAAAATGACGCCACAAAGTGAATTTGCGAAGATTGAAGAAATAAAGTTTATTCTACACTCATCATAATCTGTACAACATGGTAGATCTCTGTTTTTTGTCGAACGGTGATATTTGCGCGATATAAAAACTACACAGCCGTAATATTATTCTGTCAAAATATTATCTTCTCACGCTGTAAACATGAGCCATGGTACATTGAGATATTCTATGTGAAGCTATGACAAAATGCCATAATATAGTTTATTTGGTTTGGTCACTATTTCTTTAAATTATAACGAAGTTTGAAACTCGGTCGAAGTCGATTAAAGATCGGCATCAAAAGCAAGCAAATTCCGATAACAAGGTAACGTCCATACCTATAAAATATGTATATAAAAAATAATCAAATTTAACATGCTAAAAGAAAGAGTGCGTTTTAGGGAAAAGGATACCGTAATAAGATTGACCACTACACTACTACTACCACCACTCTACCGCACAATAAAGACAAAAATAATAAAAGCCCAGCTGCTCACAAAAAGTATGCAAGAAAAGACTATAAAAAACCATTATAAAAGAGATTAATGCAAATGATAAAGATGGTAATCTTAAATTTACAGTAGGTACCAATCCTTCAAGAGTCGTCCTCTGCTCTTGCGGGCGCCACGAATATATTTTCCAAATTCTAGAATTTAAATGCCGTATCCCTTGGGAAGCGTACGTTCCCTTGGGAAATAAACCTTTTAAATGAAATTGAAAAACTTTTATTAAAAAACTCACATGTAACTTCATTCATGCCAGTGTTATTAATGAATCTAAACGTTGCCTTCTTGAAACGGATTCGAGATTGAAACGCCTCCATGCCCATATTATTATTATAGGTAAAATTCAAACTGTTTTCGCAGTATCTTTGTAAAAATTCACAACTTTAAGCACGTAAAAAAAATACAACCACATCATCAGAGGCCATCCTCACCTTATCTCTCAATTTAAAAACCATAAAAGAAAAATAATATCTGTATGTAGTGGTACTAGTATAGTAGAATTCCATTAATTTTTTACACTCATACATTCAATTATCCTGGATAATTTCCTAGGAAGGAACCACACAAGGAGATAGATGTTCATAATATATTATTTGTAGATAGTGTTTTCTTTGTGTTAGGGAATTACAGTCAGCCTGGAGCAAAGAGCAGAATCCACGCGAGAGATGACCTCTGACCTTTGCGTCGTTTTGCAACGGAATGGCGTCTTGCAGCCAAACCGACTCTGGGGTCAAGTATAAAACCAACAAGTCTTCTAAACAAAAAGAGGTTAACGGAGCAATATACCTTGTTTGTTGTGTACAATTCGCTGCGGGGTATAGAATTTTAAGCAACTCCATTATATTTTCACAGATTCTGTATGATGTTTTGATGATCTTTGCGGGTATTTTTAGGGAGAAGAGCAGTTCAATGGATTGTTTGTTTTGTACTCAATTCCTAACAAATTAAAAATAATCGTTAAGTGGATATATCAGATACACAATTTGCAATATTACGAATGTAATTTGACTTTTTTGATAAACCTTTTAACTTGTTAAAAGTAAACAATGTTAGGAAAGTTTTTAATTTAAAAAGTCATACGCAAATGAAATTCCATCGTGAATTACAGTGCTATGCGAATATGTTGGCAGTAGCGTAAATATGAACTATCGCTAAATATTTATATTTTAATCCAGCAACTGAAATTGTTATGTCATAGACGACAGCGCCCTCCTTTCTCGCCAACTTATCCATGTAGCACCGCGTAAGTTCGTCTGTATGTATAGCAATTGTGTGAAAAATAACAATTAAATGCTTGAAATTTAATTACTGAAAAAGTGCATGAATTATATTGATTTTCAAATTGCACTTTTTCGGGGAATCGATAGTAATAGTAACATAACTCGTAACTGTATGCACATCATCCACGGAGAAATTTTTTATTCAAAAATACGATCATTTTATTCGTAAAAACGGTTAAAAACGGGACTGAAGTTCTTATGAACAAATTAAAAGGGTTTCAATGTTTATTCTTACATTTTCCCACCAACAAACATTGTTAATTTGTTCGTAAGAACTTCAGTCCCGTTTTTGACCGCTTTTACGAATAAAATTATCGTATTTTAGAATAACATTTTTCTCCGTGTCAGCTTAATGAAGTAAAATAAAAATAAAATGTTATTTTAATAACATAGATTTAAATCATTTTTTACTTCTTCCCCTCCCACGTCCATCATTCTGAAAACAGTTATAAAAAAATCTGGTTAATAACACCTAATAATTAGTGAGATTTCATTTGTGCGTTTAAATGGATGCCAAAATTCCACCGACTACGGTAATAGATAGTTTTTAGTTTTAGTTTTTAATTTCAGTTTTCTTCTTCTCTGTGTGAAAAGAAGAAAAAATAATTTAAATTCTAAATTTGTCGTTAAAGCTCCCTTAAGCTGTTAAACAAAACAAAAACTATAGCACTGTCACAAAAGCGACTACTTTTAAAAGTTCATTTTTATAACTAATTAAAAAACCGTAATGGATATGGATGTGGATCAGTATTCCACTCTGCAACTCGTTTAATTTTAAAATAAGTTTTTCTGGCGTAAATAGGTCTGCCCACTCTGAAAATCCATACTAAAGTCCGGCTTTTGCACGAAGGGCGTTTTACCACAAAACTCTCTCCAAAAACTATTAAATGAAAATTCTATTTACGTTCGTAACGTTTCTTTTCTTTTACGCATTTATATTGTATTACATTTTGACAACATTTTGACAACATTTCTGGAGATCGATCTTATTTAATAATTTAAATACCATACGATATCCTCCGATAAGATTGTTTATTGCCATTTTCATTATTGTAAATATTTTTTTAATGAAAATAAACCACTCACGTAATCAAGTCACGCACTAGATTTAAAAGTAGGCGTATCTATATGAGTAATTTATCCATATCGATAATAGTTGTAAAGTAAGGTGACCGCACAACTCAGAAACAGTAGTCATTAAAAGTGATAACAATTATTATAAGCAATAATTATTAGCCTAAAACACTCATCCATATTAAAAAACCTCCCGAGAAAAGATACATGCCGCCGACGGGACTCGAACCCGTGCCCTTCTCTGATTGCCGGTCAGGTGCTCTAATCCACTGAGCTACGGCGGCTTATCTCTTACCCGCCAAATGATTCAATATATTCTATTGTTTCATTCAACAATAACCGCTTATTACATTTTTTCACCTGCAAACAACCAACTTTATTTTTATTAAATTTTTTTTAGGCTAATAATTATTGTTTATAATAATTGTTACCATATGCATAAAAAAATCTTGTCTTAAACATTAATTTATCAATTTAAAAAATAATAATTAGTAGTGATGAAAATTTTTTATAAAAAATTGGTTAAATAGGTTAAGTTAGATTGAGTTATGGACAATTTATAATTTTTTTCATAACTTTAAATGATTTTTCAACGCGGTGTTGAAATGCCACTTGGTTGAGTTATCGTGAAACCGTAAAATACACCAATAGAGGCGCTGCCTGCGTTTTGTTTATGTTTGTGTGATCTGATCATGGTGTCAAACAGTGGAAGCGACTTTGTTAGTTTACAATTAGATAGATATATAATGGAAAACACAAAGCAATGTAAAACAAAAAATAACAAAATATGTGCTTGTTTAAAAATGTTACAGTAGTTTATCCTCCATTAACAAATAAAACTAGGAATGATAAAGTCTTGAAATCTTAAGAATATTTTAATTATGTGTCATTTCCTGCCGTTTTATAATGTAAGTTTGAAGAATGAACCTTATTGACTTACTACTTATAGTTTCTACTTATTTTTACTAAAAATGGTGAAATCGGGTCAAAAAACAAAAACGTTTCAATTTGGGAGGCGGGGGGGGGGTATGGGTAGCGGGTTAAATAAATTTTTCACGACATTTTTTATAGGTACTGTTGTTTTCAATTTAATGTATTATTTTTGATTTCGAAACATTTTGGTTATTTAGATTTAATACTGCTCTTTTATAGATTATAAGAAAAAATAAGTACTAAGTACGCTAAGCCAAAAACGATATTTTATATCCTGTACAGGAAAGCCGATTAATTATTTACAAAATTCGAAGTATGCGTTCATAATAAGTTAAGTGGCTTGAGATGGAAGGGAATTATAAAATTATACGGGACAAGTTCTAATGTCGAAAGGAATTACACGCTTGAGAACAGGGTATAATTTAAATTGCCTTCTTGCATGTCCGAAAGAGCACGCACTATGAAAATTAATTCGAATAATTGTATTACAAACTGCCCGAAGCTATTGAGACTGTGTCATCCCTAAATCAAGGATTTTCAAAAATTATTTTAAAATTATGTTTACTTTAGGAGGCCCTTAGGAAAAAAGTCTTCAGGTCCTGTGTCATATTTTGGGATGCTGGGTGGAGGGTATTTTAGGAAAAGGAAGGAGGTGAAGTTGTGTGGCCAGGAGTGACGCACGTACAAATCCATCCCTTTCACCAATGTTCCGAGAGAGTGCTTCTGGAGAGGTCAAAATATCTCTCTCGACCTCTACCGCGCAGTTGGTGGGCAAACGCATGTGCCGCTAAGACCTGGGCAAATTTCCCCCCATGAACCCGGGCACCCCTGCGAAGTCTCCTAACGTACTTAGTGATAAATGGTTCCCGGGGCAGCGGTACCCATACCCGCCTTCCAAATTAAATTGGGACTCTTGTGCGGTATTCAGGCGATCTCTCAATACTTTATAACAACTATATATACTCATATAACGCTTCCACCATCAAATTAACTTCCTTTTCTTGTTATGCATATTTTAAATAAATACTATACATTATTTACATGAACATACTATACCTAAACTATAAAGATCCCCTCCCTTCCCCCCCTATCCTACCCTCACAAAAAAATTATAAAACACTATTATGCAAAATGATTTATTTATTATAAAATATATATTTAGTCATGGATTTATATATAATAATAGAATAAAACAGGTAGGAAAGGAAACATTCAATGCTGGGAGAGGAATTCACGCTAATGAAATCCAATCTAATTATTATTTTCACTTTTCCCGCTAATGAATGAATGATTCACGATGTCACGCGAAACTGAGGTGTGTTTCTCCACGAGGATATTAATACACGGAATATAGAACCTGCCGGCAAATTGAAAGCTAATTTGACTTGGAATGCAGAAATTCGCATGAAAAATTCTTTAAAAACCTGGCACTCGGACCTAATGACCAAAGGACATGGTAATCTTTCTATCAATCTCTGGGTCAAAACAAACCAAAAAAACATTGGTTTCTTCAATCGAGGCATATGAAATATGAATTATATCAATGTTAGCAATTCTATAATGAAGAATACTGGTAACCAACATACGGCCCGCTAAAGATTTTCACCTGGCCTTTCAAAAATTCCCGATTTCTGTGTATAAATAATTTAAATAGGATAATTTAATTTTATAGTCGTTTTTTTATTTGGTTGTGATTTCACGATTAATCAGCAACAGTATCAAATTTTTATACTTTAGTTTAGACAATGTCTTTTCTCGTCATACGATATGTAAAACTAGAAAAACCAAATGTAGAAAAAAATTCAATAACTTTATTATTTTTATTTCTTTACAAGGGCCTTGTTTTTTAATATCTAAGTAGTTTAATCTGTTTGCGTACCTACATACAGTTGAGTATTTTTCTTTATTGGTTTATTTGTAACTCGAAGATAAAATAACATCCATGCTATATGTAAAACTACACAAAGAAATTACTACTTTATTCCTTTTCTAATTAGCTGTAAATGTAAATTAGATATTCCTACATTTTGCTAAATATTTTTCTATTGTAAAATAAGCACATAAATATCTATTCTGATTAGATTCTAATCGGAATAAGAATTTATTTTTCATCTGGCCCACAGGTTTTCAAAAAAAAAAAATCCGGCCCTTTTGTCAAAAAAGTTAGTGACCACTGTTCTGGGTAGATACAGGCAAATCATTTTAAAAGGAGGACACTTTTGAATTCCCTTGTGCACAACGATTGTAACTACATAGTTTAGAAGACCCGCCCTCAGTGCCCTTCTTACCCCCTAAATGCCCGAAGATACTGTATCAATTCAGTTTAATTTTGTACAAATGTTTACAAAACATCGGACAAAAAGAAAAACATTGGGTCGTAGCTACAACGTTTTTTATTTTTCATTGGAATCGAAAAACAAAAAAACATTGCGACCCTGCGCCAATGTTTCATGTTTACACAAATATTTTGTTCAGTGTTTTTTGTAATACTGTCGCTGGAGAAGAGGCTTAAAGGTGTGTCTCCAGTGACCAAATATTTTCAAAACTTCGAACAAAAACAAAAACATTGTGTCGGGACAACGACGTATTTTTTACATTCTACCACGGAAAACAAAAACATTGTGGCCCTGCCCCAATGTTTCATGTTTGCACAAACGTTTGTTTAATATTGTTGCTGGAGACTGGAGACCCGGCTTTACAAAAACAAAATTATATGATATAATTTGATGACTTCACGAAGAGAACTGTTGTAAATATTTTTTCTTTATCATCCTGGAGGAATAAATAAATAATTACATGTTCGTAATAAGCATTAACTTTGTGGCTCGCCAATCCTGTAAATAAATAATTTGTATCCTGTAAATAAATAATTGTCTTTGTTTTAGTATGTTCATAACAGAAACTTTCAGCTTCACAAATCCTCTACATCATTACTCTCACAGTAAAGCCATTAACCCCTCAAGCCTCGAGCATATTTTGTCAGAAAGTCAAAATATTTAAGCATTGCAATAAATCCCAAATAAATAGATAATTTCTGATCGTTGTTTGTTTTTGGAGTGTTATGCCGTGTTGTGCTACCTCCTTCTTTAGCCGGCGTTTCGGACAGCGTTGCAGTGTCCATCAGTATCCGGCAGATCCGACTCATATCGTCGGATCTGCCAGATCTGCCCTGATGATGGACACTGCAACGCTGTCCGAAACGTCGGCTAAAGAAGAAGGTAGCGCAACACGGCATAACACCCCAAAAACAAACAACGAAAATGCTTTTGGCCGTGAAAATCAAAAAACGTATCAAACATAAAAAAGTTCGAAAAATGGTTCAATTTACGTTTTTTCAAACTCAATTTATCCAAAACAAAAAAAAATTAAACATTCACATTTAATTAGACAAATGTATTATAAACGTTATCGTCACCTCAGTTTTTAGTCGTTTCATTAATTAATAAGAAATTTTCAAATTTTCATAAATTTTCATCAAATTGCGATCGCAAACATTGGTTTCATAAATGTGTAAATTTTTATTACTTTGTGGTTAACTTTTAGATTTTAATATAAAGCGTGGTGTTTTTTCTTTCTTACACTGATTAAATTATATTTCTCACCATGATAGTAAGGGAGACACAACGATATCTATGAGATTTGTATGAGTTGTTTCTAAAAGCGAACAAATTATTCTGAGGGGTTAAATCATTCATCCAGGGTATGCTAGATAGCTCTGAAAATAATTTTTTTAATCAAGTAAATGCACAGAAGCTTTTATTCTGGAATCTATGTGTGTGGCTACAATTAAATAATGACCTGAAGCCCGCAGCAAGTAGGTATCACGGAACGGCATTTAAATGTGTTAATGAGCGAGGATCGTCGTTACAGTATTTGCCTCTCTTAACCGTCCATGATCGTTCATCGAATGGAAAATGAGCTGAACGGATCAATCAGAAGAGGCACCGATACATGTCCACTGCTTACTGTACTGTTTACAGTTTATATTATGTTAAACAGTGGGCAGGTTTGATGCCCCAGAGATTTCCAATGACTAGATTTCTCAAGATGTCCACAACTCCAAGTACGAGAATGCTTACTGAAGTAAAACTTCTTTGGGCGTGGTATGACGAGTAATTCAGATGTTTTTTGGACGGAGTTAACGTTTTCAAACAGAAATGACGTTCGGATATCGGTAAAATTACTGCCATCTGTGTTTGTTTTTATTTTTAAAGGTTCTCGTTTTCGGTATAATATTTTTAATTATTTTCCGAAACTTGAATAAAAAAGGAAGAGCGAATCTATTATTCATAATATTGATTGCATTTCTCAATACAAGCAATCAAACTAAACAGCCGGTGGTTTAGCTGTGTATCACTTTTTTAAATAAAAACAAAAACAGTTGGCAGTAATTGTACCGTTTTAGTAATAATATAATTAGTACAATATTCAATAGGGGTAGGAAAATTGGATGGAGTTTTTTTGAAAACTTATATAGATTAAATTTAAATAAATTAAATTAAACCTTCTTCTTGATTTAAATTTCTTGGTCAAGTGTGGAAAATTGCATTAATCTCGGAATAAAACTGTAGATTTGTATAAAAATCAAATCTATGCCGCCGTCCCAGCCACAGACACTCGTCTAGGGTTCATGTAGAAGGAGTTAGATTATAAGAAGAGATTAGGCAAAAAAATTACACAATTACATGCCGTTTAACTTTTGTTTATTTTTATTTCAGAAATGTCACAAAAAATTTATTTATATGCACGTTTCTCGTAATTAAGAAATTTTCTTGTGGAAAAACTTTTAAGTAGGTACCTACCTCCTGTATTTTTGCGATTTGCTCAAAAGTTGCCAATTCAAAGAAACAATGTAGTTCTCGCACCAATTTTTGTATTTTTTACGTTAGCTCTAATCAGGAGGCCCTGAGGAAAAAAATCCCTTTGGATCTATGTGATCTTTGGGGATGCTGTGTGGGGGATCTTTTTAGGGAAAGGAGGGAGAGGTACTGGGAAGGAAAAGCTTATGAGGGGTGGGTAGAAAACTGGGGGTCAATAGTCCAGGAGTGACGGACGTAAGAATCCATCTCTCACATTGCGGTACAAAGCGATGGGTCGAGAGAGTCCTGCTGGAGAGGTCTAGATTAGGTTTCCCTCAACAAGTCTTTCCGGATCATAGACAAACTCACCCCATGAACCCGGGCACTCCTGCCAAGTCACCAAACATAGTGATCTACTTGGGTGACATATTGTTATCCAAAATTTGTTAAACTAATTTCCAGAATGAATGATGTTTTCAGTATCTGGTGAGAGACCAGTGTGTAACGAGGTACTTTCCGAAATTCCTCAAAACCTTTCTTCCGCCTAACAATTTTATTTTTAAAGTGGTTTCATAGACCTTCTTCCAGGGGGTCTAATGGTATTAAGTTTAAAAAAAAATTAATACATATAAATAATGCAAATTTTCTCGAATCACTTTTGTCCGAGTATTTTATCAGTATTCACTTCACCCGGTAGAATTAAATTTATGAATTTTAATTAAAGCTCACTGCATAAAATCTTCAAACTCGCTCGTCTCCAAACCGAGCTAAGTTTAATGCTATTATTAAAATAGGTTTTCCGATAAGTTTTCTTTAAATGAAAGATAATATAAATTTATTGATAAATTGCAAACTGTGTCTGGGATGCGTTAGGTGAAATTTGGTAAATAATAATATTAGATTTGGAAAAGAGATTAGACACCTGGAAAAATAATTAGGAATCTTTTTATAACACCTAACAAGAGTGCACCTGTCTGTGTACCCGACAGTTGCCCCCTAGAATTATAATTGTTATAAAATAGCCGAGCTCACACGGAGAAAAATGTTATTCGAAAAAACGATCATTTTAATAGTAAAAACGGGACTGAAGTTCTTACGAACAAATTAACAGTTTGTTTATTGGCGGGAAAATGTAAAAATAATTTGTTGGTATACGTACGAAATTACGTATACCAACAAATAATTATTCTTACATGTTCCCGCCAATAAACATTGAAACCCTCTTAATTTGTTCGTAAGAATTTCAGTCCCGTTTTTAACCGGTTTTACTATTAAAATGATGCTTTTTCGAATAACATTTTTTCCGTGCAGCACCAAGACAACGATGGCAGTGTTTAAAACGGTATGCCGCCCGACGCTCACTTACGGCCAATATATTTTAGATATGGATGCTAAATGAACAAACACGCTCTAGAGTCCAAGCTGCCAAAATGAGGTAGGTACTTGAGAGGAGTGGCAGGGGTTACGAAATGGAAACATATAGATCTCTACGATACATATAAGAAACTCTACGATCCGACATGAACTAAGCATTGAACCACTGCTACTCTTCATAGAAAAATCGCAATTGAGGATGCTTGGGCATGTACTAAGAATGTCTGATGACTGAAGTCGGGGGAAAATACTGAGTGCCATTCCAGAGGGTAGACGTCCAGACACAGTTGGGCGAGGCAACTCCAGAAACAGGGCGAGGAGAGGATGGGTCTGCCATGGACGGAGGCGGAATCGGAATCGGCGCAAGACAGGGACGTATGGAGGAGCCTTGCCGATGCAGTGAGTCCCCGACCCGAATAGGACAAGGGGAAGAAAAGAAGAAGAAGAAGAAGAAGAAGACAAAATTATGTTAAAAATTATTTGCCCGAATACTAGCAAAAGTATCACCAAACATACTGAATTTGGTTGTGGGGTTGTCTGTGGGTGATTTTAACTGTGGTTCAAAGAACACTGACGTGTATTTCGTTTTTTTTCATGGCTTTACACGCCAAAGGAGTGTTCTAGCCAGTGTCAAGTGAATGAGTTTGTAGGAAATATTTGTAAGTATCATGTAAGTATTATTTTGGATAAATATCTATACTCGTATATAAATTTGTCAGTAATATCGAATTCAAGTGTCATTTTCAAAATTGGAACTGATTTATGTCAAGATTTTAGAGAAGTGATAAAGTACCTACCTAAAATATAATATGCAACAGATTTTTTTTAAATATTTAAATCTTTAAAATTGGAGAATTCATTAAAAATGTGTGGAATATTTGAAAACTGCACATTCCGAACGGTTCTAACTGGCTACAACGTCATTATGACATAGATAACGCCACAGGCTGGTAAGACGCCGAATTAACAAATAAAAACGAACATGTCATTTTGGCGGCAAATCGAAAAATGTCACATTTTAAATCGTTATATAAAATAATTCATTCACATAAAAATACCTTAACCATGGTAATTTCTGTCTACGAAAAAAGAAACAGCGAAAATATCATTAAAATTGACCTTTATTAGATGTGTTTTTACATAAACTTTCATCCTCACAAACCCTGTGATTATAATATTCCGTGATTTGTCACAGGTCTGCGCTAGTAAAATATAAATCTGAAAGGAAATTGTCAAATCACTCAAATGCAAAAATATGGATATCTAAGTACTCAGATATGGGGGGCATAAAACACATAAAAGAATATGAACACAATCTTTCAATCAGGGTTGTAATAAATCCAATGGCTCCAGGAACTCGGCTTTTGTGTTGAATCACAAAATTTTCTTAAAGGCGGAAACTGCGTTATGAGAATTGTTAAGACGTTTACCATCCCAGAAGAGATAGAACAGCACGAGTACTTCATCAAATATTCAACAGTTCAGAGTGAAAGGGCAAACAAGAGAAAAAAGTGAATTCTGAGAATTGCCCTCGGGAACTGCAATACCCGAGCCATGCATAAACAGAATATAGCCTAAAGTACACACCTAGTATAATGCATCCCTCTCGCAAGTACTTCACGAATAGAATGCAATTTAATCATGATTATATAAACAATATTATAAGGAAGCTTTTTCGTTTACTACGTACCGTAAAATAGGGTGACTGTATCAGTTTTCAACTTCGAAACAAAATATTTTTTCATCGTGATTTATTTTTGGGGTATTATGCCGTGTTGCGTTACCTCCTTCTGTTACCGTGTCCATCACCGTATGATGGACACTGTGACACCATATGATGGACACTGTAACGCTGTCTGAAATCTTGCTTAAAGAAGGGGGTAGCGCTACACGATAATATACAACGTATAATACCCCAAAAATTAATCAGGATCGTTCCCTAATTCAAAAGTAGCCCCATAACAGTATAGAATGAAAACTCCTAAATGCAAGCGGCTATAAAGTGATTATCACAATCAGACTCTCCATCCAAAGCTGTATGAAGGATTTAGATAGCATTTTTGTGGCACCGTTGGTTTGCACAGTATTAGGAGAATATAAACCGCTAATTTCTCGAACATATTTTGTCAGACGATCAAAATATTTCCACTTTGCAATAAATGAAAAATTTCTGAATGTATCCGAAAACTAAAAACTGCTCTTAGAAGGTGTTAAATACGCTTTTAGGGGAGATGGAACGCGGGGAAGGCGAAAAGGGAACGCGGGAGGAGAAAGGGACGAAGTGGGAAAGAGGTGGCGGAAGGGGAAAGGGGACGAATGGGAAAGGACACGCAGGGAGAAACAATTTCTTTATTTCAGTGACATTGCAACGCATGCTGGGAATCAGCTATAATTAATTAAAAAAACAAAAGTTTCATTATTTTTTTTTCTAATTGTGATCCAAAACTTTGGTTTCATAAAGGTGTAACATTTTACTTATTTTGCAGTTAACTTTTATATTTGAATGTAAAGTGTGGTATTTTCTCTTTCTAACGCCGTTTATATCATTTTTCTCACGTGTAATAAGAGAGACACAACGATTTCTATGAGATCGAAGTGATTGTTCCAAAAAGCAAACAAATTAGCCTAAGGGTTTATAGTATGTATTTAAATATTTCACCTGTGAAAAAACTTTTTTTAGTCTATGTTTACTTATTTTGGTAATGAGTTACTTTAGTCAGAAAGGTTATGAGTTATGAGGTAATGAGTAACTTTAGTCAGATTCAGTTAGTCTTCCGGGCGTAGTGGGTCACTACGAACACCCTTTCAACCAACCTCTAACATTATTTCATGCTTGTTTGCAACATCAAAGGAGTCACAAATAAGGTTGTACCGAAAACCTTCCCCCAGTTATTAGTCGTGTAGGTACACCGTACATTCTGTGATCTGTACACACTTTACAATTCCCGATCGTCCGAGCGGGAAATTCTAATGTTATGCAATGAAAGGAATATTAAAACAAAATTGTGCTAATTTTAGAGCACTCAGGTGAGAAGGTGTATATTGCCTACCCCTTTTGAGATGTGCAGGTATTAGTTTTGAGTGGCTTCAGTCAAAAGACGACTTAACGAAAATCTCTGCATACTAATGGATGGTAAAATTAACCGTGCTAAGTACTAATACATGGAAAATAGAAATAATGATAACATACAGCTATGAGTACATTTTTAATGCGTTTTTCTATTGGCTTGAAAGTTATTTTTGTTTTGTTTTTTTTTTTACAATAACCTCTTGAATGTGGGGTGGCATTTGGCCACGTGATAGCCGTTCTTCTTAAAAAAGATCATCTTCGGGAATGCTGGGGGCGTCTTTTTGAGGTAAGCAAGGTGTGAATCTGGGTCTTGAAGAGACCCGTGCTAAAGGAGGGAGGAAACAGAAAAGCCGCAAATCGTTCCACAGCCGAGCTGTTGAACTCAAGAACGAGTCGTAGAAGCGACCCGTTATCATGTGACAAGTGTCAACCGTTTACCAATGTTGGGCGCGCGTTTGGCATGTATTGTATCGCGACTGTGCACCGATGCCAAAGTAATCAATGACACTAATTCCTTGGATCATATTCCAGTTGAAATACCGGTACAACAACAACGGAATTCCCTGTGTTCTAATAAAGATTGCAATCCGTCTTATTAGGCGAATCTATCAAATGGGCCGTCCGTTTCTGCACAGAGTGGAGGGTTTTTTTCAGATACTTTGGGGCTCCAGACCAGAGGTGCCTGCCAAATTCAACCATTAGGCGCACTTTCGATTTGTACAGGGTTAGCAGTTGTGTACTATTTCTGGATCTGCGGGCCGTGTACAGTACGTCCAGCTTTTAAGAGACCAATTTAACTCTGGCTTTGATGGAGCCCCAGTACCTTTTGTTGGTCACTTTGACAAGCATATATCAATGGAAGGCCCGTTCGAAAAATTGCTCAAAATTATTCGTTTGATGTTAATATAAAGTTAATTAAAAATGCTTTCAATTGTCCTGGGAGGTTCCAATGAGAAAAATCGATTGTTCCCCGTATAAAATTTTTTAAATTAAAGATTTAATATCAATTTATTTCATTCAAAACTTGCTTTAATATATACATCCATTCAAGTATATATATATAGCGTTGATATATAGCGTCTAAAGCACCATGTATAGATATTTATATATATATATATATATATATATATATATATACATATACATGCATACATATGTACATATATTTTTCTGTTTTTTATATTTTTCTGTTTTTTAAGTCTATTTAGTTTATTTATTTTTTTTAAATCTTTTGTCTACACAACTACATTGCTCTCGCTTTTTACTGTTTATAAAAATAAAATAATTTTTTTATTGTAACATGTATGTAACAAAAAATTATTAAAAAATAAAAAATAAAAATAAAAAAAAGTAAGGAATAAAAATGTTCAAAACGCACAATGATAAATTATTAAATATCGTCTACTTCTTGTAAGTATTTTTTGATCAAAATTATTTATGGTTTTTCAATAATGTCTAAATAAAATAAGTGTTTTAAAATTTTTTAAATATTTTAGTCTGTAAGACCTTAAATAAATAGAAAAACTGAGGTATTTTTGAAGGTAAAATTAAAATTATGAAAACTGTGTTTACTAGATTATGTATTGATTTATTTTGTATGATTATATTATTTAAACTTTAAATTTGTTTAATAGAATCTATCGTTTGAAATTTAAACAAATCTGCCAACGACCAACGGTATAACTTTATTATATAAAAAATAAACTTAGTTTTTCAAAATTATAAAACTGCGTGTGGCAGATAAAATAACAATCTTTCAAAATTAATTTATGTTTTTTTGTAAAAAAGAGTCAATACGTCTAGAATTTGATTTAAAAATTACTAATTTCCAATATTCTCTGGTAATACCCTCTTAATGACATATTATGATTCCTTACTCTATTAATTTCTTTTTGGAACGTATCAAGTTGGCTTTTTCGTAAATGTACCAACCCTTAGAAATAACACCTAGTTCGTTTAAAAAAAGAGATGAGCAATTTGATTAATTTAATTTCCATAAACATAAATGTTATGTTTAATGTTCGTGAGATTTCCCTTTATCCCTAGAGTGCCAGTTAACGTTGGCACTTTGGCAGTACGCAATAATAAATAATGCTCATTCGCACTTCACAGCAATGTTCTTGTTTTCCACTTATACGGTACCTCACTCAGGGCTAGTTATTTATTCCCTGTGATGAACGCCTCCGTGGTGTAAGGAATTGAAAAAACTTAAGAGGAATGCCACAACGAGCTAGGAAAAATCATCAATATTTAAAATCTGAGATATTTTCCACGAATGATATAGACAGATCAAGAAATATCTTTTTTCGATACTTTATTTATTTTTATTTTATTTTATTTGGAAAACCAACAGTTATAACATTTTATAAAGTACAAGCTACTGCCCGCGACTTCGTCTGTGAAGTATCTATGTTTATACCAAAATTCTTAACCTATTTATTTAAAATATCTGTAATTCTTGATTAGATTCAAAGTATTAGGCGATTACTTCAAATAAATTCACTAATTTAAATATTTTCTAAAATAGAATTTTGATTTAACAATCGTTGTTTTGCAAAATGTCATTATCAAATTTTGACATTTTCTATTAAACAATAATTATTATTTTCAATACATTGAAAATAAATAGCTGGCTTTATAAATTATAGCCTATATGTTCTTCTGATGTATGAGCTATATTATTGTAAAGTTTCATTAAAATCCATTCAGTAAATTTTGCGTGAAAGAGTAAATTTTGCGTGACAGAGTAACAAACATACATACATCCATACAAACTTTCGCGTTCATAATATTAGTAAGATAAGATAATAAAACATGTGTACATCATTTAACCAATAATAGGTTTCTACTGAAGTATCTTAATTTTTTAGTGTAAACAAAGAAAAATATTTACATTAGCCTATGGGGATGGGATGGTGGGAGGGAAGGGAAAGGGATGGATCTATTCTGTATGATTAGTAGGGTGTATGTAAGTAGTTATAGTAAAGTATCGAGAGATTGCCTGTGTGACTTTAAGGAGTGTGGTGCAGAGTTAAAAATGTCAAATTGTGTATAGTATGTATTGAAAGTGTGTGATGCACGATAAATGAAGGAGTTTTGCTTAGAATTGGTGTTGCTAGAGGGAGTCTAAAAATTTTGTCTGATCTGGTTCGTTTGTTGGGAACTCGTAGTTGGATTCGTTGTAAGAGTTCCGGGCAATCTACGATGGACCTGGATATTTTCTGTAGAAAGAGGACATCAGCCGAGCTTCTTCGATCTTCCAATGATAATATATTGAAGTACGCGGCCGAATCTTTGTGATTTAAGTGGGGACGATAGCTACGGAAATCTAAGTACTTTATTTATGTGGCATCAAGAAACTAATTGACGCAGGTATGTGAAAAAGATCGAATCGTTATATGCGTTTCAGACTCATTTGAATTTATCCAACGTAAACGATAAAAAAGTCACACGATTTCATAAAAAAAAAGATGGATGCACTTCTGGGCTACGAAATCTTTGTGACTGGAACGAGTGCAGTTCGGAGAGTTGTTCGGGGCTGGAGCCTACAGTGTAAAGATTGTCCTGTTGATAGACGACCTTCGATAGGATAAGGAACCAGAAGAATAAGTGCCCCCCAATTCTCCCTACTACCAGGAAACCCCGAAACTTTCCATATTCCTTTCCAAATAAGCAACTTATCTTTCTCCCAACCTCTGTTTGCGAATGTCATAATGTCCAGTGTAGTGGCAGCGTTCCGGAAATAGCCCCCCAGGATTTTACTTTTAAACAAACTTTGTTGTCTCTTTTTGTAGTTGTAATTGTTGATGTTTTACAGAGTGTTTTGTAAACTGATATTGGACGTTGGTATTTATAATTTTTATTTCTTATAATATATACATATATATTATATATAAATATATTTTTTACATAAATAATAACGTCTTTGAAATAATTTATACATAAATAATAACGTCATTGAAATAATACTCGCTTTCTCGTTTCGCCTTCTGAAGGCATTATCAAACTGTGGATAAGCCACTTATAGACGATATATTTGTATTCTTTCTATAATGGTACTAATAATGAAAAACTTATTGCCTTTTTTTAAAACCTATATATACCCATATTGATTTCCGAGTAAAAAGTCGGAAATTACTGCATTGTTTCAATTAAGGTCGTTAAGTGAGTTATTTCCAAATTATGATGCAGAGGTTTCTTTTTCCAGTATGATCAAGTATTTTTATGGTCTCTAATATTTGAACTTGGCTACGTTAATTTTTTGTTCAGGTATTTTGAAAAGATTGGACTATATTATTCCAGAATGGAAATACAGGCGATTTACTTCAAGAATTTATCTACCTTTAAACTTGACATGAGAGACGTAACATAACCTCGTTCAGCTAACTGAAAACGACAATAAATTATTTCCGCACCATTGAGCTCTCATGATAAAAGGCGAACGAGATCTATCAGTCAATCGTAATGTCTATTTGTCTGCGAAGATATCAATCAACAAGACACGAGAGGGATAGAAAACTGATAATCTACAGGTAGATAGCAGGGTTGTTGGGGATGCTAAAAAAGATGCGAATTAATACAGGTTCACATCCGCGGATGCGAACTTCAGGATTTTTTAAAGATATTTCAGTTTTAAGTACATAAATAAATGAAAATCGGTTTAATTTTAATGTTTTATTTAATCATATTTTGAGAACAAAACTAAAACAGTTTTTAGTCTTACTAATTAGTATTTTTAGTCTAAATCTACATAATGAAAAAAAAAATTATTATTAAATTTAAAAATTGGTGAATTATATTTAATAAATAGTAATAGAAAATAAAATCATTTACTGCTTTTTATTAGTGGCGTCATTTTTATTTACCTTTTTACTTAATATATACATCGAAATTTCATCAACCACGAAAAAAACTTGGATAAACACAGTGAACAAACACTGTTTTGATTCACAGTGGGAATCACATCGATAACTAAAATAAAACTTTAGGATCTTGTCACCAATGTGAGCCTTCCAATCGATCAGTTAGCGAACGAACTTCGTGCTAGATGCTATCTTCGTTGAACGCTGAACTAGCAAACACGCGCGAAGCACGCACCACTTTGGTCCCGCCCACTTCCTTTACATGTCGTTACTTGTTGCAGATATGTATCCGCACCCGTAAAAGCTCCGCATTAATTGATACGGATGCGGATGAAGATGTCTGAATTAATGCGAATAATCCGCATTTGCGGATGCGGATGCGGATGCGGATATCCGTAACACCCCTGGTAGATAGATACAAAATACTTCTCTCACCGTACTGCACCTTATCGAGGGGGCTATTATACCAAACCTTATTATTATTATAGATGAAATGCCCCATCTAAGCGGGCTGTATTCTACTCAGAACAGCAATCTGTCAATATAATGTGGCGCTGCTTCTCGATTCCCGATAATATTAAATATTTTCTTCTCTTTTGTGCGCAGCATCAACGACAAAATGTTTGTAGTAATAAACAATGGCTGAACAGATCTAAAAAAATGGTAGATAATTTAATTAAAGTTTTTCGAATAATTTTTTATTTATTTTTCCGATATTTAAAAAGATGATTAGGCATCTGCATTCTGTATTATTTCTTGCAAAAAAAATATTTACCTCTTTTCTTTGATTTTAAAATTTGTTTCCGAGAAAAAGTGTATCTAATTTCGCAAATTAGGAAATTTGTGCAAAATGAAGTTTTGGTGGAAATTCGAATGAAAATCATAGTTATATCATTTTCAGGTGTATCTATATAGTAATGATACCGTGAAATTTGTATATTATAATCTATCGTATCTTTAGGATAAGTTGATACAAATTGAATAATAATTTCACTGCTTTCATAACTGTCTACATTTTAATTCTTATATTGTTAACATTTTCTTTTGAATACTAAGCGTGGTATTTTTTCTTTCAAACACCGTTTAGAGCATGTTTCTCATCATGACAGTAATGATGATACAACGATTTCTTTGAGACCCATACGAGCTTTTTCCGAAAGCGAAAAATTAGAGTGGTTAACCGCTGTTATGCACAGGCACGAATAACAGAAATTGTCTGATATTTTTCCTACAATTCCTAGTTTTCATTTCCAAGATGAAAATGATGCTGTTTAGATGTGGTATGATAACCGTTACCGCGGACATTATGGTAAAACTACTATGCAGATTCTGTATGAAATGAAGCTGACCTCTATTTCGCTATAAACACTGTGGGGGCGGCAGAGGAATGGTAATGAATCACCGCACAAGTTCAAGGTTCCATTACGTGACGGGATCCAAATAAGTAAACATCGATATTCATAATAGGTGATGATATATTTACTCCACATCGTCGCACAGTGAATCGATTAGAACATGCTTGCTAGACAACTTTATTTTTTGGTTAATGTTATACTAGTGCTACATACTCCTGCATATTGTATTTTTTCTTATTCACCAGATTTACAGGAACGGGTTTAGTTTTTCCCATAGGAAAAACTAAACCCTTTCATACACTTTTCCATATAAATGATCATCTAGTAAATCCACGTTATGCAAGTGTATTATAAGTATAATTAATACAAAACAATACAAGAACAACACGTTAATCTACCAAACTATTAAATGGGAATATAATTCACCGTCTCCAGATATTTTCATATCAGAGGGTTCGGCTCTGTGGAATTCCTAATTTGACCGATAAATCCTACTGATCCCTCAATATAAATATTTAAAAAATCTTTCGTAATTCTACATGTATTTAAAATGACTGATTTTTGCATTTTTATATACAAATTCTTTGACAAATCTAATATCCCTAAATTTTTAATAAGAGAGCTAGGTATAATGCCAGTAGCCGAAATAACAAAAGGTAATATTTTTATAGTCTGAGAATGCCAAATTCTTTTAATTTCATTTCCTAAATCTGTATATTTTCTTATTTTTTCAGAAACATAAACTATTATTATGTATTATTTCATGTGCTTTTTTATTTCATGTTTAACTGTTAATTTATATGAATTTATTTTTATTTTAACTTTATGAGTAAAACCTCAAATTTTGATATTTAATCACTCAAGAAATACATCAGGGACTCTCAATCAAAATTTGAAACAGAAAAATATACTTTTTCGTTGTTTGTTTTTGGGGTGTTATGCCGTGTTGTGCTACCTCCTTCTTTAGCCGACGTTTCGGACAGCGTTGCAGTGTCCATCATCAGGGCAGATCCGGCAGATCCGTCGATGTGCCCTGCCGGATCTGCCCTGATGATGGACACTGCAACGCTGTCCGAAACGTCGGCTAAAGAAGGAGGTAGCACAACACGGCATAACACCCCAAAAACAAACAACGAAAATGCTTTTGGCCGTGAAAATCTAAAAACGTATCAGAAAAATATACGGTCGCATTTAGGAATTGAACTCAGGACTCAGGACCCTATCCCCTTCGGTAATATGTGACTGTATCATTATACTTCTACTAAGAACTACCAACATTATCTTCATTGTCTTAACGCATTTTATTGACTGCTATGCTTGCAATATTCTTCTCGAAATTGTTTATGATTGCAAGATTCTTCTCGAACTAAATGCTATCTAGATTGTGTCTTGGAAAAATGTAACCATATTTTTTTATTTGTTCATATGATGCAGATAATTTGTGAAGTGACATTATAATTTAAAATAAAAGTGGTGTATTGTAAGTAATTATTGTTTTATTTCAAATCAATTTTTTTATGTGAGACATCTATTGACTTTTCTGCATACTCACACAAAATTTCGAGAAATGGTGTAAAATTTAAAAAAAATAAAATCTTGGCTACCCACTTATATAAAATAATTAATTTCAAACAACAATAATAATAACATACTAGAGTAGTATATACTTTCAGTATCGCACTGGTGAAGGAGGGAATTCAAAGAGATAACCGGAAAACCATTTTAGATTTTTAAATTCAAATTTTTTAAATTCCCATTTGAAAAAAAGTAAATTTAATTTTGATTTTTCTCCAGCTGGATTTTTTTAATCAATTCACTGTGCGTTGTTCTGTTATGTATACGCCGTACGACAACAAGAAGTGGGTTTTTAATATCACATCGAGTTACACAGTTATAAAATAACCCGTACAGTCATATAATGAATAAATGGCTGAATTTAAGACGATAGACTTCGCTTTTCGGCCCATACAAAAAGGACGCCCGGGAAAAAACACTTTTCTACATCGAAAATTGCACAAAATGAATATATTTTTTTTATACTGCCTTCTAGAGGGTGAAAACTATGTCGGTAAGTTTTCGAATTTTCGATGCGTTTCGTATTAACGTAAACATTCACTGTCAAAAATGTACGATTTATCAAAAAATATTATTTAAGAAAAAAGTGCTTCTAACTCAACTCTCATAAAGAATTATAAAATTATAAAAAGCTACCGACGTAGCTTCTTCTTTCTAAAAAATATATATATTTTTAAATTTCAATTTCGTGAAAGTTTCGGTGTAGAAAAGTGTATTCTCCATGAACCCCTTTTCGAACGATTTCTGTAGGTAAATTTGAACGTTGTCTCATTCGCACATTTCGCATTCGCATGTATTGTAAGTGTGCGTGAGCTTATTGTGAGCGGGACAGAATGACAGTCGCGGGTGTTCCGCGTGTGGTTCAAAGTCTAGCCTCTTAATGTCGTACACTAGTACCAGTGTCGAAATCGGACGTGACGTCTTGTTCTAGTATATTCAGTATTTTTCGTTTATTGACATTGAAGACGAACATCGGAGACGTCCGTACGAGCTCTTGCTGGGACTAGTTTGTCAAGGTACTGTCAGACCACTCTGTAACGTAATAAGCGTTTTGGACTTAGCCTATTTCAGCAAACAGATCGCCGTACACTCCCAATGAGTCTGACACAGGCATTAGATAAGAAGTGGCAGTTAACTCTCTTTTGTGAATTAGATCATCCATAACTCGGAAGAAGAACTGCTTTATAAAATGATAGTGGATATATATAAATATAAAAATGGGAGCTGATAAATCAGGAAAAATTTACAAAATATGAATTCATTTTAGCTATTTATAAAAACATTCTATGAAAAACACATTTTGTAGTACTTAGAGAAACTTTAAGTAGCAACATCTCCTAATCTAACGATCATTTTTGGGCTAATTGTTAACTATAAACGATAGTAGATAATAAATATTCCAAAGAAGTCGTCCAGGAAATCCGGTCAATTAATTATCACATACATTTCAAATGCCAAGAGATTGATTAATATTTCTTTTGATCTATTTTTTAAATATTAAGTACCTACCTACGCATTGAAATACCGTGAGAAATAAATGTAACGCTTGTCGTTAAAAACAATAACGAAACGTGATATAGATGTACTTTTGATATTTATTTGCTACGCAATGGATGGTTGGTGGGGAAACAGAAGTACGTACGTTAGTGCGAATTTTTTTGTGAAACCAGAAGAAAATAAAAAGATGGCGCATTAAAAAAAAATATTATTAAATGTTAAGTCAAAATCAAATAAATTTAAATAAAAGTCCGATACTTAGGTTGTTCCCCATTGACAAAGAACATTCACTTTCCAACCCCCAGTCCCTTACTCCAATTACGTCCTGCACCGGCGGAACCCAGCCCATTTCTTCAATCCCCTGAATACATTATAACAACACATGTTAGATATTAGATATTAGTAGAGATTATACTGCCCTGAAGAAGCTACGGTTGTAGCGAAACCCGGTCGGCATTAAGTATAAAAAAATAAAAGTGGTGTATACAAAGTTATTGTTTTATTTTAAATTAAATGTTAAGTATTTTAAAAAGTGCACTTCCGGGACAATGAATATGGATGTAATAGAATACCTTCCTGGATTTAATGTTATTTTAATCAAAATCAATGTGTACCTACTGCTAAAACACTACAAAAATGATACGTTTTTTAGATATCGTCGGATCTGCCAGATCTACCCTGATGATGGACATTGCAACGCTGTCCGAAAAGTCGGCTAAAGAAGGAGGTAGCACAACACGACATAACACCCCAAAAACAAACAACGAAAATACTACAAAAATGTTTATATATTATAATTTATGTCAAACAACAATCATGAATTAATGTATTACATTAATCTTTTTGGGTGACTCAAAGACAAGATATATTATATTATTTTTGAGGGTGTGGATATGACGCTTAATTGAAGATATTTTGAGAGTGTGCAGATATGACGCCTTATTGAAGGTGTTATGACGCTTAATTGACGATGTTTTTAGGGTGTGGGTATGACTCTTTATTGAATATGTTTCGAGGGTGTGGGTATGACGTTAAATTGAAAATGTCTCGAAGATGTGGTTATCACGCTAAATTGAGCTTATTTTGAGAGTGTGGATATGACGCTTAATTGAAGACGTTTCGAGGATGTGGATATGATGCTAAATTGAAGATGTTTTGAGGGTGTGGGTGTAACGCTTTATTTAAGATATTTCGAGGGTGTCGATATGACGCTAAATTGAAGATGTTTTGAGGGTGTGGGTGTAACGCTTTATTTAAGATATGTCGAGGGTGTCGATATGACGCTAAATTGAAGATGTTTTGAGGGTGTGGGTGTAACACTTTCTTAAAGATGTTTTGAGATTGTGGGTATGACGCTTTATTGAATATGTTATGAGGGTGTGGCCATGACACTTTATTGAATATGTTTCGAGGGTGTGGATATGACGCTAAATTTAAGATATTTTGAGAGTGTGGATATGACGCTTCATTGAAGACGTTTCGAGGATGTGGATATGATGCTAAATTGAAGATGTTTTGAGGGTGTGGGTGTAACGCTTTATTTAAGATATTTCGAGGGTTTCGATATGACGCTAAATTGAAGATGTTTTGAGGGTGTGGGTGTAACGCTTTCTTAAAGATGTTTTGAGATTGTGGGTATGACGCTGTATTGAATATGTTATGAGGGTGTGGGCATGATACTTTATTGAATACGTTTCGAGGGTGTGGATATGACGCTAAATTGAAGATATTTTGAGGGTGTGGATATGACGCAGAATTGAAGATGGTGTGGGCATGACACTTTAAAAAAAATTTATTTAGCGACGAATACAAATTAAAATTAAAATACAACATTAAGTAAATTAAGAATACAAAGTGAAGTATTTTGTCCTCAGTCCTCCTCACTAGGTATTCCTGTTCCGAGGCGGACTGTAGTTTGTTGTATGGTGTTGATCATGATTTCCTCATCATTGTTGTTGGTTTGTTGGTTTTTGTTGGTTTCCATGAAATATAAATAATAAAGCAAAAGTGTTCCTGTTTATTATCTGTAGGTTGCGTTGGGTTTACTTAATAATTTTAATTAGTTCCTTATCTTTATGTTTAGTTAGCCATAATTTAATTTACTTTAGTTAAGATGTTTCGAGGGAGTGGATATGACGCTAAATTGAATATGTTTTGAGGGTGAGGGTATGACTCTTAATTGAAGATGTTTTGATTTATACTTAATTACTAATAAACTGTTGTTTTTAATTGAATGTGTGTTTAATTTAATTCAGTAATTCGCCTCATTTTATATTAGTGGCAGCGATAGAACATAAAATGGGCCTAACTCTTTGTTTATCAAGAATTACGTACTTTGGCAGGATATGCCATTTATGATATGATAACAATTAAGGAAGCGGGTATGGGTATGGAATCCATTTATTGGATAACCAACACCTCTGCCACAGGTCAACCAAGTGGTTCGCTACGTTAGATGACATCCTGGTTTCATGGAGTGAGGTTTGTCCGGGTCTTGACGGCAGTTGCAATGGAATTGGAGAGACTGATTAAGGGAGCCCGTACGACCTCTCCAGAAGAACTCTCTTGGACATTCGCCTTGCACCGCAGTGGGAGCGATGGATTAATACGTGATTAATAATCACTCCTGGACACACTGACTCCCAAATTGCAACCCACCCATCATACATTTTTCCTTCCCAGAACTAATTTTCTAAAAAGACCTTCCAGACAGTATTTACCCAAAGAAGAAAAAGGCTCTTAAGAGGAATTATTTTCCTAAGAACCTCCTGTTTGGGGCTGAATTAAAAAAAAAATATATAGGCATATCAAAACTAAAAAATACCTGCCAACATTTATTTTCGCTAAGCGCGGTTCATTTAACCATCCATCCCTTTTTAGCGATGTTTATAACTATTCGTTTTTATTAGTACCTAAGTTAACAAATTGTGTACGAATCTTTTACAATCAGTTTCATTAGCACTTGTAATTAACACAAAAAGTTAGATTACAGACTAATAAAGTTTCTAAATGAACTATATTATTAATACGCTAACGTCTGTCGTACACACTCGCTCAACGTACGAGGTACAAACGGAAGGGTTGCCATCTATAATATTCAAATGGAACTATTGAAGTTTTCATAGTTTTGCCATGCCTCCCCAATTAGTCAGATAATCAGGCAGCCTATCAATCAATAGAAGTCATAACTCAGCAGTCGTGTTATTCCACAAAGACATCCTTCAGAAACACTGATGCGACACGACTCGTATTTTACGTCTCGTCTCTGTTTTTCTATTATTTACGTTCAGGTGAGAAAGGATCAATCAATTTTGACACCCTTTATTTGTGAAATAATTGACAATTAAGATTCGTATTCGGAGTCGATCTTTTTTGTAATTATTTAAGACAGAAGAAGATTCTGATATCAACCAATATATTAAAAAGAAAAGTGTCCTCTTACTTAAAATAATAAAAAAATGAAAGTCATCATATAGGTTAGTTTATTGAATGTAATTGTTACTTTTCTTTGTACACATGCAGAGATTGATGTTTCCAGTTACTTTTCCATTAGTTCTATCTGCTTTGCTTTGTTTGCTCTCAATGTACGTTTACTTGGAGTAGAATTAGAATCTGCCGCGCAACTAAGTTCACTCTAGAATTAACATAATTCTCTGGATTACGCTATCCATAGTGTACCCGTGGTGCATGGGAAATGGGTGGCAACTCAGATGCGCACAACACACGAACGGGGTTTCCCATTTTCTCCGTTCTGGCGTAATATTCATGAACAAAATTAAGTTAAGAACTCGAGAAACAGTGGAGGTCTGTCGTCAGCAGACTTTGAGGTGTTTTTATGAAGAGATAGCTCTCTTCCATCTTTGTGAGTTTTTTGTTACACAAACATCACTAAATATGATTAAATTCATATACAGCAACCTTTCAGTTCTAAGGGGTGTTTTCTTATTGTTTCCAGGAAAAAAATTGTAATGTTCTTCATCCCAATGCTTGGAATTACTTGACATATATATTTTTTTTATTTAAACATGTTTAGAGTTACAATATTTACAACTTACTATAAAATAACATTTGAATCACTCTCCTAATAAAGCAGCTGCTTGTGTTATTATTATATCTTTCAGTTGTAATAGGTTAATTCAGTTGTAACTTTCAGTTATTGTTTCCAGGAAGAAATTTGTAATGTTCTTCAATCCAGTGCTTGGAATTACTTGACATATATATTTTTTTATTTAAACATGTTTAGAGTTACAATATTTACAACTTAATATAAAATAACATTTGAATCACTCTCCTAATAAAGAAGTTGCTTGTGTTATTATTATATCTTAGGGAATGAATCTTCTATAAATTTCGTGGTTCGTCAAGTTTGCAAGTTTCTTTAATTACGTTATCATATGGTTTACAATAAATAACTGGATCCAACGTCAGTTCTAGTTTTTTTAATTTATTTTCTTTATTCATTAAACTGCTAGATACATGCTTTGAGGATATTACGACCACCACGCTAGGCACACGGGCATGTGCCTAGCGTGGTGGTCAAGAAAATGTTGGATGTTCTGTGTAACTCTGAAGCAAGATAATTCGACACTGAAGATCCCCAGCTGTCGATCGGATATCATCTGCTATTTCCGTAAACGTTTGGCTATTAGACAGGAACGACGACATTTGCCGCTCTACTAAGGTAGTAGTTAACTGACATCTGTTGAGATACCTTAAAACTACACATAACTACCTACACTAACGACTTCTGTTGAAGGACATTAAAACTACACACATAATACTACATGCTTAACTTACCTCAACTTACTACATTGTGTATAATATTATGATGACTATCTCAAAACAGCTACCTACACCTACTATATGTACAATACAGCCACCATGGGTGGAACTACGGAGTCTTCCTTGAGAGTCTTAAGGGGGATACTGTGCTATCACTTATGACGGCATAATAATACATGCAAACACCTCAGCACAGGTTCTCCTAGTGAGGTGTTCACAAAACATAACCACATTCGTTTTAACCTGCAGTTGCCGAACATACTTCACTCTACTACCTACTATGTTTTATATTAAGGATATTTTTTGTTTTACTTTCACCTATTGTATTTATAAACTGTATGTAAGAGCATAGAAATGAATAAATAAATAAAAATAAAATAATATACAACACAAAATTGTAATTATCTAAGCAACGAACGTTGGTATAAAGCATAAAACACTTAGAAACTATTGTAAGATGTCACATCTGCCATAAAAAAAAGCTCTCATGCAATGCCGATTACCACCCAAAGTAGCGAAAGAGGGATGCAAACATTGTCAACCCTAAGCTCGATGTTGAAGAACTCGTCAGTGGGATTCGCTCGAGACTCGAGAAAAGCGACCAGAAGATACACCCACGAAGATATAAAGAGGCTTTTCTCTCGACTCCAAATTCTGTCGTTTTGGAGGTTAGTATAAATAAGAATCTTGCAACCACTACTATCTTGTACCTGATTTTATTTAACAAAGTATTTTAACACATCATTTTCTATTGAAGAAGAAGATCATACTGACAAATCTAAACGAAACATGAAACAGAACAATGCACAGATAATAAATGTATAACGGTGGCGACTGGGGATGGAACCCAGTCTTATCTTAATTAAGTCAGCCTTAACTTATCCTAAAAAAGATCGAATTGTATCTTACCGCAACAATGCTTTTAACCACTAAGCTATTGAGACCTGATTATTTTCCGAAGTCTTCTATTTTACCAATTAATTAAGGAAAATATTGACAATTCTTAAAATGAAAGACGAATTAATTCATGCTTCTGGAGAGGTCAATAGGTCTCCCTCAACCAGTCTCTGCCGATCCAACTCGCCAGGCAGTAGGTTGGCAAAAGCATCCGCCGCCAAGACCTAGGCGAACCTCCCCTCACAATGAAACCAGGCTCCCCTACTAATCCCCTACTAAGTCAAAGAAATACCTTCAGATTCACGTAACTTCAAACAATTGTTACAATGTTGATCTTTGTCCGAGCTTGGTATACCTAACTATGTACCAGGAAAAAACTAGTAGGTAACTAATGTAGTTTTTGTACATTCCATTGAAAACGCAGCTTTCGGAATAGTGATTTATTGGTATTTTCCGGTGCCATACATCAGCAGTACGATAAAGTGTGTCATAAACAATAGAATGGATATGCCAAACTTTCACCGATGTAACGGTCATTGTCATTCATTCCTCCAACCATCTGACAATACAATAACATTCGACTCTCAATCATAATCGCTGCACTGCAATTAAAGTCATCGCCGAATCGGGAGTTCCGGCGCTACGAAGTGTGAACTGCCAGTCAAATTATTGTTTACATTTCACTGGTACACCTCCGACGAGATCAGTGGCAGATTAGTAAGGGATTTAGCTCTGAAGGGTGATTGCGTATCATTTGCGACAGCGTAACGCGTGTTAAATCGACCGTATTCGATAATTTTTGACAGTTTTCTTAAATGCTTTATACCGTATCGTGCTAACGAGCTAAATATAGCACTTGTGTTAGGACACGAACTCTTAAAGTAGTTACCCTAACGCCAGAGATGACGGCGCGTTTTGCCTCGTAATTCTCGTCAAGAGATATGTCAGTGGCGGAAAATTTGCGAATCGAACGCCATCACTTACAAACATCAACATAATAGGACAAACTGAAAGTCATTAATGAATACCTATTAGGCTTATATGTAAGTAGTTATCTAATAAATAGTAATAAGTAGGTAACTAATTCACGTCAATTGAAATCAACACACGACAGTCATATAAAAGCCATTGAAAACCATAGAAAATCACGGAAATTTGACAGCTGATAACGCTCGACGGATGCCTTCCGATATCCGATGGGTTTTGCCTTTTTAATTGTCTCGTAACGCCAACTTAAAAGATACAGGAACACCCTTCTGATCTTAAAGTTTCGCATATCTGACGCGACCATTTATTATTTTTAATTGATAAACTAATGTTTAATTCAAGATTTTTTTTATGCATAGCACAAAGGGTAACAATTATTATAAACAATAATTATTAGCCTAAAACACTCATCCATATTGAAAAAACGTCCTTCCGAGAAAAGAAAATGTAGACATAATATGTCTCGACGCCATCTAGTGGGAGAGTTAGCACTTGCCTTTCCTATATAAAAATAAAGTTGGTTGTTTGCAGGTGAAAAAATGTAATAAGCGGTAATTGTGGAATGAAACTCTAGGTATATATTGAATCATTTGGCGGGTATGAGATAAGCCACCGTAGCTTAATGGTAGAGCTCTTGACCGGCAATCAAAGGGGTGCGGGTTCGAGTCCCGTCGGCGACATGTATCTTTTCTCCGAAGGTTTTTTCAATATGGATAAGTGTTTTAGGCTAATAATTATTGCTTATAATAATTGTGACCATTTATGTTTCCTAAATAAATAGTTGAATATGTCCGCGTTGAGTTGAGGGGCATTTATTTGTTTTTATTTTTGTCTGAAGGAAATTTTTCCTCATCAATTCCAGGTGATGATTTTAAGTGCAAGTGAAATTCTTGGCAAGTTTTTTTTTATTAATTAACAATTAGCTTAGACTTTAGTGCTGAACATGCAGTTGCGTTCGTTCAACCGTCGCGTACCGTCGTCGCGAATTGGTCCCAGGCAGAATAAAATATACGTCAGTTCGCATGATCGAGATTATTTATTGTATCTGAAGTGACAGAATACTTCCACCCACCGTATTTTGATGTCGCATTTCAGAAAACGGGCTCTTTTGGAGACCCTAAGCTCTCCTCAGGGACAATAACGGCTTTCGACTAGCGATCCGAAAGCCGCGGGTTCATATCCCGTCGTGAGCAAATACATTTTATTTGTGTCATTTCACAAATAATGCATTTATGTAAAACAATATATAGTGTATTTGCGGCATGTTCCAGAAGTGGAAATCACTATCAGTATCGCCATTCAGAATTGAAATTTTGAAATTAAAATAGCTTTAACCGTGTTTGGTGACCAAATCTGAATAGCCAGGTATTTTTCCACCTTCCCCTTCGCCATCTCCCTCCTCTACCCTCTACCTTCAGCTTCACAGCATACCTTAATTGGGGACGGGACGTTTGGTGAGGTTTATCATACTGCACAACAGTCCCAACTATGGATAATAGCGTGGAACTATGAAAATTCCACTTGATATTGTGAGGCAGAAGGAACTTACAGAGAGAGGAAAAAGAACATGGAGGGGATGGTTCAGGCTGATGACTATTACTTAGATACTAGCAGTTGAAAACACGCCCTGCGGGTTTTTGCTGCTAGACCCTGTGGGTAGTGGTTGCGACAATAACTTTGTAAAATTTTGCATAAGGCGCGGCGTCAGAGATGTACTCGAAGTCGGGTTCTTAAATTTCAACCGTACAGACGGTAGGGTAATAATACTATCAAATGGTTATTAAATGATTCCGGATGGTGGCCTATCAACGAATGTGGTTCAATCTGTAAGGAGGCGCAAATATACTCAATATATTTTAAGTTAATTTTATGAGATTGCAGTTAAAATAAATATTTATTTTACCTCACCTCGCTCTAACATGGACGTAGTTAAGTAATAATAATTTTAAAAAATAATAGTGCTTTTTGCATAACATTTCACACATAATTAGGAGTTTGAAACTAGGTACATCCAGTAAATTTAATATGTTCTTTCTGAGTGTGGAAGGAGCTTAAGGTTCTAAATTGCGACTAAATAATATATTGTACATTCAAAATATAACAAAATAAATATTCTCTAGATTCTTTAAAATGTTTTAAAGTTAACGATATAATAATATTTTTTTATAAATCCTACGAATATGTGATAATAGACAAAAGATAGGTGAATTCATTGGCTTTATAGAACTATAATCAGTTTGTATGTCTCCATATTCAAAGTCAAAAATTTCCTTAGCAATCCGAGAAAAAAGTTTTAAGTGGCTCTGTCGCTCCAGTTCGGATGTAAATAGATTCAATAAACTTGTAAGTATTGTGTTAAATGCTTATTTTATTTATATATCCCTATACACATAGATGCTCCCATAAGACTTATAATAAACACGAACATAAGAAATTTATCCACAAATAAAGAAGACAAGAATTACATTTTTCAATTCATCTAAAATTTTGTAAATTTTAGTTACTCGCTTCTGCCTTTTCAAAGCCGATTAATTAAAGTATTTAATATATATTTTAATCGCGGAAAAGCTCTAAGCTACAGCCGTCGTCTACACGCTCTTAATAGGTATCGTAAAAACGTAATTAATTATTTAATTTAAAATTAATTTAATTTAGCCGCAAAATTCGTGTAAAATGTTAGCCTGCCTACGCATGAATCTCAAATCTCATCAGGCTTCATAATCATTTTAATCCAGTTAGCGCTGTAATTTCGTGTAAAATAAATAAATCCTAGGTGTGTTCTTTACCTCCAAAATTCGGCGCAAATCCGAGGGAAAACGTAATAATTTAATCAAAAATTCCAGCGAGGTTTTGCTTTTTGCTTTTTCAATTTGACTCAACTTCTGGCCTCCAATATCTCCACCGTTTCCTCGGACCCTTGTACCTCTCTGACTAACACAATCTATTTCAAAGACTTGTGAGTCTAGACACGTCCTCCATAAAAAAATATTTGTGCTGGACCATGAGACTTTCTATCCCTCATTGGATAGACGTAAAAAGCACAAAGTATTTATTGTTCAGTAACCGACAGAGTGGCTTCTTTCTACGATGTAAACGTATTTATGCGATTCGAAAACAAATCAGAATCCGACATGAATCTATAAGACAGAACCTAATTTAGCAGAAATTTCATTTTATATCTAAACTAAATAATAGAACAATTTATTGAGAAACAAGAAAACTCATAATAATATGTCGCATTGTCTTATTAAATACATCTACTTGAATTTCGATGTTGTTTTCAAATCTTGGAAGGGAAACCACTTCCCGAAATCCGATCGAGCTGAAAATAACGCATACTATCGACTTTTAGTGACACTCACAAAATGACTGCTAGCCGGCCCAAGTATTACAGTCAAAAAAACTTTGTTTTTATTACGGATTGATTTTTTTATATAGTGATGCGGATATTTTTGAAAACCTCATAGCTCTCAATGGAAATTAAATTGTTGAAAATCTTTATATTGACCTCAAAATTTCAGACATAAAAAACTGAAAATTGAATGGCATCAAAGCTCACTGATCAAGAGTATTTTCCGTTTCAGAAGACAGACTCTGCTGCTTGCCACTATTACTAAAATAGTTGCATTGACAACTCAAGAAAGTAGCACATCAACACCCCTTTGAAAAGTCATTGAAAGTGATAAGAATTTTTTTTATAATCTAAGCTTTTTGTTTTCCTCATTTTAATCCCTTTTCAAATGAGTGATGAAGTTCTACAGTGTTGAGTTGTCCGCTCACCAACCAAAATATTTAATAATAATAATAATTGGATGACATGTATAGCGCCGTTTTTGCGAAAAATCACCTCAAGGGCGCTGTACAAATTTCAATAATTTCTACAGTCTTACTTCTAACTACACAAATAATACACAATATGGATTTATACAAGAAAAAAAAACAAACAAAAATATAATTACAAAGGTATTGAATAAAGAGCAATTTTGGTTAATTTTTGATAAGTGTTAAACCATGTTCTTCTGCTTCCTTCTTAGGCACAACATGTCAAAGTATGTCAAAACAAATGAAGTAGAAAAAAGTTCTGGTAAAGGGCGTTAAATAAAGTTATTTCTGTGATAAAACTTTTGGTCATTTAATCCTGGTTCCTTCAGGCCCTTCTTTCAGCTCCGTCATCAAATCAACTTTTTATGTTACCAACTGGGCTGCAATAAGACTCCCCTGGCTCTACATAGTATACTTTATATCCTTAGGAGATTTCTTAGGTGTGACTTAATTAAATAAATAATCGCCAAATAAAACGTGACAATCGAATTTGAAATATTAAATCAGAATTTAAATTTAATTGAGAAATATTTTCTAAAAAAAACTAAGTGCCATTTCAGGCATTTCAAACGGCAGAGGCCTACAGATATTTTAAAACTGGGGCCAATTCTATTAGGTCTTTCGTATTTATAAATCTGATAAATATGTAAATCTCTCGTTTGTTTTCCTTGATAAATTCAATTGAATTTGCATGAAAAAGGATCACTTTGGGCGAAAATAGCTGGCAAAAGAATTAGGTGGGCAAATAAATAAAAATTAGTAATGGCATTTCTCAGAGAAATAAATTCTCTAGTTTTTTTTTTCTTTAAATGAGTTTTCCAAAGGTAAATTAACATTGGAATTATTGTTAAATACATTTAGTAAGTTAATATAAGCAATCTACGCAAGAACTAAAAGCAAAATTTTGAAAACGTCCACCTTTGTATCTAAAAAGTTAACTGATAATTTGTTATATTCGACTACTTTTCTAATTTTCTTTAAAATATAATAGAATTATAAACCTTGATATTCAAAAATTTAATATAAGTTATTTCTATTGACATATTTTAAAGAAAATCCAGAAATGTGTTCATATTCCATTTTATAGGTAAATTTTAATCAAACTTTTTTTAATAATTAAAAAAAAGACTTTTGTTTTTGTATTTTATCCTATTTTTATATTTATTAAAATCTAAATAATACGAAAAGTTCAGTCATCGAGGACTATTTTCACGAGTGTCCGCTGTTTCGAGGATGCGAAACTTATTTAGACTTTAGACAGTCCTTATGAAGGCGAAACATCACACAAAAAAGGGTAAAAATAACTACGCCTATAAATCGCATTTCCTTAAAACAGATAAGTTATACGTTGAAATAAAGTTTAAAATATAATTTAAATTTCAGATAAGACCAAAAAACATAACCCAACCAAAACCCCTGCCCGTAACGATTAAACGTGTTGAACACCTCTTTCTGGAAAACTTTTACGGAAAAGTATTAATCTTAAGTGAAATCGTAACTACCGGTAAGCTAATAGTAAACATTAACAGGTTGATTATTACACGCCATCGCTATGTAGTTTTTAGTGCAGATCTCATCTCATCTGCTAAAACTTTCCTTGAAAAAATCCAATACACTTTCAAATCTTTGGACGCATTCGTTTGCAGAATTCTTGCACAAGATGCTGCCGAGACTTTCATTTTGTTAAATTACCCGTAGACCGCATGGCGCCTTCAAACATATCATGTATTTCCTACCTATTCATTAATTCCGTCTTGCATGGATCAGAATATCGTGTAGAATCTCTCATTTTTCAGAGAAATTATCCCAAGATTTCTGAACTTTCAGCACTCTTAGATCCCAACTTAAAGGGTTGGTTTAATGCGTATCATTGGTCAAAAAATCGCATTTCCTTCAATATTCTTGGAAATGAAAACTTCTCATGCATTTTTGAAAGGGGAAAGTGTAACGAGAAAATGCCCAATTTTGACGGTGAACACAATTATTAGTCTTTATTTTAGATGCAATCAATTTTCAAGTTTTTGATACGTATTTAGAGCAGTTCAACAATAGTAAGACAGCATAATAAACTGTAACTATGTGGGTTCACATCCAAAGGAAGCTTAATTGTTCCCATAACCTTCGTTTTACCAAAAGGGTTTCAATGAGTAGCTTCACTCTGGGTTAGCTGAAATCCGAAGCAGACGATTTACAGCGCTTCTGATTCAGTAATGCCAGAATTTTACCTGAAGGTGTGCGGTAAGAACCGGAAAGCAACTTACACCATATGACTTTATATCGGTTATCCCAGCTGTGACATCTCTTCCAGGGATCACATACCTGTACGCCTGAGTTGCGAGGTGAAAACGATTCAACGTGAAATCAGCTTCCCTTGCCCTAATTAGTACGTGACGAAGCGACGTAGGAATTAGAAAGTATTCAAAATCAAAGAACAAATCTATATACGCTTGGAAATCTGCAAAACAATTAGAAGTTTTGTTACAAAACCAAATATCACAACTGACAGAACTTTCGCAAAATAATTCCCCCAGATTGAGGATGCCATATTCTCACTGATACAACCGGTACTCAGAAGTATCACATGAAATGAATTTTTTTTGGAAATATGCTTGCTTAAGATTCCCTATTTTCTAAGGCCAGTCATTAAATTTAATAGATTCAACCGCAACGTAACATTATAACACATTCTAACGATCTAATAAATTATATGCCTCCTTACTGACTCGTCTCATTCATGACAATAGGAATAAATAAATATGCCTGAGAAGAACATTATTAAATAGGGACTAACGTACGTTACGATGTCATTTTATAACACCTGCTAACGACTTAATAAATGTTCAAAAATTAATTAAACAAACTTATCCTATTTCTCATTCATTTCTGTACAATCTTTGCCACAAGACTTTTTATAAATTTAAAACATTATTTCACCATCTTCGACAGAAGAGAAAATTTATTTTCTCATATAAAACGGATTTATTACGTGTATACATTCATTGCATAAACTCGGCTATTTCTAATAGTAATTTCTATACGACTACACAGATTGCTACCTTTGCTCAATCATTAACTGAAGTTATTCACTAATTTTACGACTTTGGCGGGTGAATTAAAAAAAAAATGCAATTTTAAAAATAATTCACTTTTTTGCTACCCGATTTTGCTCAAACTTCGACAATATTTTCCCGAAATTATTTTTTTTCTCTATGAATAATTGAAAATATAAATAATAAAAAGTGCGAGGGGTTTTTTTTTTTCAACAGTCATTTAATCCTCCGACAGTTAGCCCTCCGAAATTATAATTATTATAAAATCATATTTTTTTGTGCATTATTTACCAATTTCAAATCTAAAATCAACTTCAAAAGTACCTCTAATAATAAGTTGGTATGGATATCAAACGAATTTATTTACACTGTAGTTTTTTGTACTAATACGCTGGTATATACAGTACTTTTTTCCTTGATGCATTTGAATGAAAATATCTTCTAAAAATTTTGTTATTCAGTATTATATCCTCCTGCACAGTGCACACCCCTTCGGGGATACTAAGTTATATTTTTGTGTTTTTAGGTATACCGTTTATTCTCTAAACCGACGGCATATAATTGTACGGGGAGACAATTGTCGGGAGATCAATTGTTATTTCACATTTATCCAAAGGTCAGTTAAGTTTGAAAACGACGATGGTAGTTAAACATTGTCGGATTTATCAGATTGATTGAGAGAGAAAAAGTCCAAATATCAAAAGGTCAGAGCACACCATTCGAGAGGCTTTTTCTTTGCTTTATACAAACAGATATTAAGGGTCAAGATATCATTTAACAGAGATTGAAGTTTACAGTTGGATTTCAATTTTCAGAATCTGCATCGCTAGTTATAACTTTTATCTTGGGTATTTTTTGTGGCTAAAAATATCGGTCGTATCGGTGAAATACGAGGTTTTCAGAAATTGGGACCCCACAAAAATACTTAAACTATAAATAGATTTAATGTCTGTCTTTATGTGTAACGAGACTCGCGCCAAGATACATTAAACATTTTGCCTTTTAATGTTTCAATTCTAGACCATCTAAAGCCTCATTCAGACAAGGAGGCTTTTGATGCGATGAAATTTAAAACATGAGTCCATTTTGGTTTTCTTAATGCCTAAACGAATTTCATCGATAATTTATTGATAATTTCTGTGGAAAATGTGACTTTAGCAATAGCGTGCATTGCTCTATGACCAAAGTTGGGCTATGTGCGAGGTTTCAAGTTCGGGTTAGAATTGTGCATTTCAAACTGACTACGTTTTATCATATCATAGTGGCTAACTGAATAATTTAGCGTTCATTTCCCCTAAAAAGGAAATTAATGATTAAATGATATTTTAATCAGAAATTTGTCTCGTTTCAATTTTTCCCATTATCTTTTAATATAAATATATAGACTCAAGAAATTAAGATAACTAATGTTAAAAGAAAGAAGAAAACGGGGTGACTTGATAGAGACTTTCAAAATTTTATTTAGATATTACAGTTGCCCTGGCATCCAAGAAAACTTCACCAGCAACAAAAATATAAATCGGACACACAAAAAAATCTTACAATACACTTTTTACTTCCAATCCTAGGAAACACTTCCTTGCAGATAGAGTAGATGCTACTAATTTAAACCAAATTAAAACTCTAATTGATTCATATTTTTAGAGAAGAAAGGACTAACTTATTTTAAAATCCAAAACAAACCGATTTACCGTTAAATTATTGTGAAACAGATATGAGCACATCAGCAGAATGCTACCTACTCAATATGTAGTAATAATAATAATATGTGTATGGTTATCCTTGTATACCACCCCTCTCCCCTCCCTCTTATGTTATGTATATAAACCATAGGTTAAGAATAATTTGTAATAGTCTGAAGATGGCTTTAACAAGCTGAAACCGTTTACGGTGAAATAAATTAACAAATTAAGTTTTAATTTTGTTTTATTATAGTATGTGAATGGTTAGTTTTCTTAGGGTGGGCACAACTTTATAACCTTCATAGACTGCACGCTACTGGTATTTAGATACTCTGTGGAATTACTGGCAGCATAGTTCTCCTACTTTCTAGAATATTATTGCTATGAATCCAGATTCGCTCCGCCTAGATCTCTGTTTACTAACATTAATCCCATGGGCACCAGTGCATTAGCGAGAAACTCGGAGTATAAGAGCAAAGTATCTGTTCACGGTTGATGTCGACAGTAGGAGAACGATTTTTTTTCCACGATTCACTATTAAAATACCAACAAATTATTCTTACATGTTCCCGCCAATAAAACATTGAAACTGTGTTAATTTGTTCGTAAGAACTTCAGTCCCGTTTTTACGAATAAAATAATCGTACTTTAGAATAAAATTTTTGTCCGTGGGCAAATTCCAAAATTACATGAAAGATTTGTGTCGAGTTCAGAATTAGAAGAGATGGAATTAATGGTGAATAGACGAGAGGTAATTTTAGATAACTTGATAGAAGAGAGGATATTTGTTTAGAGAGGGATAACCAGTAAATATGTCATCTAAAGTTATCACTTCTAGACCACAGAATGTACATTGTACAATCTGAGAAGTTAAGATGATTTCTCCACCACCCGGTGGTGGAGAAATTTGAAAAATGGATTTTACTAAATTGTTGCTGTCACTGTTGCTTTTACTCCACCGGATATCGAGCGAAAGGGACAATGCACCTCGGGCTACTAATACCTAACTAAAATTGAGGTTTTGTATTCCCCACTTTTCTCCTCCAAAATGGGACTGATTTTCAAATTTTTTAAAGAAAAAACTATTTTATGTCTGGACGTTTTGCTTTTTTTAAAAAAACATTGTCTAGTTTGTAGACGGAAGGTCTAGATCACCGCCGGGTATCCCCTTAAGAACGTGAATTTTAAGAAGGTGAGAAGGAACGGTAGATATTATTTTACTATTTCTTTCTTCCTGAAAATTTAAATAAATGACAACCTTTCTTGACTTTTGTTGATGTACAGAAAAGCGCACAAAAAACGTTAACGCTGAATATTTTACCCCTTCTAAACGAGGCTTAGCCGCCCTTATCCGCCGCGAGCAGTTCTGTGAGACTTTCTTCTGGGGTTTCCCTACAAAACATCCCATATATATCGTAGAGCGGCCACGTACCTTCTCCTCCCCCGAACCTACCCCGTACCGAGCCATAAACTGATATGTTTGTTTACAGCCCGACGGCAAAAGGCTGGAATTAATATTGGTTTTATTCGTGGAATCGCATCGGTGCGCCTTTTTATTATTTCTCGTATAAGTTTAGTATCGTTCTGTACAGAAGTTATTTTATACACGAAGGACGTTAATGAGCGGCGTAAAGTGGTTACCAAATCGCTTAGTTCGGACAAGATAGATGTTTCACTGCTATCGATATTGCAGCGATGCTTTAAAATTTTAGTTACCAGGCCCCATAGCACACTCGATCGATAAGGATTGATAGGATAACTATCGGTAACTTCTCATCGGACATTCCTAGGACAACTTCAGGATAGCTAACGTACAAAAACAACAGTTGATGTCGAATATATGAAGGACATTTAGTCATTATGAACTGACATTTATTCGTTGGCGTTCTGCATTCATGCTAGGGAACGCTGAGAAGTTACCGAAAGATCCTATCAATACTTATCGATCGCGTGTGCTAGGGGCCCAGATGTAAATAGTCAGGTATTTCCCTTCCATCTGCTTCCCCTTCTCAATCCCTTCCACTTTCTTCCGGCCAACAACATGATGACCAGAATGTTCAGTGGAAACTTTTTAAGTGTTGAATATTGAGTACAAACTTTTCATCGGATGTTAATTCCTCACATGATAATTCATCATGACTCGAAGTGTCGAAAACTGATAATTGGGGTTTTTAACCTTAGGTTAGGTTAGGTTTGGTTAGGTTAGGTTAGGTAAGGTAAAGTTAGGTTAGGTTAATGTGAGTTATGATGTGATGAATTATCATGTGAGGAAGTATCGTGTCTGAATAAATTTACTATGGGAATTCAGACGCTGAGATCTCATAGTCCGATTAGACATGGAACCCAACAACATACACTAACATTGAATAAGTCTTAGTTTTACTCGCTGCGGACAGTTGAACTACCATGTGTACCAAACAATTACTGATATGGGCGGCACCGCGATTATACATACCGCAAGGAAGAACAAACGTATTGGCTCAACATCATGATGAGGAGAATGATGCTGTTAAACAACACGTCTATTAATATCTTCAACATATTCCATAAAGTTTCCAAGATACATGCAAATGATGTTTATTAATATATTTTTTGTGTTAAACTGCTCCCGTCTGGAGCCAGTAAAACTGTGGAATCCCCGTTTGGGATATGTTGTGAGGCTGAAGGTAGTGAGGAGGGGAAGCAGATGGAGAAGAGGACGGTGAAAAGTACCAGGCCATTCAGATGTGATCACCAAACACGGCTAAAGACATTTTAAGCAACGTTTCAAATCTGAATGGTGGTCTTAGACCAGCGCGATACTGTGAGTATCTTCCACTCTGGAACGTGTCGTAAATATACCTTATATTAATTTTAAATGATTAAATTGTGTAATAACACAATTCAATTAGATAAAATTTATGTAAGACTCCTCGACCTTATTGCTAACCGAGAGCCTTACAACTCGACCACGGAGGTCTTCGAATTAATGCAAGATATAAAAACATTATATTTGTACAGTTAAGGAAAAGAAAAACGAGCAAAAAGTTTTATGTTTTTATTGATAGGTGACAACCTCGCAAGAACTCCACTGTCTATAGCTAATGTAGGTACCTATCTGTTCACTTGGAGCCTTGCATGTGTGGCAGGATACGAAGGATATTGCAGATAGAGATTTGCTAATGCGGATCTTGAAAAGCCCCGGATGAAGTAAAGGAAAAAGGATGTCTGCCGGTAGGTCCTTACATATAAAAAGTTCTTCGACAAGCGAACAGTTCATACTCGAAAAAAAATAGTAAATACTTTCATTATGGCTTTGGTCGTGTTTGGTGACCAGATCTGAATACCCAGTTACTTTCCCACTGTCCTCTTCCCGATCTATTTCCCCTCCCATATGCCATAGTCCCAATGACTCCAGACTGTTTAGAAGCAATTTAGACTCTTGTGAAGTATCTACTAGCTATCTAAGTAGCGCCGCCTGGGAAACATTTTTTGGATAACCAATACTCCTGCCATGGTTTTTGGAACCATTTTTTTGGATAACCAATACCCCTGCCATGGTTTTTGGAACCATTTTTGGATAGCAAATACCACTGCAATGGTTTTTGGAACCATTTTTTGGATAACCAATACCCCTGCCATGGTTTTTGGAACCATTTTTGGATAGCAAATACCACTGCAATGGTTTTTGGAACCATTTTTTGGATAACCAATACCCCTGCCATGGTTTTTGAAACCATTTTTTGGATAACCAATACTTAAGTGCTTCACTACGCACGGGTGCCGACTTAGTACGGGTGTTCGGGTTCATGGAGTAAAGTTTGTCTAGGTATTGGCGGCGGATGCATTTGCCCACCTACTGCGTGGCGGTCCGGATTGGGTGAAACTGGTCGCGGGAGACCTTTTGATTTCTCCAGCTGGATTCACGCTTGCACCTCAGTGGGAGGAATAGTTTCATACGTCCGTCGCTTCCTGGATACACTGACCCCACCTACCCACCCCTCATAACTTTTTGCTTCCCAGAACTTTCTCTCCTTCCTTTCCCTAAAAATACCCTACAAACAGCATCCCCAAAGACGACACTCCATATTCAAATTCGGAGGTATGATTTTTTTAATGTGGGTGGAAAAATTTCCTTTAGCAATCCGAGAAAAAATATTTATATTGCTCTGTCGCTCCAATGGTTATGTCATAAATGAATAAAAAGCTTCAAGTGATTTGGGTCAGGGTTTCAGATTTATTGATACCATAATTAATAATTATGCACAAATCCCCTGTGTTCAAGTTATGAAACTAAATGAGCTAAATTATTAATCATATTTGCTCAGTAAAGGTAAGTACTTGTTTAACTCGCAATTTCACGGTACGCAATTTCAACTCTCGGATGATTAATTTATTAATTAAACAAATTATATTTTCAGTTCTGTGGTTTTGATATTCGTGGTTAGCGAAGTAGATTTTATTATAAAATTTCAAAAAAAAATAAAACCAAATTTGCTGGTAATAAAATATGTAAAAGTATACCCCCCATTTGGTAAAATACTCAGATTACTCGTAGACACCACCAAATCAATTATCAATGTATATATTTCAAAATGTCATACTAATGTACCGGAGTGTTATGTCTCCCGGTATTATTTCATAGCACATTGAATATGTAAAACACAGACAAGTAAGTATAAATAATAATTAATAATTTATGTTGAGCATTATTGTTTTTTTCATTATCTTATAACGCAGTATTTTGAGATGTTTGACAAATCAACTGGATGTTCTTTATATGATTCTCGTGATTTTTGCCCCTGACCCAGATTATATAATATTATTGCTCAAGCTAAAAATAAACCAGTCTGAAAATACCCGTAGTAGGGCGAAACCTGTCCCATTGAAAACGAGTGAAAAAAATACATTAACATTCGATTGTTTTTTATACAAATACAAAGACCGTGATATTATACATTTAATATAATATAATACGTGTTTAGTATTATTATTACTTGTGCCATATATTGACGCGAATTCAGGCTTTCACATTGCTGCGTTCATACGCACTCACTTATGTTTGCAAAGTATTTTGTTGAAACTAATATGAATTTATATTGTACGCAGTGTTTAGTGTCGGTAAAATTGTTTTATCTTATCTTACTAATATTATAAACGCGAAAGTTTGTATGGATGTATGTATGTTTGTTACTCTTTCACGCAAAATTTACTGAATGGATTTTAATGAAACTTTACAATAATATAGTTCATACATCAGAAGAACATATAGGCTATAATTTATAAAGCTAGCTATTTATTTTAAATATATTGAAAATAATAATTATTGTTTAATAGAAAATGTCAAAATTTGAGAATGACATTTTGCAAAACAATGATTGTTAAATCAAAATTCTATTTTATAAATATTTAAATCAGTGAATTTATTTGAAGTACTCGCCTAATACTTTGAATCGAATCAAGAATTATAGATATTTTAAATAAATAGTTTAAGAATTTTGGTATAAACATAGATACTGCGCAGACGAAGTCGCGGACAGAAGCTTGTCTTAAATAATTGTGAAAAGAGTGAATGATCTTTCGGCGATAAAAATGATATCTTTATAATATATATCAATTAAGAACTCCCTTGCTCCCCCACCGGATAATAATAATAATAATATTTGGATGATTTCTATATCGTCGTTTTTGTGAACAATCACTGTCGGTGATGAACAAATTTATAATATATTTCTACAATGTTCTTTCTTACTTTTAACGTTAGACTAGACAAACTATTATAACAACTTATAGCTAACTTTATTTATATTCTGTAGAGGCAGAAAATATACAGGACTATACTTACCTTATGAGAGGTCACTTGAGATTAACACGGTTTATTGTTATTGGAGAAATTTAGATACAGTTTGCACGCAGAGGATATTGGGAATACATGATGGTTGAAGAAAACGAATTACGTTTGTTTTTACAATAATAATAGTGTGGTAGCTATTATTATTGTGGTCCTATAGAATCAAATCACAGCAGAGTCCCAACTGCTCCCAACCGCCTGGAGCCAGTGAGACCATGACTTCTTCAATTAGGATAAGGGGAGTATGGATAGTAACTTCAGGTAAGTAGTGAGGGGATGGGGAAGAGGTGGGTGGGAAGTACCTGAATAATCAGACCTAGTCACTGAACACGGCTAAAGCCAATTCAAGCAAAGTTTCAATTCTGAATGCTTGTCAACGAGAGTATCTTCCTGGGAGATGCCACAAATACTCGTACGTATACCTTAACTTATTTTAAATGAGTAAATTGTAAAAAAAAACATATCAATGAAATAAAGATATTTGCGCACGCTGGGATTTGAATCTAGGGATCGCTGGAAGAGAGACTTGCCCTTCGACCACAGGTTTAGTAAAGATTATTTTTTCGAGTGACATGGTATTTATTTGGACTATCTTATTCGATTTTTTTTTTCAATATTATGGTACCTAAAGAAGTTCGAAAAAAAGAGTTGTCATTTTCATAATGGCAAATTGTATAATTTCTTATTTGAAATAAAAAATGTTACACAAAATATAATGTTTCGGTATAATCAAGTAGGTAGGTATGTAAGTATATAAGTAAATCTTATGACTTCAGAGGAAATTTTACCACCAGTAAAGAAACCAATAAAAAACTAACGATTTCACTTGATGAATTAAATTTATTGGTGTGTTTTATACGCGTCGATCGCGCTAGAAAACCAATTGTTACTTAGTTGCTCTTATCTGGCAATTCACACAGTGTGTGGTGTGTTGATAGCAGTTACGTTACGCATCGTAATTAAGAAGTATTTAATGTCGAAGAACTCAAAACAAGAAAATGACAACTCTCTCTTCTGACGGATAGCCGCTGACATAACGTGGAATATTCGTTACGGAATGCGCCACATACTTTTCAATCATAATCATGATTTGATCAGACATATTCTGCTTCCAAAAATCTCGCGTTTTAAGGCCTCATTTGTTTGGCTAATATAAAAAAAACTAACCTAATCAAATAGTTGATCCTGTGGTTTTTTTAGCGGCTCGCTGAGTCCTTTTTGTCTCTCCTGTCCGCTAGTGAACGAGATTATCCATCCTCGGAGCAATGTGTCTGCCGATTGTATTTGCTTTTTTGGCATATTGAAACATTTTTATCACTTTTGTTTCTGCCTTATTCGTTTGATATTTTATCGGATATCTTCCGGTGATGCTCAGTGCGTAGACTTCCTAGCATGATTCTCTCATCATAGTCTTTTGTACAGTGTTTGTTTGCATCGAGTCTTAAGTATCCATGTTTTGCACCTACATCTTTGCAATGTAGGCTTGCACTTTGATCAAAAACTATTCTTCTATTTTTAATACATATAAAGCTATTTCCTCGGAGAATCTTCCATTGAAATCCTTCCTGTCTGTTCTGCACAGATTCGGATGTATGATTTATGATAAGCAGTCGAATACTATATTTTCCTCTCAAAACTTAGTGTTTGTTTTAGTATTAAGTTACTTTTTTAGAAATTTCATTGAATAGCACCATTACTCATGGCATACTATGCTGTGCTCGATAATCTATTCTGCTGTGTGGCATCTTGAACAAGTCGTTGTACGGCCAAAGCTTTCAGGCACGTAGTGTTGCGTCCTCAATGAAACTGCTCTTTGACTTGTTGGACACTTATCCGCTGATGGATGTTCCTGTCACGGAAGTCTTCGCTTCGGCCTTCCACTCCTCCTTTCATTGCCAATTTTCGATATGCAGCACTTATCGATCCGAAGCACGTTTAAAAAAATAGCATTTTACTCATTTTCAGAAGAACGCTATATTTGTTGAGTTCCCTTTAAAATCTTATAGTTTGTAACCCATAACCCTTGTCAAACTCGAGATCTTGATAATTGGTATAGTAGAAGAACTATATTGCTATTATGGGAAGCGAACGATCAGCGATCTTGAATCGGAAGCATTCCTATTGGCTCCTCATAAGCCAATAGCGATCTTTCAACATTCTCACAGTCACCTTCTGCCGTGTAACCATAACCGTGTAACCATAATTGATATCTGCGGCAATAACTATCAATTATCACTATCATTAGGAAGGCACGTTTTATATACTACTGGTTTCTGCTATACTATATGCTTTTAGCACATTTATGCGTACATAGGACAGAAATTTTGTGATATCTTGACTACGGAGAGGTTTATGGATCCGGAATCCTGACTATTTCGCTCGACCTAAGTACCACACGAGAAGAAGGAGAGAATTGAACACATCCTACCTACGTACTAAAACGTTATATGGGTTAAATGATGGATGCGCTTAAATTGCTAACGCTTTAGATCAGTGGTTCTCAAAGTGGGAGATAGAAGCCTAGGAACACAAATGGGAAGTCAGTTTCAGGCGTAAGACCCATGTTGATACTGCATAAGTGCACATGCACAATGAATGTGATTCTGTGTCTTTTGTTTTATCTTTTGCGTTAAGTCAGCGTTACGAGACAATTAAAACAAAAGGAAAAATTCGTCGGATGTCGGAAGGCGTCCGTCGCGCGTTATCGGCTGTCAAAATTCTGTGACTTTCTATGACTTCTAATGGCTTGTCTATACCTGTAGTGTTTTAAATGGATTAATTACCTACTTAAAACACGAAAAACTATTTATTAGTTATCAAAGAGTTCTTACACATAATCCTTACAAGCATTCATAAATGACCGTCCCTTCGTCGTATTATTTTGATGTTTGTACGTGATGACATGCGATTCGCAAATTTTCCCACGACTAACATACCTTAACGAGCATTTCACGCGCAGTCATTTATGTCTACTTTTAAGAGTTGGAGTCATAACACAGACATGGTTTTTAGGTCGTTAACAATTCGCGTTACGGAATACCACATTTAAGAAAACTGTCAAAATGTGCCGCGTTAGGGTGTCGCAAAAGATACTAAATCACCCTTCTGTTCCTCGATATGCTATTTACTGAACGAAATGATCTGAGGGTAAGTAAGGAAGGTGAGATCATATAACAAAAATGTAAAGATAATTTCAGTACTGGCTTTGTTGATTTGTAGGTACGAATAAAATTATGCGAAGTATCAACAAAACTTTGATAAACTTACTAAATACTAATTAAGAATCTAAAAATAAATCTTGATATACCTATCCTCACTGAATGCTGCATAAAGCATAAATATTCACTCTTACATATTAATGATTACATCTCCTATGCAAACAAATTGAATTATTCCAAAAATTATAGTGTGATAGTAACCTATATTAAAGATGACATTAAAATTGAAAGTGTAATGGACTTTACAAAAATGATTTTACATTTGTCGTAGCGAACATCGAAAAAAAATTATATTAAACTGGGTACAGAAAGTTTGAAAATCTCTGATAAAGAGAAGCTACTAAACCTGTTTTCTTATTAGAATATTACGAAGTGAGAAAACGAAGATAAATTAGCAAGTTAAACCCTCTACTTGTAATTACAGTTTATCATATTTGCAAAGTGTGATTAGATAGTTATGAATTTATTCCGTCTAGCCAACGCAGACAAAAGAAAGTTTAATAGACTAAAGAACATTATAATTTGTCCTATCTTAACAAATAATTTGGTATTAATTTTCAGGAAGATTTTAATACTTAAAAAAAATACATAAAAACGGATACATCTGGGACTCGAACCCAGGACCTCTGGAAATCCGGGCCAACGCGCAATCCACTGCGCCAACGTATCCCTATCCGATTCGGTCATTTTTAACTGTATCACACTTCGACTGAGAACCACCAAAATTATTTTTCATTTTTTCTTAACGCATATTTTTATTGGCTGCTATCTTTATGTATGATTGCAAGATTCAACTCGAACTAAATGCCCTCTAGATAGTGTCAGGATAAATTTTATCACTTTTATTAATATGCGACATCTATCGTAGATGTATCCTTATCTTGTTCTGATTTTTCTGTTTCGGATTTTCGATTGACTTTCGCTAATATTATCTTCATTAATTGAAATATTATAATTTGAGGTTTAACTCTTTAAGTTAAAAAGTTAAAAATAAAAATATAAAAAATTATTTTTTACAGAAATATTTCAAATCTTCTTCGATTCGTATTTTTTGTAGAGGAAAAATATTGTGGTATTCTGGGCAAATAAAATATAAGAAAACTGTGCCTCCTTGGAGGAAATATACATAATTTGGGAGGCGATATGGGTACTATCGCCCCGGCAACCATTTATTGGATAATCAACACCTCTGCCATAGGTTACCCGAAGTGATTCGCTACGTTTGGTAATTTAGCAGGGGTGCCGTGTTCATGGGGTGATGCTTGTCCGGGTTTTGGCGGCGTTTGTGTCTGCTCACCAACTGCGTGCACGGAATAAGATATGGAGAGACTGGTTAAGGGAGACTCGTTAACCCCTTGTACTGCAGTGGAAGGGATGGATTCCGATGTCACTCCTGGACACACTGACCCTCAGGGTCCTACGTATAGCCTACATAGGCCCTGAAGGCTTATGCACGGAGAAATATGTTATTCGAAAATACGATCATTTTATTAGTAAAAACTGTTAAAAGCGGGACTGAAGTTCTTACGAACAAATTAACACGTTTTCAATGTTTATTGGCGTTCATTTCAAATGACAACTCTGTTGCTGACGAGAAATGGAATTTTAGCTTAGTAACAATTATTTTTTTTTAATACACATTAACCAACCCTTTTTTTATTAAATGTTACAAAATTACAATTTTATTTATTTATTTATTAATCTTCTCACATGTTATGAATATTATTTTTTTTCATAGAAATTAACCTCACTAGGACTATTATAATAGCCTGTATTGAGGTTAACTTTAATACATTTAAGTGAAAAAGCGTACGTTTAGTACAAAAAAAAAAAAATTTACCCACATTATAGTCCTATTAACCTACATGCAATTGGCTGCCAATGGGTTCTTAAAAACAATCCAAATATTTCTTTATTATTTAGGGCAGGTACATATCGTATATTTATTACATTACTATTTTAATCATGGACAATTAATTAATTTTTCATTATTCAGAAAATAATGTTAAAATAATTTTTTTTCACATAACTATTTTGTCAGTCAATTAGTTCACAATTTTTACTACGTTGAGAAACACATTGTTTGTTATTATTATACATTTTGAGACATTGTATTCAAAGGTTCTTCAACCGTATTTATTTTCTAGTTTGTTTAAAGGGTTCTTAAAAAAAATACTTTGGTTCTAAAAAAAATACTTTTACCGTATAAAAGTGCTTGTAAGCTATCGGATGTATTCGTTCACCTGGTGTCACAACCCTCCCCCCTCAACTGTAACATTCCCCTCGCCTAACTGAAACATATGGTCCTGTCGCTGAGAACTCGGATGTAATCTCTCTTTCTGTTACTTGCGTTGTTCATGAGAAAGAGAGAGAGGTTACAGCGGAGCTATTAGCAGCACACCGTTATTAGCTCCTCTGGGGATATTCTACACTCAAGTGATTTACTACTACCGATGTATGGATGTACAGGTTGGCGCAAAAGTTGTCACCTGGTGTTATTTGGCTGTAATTTTTTTTTAACAAAAAATTTAGTTCTGTTTTTGGATGGTTTTTATTTGATGCCTTAATTTTTTTTCTCTTTAAAGTGATATCGGCCAAGTGGCTGCCGCCTGAATTGTGACCATACGGCCTCGATTTATGGCATTTTCCACCACTCTTCCAGCGATAGGTTCTCGCATTCTTGACGGATATTTTCTTTGGGGGCTTCAAAAGTCGCTACTTCGAGAAACCCCAAAAGAGATCGGAACGGTTAAATCGGGTGATCTTGCCGGCTAGTGAGCTATGTCTTTTTGACGTGAATTTTGTATCTCTTTACTTCACAAATATCAAAGCAGAATTGACATTTGCCGCCATTTGCAAAAATTATGGCATTTTCTGATAGGGTGATGACTTTTGCGCCAACCTGTACATTGAAGCTGTACCTGAAGCCTTCTATGGAAATTTCTATCTATATATGGGAATTCAATACAAATGGCATTACGCGTGAACTAATGTAAAGTTTGTTTTTTCTATATCAAATTGAATTCCACCATCTAAATGCAAAACATTGACCATGCTGTATGTTGTTTTATTCATGGATAAACAACAAGAATTACATAAATAAAAAAACGAACAGGTAAGTACTGAGTTACCAAACAACATGAATTAAATAAATAAATAAATAAAAAAAACCAACAGAACTGAGTTACCAATCTCGAAAAATAAAATAAAATCTATACCAGTGGCGTAGCAAAAGGCCGGACGGCTTGGGAATAAGTAAACCAAGGGAAGACCCATCAAAAGTCACTTTCGAACGAAAATAACACTTTTTAATTAAAAAAAATTTTAAAACAGTTTATTCTATTATACATAAATTAAATAATAATATTATTTAATAAAATTAAATGGAGTTCTACAAATTAAGCTTAATAAGAATAAAAAAAAACAGCCTTTAACCAATTCTCAACTGCTTCCTACTAACCACAGCCAGTGACACAATTGGGGTAGGTATGTTGTGTGACTGAAGGATATGGGGTAGAGGAAGGTAAGGAGGTACCTAACTATTTTTGTCTGGTCACCAAACACGGCTAGTGCCGCAAGCGTACTATTTAATTTGGGAGGCTGGTATGGGTATCGCTGATCCAGGGACCATTTATTGGATAACTCCTGCCATAGTTCACCCCAATTGGTCCGCTACGTTTGGTGACTTAGCAGAGGTGCCACGGTTCATGAGGTCAGGATTGTCTAGGTCTTGGTGGCGAATGCGTTTGTCCATCTACTGTATAGCGGGCCGAATCGGGAGAGACTGCTGGAGAGCGAGACCTAACCTAGACCTCTTTAGCTGGACTCTCATGACTCATGACCCATCGCCTTGCCCTAGCAATGGGTGGGATCGGTTCATATGCCCGTCACTCCTGGGCACACATCAGATTACAAACCACCCCTCGTTACTTCTTCATTCCCAGAACTCCCTCGACTTCCTTTCCCTAAAAAGACCCACAATACAGCATCTCCATAAATGACATAGATGGGGCTCCTGTGTGGAGATATTAAATAAAAAAAACTTTACTCACAATACATAATCAGAAGAGTGTTAGCTAATAAATACATAATGTTTTTCAAAATTATTAATTTTTAATATTATTGACATATTTTTTTATTATTTATAAATTATTAATTATTATAAATCTCTAACTGACAGCCCTGCTTCAACAGAGCCTAACTCTGAGGATCATTTTAAAGTGCAACATTTTCACTAGAGTCAAAATTATGTTACAAAATTTAAATATGATGACAACCAAACAACATATAATATATAATACCTTAACAATGTTGTACAAACTCAAAAATAATATGCTGCCAAGTTATCTGAATAGTAATATTATGTGTGAATAATATTATGTGTGAATAGTAATGAATGCTGATATTTCCCATCTCACAAGTTGGTTGAGAATAAACAAACTAACCCTTAACGTAAGAAAAACCCACTATATACTTTTCGGTAACAAAAAAAATTTCAGCCTCGATATCAAAATTGGAGACAACTCCCTCGAAAATAAAATGAGCACAAAATATCTGGGTCTGATCATAGATTCCCAACTCTCGTGGGATCTCCACGTAAATCATGTAAAGGAGAAAATTACACCCATAGCTGGTGTACTATATAGGCTTCAAGGATTACTACCCATCCCTTTATTAACTTCAGTCTACAATGCCATGGTACACTCTCACCTGTCCTATCTCTGCTGTATCTGGGGCTTTGCCTTAAAGAAATTGATAGCCGACCTGCAGGTAGTTCAAAACCGAACTCTCAGAAATGTTCATGGACTTCCATGGGACACTCATGTCAGGGACATCTATTCAGTTTCCGGTATCCTTCCAATCACAATCCTTCCTAAACATGAAATCACAAGCACCATCCTACAAATTATCCAACAATCAACTCATACTAACACCAAGCCAATTTACAATCAAGACATCCACAACCACAATACTCGAAATAACAATAAAATCCGCATTCCTCAAACACACACTACAAAATATGGGATAAAATCTCTGAACTATATTGCCTATACACTATATAATTCGCTTCCAGATATGTACAAAAACATCCAGCATAATAAAAAATTGCAAAGCAATGCTTTAAAGGAATATTTTTTAACTACATTTAAAAATGATAATATGTAATCGTCTTGTCTTTTTTTGTTCTATCTTATATACTCGTATCAGTTTTTTTCCGTCTCTTTACTTGTTTTCTCTTGTTGTTTGTTCTACTTAACCTGTCTTTATTTTTATTTTTATTTTTATGCTGTACTGAATGTAAAACTTATATTATGATATCCAAATACCTTTGTAAAATTGTAACTACTACCTCCTACCTATGAATTGTAAGTTCCTCCTGTCCTAAAATGAGTTTTGTAACTCATCGGGATTGCTCTAGCAAGAAATAAAAACAATGAAAAAAAAAAAAAAATGTATCACGAAAATTTTCATAATTATCCTACGAGAAGATGCAGAGATTTTAGGCTTCCCAAAACTAAGCTTTCGTGCACTCAAAATAGCGTGTTTTATAAAGGACAAAAACTGTATAATAACCTACCGAATGCCGTTAAGGAAGCCTCAAATCTTAGCACTTTGCGTAGGACATGTGCTATATATGTTAAAAACAATCTTTGATTAGATTACAAATATTATACTGTATTTCTTAAATTGTAGTTAACTGTATTTCTTAAATTAATCTCTTAAATTGTATTTTTTAATTTGTATTTCTTAAACTGTATTTATTAAATTGTATTATCGTATTTTCTTACTAGATGTATGAAAAAAAAATGCATACATCTAAATAAACATAATAAAAACAAAAAACAAAAAAACAAAACTTACAGTGCCATTTCAAACAAATATAAATTAGAAGGTAACAATAAACTCATTACCAAACTAATCCACACAATAGCCAATTCCTAGAATCCAATGAATTGCAAATAAAACTACGAAGTACTTGATGTTATTTTAAAGATACTTCTATTATACCACTGTAAACTAACCCATGTTCACTTTATTGTAAAAGCCGTAATGGCGTTTAAATAAATAAATAAAAAAAAAATTTCCTAAGAGAGCTTAATCGATTTTTAACATTCTTGGGAAATGGTAAGGGCCCGATTAAAATAATTCCCCAGGGAACTGGTAGAATATCGCTACCCCACTGCCCATAGCCCAGTAATAAAGTAAAGTGTTTAGTAGATACTATTAAAAAAGCAACAAAAAAACTTATGGAATAAATTGTGATAACTAATTTAAGATAAGCTTCTAAGCGTTAAAACTAAGAAAACCATGGTGAAAAAACAAAAACGAAATCTAGTTCCGAGTAAAAACAGACATAAAAATAGGTACAAGCGTTTTTACAGTATAGGAAATACTAGTTCACCAACAACCGATAAATAAACAGACCGTAAAAAAGGTTTGGTTAACTCGACAGAAATAATTGTTTTAATATAACACTTGCGAGTAACTGAGTAAATCTTACTTTGAAACGTGCGCAATGATGTAAGAACAAAGCGTGCGCGTTCGTGCGTGCGGCGTGCGGCGGCGATGCCGATCGTGCGTGAATGCGTTCGTGCCTCGTGCCCGAAGCGTGAACCGTGCGATACTTTTACGTACTGAACGACAGATACACCGGTATGGAAATTAAGTGAGGTCGTGCGTGGCAGTAATTAGAAAACATTGAAATTGTCAAAGAAAAAATGCACGCGTGGCCTTGGATTATAATTTATTTGTTATATTCTCGTAGAAAGCAAACTCTTTTTTTCTTGTTCGAGATAACCTAAAAATATAACAACTAACAAGACACAGATGTTTTGTTTTTAGACCAATATTTACTTGTACAAGTATGTTTAGGCTGTTGAATTTAGAACTAAAGTAGAAAACAAGAATTCGGCGTGCGATTTGAGCGTGTTACGTGATCCAAAAGTCTGACCGTAATAACTCACTAACCATCATTCCGTTTCTCCGCAGCTTGTAGGCAGAGAGGACGGATCGCTAAACAATTCGGTCCTTACCATCCACTCCTTACCTCATTCACATTCATACATGCTCTTCTATTACTCTGACATTACCGAATCAAGCATCTGATTCACTTGATCGGGCCATGTCTTTCATGAGTGTCCCCAACATCTTCTACTATTGATCATGGAAATTTTAAATACTGTAAAGAGCATAATGTTAAGTGTTCAGGAGAGCGAAAAGGAAGTTTCATTATTTTTCGTTATTGCAGACTTGTAATAATAAATTTTCATTCTGATGTCAGAAAAGTGTACATGCAGAGCGCTTGCTAAACGAGCTAGAACCAAAAGGTACGAAGTCAGTGGCGACATTGGTTTCCTTATAAATCTACATGGAAGGCATTTCTTGTCTGCGAAACCACCAGCATCAAAAATATTAATATTAGGTAAACAAACAAAAAAAATTGATGTAAAAACAAATTACAGAATTGAATTTAATTTTTAATTAATTGCTGTGAGAATTAAAAGGAGCTCATAATAGTTTATAATTATGAGAATATAATTCGAAAATTACATTTTCATTCTTATTTATGTTGAACACAAAATATTCTCGTGGTAAAATGTAGAGATCAAAATAACGTCATATCGTATCCAATCAGTTTATTTGAAACTTCATTCAATTACGGATATTTCGAATATTCCCATCGCGAATTTTTAAATGAAACTTTGTTTATTTTTGTCACGCTTTTTTCATGAGAAACTACTAGGACATCGTTATATATACGACGAATTTTTGCCACAAAAAAAAATACTTCTTAAAATATTACTTGAGGCTGTGTTTATTTCGCCATTGAGAATTTCGACTTAATGTTTAAAAAGCGCGACAAACAAACTAAAACTTGGATTCCTGAAATCTTATTAACACTCGAAGAGTTTCTCGTTCAAAGTTAACCGTGGCCCTGTGTAATTTGCTCAAAGATAACTGCTTCTCCGAACATGTTTTTCGTGGCTCAATTATAGGATAAAATGACGGTTAGAACATCCATTCTAAAACTATTCTAAAAATATTCTATTACTCACCAACTTACTAAAATTTGGACTTCACAACATTGAGATATAACCACGAAAAACTGCAAGACTTTTAACTTCCTTAGCATTTACAGGGATTTCAATACAAATGCCATAGTGTTTAATCGAGACATCTTAACACACCTATATTTAAAACATATAATATTTAAGAAATTGCATGATCTTACATTTGATATCCCCATTACTATTCGTAATTTTTTTTTTTTTTTTTAAGTTAAAAGAAATATACATATTTTGCTTTGTTAACTTAATACATTGATACAAATAATATTAATAATGATGGTTTACTACCTAACACCAAGTAATACATATTTTTAAGTGAGAACATTTTGGTTTTACTCATTAATTTTGAGAGCAAACAGTTTTTTTTTAAAATATACTTAATTTATTTTCGGTTGTCAGGCTATCAGGAAGGAGATTATATATGTTTATACCCTCATAGCCTATGTTTCTTTTGCCACACTCTGTCTTTGTTGAATTTGTGTATAATTTATTATGTTGTCTTGTGTGGTGTTCACGTACTTGTGATGTTTTCATAAATGTAGTATTTGTGTCTATAAAGCCATTTTGAATTTTGTAGATTAATAAGCATATGTTGTATTCGTACAGATTTCTGATTTTCATTAAGTTAGTTTCTTTGTATACTCTTTTGGTGGGGGTATCTGGTCTATAGTTAAAAAGTTTTTTTATAACTTTATTCTGAATTATTTGAATTTCGTTTAAGAATGTGATATTTGTGTTTCCCCATATTTCGAGGTAATTAAGATAGGAATGAATTAAACTAAAGTATAATCCATTTACATATATTTATAATACATTTACATACAGTAAAATTGCTGCCAAAAATAGATTTATAGAAGATTACTGCCAAAGATAAATAATGAACTAATATTACTTGCCGGAGGTGCAATATTCCCTATTGAACCTGAACTAACTTATCACAACACGAGGATTCGTACGAATGCAAAAAAGAACACATTCAAGAATTCACGCTTCCCCGTGAATTAATACTTCATAAGGAGTAGAGTTCGCATTTGTCTTCCTTTTCGTCTAATTTTCTGAACAAACAGAATCCTCCTCAACGCTTTGTTCTCTCGTCTTTTGTCCCGGTGCCTTCTTGCTCAGTATCCTTCGCTCCATCTCGTCTGATAACTTATTCATCTTTTGTTTGCTCCTTTGTTAAGTCCTTTATCCCGAAGTGCGCTCCCTAGTCCCTACGTCATGTCAGGACGGAGGTATGCGGTTTTCCTGAGGGCTTGCGTTTTAAAAGATCGTTAGTTTAAGCCAAGACAGGATTCAAAACCCGAAGAAGGCTCATACATGATAGTTCTTTACAGCTATCATAAAGAGCTTTTAATTAAAAATAAGGTATTTAGTACAAATAAATATCGGTTTATCTCCTACACGATTATACAACCAAAACAAATATTTAAAGAGATGAAATGAAACACAATAAATATATGTAGATATACAACCTTTTAATTAAAAACTTACCTTTAAAAAATTAAATTAATATCTTAATTACATTTAACTAATAATGTATTTAAAATTAATAACGATAATTAAATAAAATGTATAATTTTAACTCTATTAAAAATTTTAAATTAAATAAAGTTAATGATGCAATTGAATTCAATAAATTTAGTTAAATTTATAATTTTTGTTAATTTAATAAATCATTAATAGTAATTTTAATTAAACTTTGAGATGTAAAAACAACAGTACTTAAAATGCCTCGCCTAAAGAGCCTCTCTAGTAACACTTATGGATTTTCGTCATTAATTATAAACTTAACCTGCTGAAGGTGGGCCCTTGGAAAAGTTCTAAAATTATTATCAGCCATACTGTAACCACTCACACGAATTTCACGCAAGAAACGAGAATGGAACAAAAGGAACTATATTGCGTTGTATACAGGATATTAAGGGACGCAGGTACTTGAATTACTTTTTACCAGTGATTCCTGACATTATTTAGAGGAAAAAAAAATTCCATGAAATTTTGGTCTCCAGTGACGTGTTTTTCTTCAAAACCCAATGTCACTGGTCACTCAGTCAAGTAACTGCCCAATCCCTCACCTGACGTTAACTGTCCGATACCTACCGATTTTTTATGTTTCAAGTTTAAAACAAAACACCAAAAAGGTCACCGGAGACGAAAATTTATCTCCAAATATTGTAAAAGTAAAAGTAAGTAAGTACTATTATTTTTATGCTACAAAATTATATAATGCCTTTACAATTGAAATTAAAAACACTATGGATATACAAAAGTTTAAAAAAGACATCAAATTATGGCTAACTGAACATGAAGATGAGGAAATCATTAATTTTATGAAGTAACTCCAACGCAACCTACTGACAACATACTTTTTGCTTTATTTATTTATTTTATTTTGTGGATACCAAGTAACTAGAAGAAGAGAAAATGATGGACAACACCCATACAACAACCTACAGTCCGCATCGAAATAGGAATACCTAGTGAGGAGGACTGAGAACCAACTACTTTTCTTTGTATATTTACTTAACTGAATATTGTATACTACTATATTTTTATTATTACTGTATTTTTACTTTATTGTCGTTAAATAAATAAATAAATTTAAAAAACTGGCAAAAGTAAGTCAAGTGTGTCCCTTAAAACCCTGTATATCACATATTATGCCGTAATATATTCTTTGATTATATAAATGTCTAGATAGAGCGCTCGAGCGACGAAACGCCAAAAAAACATTCAGCTAACTGTTCGCCTTAAAGCTTGTCCTGTCCGCTCAGATGCGAAAGTATCGTTGAGCGGTAAACACGTGTTGTGTGACATTTGAAAATGACGATTTGCGCTATAACAGTGTGCAGGAATTACAAAGGACGGTTGAAAACAACTAAAAATGTTACCTATCATCGGTAAGTTACCTTAAAATAACCATTTAGTTAAAGAAATAATTCAGTTTTAATAGTGTAATTTGGTCTTAGAACAACGCCATTTGACGCCATGTTTACGGGGTTGCCTGTTCTTTAAATAACATTTTCCCATGAGTGCGTTGTTAATTTTAAAATAGGTTTTTAATAATTACCCAAAAGTAGGTACACTATACATAATAATGTTATAAATGTGAAAGTTGGTCTTTGTGTTTAAGTGTTTTTTAATTCTTCACGTTGACACTATATTTAAAAAAGTTATTAATACGAAATTTGTTTATCCATTAAAATTACAAAAAATGTGTCAGGTTTTTTTGGTGAAGTATCAAGTAAACTTTTAATTTTATTCATACATATTTTACAAAATACCTAATGATCCTATATTAAGAAGTAAGTAAATAGAAATAATAAGAAAAAGCCGCGGAGAGGATGTCTGGCAACCAGCTAAAACAACTGTCATTTGCTCTGATCGTATCCGTGCCAAAGACCTGTATTTTGTCAACAATCAAAAGCGTCGAAGGTTAAAAAAGGAAGCGATCCCGTGTAAGGTAATTTTGTTTTTAGCGGCCCGTACCAAAAGGTGCCAAATAACGTAAGTCTATTACTAAAATTCTGCAACCGTCTTTTCGTATTTTTGACCTTACTAAGTAAATTTTATTGTTCTTTGTAGTTTTAATTTGTTGTTCGAATAAAATATAATAATAATAAAAGTAATATGTAAATGATTTCTAAAACTGTTTAATAAGTCTTTATTAGTTAACTAAATAAAACCGTTTCTAATGATTTTCGTTGTCTTTATTTGTTAAAAATAATCAAATAAAAATAAATCTCTTTTAACAATGATTTTCTTTTCATTTATATCATTATTATATGTAGAAAACTATTTTACTTAAATGAATTCAAAATTAACGAATTATAGGTCCCGCAAAACCGAAACATATTTTTTACCCACTTTTATGGGAAATATTTGGGAGCTGGTATCACTCAACACGCCCGCAGCGCTTGTAAAACAATACAAGTTACGTATACTTGTGTGCGTGTCACGCACACAAGTATACATTTATATAATCAAAGAATATATTATAATTTTTTTAATAATATATTAGTATGGGTCTTGCTTATCGGGGTATCCGGCGCTAATTTAAAGTTCTATTAGGATGGAACTCAAAATATAGTTATAATCTTCTTGCTTCACCTCTTTGCATTGAGAAACACATTGTCGTGTCCAGATAGAAACCAAATGACAACAGTTCGACATAGAAATTACAGCTATAATGGCTCCTTCAATAGCGTGTCTACGGCAGAATCTAATCATAGAAAACCATCACAGGCTACCAAATGCACGAGACACGAAAATACTTGTGGTGGGAGTCATTGCGGATCTGTTGTCTTATTTGGGTTCATCTCTTTTTACTTTCAAACTACTTCTTAAGTTCTTTTCAAAATGTATTGTATATATATGAATTATCCGTGGTGTATTTTTTTTTCTTCATACTTGTATTATATTTTTATATTTATTATTTCCATATATATCAAAAGGTTTACATTTTTTTTGCCTTGCCTGTCTCACTAGGAAATCCTGTGTCGAGACAGGCTAGATTACAAATATTTTATAAATATTAAATAAAGTACATATTTAAATAAAGCAAAAATATTTGACAAAATTTTCAGGTTGGTAGGTAGTGGTAACAATAATGAGATGTACGATTATATTTGGGTGAGGTAACTAATTATGGCACGACCTTTTTCGATAATCCATTGTTTGATCAGGATTTTGTATTCGATTGTCTTTTTTTGTAAGGTAGGTTATCATATATTTTAGACGCAATGTATTGTTACCACAATCCTTTTTTTAAATTTTGTCATATGAATATGTTCATCTAACTCTCATGCATTTTCCATTTGTATCTTTCTCATTTACATTTTTTATACGTATATTTTACAACTAAGTATATTCGGTATCCATAATTCAAATTATTGTAATTCCTATGTAAAAGCCTCAAATCGTCGGATGACGATTCGGGTCGAACCGAAACCGGTTGGTTAAAGATATATAAAAAAGTGGAACTAAAACAAAGTTATTTTATTGTTAATAAAATAAGTTTTTATTTTACCGAAAAATAATTTAACTGTATCCAAGTAGAGAAGACATGTAGTCGTGAAAGCAAAATATGAGGGAGTACTATGTACATCAATGGGCAGCTCATTCCATAGATGTGCCGTAATCGTTATACCTTGTCTAACTCCTTGCCCCGGGACAAACCTGTTCATCGAACCCCACCCCTCCATAAGGAAAATGAACACCGATAAATTATCTTCACTTGTTAATGTCATTATGAATGGAAATATGGACCACCACAAAGATCTTTGTTACAAAAATGGTCATACGAATATAAAGAGCAAAGCCAGGTGTATCTTTGCGAAACAGAAGCAAAGGAAGCCGATATAGCTAGCGCAATTTCCTCGTGGAAATAATATTATTTTGTGCATTTGATACGAGTAACGACTGACGAGCAGAATTCAAAAGGTATCCTAATAGAGAAATGAAACAACCACAAAATAAACGACATGAGAACTCCTTTACGAAGATGTAGTGTTCATTCGATTTCGATTAATATTAATGCCTTTTCAGTATATTATCTATCTATTGTTAGAACGTGAACACGAGAACAGGAAAAACCTTGAAAAGCGTATGAATGGGGAGACAGTCCGTTATCCGTTGAATTTCCGGGTATGTCCAGATATAAAAAATGTATGAAAAAATTCCCTTTTCTCCTGCGAGTTCCTTTATGAGTTTATGGCGGCCCGCAGTCGGAAATACCGAGCTACCTTCTAATATAAGTGCATCGCACATCGGAAGCAATGGAAGAGCGTGGACTATAAAATAATATTACTGTGGTTGAGCCGCTCCTATCCAGCCCGATTACTGTCGGCCTAAGAACTCGTAGATTCGCAATATATGTCATGGAACAAACAATATGGCTTCTTTTCTATTTTTTTATAGAAGTTGTGTAAACGCTTCATATCTCGTGACGAGAATGACATTGCCAGCTAAAAATAGTTGCGATGATCGGTAAACTATGGTTGCATAAGAACTCAACAAAGCGGTATTTCAACGCCCCTTTAAAAAGTTATTAAAAGAGAATAAAAAAAAAGCCAATAACCCAAACTAACGTAACCTATTTAGCAAAGTTTTTTTTTTGTTTTCATCACTATTAATGACTTTGAAAAAGAGGGATGAAGTTGCACATTGTTGAGTTGTCCGGACATCATAAATTACGTAGGTAAAAAGATGTATAAATTTCAGGAGGAAATGTCAAAACCATTTTGCTAAATCTAGCCTAGCCCTTCACAACAAATTTCGGTTATTTCTGACAAACATAACAATTTTTACCGACACAAATGTATTTATATACCTATAGAAACTTTGAGATAAGGACAACCAGGACCTATGACAAAACGTTGACAGCTCGCAACTGTTTCACCGCATATTATCGAAATAATTCCTAGTTAGTAGGGGTAAGGCTCTCCACTCCGAAGGTCGCGGGTCCGAACCAGGCGTGCGCAAATAATTTTTATTTGATTAATTTGTATTATTTTATCAGTAATTAATTAAAATAATATCTATATAGTATATTGACGGCATGTTCCAGAAAGGAAATACTCTCAGTATCGCTCTGGTGTAAGACCACCATTCGGAATTTAAACGTTGCTTTAAATGGCTTTAGCCGTGTTTGGTGACCAGATCTGAATAGCCAGGTTCTTCCACACCTTCCTCTCCCCAACTCCTTCCCCTCCCCTCAGCATTTCACAGTTGGGGATGCCATAGTCTCACTGGCTCCAGACGTGAGCAGTTAGGACTCTAGTGCGGTATTCATATATATAAAAAAAACTACGCAAATAAAGTAATATAATGTAATGACAACGTTACAGTGTCACAGGTACAGTATGTTTATAAATATATCGTCCGGTAAATGCCAAAGTCGCGTATCCGCATTTTTGCTAGTTTTGAGTTACATATTTATTACAATATCCATAGATACATTATTTGGCCAAATAAGCACTATAACTCATCATTTTATATATCAAATGTATAAATAAATAAAAATACACTGCAGAAGCCACCACTTATTTGGTGGACAGTACTACTATTTACCAACACCCACTAACGGGGACGTGAGTGCATTCAGGATTACAAGTGAAACGCTCATAGACTAGTAATAGAGTAATTCCATAGAAAACAGAATTCATAGGCAAATGCATAGACACACTGTTTATCTTTATTTACTTCGTGGTGTCCGCATATGCACGCAGTCCGAAAATGCACGGTCACGATTTATTAAAAGCCATAATACAATATGAATACCTCTATACGGGTAAATATGAACGGATTAAAGCGCACACTATGCAATAAACCATTTCCGCCATACTGTAAATTCTCGACACTCGTAATGTCAATACCATAAATTTAAATTTGAGGTGTGAATTTAAAACGAAACGTCAAACTGGTAGATAGTTAGTTAATAGATTGGTTCAGACAATTATTATGATTGTTGTGTAAAACGATAAACCATTAACTTCTTAATTTGCAGTGTATAAAGGGAAAAAATCACAATTGTGCGACGAGGAAAGTTAAGTTGGGGGGAAAGACAGGGTTAGGAAGTGCAATCTGTTCAGATCTAGTTAGATACTAAAAATAGCTAAAACTATTTCAAATCTACTGTAGAATTTTAAATTTTCCTTAGGGGACATACATTAATTACGTGAGCTGTTTTTAAGAAAAATTAGTCCCCCCCCCCCCCCCCCCCCCCCACTGGTGTGATTAAGTGAGATTTGGTGTGACCCTTCTTCCTAAATACAAAAGCCAATTTTTTATGTGGACACCGAAAATTTGACGAGTTAGCGATTCCTGAGCAATTTGGAGTAAAAAATGTAGTTGAAATTTTGCTGTCTGGTGACAAAATGACTTCCACGTATTTTACTCCAAATATGCTCAGAAATAGCTGATTAAAGTCTTATGGTACGTGGTGGTACACATGTATATACAGGGTGTTAAGCATCGTAATTGACTAACTTTAACCAGATTCCTGACATTTTTACTTAAAATTATTAAGTAAAAAATATAAATAAAATTTTGGTCTCCGGTGACATTTTTGAAGTGTTTTTTTTCTACAAAAACATACAAATCAGTAGGTATTAAGAAGTTAGGGGCGGGGTGAGGGGTTGGTTGGTTACTTGGCTTAGAGACTAGTGACGACATGTGGAAGATTTTTTTTTTCTTCGATTTTAAAGAAAAAAAATTTTGAAAGAAAAAAGTCACCGGAGACCAAAATTTTATTTAATTTTTTTACTACAAATAATGTCAGGAACCACTCACTGGTTAAAGTAAGTGAAGTACGATCCTCAACATCCTGTATAATGTTTTTTTTTTTTAAACAATATTTTTATCAATATTATTACTGTTGATTGCAGCCCTAATTGAATACGCGACCCCCGAATCTGGGAGCCTAATTTAATTACGTACAATTAGCTTACAATTCAATTAAATGCAGTGTGTAGTGTTTTCAAGCAACTTTTCTATTTAAATTCAACGGAGTGATATTGAGTATCGACCTACCTTCTGCCTGTCTATCTATCTAGCTCTCTACCTACCTACCTACCTACCTACCTTTCTCCTCTGATCTTATTAAGAAATATCTTTTTGTAAGGTGATTTTTTTCCTTTTATCAACATTCTACAGAAATAGCAGAAGAATTTCTGTAGTAAAAACAGAAAAAAGAAACCGTCCCTCATGAGAAATATTTCACATTTTTACATAAATAAATCAATCCTTCCAGACTTTGTCGAGAGTTTTAAAATGTCAACAAATTTTCGTCGCAGGTAAAAGCTGGTACATTCGCACTTCGCACACATGTGCGTCGTAATATTTCATGCAAATTTGTCACAAGCGTATCTGAGAATTTATTTTCACATTTCTACCTACCTTCAAAGTATGCTCATGGGGAAGCTGAAAAACTTTGCCAAAAATATATAAGTATATACTTGTACGTTTATACCGGCTTGGAAAAGCTGAGATAGTATGAATATAATATTATTAATTTTACAAAATGATCGAAATAATGGCTACAAGGCATAACAATGGATAAGATGACTGGAAAACTCAACAACATGCAACATCATCACTCCTTTGGAAAGTCATTAAAAGTGATAAAAAATAGGTTAAAAACATAGGTTACGTTAGGTTAGGTTATGGGCTGAACTTTTATTTATCACTTTTAATGACTTTTCGAAGGGGTTTTGAAATGCCACTTTGTTGAGTTGTCATGAAACGACAAATACCTAAAAATGGTTTGAAAAAGTGATACGACGTCATTAAAAGTTCGGATAAAAACAAGCCTTAAAACCTAACATAAAAAATATTGATGAGTTAAAACATATTGTAATGCAACAATTAAATTATACCACCTGATTATTCTGACGAAAAACCGGTGGTTTCAAAAGATTTCAATTATTTTGTTTAAATAATGGTAGTTTATATATACAAAGTTATTCATTTTCAAATTAATGAAATTATATCATGATGCCTAATAAAAACTCTGAAGTTAACACGCTTGATTTTTACGGGAGGTTTTCCATAAAATAATTATTTGGAACATTTCGCTTGCATTGTAATTTGATTTAGGTAACAGAAAGTACCCTAAAATGGCTGAAAACATCCCTTATTTGCTGCTATGAATTCCTATGTCGGGTGCTCTAGTTAATGAAATTGTAGCCTAGAAAATGTAGAAGTCAAAATATTGTTTCGGCAATTTTAACGCCAAGAAATTTATAACATAAACAATTTGCACTTTAGAGCGATTTTCAAATTTGACGTAATGGGCACTTTAAGTCGCTTAAATAAATTTTGAAATGAAAAGCATTTTATGGAATATGACAAATTATTTAGCTATTTGTGTACTTTTTATTTACTTGTATTGACATTATTATCGATCGTGGGGTATGAAATTTTGTAATATGAGAATTTGGTATGAAAATTTGATGTAAATGGGATTAAAAACATTTCTTACGGTTGTCAATTTTGGGCTGACAACCGTTAACTGCAAGTGACAGGCTTGTGAATCAGTTCGAAGAGGCTATTTACCGAAAATGAACAAGTCTCTCACCTTATTTTATCTCTCTTATTTTTTATCTCTCTTATTTCTTATTTCATAGGCGTGTAACCAAGGATTACAAGTATAAAAGCAAAAACAATTGCAAAAAATCACATGTGTTTTAAATGCGTTGTTTTTATGTACCTACATATATACTGGATCCCCGACAGATGTCGCCTCTAAATTATAATTTTTTGCGCAATATTTACCAATTTCAAACCAAAAAACGACTCCAAAAATACATTTAATAATAAGTCGTGGAATCGTGAAGAATCGTGGAAGTATGATCTCGGATAGGGTGTATTTGATGTTATTTCACTTAATTAATCAACCACAGTGCATCTGAAAATGATGCAAAATGTAGAGCATTGCGTGTATGCGCAAACTCGTTCAACTTCACGGACAATTTGGTAGCAACCTTACGCAGTTTTGCAGCTATGGAGTAATTATCATTTTGTTGTGGAAAGTATACTATATAATGTAGTTGTTTTGTAAATGTAACAGAGATACCTAGATTGCACGTTTTGTATGCTTTTGGCTTGGTTGCCCGTGTTTTATTCAAGAAGAATCGAAATTAACAGTAACAGCCACCATGGGTAGAACTACGGAGTCCTCCTTGAGTCTCAAGGGGGATACTGTGCTATCACTTATGACGGTATAACAATACATGCGAACACCTCAGCACAGGTTCTCACCTCAGCACCTCTAGTGAGGTGTTCACAAAAGATAACTACGTTCGTTTTAACCATTTACATACAGTTGCCAACCATATTCGCTCTACTACCTAGTATGTTTTATATTAAGAATATTTTTTGTTTTACTTGCAGCTATGTCAATATATTTATAAACTGTACGTAAGAGCATAGAAATAAATAAGAAATAAATTAAGAAATGGGGAAAGGAGGTTCGGGTGGTTTTTTTTTTTAAATCTCGTGTACACACTAAGAAAAATGTTTTTCCAAAATACGATCATTTTATTCGTAAAAACGGTTAAAAACGGGTCTGAAGTTTTTACGAACAAATTAACAGTGTTTCAATGTTTATTGGCAGGAAAATTTAAGAATCATTTTTTGGTATACATACGTACGAAATTACGTATACCAACTACATTGTTCTTACTTCATGTTGTTCTTACTTACGTCATCTTACATGTTCCCGCCAATAAACACTGAAACCCTGTTAATTTGTTGGTAAGAACTTCAGTCCCGTTTTTACGAATAAAATTATCGTACTTTAGAATAAAAAAAAATTACGTGCACAATGAACTTCTTCCTATTTTGAAAGTCAAGTGTGTAAGCTTCATCAAACTAATCAATTCTAATTTAAAAAAATTACATTTGCTTAAATCAGAAATTATTTTTCTCAGACATTAGGTATCTACAGTTAAATTTTGTTGACTATCAGCGTCTGTACAAAGTAGCAAATTTACCATGTGGTCCGATTCTGTTAGGTATGAAATGGGTGGAAACTTTGCAATGTTTTATATTATGTCGGACAATATCGAATGTAACAATATATTACTTCTAGCCGATTAAAATAGTATGGTGAATAAAATAAATGGTCACGTGGCGTATCTGACATTAATGGCTGATCTTGATACCATACAATTCCAATACCGCGATAAATCTGAACAAAGCCATCAATTGGTTCTGAATTCGAATATAATATTATGCCCACAGTTGGCATACAGTAAAAATTTATTACCTGTCTAAAATAACAAGTATATCTCTTGCTGGTTTATTTATTGGCTATGTTTATGACTACAGGTAGCAAAACAGTATTCACTCCATATCATTTCAGAATATTATAACAAAGAGGTAACGAAGCATAAACTGTTGGATTTTTAGTCATGGTGTCTACATACATAAAAACAACGCATTTAAAACGCAGGTAAATTTTTAGCGTTCTGTTTTATTGTATAATGGTTCGGTTTGAAACACCTACATTTATAATGTGTTTGCAAAACTAAACAAATGTCTCACTCACCTGAATAAGGCGAAGTAATGCAAAATCGCGTGTTTTTGGTTTGAACATTTGGTCGCCTAGAAATATTATAGATGCTTTAATTAAATACAGTGAGTAGAACACATCTTTGCATTTGCTTTGATCGAGCGATTTCTTATAAGTAAGTCTTTTTATAAGCCAAAATAAGTCGCCAATAAAAAAATGCTTTGAGGTATAAAATCTCCTACGTACCTACAAAAACCATAATTGTATAATGTGGCAAATTAAGGAATTTTGATTTCTATCAGAAAACATATTAATATTTGCACCTGAATTTCGCAAAATAAAAAAATAAAGTATTGCATTTTGGCGATGTTTTTTTGCATAATTCAAAACAGCGGATATTTCAACCATATCGCCAACTGCGTGAGAAGTGCGTGATTTTTCCCGATTTCGAATACTACACGCCGAGGTGGATGACCTTAAAAGCTAATAAAAAATCAAGAAATCTGATATGAAACAATAAAATATGGTAGTTAAAATAATAATTCAATAATGTTTGGAATGGTTAAATGATGCGTGCAAACAGGCCACCAAATACATTCATAGAATTGTAATACATTTTACCGAGGATTTTGATACTAAAATGGCAATCATACATAGAGTCTTTTTAGGAACCTTTAAAGACTAGTGGATGATTTAGGAGCAAAGAAAAAGTAGCCGAAATCACCATCAAAATCTCCACACTCAAGTGAAATTATTCTAAACACGTGGCACTATAATTGAATGTATCTAGTTTTCACAGAAAGCAGCCAGCCACAAAAACTCTAACTGAGATAAAAGCACGTTTGTTTAGATTGAATAATCACATATACACAACTCCTGGAATTTGTTTTTACTTTTAAAGGTTATAAAATAGTAGATATACAATTTCTTTTAACTTTAAAATGGATTTAAGTGTAGATTTTTAAAGACATTGGTGATTTTTCAGGTCAGGCTATTGTAGAATACATATTAGTGAATGTACCTAAGCTCTGAAATCAACTGTCTGACTTTACTATGTGAAATATGCATTCTATAGAAAACAGCCAGAGTAACCAAAAACACTAAATAATTGTAATAACAAGCGCCATGAACGTTTTCTGTTGATTAGACGAGATAAGCTGACTACTAAACGAAAACTTTGGGTTTTGATGGTCGAGAACCTCCAAGAATCGACAAAACTGTAAACATCGGAGGGAGACACAAGTCTAAAGTTGGATGCCAAAAGTGGTTTTCTACGTTCGGTGACTAAGTCAGGATGCCCAGGTTCCTGGAGCGGATGCGTCTGCGTGGCAGGTTGAATTTGGAGATGCCGGTTGAGGGAGATCACTCACTCGACCCCTCGCCTTGCATCGCAGTGAGAAGGGTGGTTTCATACGTCTGTTTTCTACTGGACACACAGATCCCCCAGATTCCTTCTCTCTTACCGTTTTCCTACCCAGAACCTCCCCTCCTTCGTTTGCTTAAAAGACTCCCCATTCAGCTTCCCAAAAGGTGATGACATTGTACAAATACTCTGAGGGATATTATATTCCTCGGGGCCCCCTGTTGGAACTAATGTAAAAAAAAAAAACAAAATTAATGAGATATATATACACAAAATTCCTGAGATACGATTTGAGATTTTTTGTTGTTCATATATTCACGGCCAAAAGTATTATCATGATTTGTTTCTGGAGTATTATGCCGTGATACGCTATCTTCTTTAGCCAACGTTTCTGACAGCGTTACAGTGTGTCACAAACCTGGACTGATGATGGGACACAGTAACGCTCTCCGAAAGGCTGGCTAAAGAAAGAGGTAGCGCAATAGGCATATTTTCCCAAAATCAAACCATGACAAAAATCCTTCTTTAAAAAACAATCAACAAATTTTACATGAAATAAAATTATTGATAAACATGTATATTTACCACTGTAGAAGTGAAAATAATTTCATACCATGCTTCAAAGAGTTAAACAAAATCTACTACCGAAATTGCATTGAAAATAGTGGAGCTAGTTTGAATGAAGTGACGATTCATTAGAATAGAACTCCGATTGATTAGAATAGGTAGGTACTGGACGTGCTCAGTGTTTAGGCGATTCATTCAAGGAGCTACTTACAAGCGACTCGAGTACAGCTCGTGAACGAATCGCCTTAATTTCTCGGACGTCTTGGTCTCGCGCTACATGAAACAGGTGTCATAATGCGAATCAACAAATCGAGGTCTTTTTTTCTATAAACGGTGCATGAATGGCGGATATTGTACGGGCCAGTGGCCAGCGCCGCTAGTGGCTGACCAGAGTTGTGGACGAGGAGACAGGGCCTGCTCACAACGAATCTACTTTTAAACTAGTTTTTCACTGAACAGTAAGCTTCGCGTCTAAATAAGCTTGTTTCTAATTTTCCCTCGGAAATAATAAGATAAGTACGTAGTTACTTAAATACCTACCTACTTAATGACAAATCATACATATTTTAAGTAGCATTTTTTTTTTAATTTAGACTAAGGAACTGACCGCACGCATCGCAACGTGTGGCCAGTGTAATTCTAAAGCATATATTTCCATAGAAAATGTATGGTTGCTTAGTAGTCCAGACATTGTTATGCGTAGCGTTAGCGCCTCCGCCCACTCAGGCAACTGAAAACTCTCAACTGCCAACTGTCTTTGTTTGACAATGTGATGGCCCGCACACTACATAATCACACAAAACCCCGTTGTCAATGGTAACGCAAGTGGTGACTTGCGACCATCTTGCGACTGTCACTGCTCATTGCCCTGGGTGGTCGTTGCTAGTTGCTAGCTGTCAGCTGTCTCGTAGTTCGTCTATGGTTAAACAAGCTTTTGGACCAATCATGACAGAGAAAAAGCCGGTTTTAGTTGGTTCTCAGTTGCCTCAGTGGGCGGAGCGCCTTTGTGTACGTACGTCGACCAGTCTATCTACCTTTATACAACTTGTCAAAATTAATGTAAGATACCAAAGGAAAGGTGACCTCCGTCGATATAAAGCTGGATAAAAAACATAGGGAGATCAGAACTAGAAAACACAATAATACCAAATGCAGAATCAGAAACCACACAACTGCATTAAAATACTACATAATATATTAAAATTTCAAACCAAATGAAACAAATACTTAGTTTTAAACCACTTTATTTTTATTTATATTTGTCGACCGGTTTCGATTGCACTCAATCTTTATTGTCCTGATGAATATTGAGTGCAATCGAAACCGGTCGACAAATATAAATAAAAATAAAGTGGTTTAAAACTAAGTATTTGTTTCATTTGGTTTGAAATTTTAACCGCTTGGACACATAAGCTTGTTTTCACGATAATTTAACGTAGGTAGACATAGGAATGACGTATGTCCCGTACCTGAGTTATAATATATGTATTATGTAGTATTTTAATGCAGTTGTGTGGTTTCTGATTCTGCATTTGGTATTATTTTGTTTTCTACTTCTGATCTCCCTATGTTTTGTATCCAGCTTTATATCGACAAAGGTCACCTTTACTCTTCAGATAAACTTATTTGTATTTGTCAAAAAAACTCGTGTTTTTATTGAGCAAACCAAGTCATAGTAATCAGTAAAACATATATTACAATCGGTATTCAGATGAGATTGATAAGATAAGATATAATATATGTTTAGGGCCAAACTCAATATTTTATTTAAACTTTATTGGTTGCCCAATCGCCCAGCTCTCCTCGCACTGTGGTAGCGTGACTGTTCGGTTATGGAAGAGAAAGCATTATTGTACGTTACGTGGTTCGCTTTGGTGCCAACACTTCGTCGATTTCATATCAGTCCCAATAGTACTTCCATATCCACTCCGTTTTCGGAAATACGGTTCAATTTGTCCGTCTCCATTGATCGATTGATAAAAAAATGGTAATTATTTGATATAGGTGGAAACGGTTAATACGCACTTTTTTTGGAAAAACTCTTTTGATTCACCTTAATTACATTAAAAGACAACCATTTGCTTTGGGGGCAGTGGAAAATATTTAATTTTAAATTACAATTACGTAAAATTAAAATTAGCTTCGTCTTGTAAAATTTTGCCCATTGTAATCACTGTCACTTTGGTATGTTGGTATTCCTGATACATTTTTATATATAACGAGCGGCTACAAGATTTTGAATATCTATATATTTTTGAATATTTATCTATTAATATATTTTTGATATCACGCAATCTGGGCGTATTAGGTAAACACTAATTTAGGTACCGGAGTTTTGAAAATAAAATGACGTAAAAAATCTTGAAAACTGGGACGTTTTTCTTGCCTTGACGTGAGCAGGCGCTATAAAGGGGACACTTTATTTTGTATCACAAACCATGTTACACAAACCTAGCGTAGCCGCTAAACTACTTGAATACTGGGATGTTTTTCTTGCCTTGACTCAAGCAGGCGCTATATTATCACAGAAATAGTCTTAAAAAAAAAAAAATTTGGGGTAAAAAAAAAATTCAAGCTAATGAATTTTAATCACAACACACGTAATGCATGCGTATTAGGTAAGTACTAATTAGGCGAAATTAATTTTTTTAACCTTTAAAAAAAGTTCTAGCCGCTCGTTGTTTTTCGTATAGTATCGAGAATACCAACATAACAAAGTGACATTTGACAAAAAAAAAATGAAAATGTCGGTCACTTTTCACAGAACGAAAGCTAATTTTAAGTTTACGTAATTGAAATTTAAAATGAAATATTTTCCACTGCCCCCAATGCAAATAGTTGTCTTTTAATGTAATTAAGGTGAATCAAAAGAGTTTTTTTTTTAAAAGTGCGTATTAACCGATTCCATCTATATCCAATATTTACCAAAAAAATTATTTATTTATTTGATAACAATAGGATAATATTTAAATTGAACCATTTTTGAAAACTCCCCTCAAACGGTTCAGAAATGATAAATAATTATTTTGTATAGAAGGTTATGTTTTCTGTTTGTTACCTACAACAAAAAAGACTTCAAGAATCAATGTGTTTCTATGAAACTCAAAAACCGCGGAAATTTATGGAAAATATACAGGTGTCCGGGGGTAAAGTTTGTAAAAATATATATTTTTTAAATTACAGTGTTGAATGAATACAATATAATTTATTATACGATACGATTTACAACTTGAATTTTGAGTAAAAAAAATAAAATTTAATTACGATATTTTGTGCGTTTTTTTTTCAAATAACATATTTATTTTATATTCAAGTTAGCTGGCTGCGTATCCAAAAAGGGATAGTATTTTTTTATTAAATCATTGAATAAATCAATGAAATAAACATAATTTAAAACAGTCTTCAGTGAATATTATTTATTAACCGTTTGGACACATAAGCTTGCTTTCACGATAATTTAACGTAGGTAGACATCGGAATGACGTATAGCCCGTACCTGAGTTATTAATATTTATTTTTTTACACTAACCTCACACAGGAGGTCCAGAGGATAATAATTACCCCGTAGTATATGTCTTATTTGTTGATGTTGTGTGGACAATCTTTCCTGAGGAAGTTCTGGTAAGGAAAGGAGTTTGGAGGTGGGAGGGTCTAGGGTCTAGGTGGGATCTAAGCGGTCAGTGTGTCCAGGAATGACGGACATATAATTCCATCCCTCCCGCTGCGGTGAAAGACGATGGGTTGAGAGAGACCAGAGTTTAATTTTAAAACTCATGCTGGGAATATCTCTGAAAACCGAAAAAGTAGCAATGACTGGAAACCTTGGAAACCCAAAACAAAATCTATGCAAATTTCATCTCGCCAGAACGCACATTTCGAGAGTTGTGCTAAATTATAATTAAGATAAATATTTAATACCAGCTCTATGAATTTTTTGTCATAATTTTCATTTATGAAAAGTAATAACGAACATGTTTGTACTAAATCTACAAGCATAAAATTTCCATACCGAGCAAAAAAATTGTCACAATCTGTGGAACGCATATGTTTGTACGCTTGTATGCTAATGCCTAATAGTAAACATAATGTACTTTTTCTACGTTCTACTAATGGATTCTAACAACCAACGGACCCTCGACCCTACAGAGGCCGAAAACACAACAAGTATTACCCATTATTCACCTACATCAAAAACATCTTAACATCCTACCCATCTGTTTGAAAAAAATAACCCACACTGTCAAAATTGTTGCCAGTGATTTGCAACAAACAAAGAATTATTATTTTAATCAATTCTAATACAATTCTAAATTCTAATCAAAAAAATTCCAATTCCAAATGCAAATTTAATGATAATATTCCAGTAATAATGTGCAACGGAAAAATAAAATGAGCCCATGCGAGTTCGTTAGAAAGTAGTCAATATGGTAAATTGGCCAAATTAAATATCTTGTAAATCAAGCGAGTTGGTCTACATTTCGTATCGTATTACTTTGATGTGCCTGCTTATTATTGGTATTGGCGTTTCGCTTTGCATGTGCGTCAGGTATGAAAACAAACGGTACAAATGTTATTGACACCCACTTTTTATAACCGAACGTCCACAAGAAGTTCACTGTAAACTCGTACTACAGTTGGACAAGGATCTAACTGACATTTTGAACCTTTTGCAATTGTCATTTTGTTTGTATCTGACAGTTGATCGGTTTTACGAGGTGCGGTATATTTACTTTAGTTGGTTAGGGTTCTAATTTCGCTTTACCATAATCTGAGGTGTCAAAGTTTGCAAAGGCGAATTCTCGAAATCTATTTAATAATTTCTGATTTTGTAATTCCTGAAATATAATAATGACCCTAAGAAATGAATTATTATGCCCTAACTGGTTATATGTGGTTCTATCTACACTTGTAGGTAAGTAGGTATCTCTGAAATGGTAAGTATATGAGCTATTTAAATATTTTCCTTCAAAATGTGTAAAATAGATGTAGAACGTTGAACATCTTGAAATGGCGTAAAGGAAATGTAATTAGGACCTTAAGCAATGAATTATTATGCACTAACTGGTTGTATGTGGTTCTATCTACACGTGTAGGTATGTTCTAAAATGGTAAGTACATGACCTATTTAAATATTTTTCTTTAAAATGTGTAAAATTAAAATACTTTATATAAGATTCAACCTCAAAATCGGGTATCGGTAAATAGATAATGACAAATCGTCTTTGCAAACTTCGACAGACTTTCATGTCTCAGAATAAGGTAAGTGAAGTTAGAACCATATCCAACCAAAGTGACGAACTGACAATAACTATTACATCTGCCTTCTCTGCCTGGGATAAATTTATTTAACGAGACTGTTTAGGCAATCTTGTTGATATAGGTAGCGTTTCTAAAGGATACATTTAGATTGCGTCTTATAACGTAATTAATTCTCTATAATTGGATCGTTTACTTCTGAATACTGTATATTGAATAGGTTATATTCTCTTTTGTCAACTATTCTGTTGGATTCGTAATATATATCAGTTATTTATTCCCAAGGATACAATTAGGTTATTCATACAATTCTATGTTCACTAAGGGCATTCATTTTATCATTTAGCCAAACTATTATTAGTATTTTATTCCAACTAACACACATCATCTTTCATACATTCCAATGGTTATGTTGTATCTTTAGTATGTATGTCCATGTAGCTTTCATTTATAATAACTTCAGCAGAATTACCTCACAAAGCTAGCGGTACAATTACAAATATATTGGTAATTTCTAGAGTAAAAATTTAGTAAGTCTCCAAGGAAAAAAGATCCAAAGCCTGTGCGAGGAGTGGTTGGACTAGTCATGAACCTGTGTCACAAATTAATAGTAGTCCGAGACAACGAAAGCCCGGAAGCTTATAATAATAATAAATAATGAAAGCATTGCATCTCAAATCTCAACTAACCGATAAAGGGATGAAAATGACATGAAAAAATAACCCAATATGCCAATCAGAAAAAAAGAAGCTTCATTATTCGGGCAATGGCAGTTAAAAGATAGCAGGTAAAGCGGATAGAACATGGGTGTATTTTTTTATCAAATCTCTCTCGCTGTAGTTTTGATACACTTCAATTTGGGATGCGGGTATAGTTACCGCCGCCCCGTTCCGTTAGGATCCATTGATAGGATAACCAACACCTCTGCCATAGGTCACCCCAAGTGGGTCGCTACGTTTGATGACTTAACAGGGGTGCCCGGGTTCATGGGGTAAGTTTTTTCCAGATCTTGGTGGTGAAAGGTGCTGCAGTCGCGAGGAACGATTTTACGCGCGATCCGTAAATCACACCTGGTGGATGCGGCGAGTGGAAGCTCCATCGCGAACGTCTGCCACGCCGAGACTAAGCGTCGCAGAGAGTGCAGTGCGGTGGGGATTTGGCGTGGGAAAACCAGGCTAAACGCCAGTGTTGCCGGATTGCGCGTAAAAAAGCCGCAGCGCCTTGGAGTCCTTATTTTACGCTCAGCCCTCGTAAATCAAAAAATTCACGATCCCCCTGAAAAGTGTTGGCTAAGTTGAAGTGGGAATGGACTAGATATCTAGAAAAGTCCAAAAAGAATTCATGGCCGATAGTGCCAAAAACTCGACAGTTGGTAATCGTGGAATCAGGACAGAAGCAGAAATCTTAAACAAAACATTATCTGACTAAATTAATTCCACATTAGGCACCAGATGGCAGACCGCCGCGAAAGACAAAAATGAGATGTCTAACATAAGACTGACAACAGCTAAAAAAACATTTTCAAATGATTAAATAAATTTTTAAAACTTGAAATTGTAATTTTTTTATTAATGAACACAATATTAGCGAAACTCAATCGAAAACAGAAAAATCAAAAAAGATACGGTCACATCTGGGACACGAACCCAGGACCTTCAATTTGCCGAGGCGGAGCTCTACCAATTGAGCTAATGTGTCCCTTCTGAGAACTACCAACATTATCTTCTTTTTCTTAACGCTTATTTTTATTGGCTGCTATCTTTATGTATGATTGCAAGATTCAAACCCGAATTAAATGCTATCTAGATAGTGTCTTAGAGAAATTTAAAATTACTTTTTCGTTAAAATAGCATTACATTAATAAAATCTATAATACAGTAAACACTTTGTCGTACGACAAGAATATTAGCAATAAAATTGTAATTTTATTACGCTTGCTACAATCAGATAAAAGTTTACACTAGCCAATATAAATGCACAACACTAATGTTTTGTCACTATAAAAATAACTTATACCTACCTACTAAACCAGTCCCAGTGAGAGCTCGTACTGATATCAATGACGTTCGTCCTCTTCCTTCACACGCGTCTTACTAGATACTAGAACGATGACTTCACGTACGATATCTCGCTGGGACTAGTAGAGTTATATATTTCACCTTCATTTTGACAGCATTTATAAATAGTACATATTTATACGAACTCAGTAATTAGGTTGCGAGTAACTTTGAAACGCAAATAGAAATCAATTAATACAGTTTTAGAAATTAAATGTAATCGATACGGTAACGTCAAAGTTTACAATAAAAAGTAATTTTGACTTAAAACGGGTTAAAATAATGTAAGTACAAACTGTATGAGCTTCGAATTGATTTTCAATTATCGATCATCACGAAGCGAGTAGGTACCTTCTAAATTTTACCCTAGAAAAGGATTTCTCAATTCCATTTCACAAAACATGTTAGGTAAAGTTTTCTTACTCTGCTTACTGCTAAATATGCCCAAATTGAATTTATAATATTGAAATAAAACTTCGTTTCAACTTAATTGGTACAAGAAAACTATATACCTACGTCGGGGATATGAAAAAACATGCACAAATAGTGCATGTTTTTTTCAATATTCTTAGTTATTATATTAAGGGCATTCTTAAAATTTATTTAGAAACTTTTCACCGATAGATGGCGTTATTTTCAATATTGTCGAATAATGCACTTTTAACGCGTTATGCTTTTTAATACTGAGATAAATTATTGGTTCGCGAATGTACATAAAATATGTTTATCTGTATAAATTATTTTTCGTACTTATACTTTTATAATTTTGGAGAACGGCTGAAAAACAATAATTTTTTTGTAAAACCAACACGTACGAAAGAAATTTGCCGCTGAAAAATTTTACTACAAAATCAAGAGGCATCTGTAAAAATAGTGCTGTTCCAAGTTTCAACGGTAAAACAGACTAGTCCAAAACAGACGGATTATAAAAGGCTTGTTAAATTCAGTAAATTAAGTCATCGCTCGGGAAGATTTATTGATTTATCAAAAGCGCCGGTCTGGTAACAAGGGCGTGTGTAGCGGTTTGCGAAGTTAACTGGACCTTTTTTAAAAAACCGCTATACCACGTACTATGCCAAGTAACATTTATGTACTATCTCCGGACAATAGAGATTCCTATCTTGCCTTTTCCGACGTGTAAAAATGTGTAAGGGAATGATGATTTCGGCAAAAAATCAGATCTATTCCTATGGCTGTACGCAGTAAATCTATCAAATAAACATAGTGGTGAGAATTACTCGAAACTAAAAATGATTTCTCGTGTGCCCAAACCAGACCACACGTGCTAATATAACAATAAAAAATCAGTATGGATTATGAGATGACTGAGATCAGTTTTGAAATAGGTAATAATAATATTATTATCAAATAATATTATGTGAATATGACACGATAGCATGTAGGTAAAATAAGTCGGAGCCTGAGGAATACACTTCAACTTGGGTGGGGTTTTGGTACCGCTGCCGGGGAACCATTTATTGGATAACCAACACCTCTGCCATACGTCACCTCAAGTGGTTCATTACGTTTGGTGACTTAGCAGGGTAGCCCGGGTAAGGGAACACATCGTGTCGGTTAGATAGTAAATGAATATCAATTCGGGAGGCGGGAATGGGTACCGCCGCCCCGGGAATCATTTATTGGATAACCAACACCTCTGCTATAGGTCACCCCGAGTGGTGCGCTACGTTTGGTGACTGAGCAGGAGTGCCCGGGTTCATGTAGTGAGGTTTGTCTAGGTCTTGGAGGCGGATTTTCTGGATACACTTATATAATCCGCCCCAGATTCCTACCCAACCCTCATACCTTTTTCCTTCCCAGAACTTCCTCTCCTTCATTTCCTTAAAAACCCGAATATGACTTAGGCCCTGAGGGAAATTATTTTCCTCAGGGCCTCCTGTGTGGAGCTAATGTAAAAAAAATATATGGCTCCTCACAGGAGGCCCGGAGGAAAATTATTTCCTCCAGGACCTCTGACATCTTTGGGAATGCTGTGTGAAGGGGCTTTTATAGGAAATAAAGGAGAAGATGTTATGGGAAGGAAAATGGTTTGTGGCGTGGGTAGGAATCAGAGGGTCAAAGGGTCCAGGAGTGACAGACGTATAAATCCTTCCCCCCCACTGCGGTACAAGGGGATGGGTCAAGATAATTCTACAGGAGAGGCCGAATGGTCTCCTTCAACCAGCCCTCCTGATCCGGTCGGCAGTAAGTGGGCAGACGCATCAGCCACCAAGATCTCGAGAAACCTCACCCCGTGAAACCGGGCACTCCTGCTAAGTCACTAAACGTAGAAAACACTAGGGGTGACCTATGGCAGAAATGTTGGTCATCCACTAAATTGTTCCCGGGGCGGCGGTACCTATAACCGCCTCCCATATTCAAATTCATTGATGTATTGTGTACATCCACCCTTGAGGTGATTTTTGAGGTCATCCAAATGTTATCATAATTTTTTTATTTTTTTTTATAGAGAAACCTCACAAGAGTCCCAACTGCTCCCTTCTGGAGCCAGTGAGACTATGGCATCCCCAATTGGAGTATGTTGTGAGGCTGAAGGTAAGTGGGGAAGGGAAGGAGATGGGGAAGAGGAAGGTGGGAAAGTACCTGGCTATTCAGATCTAGTCACTAAACACGGCTCGAGCCATTTTTAAGCAACGTTTCAATTCTGAATGGTGGTCTTACACCAGGGCGATACTGAGAGTATCTTCCACTCTGGAACGTGCCGCAAATATAATATATATTATTTTTATTAATTAATTGTGAACAACACATATTAATCAAATAAAATTTATTTGCGCACGCCGGGTTCGAACCCGCAACCTTCCGATTGGGAGTCAAGTGTCTTACCACTCGACCACGGACGGTCGTTTTATTTTGACGGACGACGGACATTATTTGGATGACTTGTTTAGCGCGCCGTTTTATCAATGTAACTCGATCTATGAATGTAACTAGGCACACGTGTCTTTTTGTTGTGACAGCTGCAAGTCGAACAATACTGGAACATTCATTAAAAAGCAAAACGAACACTTCGGATAACAAATCATTCCATGCAATTGTTTTAACCTTTTTACTACAAACTAATAAACTCTTTGCATAATGAGAACGTACTTTAAACTTGCTCGATAAACGTACATCGGCACTGCTCACACATAAAGTATATCTCTTTTTAATATACGCATGCCCACCGTGCACAAAGATCTACGCAAATCGGATGAAAAATAAATACTTTTGTTAATGTAATTACTTGGTTATTATAAGTGATATAACAGTGAAATTTGCGTTCGCTAGTATCTCATTTTTAGTATTATTTTTTGGTACTAAAATAAATAAAATACTATCTGTAGATTTCGAATGGGGCATTCGAACAGATTGTATGAGAATTGCCGCTTACGTTTCACCTTAATAATGTTTGCGTATTTAGATTGAACGGAACCTTCCGGCAAATGATACTTCATAGTAACAAAATCCAACATGGCGGGAAAAAATCTTTTGATTCAGTTAGGCGCTCCGCTGACGAGGCAACTGAAACCAAACTAAAACCGGCTGGTTTCGATGTCTTGATTGGTCAAAAAGCTTGTTTATCCATAGACGAAGAACAATCAGCTGACAGCTGGCAACTAGCAACGGCCGCCCACGGCAATCAGCAGTGCGAGTCGCGAGTCACTGCTTGCGTTACCATTGACAACGGGCTTTTGAGTGATTGTGAAGTGTGCGGGCCATCACATTGTCATACAAAGACAGTTGCCAGTTGACAGTTTTCAGTTGCCTCAGTGAGCGGATCGCCTTATGAACATTGATTGAAAACAAATAATTTTAATGCATCTTTTACCATCTTTCCAACGTAAATAGTTGTTTTTTTGTAGTAATAAAGTTGAAAAGAAGTGTTATTTAAGGCCCGGTAGTAAGCGTTAGAGTAAAAAGAAGAAAAAAGGAGATATGTAAATACGAATGTAATGCGAGCTGATATTAAAAAACAATTTTAATTAATAAGCGAAAATAGTGAAAATATTTAATAAAACACAACTCGCTTAAAATAGAGCAATAACATATTTCGACAAGTGCTATTAAGTAGCGTTTAATATCTTTAAATCGTTAAATAGCAGAACAAAATGTGTTTTATAATAATTTTCTGAGCATACTTCGCGATTTTTTCTATCGGGGGAATTTCATATAATTACCTTTTCGGCTATACAATTGTATAGATATCATCTTAAAAAATAATAATAATTGTATGTTTATATTTTTTACTTTCATTTTTTAAGTTCCTACTTTTAGGAACCTAAAAAATTAAAGTGTTCCAGAGGATTCGAAATGCGGGAGCTAAAGTAATTTGTGTGTAGAGAAGTAAGAAGACTTTGCTATATTTTAACTGTTTTTTTTATGTTAAATATTATTTTTCAATAAATAGATATTTTAAAATGTAGTCAAAGGTAATCATTTTTAATTAATTTGCCTTTTTTGTATAAAACACCCCACAGCATTAACTTTGATTGCAAGCTTTATTAATTTAAAACCTGTGATATACAAACCAAATTTTTAAACATGTATCGTGCGTTGCGATTTTCACCTGTGAGAAACTACTTGTTATTCACTTTGACAGTTCGATGCTTAGCCGAGGTTAATCCACACAAATAGAAATGATAGCCAAATATTATGAACATTGATTCCCGAAATTGATACAGATTCAACAAAATAAACCATTAATTATTATTCTCTGTAAGTTATTGTTAATTATTAGTAGATAGAATTTAGATAGATTAGATAGCAAGGGAAATTCTTAGTAATATTATAAATGCGAAAATGTGTTGTTTGTTTTCGTTTGTCCTTCTTTCACGTCGCAACAGTGTGACCGATCGACGTGATTTTTTGCATAGGAATAGTTGAAGGATTAGCAAGTGACATAGGTTATTTTTCATACAATTCAATTTGGGAGGCGGGAATGGGTACCGCCGCCCCGGGAACCATTTATTGGATAACCAACACCTCTGCCATAGGTCACCCCTAGTGGTTTGCTACGTTTGGTGACTTAGCAGGGGTGCCCGGATTCATGGGGCTAGACACACTAAACCCCAGATTCCTACCCAACCCTCATGCCTTTTTCCTTCCCAGAACTTCCTCTCCTTCCTTTCCTTAAAAATACCCTCCACACAGCATCCCCAAAGATGACATAGGCCCTGAGGAAAATTATTTTCCTCAGGGCCTCCTGTGTGGACCTAATGTAAAAAAATACCCGGAAAAACATTCAATTCCCATGTGAAAATTCTTTGTAAAATAGTTTCTCCCTAATAATAAGAAGCCGCGGGTAAAATCTAGTCATTGATATTTAAATTTATGAGACTCACTCAATTTGGTCATTCGGTCCGACCTTTATGTACAATGGTCACGTTATTTTGAAAATCTACGTAATAATGGAATCTAGATATCGGGTGTAAATTAATAATTCACAACAGTTTTACGCAACTCCTCCAAACTTTTAATGGCTCTCTTTTGTCTAGGGTAAGTACCAATTCTTTTATTATTCATAATAACTTCTACTTATCTAAACTATAATAAATTCTAGGTCTTAGAAATGCAGGTTAGATGGAACTTGTGGAAAATACAGGAGAAGTTTTATTCTTTGAAAGACAAACTAAGTCAACTCAAATTATGCTGGTACCGACACGGGTACAAAACTTTAAAGATTTACACAAAGCAAATTCAAAATAAAAGATACCGTCAGGTACCTTTCCTAATTTTTAGAGCTAATCGTTAAAATATTTAAACATAATCAAGGAGCAATATTGCAAAGTATCAAAATCCGTATATGTTGGTGTATAGCCGTATATATGAAATTATATAATAAAATCCCCCATTAAATGCTAAACGTTTGAATGGCTTGAGTGAGGAAAGTCTGAATATTTGTTAAATAATGTCACTTATATATAGTTCCTATTAATGATACACAAACGTAAAAACTTAGTAGATAGTTTTAATAATAAAAAACAAATTTTGTTTCAGCATAATTCATTTGGCATTTTTAGGAGCAATTGGTTCCTTAGAACAGGCAACCTGCCTAGCTAGGAACTAAAATAGACCTAACAAGACATAATAACACTTGTACACATTTAATAAAATAAAATTAATAATATTTTTAGCACAGTTTTAATTACGGAGGTTCGTAAGTAGGTACCCACCCGCGTTTTATAAATAAAAAAATCTTGAAACGAGTTCCTATTTACATTTAATTTTCATTAAAAAGTCTGAATGATTTGATAATAAATTTTACGTTGAATTATTTGAAAATAGAATACCTACAATTAATTAAATACCTACGGAGCTCCGTTTTTCGCTACAAATTTTCTTGATAATGTAGAATTGAATTTTGCCTAGGGAGGCGCTGTGCGTAAAAATCCTTTGGGTAGGTACATCAAACCTTTTTAGCTGTGAAATGCCTAGCGAACCGGCTGTTAAATAATTGGAGCGATAGCTCTGGTACCCACCCCATCTCTTTTCAGTCTACCACCTTGAACCATTATAAAATTATCTACCATATATATACTTAATTTTTTGCATTAACTCCATACTGGAGGCCCAGAGGAAAATAATTTCCCTCAGGACCTACGTCATCTTTGGGGATGCTGTGTGGAGAGGAAGGAGTCAACTTTTTGTTGAAGGGAGAAAACCCAGGGGCCGGAAAATCGTTCCACAGCCAAGCGAATTTCCGACTATGCATCGGTGCCGAGGGAACCAATAACGCTAGTTCCTTGGAGTATCTTCCATTGAAATACCGGTAGAACAAGGACAGCAATCCTACCAGACGCCTGTGCTCTAAAGATTGCAATCCGTTAGTTAAGATATGAGAATCTATCAAACCAACCACCCGTTTCTGCACAGAATCAAGGGTTGTTTCAGGTATTTTTGGGCTCCAGACCAGAGGTGGCTGTCAAATTTAACCGTGGGGCGCACTTGAGATTTGTACAGGTTTAGCAGTTGTATACTATCTGCAGTATACAGGCCTTGTACAGGACGTCCAGTTTTTGAGAGGCCAGCGTAACTCTGACTTCGATGGAACGCCCGTACCTGAACTGGTCACTTAGAGTTACACCAAGCATATCAATAGAAGGCCTGTTCGGAAGATTAGAGACTAGATTTTCACGTATTTTTGAAGTAAAACTTCTTTACGCAAAACTTGGGGGGTAAGCTGGCGAATGCGTTACGAAAAGTGTAACGCGTTACGGGCAAGGCGAACGGGATGTATCACACTGTAGAAGCAAGAGATAGCAGTGCGCGCCCACATTTTCTTTCTCTTTAGAAGTTTTACTTCAGTCGTGTGGTCTAAAACACACTCGTATTTTGTTTATTTGTCTCGATTAAATTTTATCGTCATAAAACGCTTGTGTTAAATTTAATAATAGCCTCTATTTAGGAAGATACCGATAGTGTTTTGAAAGTAATGTGATGAGTGTTATAATTATAAATATTGCATTTCAATTATTTTAATCAATTTATGGCAGCAGCTGTCACAATTTTACAGTATTCATTACAGGGGAGTCGTTGTAAATATTATTTTAGAATTTGAATCACAAGTTAATCAACAATAATAATAAACAAATATATACTTGAATTAGAGGTCAAAATTGCAAAAATATATTTTTTTAAATTCAATAAAACCTTTTAAAAGTTAGATAAAGACATATTTATGAAAACCTACTAACCGGTTTCCCTTGCGTTTCGATACAAAGAACAAACAATAAAAATGTGATCTACACTAATAACGAATATTTTCGATTTACGATTTATTTATTTATTAAGTTGGAGTTTATAATTCGGTACTCGAACCTATGAATAGTGGCTATATATTGGATAAGTTGGCCGAGTTTTCTAACCACTGCGAGTATTTTATTTTTATTTTTAATGATGTTCGGTATTAGTGTAGATAAGCTATTGGGAGGATGGTGAGAAACCCCCTTAGTCTTAATTCATGTTTTAAAGATAATAATTTTATTTGCTTTGACAACAAATTAGGAATTCTACGAATCACCACGCAAATCCGATTTAACCATCAACATTTAACAAACAGCAATACGAATGTAAAGAAAATTGGTTGCTCTATAACGAAATTCTTACTGATGTTAAAATCATGGCTATCGGAGAGTAACCTGATGATATTTTGCTCTCTTATGTTATTCTTTAAATAAATATATAATGGTCTCCCTGATTGTGTGATATCTGCGTGTATACACTACACAGTTATATTATTTGCTCTCACTACGCAGGTATTAACATTGTATTGCTTTCTCAACAGTCTACAGATATTTAAATAATTATTTTCCTATTTTACACTGTTTTTCACCACGTCTGTGTGTAACTCCAGTTCATACCCTCGAGAACTGAGATTTGCTTTGATTTTCAAAATTTAACTGACTCTTAGAACGGTTCAAATAAAGCGATAAAGTAGGTACCAAAATTATTTTATTTTAATTAAAAAATTAATAATTCTCTATTTTAAAAAAAATCTATATTTCTTGTACATATTTTAATTTTTGATAGATGTCAAAAATTCTAGGGTTTGCGCCAGTTTGTTAGAGTAGAATCCATAATTCGTATACGAATATTGTGCAGGAAAGTAAGGGGACATAAAATATCATTCAGAGATTATTAATTGTTTTTATGTTTAATTCATAGTCCTCCATTTTTTTTTAAATTAATGTCAATCATATTTGATAATGTTAATGCACATCATAGTTGCGTAAGTATTTTTGTTTTTGTTATTGTGACAGCTGTTTCGCCATTCAAGACCATTTTCAAACTGTTTACAGCTGTTGAGCCCCTTTAGCACTCTTTTTTTTTGTATTATCTTCACGAGGAAAGTAGCGCCAAAGTTGTTTTTATTTATTTTTTATGAATAATTTTAGAAGAATATAAAAACGTTAGTCAATGAAAATAGTCAAAAATAATCTTAGCCATAAAGGGGTATTTTTTAAAAGTTGTTTCTTATATAAATTCATATATATGTAATGAAAAAACAAATTATTTAATAATTTAAGCCTATATTTTTTTGAAATAGAGAAGGTAGGAAAAGCTTCAATGTATTAATTTTAATTTGTATTGTCATTAAATAAAAAATAAAAAAAATCCGTAGCACATTTTTTCATAAAGTAAAGCGATTGAAAGTAAAGATAAATCTAAATAGTAATTTGACGTATAAGCTCTATTCACAGTTTTAAAATGGCGTTGAACTCCGAAACAGCTGTCACTAATATGTCAATAATAAAATAACTATAATATTTGCAGAACATAATTATAACATTATTACTCAAATTTGATTTAAATAAACATTAAAAAAAGAGATTGCACGAGCGATATGGCGTGTACATTTGATAGCCCATTAAAAAAAATGAACTCAATGTTGATTTACTCATCGTAAATACATAAAATTATTTGTAAATAATTTATTAAAGATAGACGTAGAAGCATATATTTCGTTGGACATAAAAACAAACAGATTGTTGTACTTCGCTCAAGTCAAAATCAATTAAAAAAATGTTGTAAAACAATCATATAATAATAATAATTCTATTGCTTACTTTCTGTGATGTTTTCAAACGTCATTCACATTAATCAATCAACAATGCAGCACTTACACATAAAAATAACAAATAAAACAACACAAAACCATAAAAATGTCACAAATGCGAAAAAGTTTCTAATTCGCACATAAATTTGTGAATTAAATAAAATAATTCAATGAATTATTATTTAATATATTTGTTATTCCAACTTAAACAAATTATACACACTTTTTCAAAAATTCACTAAAAAATGCACTAAAATTTCTCGCCAAAACAGCGTAAATAAACTTTTATAACAGCGAATGACAGCTGCTACTGTGTTTGACAGCTATTCGAAATCGGAACAATATTATTATTTGAATTTCAATTCGGAATCTCGTCGCGTGCTCCCGCGCTCGGGGCTTTAGTTCGACTGGCGGCCGCGTGGGGGACCTGTCGCTCGGCGGCAGAAATGCCGGAGATACATACGAACGGACTATATGCATACATTCTACATTTTATCGTAGCGATTCGAGTGGTCCATCCGAAACATGGCGATGCGAACCGCGGACGGACTGTTCGGGATAGCTACGGTTAGTCGGATACATTGTATGTACATTTTGAGGTAGCGAAAGATACGCGGCGCATACCAATTTCCTTTTTCAATTTTTCCGACGCCGCGTAATAGGAACACGATTTTGAGGCGGGTAAACGTAACTGAGGGATTTCAGATGTTTTAATATCGCGATTCATACTAGAATTGTTTTTTTTAATAAAGATGACATGCATACCTATTTAATTACATAATTAGTTCGTGGCCAATCAGAGTAAGTATAATTCACCACCGTCATTGGTCACCTCTCCATAAAATTTATTTAAAAAATGGCGAAAGAATTCAGCGAAGGTTTTTACGAGTTATTAATTTTATGTTAAATACCCCCTTAGAACAAATTAACTAATCTTCTTTAATATAATTAACTTTAAGGATCAAATACTTGAAATAAAGATAAATAAATAAATTTTGTTAGTTGCGTTTTTTAAGGCAACTTGTGAAAGAAATATTTAGTTCTTAATCTGTCGTAGGCCTCTAAATAGAAGCAATTAGAAATATTGTAGATACTGTTAATAAATGTAGGTACATGTGAAATAAAATACCAGTATTTAAGTTTGCATGTGAACATTAATAAAAAAAATAAAAAAAATTGACTCAATTTCTTTATTAAACACCTCCACTGGCTTTTATTTCTCTATGTTAGAAATTGAACATCAAAAAAATGCTAGCTCCCATATTAAACCTATCTACAAAAAAATACTAGCTCCCATATTAAACCTATCTACAAAAAAATGCTAGCTCCCATATTAAACCTATCTACAAAAAAAATGCTAGCTCCATGCTTATTTCACATGTACATTTGTTACTTAATTTGTATTTATCTACTACTAGGCAAACTCAGAATGGCGCTCTTTCCGTAGGCCCAGATTTAGGGGGGAGGCGAGCGGGCGCCTGCCCCAGGCGGCAGTTTTGGGGGCGCCAAAATTGTAATTTATATGTTTGATTGAAAGAAAAACTTGATTCACAAAGCTCCTGGCATCCATCGCACGTTTTCTACTGGTTATTCATTTAATTTTATTTTTAAATCCCAGTTGGTTTTTGAGCACATCCTAAGTTGATGTATGAACCTATCGTAAGTCGATTTTGAACGCGCACATAGAGCAGTAATCCCCTCTGCCAGGGAAATCTTCGTCGCATCTAGAACTAAGGGCTACACGAGCTGAGACGAATAAACCCGAGAGGTCGAACATCAAGCGAAGCGACGATCACTCACCTCACTATTTGTTTATGTGGTTGAATGCGAGATTGCGAGTAATCAAAATAAATTATTAGCGAAATCCTAGATTTGAACTACCGTAGTGGTAATAAACGCTTTATGGGAATACCATATGTAATATAGTACGAAAGAATACATAATTATTACCTTATCGATGCTATTGTCTGTAGGTACCTACTTCCTGAATGTATTGTATTAATATTATCGTCGATGAAGTGTATTATTAGTAATTTATTTTTATTTATTTATTTACACGTATACGGCACAACATGTGCCATTAACATAATTGACATAACATACCTATAAATAGTACAACAACATGAAGAATAACAGAATAAATGTAAGATAAATATAAGAAAAAAAGGTAAAAAGTAGGTAGTAAGTAAGGTAATAAGTAGTAGGTAAAGGTAAAATATAAGAGAAAAATATGGTATAAAGTATAAGTATAAAGTGTAAAGTATAAAGTACAAACTATGAAAATAAAGTACATACAAAGCAAACAAAAAATGTTAAAAGTGTGAATGAAATAATAAAAAAAAACACCCTCCACCCAGCATCCCCAAAGATGACATAGGCCTTAAGGGAAATTATTTCCTTCAGGGCCTCTTGTGTGGAGCTAATGTAAAAAAAAAAATAATGAGTAAGAAAGGATTTAATGTTTTTTACAGGCCTTTACGAAATCAACCTGTAAAAAATCAACTCTCAAATACCTTCCCTAACCTTCCCAAAAAATTCTTCTCAAGTAAATCCCTCCCAATAAGCAGTGATTCCGATTTCGAATTTTTCAAGGACTAGGGGATCACCTTAAAGTAAACAGTATGCGTGCGGATATGACAAGCAACTAAATAATCTAAACGTCGAAAATAGCTTAGCAACTGTCAGAACAAATAATAAGGTTGTGGCGATGTATACGTTGTATAAGTGTGTGTATTTATAGTGTTTCCCGGAATCCCGAGGAAATTTCTCTCTGCCCCTGTCATTATGCTATCCCGGGATTTGAACGGGTTTATGTCTTCATCTGCCTCCCCGGGATCAGCCCTTTAGGTTCGGGTCCTGACAGAGATCGGAGGTTGCGCCCCCTAGCCCCTCGCGCCCGCTGACTAATCTTCCTAATCAACCTATCAGAGCGCGACCTTTGTGATACTCTATGCGAGAGATAATCCGATACAAGAGCGTTGTGGGCGTGTATGTGTGCCCGAAGTAAGACATTGGGTACCGTCGCACCGTGAACCATTTATTGGATTACCTAGACCTCCGCCGTAGGTCACCTCAAGTGGTTCGCTGGGTTTTGTGACTTAACAGGGGTGCCCGGGTTCATGGGGTGAGGTATGTCCGGATCTTGGAGGCGAATGCGTTGGCCCACCAACTGCGCGATAGACCGGATCGGGAGAGTGGTTGAGGCAGACCTTTAGACCTCTCCACCAGGATTCTCTCGGAGCATCATCTTGCACCGCAGTGGGAGGAATAGATCCATACGTCCATCACTCCTGGACACACTGACCCACATATTTTATTTATTTATTTATTTATTAAAAGAATTTTATACATAGTGTAGATATTGTGTTATTTCGCCCGCCATGCTAGGGATGTCCCTGTGTTATGGCGGGTGAAGTATGCAGATTATATAATTTACGGTAATGAAGTACGTTTACTGATAATATAATAATTATGATAATGAGGTTTACAGTTAATGCAGCAATGAATTTATGATAATGAAATTTACATATAATATAGTAATTGATGATAATGATGTTTACAGGTAATAAATATAACAAGGAATTTATGACAATGAAATTTACAGATAATATAACATTGAATTTATGTTAACGAAGTTACAGATAATATAATAATTGATGATAGTGTAGTTTACGGATAATATGACAATGAATTTTATGTTTTTATGCTTTTCCTTCCCAAAACTACCTTTCACACAGCATCCCTAAAGATGAAGATAGGCCCTGAGGGGAATTATTTTCCTCAGGGCCTCCTGCTTGAAGCTAATTTAATGATGTATTTTACCTTTAGTGATATTGATCGTACATTAAATTAATCAATTTCATTGGCCTGTCTGAGGCCTAATGTCTTTTGTAAATTAGAGACACCAGTTTTCTTTCAACACGCTTGGTGTATCACACTTCTATCAGTTTCTGCGACAGTTTCCTAATTCGGGAATTATAACACTAAATAATACTTTATGTGACAAACCAATGGGGATTGTTGACAGTCATTTAGATTTTAATGATTAATATGGTAATGCTGACAAGTCATTTTATGTTAATTAATGTGACGCAGATCAAAAGTACGCATATTTTGATGAGGGTGAGTAATTAAAATTCGTTATGCAACGGGTTTTATTTACCTACATAAAATTAATAATGTAATGAACAATTACGCGGGAGGAAGAGGGGACGCAGGAGGGGAAGAACAGGCGGAAGGGGAAAGGGGACGAATGGGAAAAGACACGAAGGGAGAAGCACTTTATTTATATAAGTGGTATTGCAACGCATGCCGGGTATCAAGTAGTACCTAATATTATTAACGTTCACATTCGACAAAAATATATATTGGATTTTCCGATCCGACGTCGGATAAATCTTGACAAATTTAAACGAGCGTAAAACTGACAGGACACGTGCAGGAATATATTATTTTCCGTGAGGCGTGAATCAGGGTTCTCATCCAGTGTTTCCGGAAAAACTGTGTAAAAATTAATTAAAGCCTTCGTCAATAAATTTATTGGTTTTTAGTATTCAGCGTTGTGTGTAATCTGTTAAAAGCATTTAAATTCAGAGAATTTTACATTATTATGAATCTGCCATATTTAAATAATTAAAATATTATATACCTTTGCCAACATTGAATAAATCATATTGAAAGTTATCGAATTTTTTCAATCTTCGTATGGTTCAATTTTCTTAGGTAGGAAGTGTAAGCTTTTCTGCTTTGATGATTTGCACGTCACTGCCTTTATTATTAGACTATGGGGGTTTCTCACCATCCTCCTAATAGCTTAATAATCCATACTATAAAATTTATTTTCGATTTACGATTTACGGTTTATTAATTTATAATTATTATAATTCGGTACTCGAACCTATGAATAGTGGCTATATATTCGATAAGTTGACCGAGTTTTCTAACTATTGGGTGTACTTTATATTTATTTTTAATAATATTCGTTATAGTACGGATAAGCTATTAGTAGGATGGTGATAAACCCCCTATATCTACTCTTTATTCCATGATTTATTTCCTACTTTTGTCTCGACACCGGAACTCTTCCTAGTGAGACAAAAAGAGAAAAACAGCAAAATTTATTGAATTTTTTTTTGTTACACATAATATTTTTTGAAGTAAAACTTATTTAGGCGCGATATGTACGAGTAATTCAGATTTTTTTCGGACGGGAATATCATTTTCGAACGGAAATGACGTTCGGTAATTGGGACAATTATATTCAAATGGTTTTCGCCTTCGCTAGAATATTTTGATTGTTTTCCGAAACTTGAATGAAAAATTAAGAGCGAATCTATATTCATAATTTTTATTGCATTTCTCAATACAAGCGACCAAACTCAACGGCTGGTGGTGTAGCTATGTCATTCACCTGTACCTAGACATAAATGTCTACAGGTGAATGACACAGCTATTATAAATAAAAATATTCTAGTGAAGGCGAGAACTCTTTAAAAATAAAAACAAACACGGATGGCAGTAATTGTAACTTGTAACCCACAACCGTCAAATAAGTTTTACTTAAACCGCGCGTAAAGGTTAGATGCACTCATTTTTTTTTAAATCAGTGTAAGGGTGCACGAAAGAAAGAAGATTTAAGATGATAGACTTCGCTTTTCGGCCCATACAAAAAGGACGCCCGGGAAAAAACACTTTTCTACATCGAAAATTGCACAAAATGAATATATTTTTTTATACTGCCTTCTAGAGGGTGAAAACTATGTCAGTATGTTTCGAATTTTCGATGCGTTTTGTATTAACGTAAACATTCACTGTCAAACATGTACGATTTATCAAAAAATATTATTTAAGGAAAAGGGGCTGCTAACTCAACTCTCATAAAGAATTATAAAATTATAAAAAGCTACCGACGTAGTAGCTTCTTCTTTCTAAAAAATATATTTTTTTTTAAATTTCAATTTCGTGAAAGTTTCGGTGTAGAAAAGTGTATTCTCCATAAACCCCTTTTCGAGCGATTTCTGTAAGTAAATTTGAACGTTGTTTCATTCGCACATTTCGCATTCGCATGTATTGTAAGTGTGCGTGAGCGGGACAGAATAACAGACGCGGGTGTTCCGCGTGTGGTTCAAAGTCTAGCCTCTTAACCTTTCTGCATTCGAAACGTGGTGCTTTTTCTATCTTTATCTCCTTTGTCCAATAGACCAACATCATTCCATTTCCTTTAATTATTGCAAGCGGTTTAACTATCTACGTGAATGGACGAGAGGTGTATTGGAGTAATTTCGAGACCCAGACGTGTTCGTGTCAATTCGATACGCCATGCCAGCTAAATTCTAATTTCGACTACAATACCACTTTAAAGTTTGGAGGGCACCACTAACCGCCGCTCAGCCATTCTGCTTTTCTAACCCCGTCATTTTTGCAAAATCGATCTCATCGAATTAACCCCATTCTCAGGGCAGGCACTAGACCATCGAGAGGGTTGTGAAGTAGCTTGAGAGGGTGGGATGGGGGTTCTAGGGGTTGATGCTCCCAGCCCAGGTCCGGGGTTGGGGAGGAGGGAAGGGCCGTTGAAGGTAGGATCGGGGAAGTGGGGGATGAAGGCTTTTTGGCCAGCAGCCAGAGAGGCGCCGAGTTCGACAACCGGATGCTAAAATCTAACTTTGACGTCACAATGTCACTTCACAACCGGCGCGTTTCACAATGTTATGACGACTGCAAATAATGCAACCAAGGTAAATTTAATCTTTTTTTTTGTTGTTTTTGTTTGCATTATGAATGATTGTTATAATGAATACAGAATGATCATGAAAATATATGAATAAAATATTTTATGATAGTCTACACCCAAATCTATCATACTATTTTCTTTAAAAAATCGAACAATTGGGTGGTAAATATATCAAGAGAGATTATATTTTTTTTATTTTTCTGTTTCATGAACCTATGACTTTATTTTTTCTTTAGGTGTAGCTTTAAGAGGCTAGACTTTGAACGACACGCGGAACACCCACGTCTGTCATTCTGTCCCGCTCACAATAAGCTCACGCACACTTACAATACATGCGAATGCGAAATGTGCGAATGAGACAACGCTCAAATTTACCTACAGAAATCGCTCGAAAAGGGGTTTATGGAGAATACACTTTTCTACACCGAAACTTTCACGAAATTGAAATTTAAAAAAAAAAATATTTTTTAGAAAGAAGAAGCTACGTCGGTAGCTTTTTATAATTTTATAATTCTTTATGAGAGTTGAGTTAGCAGCACTTTTTCCTTAAATAATAATTTTTGAAAAATCGTACATGTTTGACACTGAATGTTTACGTTAATACGAAACGCATCGAAAATTCGAAAACATACCGACATAGTTTTCACCCTCTAGAAGGCAGTATAAAAAAAATATATTCATTTTGTGCAATTTTCGATGTAGAAAAGTGTTTTTTCCCGGGCGTCCTTTTTGTATGGGCCGAAAAGCGAAGTCTATCGTCTTAATATATTATTATACTTTTTTGCTTTGTTTTCTCAGGAGCTTTTTACTACTAATATAATGTTTACTCGACTTCTATAATACGGGCATTAGCCTAGCTCGGTAGTCGAAAAGCCATGTAAAACAAACCTGTAACAAACAAAATTAATAAATTTTTTTTTTTTTTTTAAACTTGCTTTATTGCTTTTACATCCTAGTACTCGTACTTGACTGTAAGCGGGTTTTTCGTCGTCCTCTTCATAGCTTATCCATAAAGATAATTTAATTAAAATTCGATTTACGGTTATTTATTTATTAAGTGGGAGTTTTATTTTTTATTTTATTTTATTACCTATGAAAAGTAGCTATGTAATGCATAAGTTGGCCGAGTTTTCTGACTATTGCAAGTATTTTGTTTTTATTTTTTTTATTATTAATATTCGGTATAGTATGGATAAGATATCAGGAGGATTGTGAAATACCCCCTGAAAATAATAACAACAATAAGTTATCAATGAAAATATGAAAGTGATGAATAGATAATATAACCATAAACTTACCTAACGCCAAGTTTTTTTTCATCATTTATAATAACTTCAAAGAAGTGATAAAGTTACACATTGTTGAGTTGTCCGGTCACCATTTATATTGGATATTGGGTATTATCTTTTTATTTATCTCATAGGTTACCTACCCTATGGATATACTACCAAGAAGATGGCGAAATACCTCCATATATTATTTTATATAATATTTTATATGAATGTATTGCAAACATACGAGGCGTTTCGATTTGATTGAGTACGCCTTCGGTTTATAATACCGATGCATAAGTAGGTAGAGATATTTCTATTAAGAGCGATTGACCAGCAGCTGAGAATAAAAGTTTAAAAATGCTTGCAACTGTACAGGTAGGTTCCAATGAGAAAAATCGATTATTCCCCGTGATCAATTTTTTTAAATTAAAAATTTAGTATCGATTTATTTCATTCAAAACTTGCTTTAATATATACCTACATTCAAGTAGGTAAGCAATAAAAATGATCAAATCGCACGATGATGAATTATTAAATTTAGCGTACTTCTTGTAAGTATTTTTTGATCATAAGTATTTACGATTTTTCAATAATGTCCAAACAAAATAAGTGTGTAAATTTTTTTTTAAATATTTTAGTTTGTAAGACCCTAAATAAATAGGAAAAGTGAGGTATTTTTGTCACAAAACACGTTCTCGGATTTAATTTTTAATGATTTGAATTTAACTAAAATTTAATTTTTTAAAACTGTGTTGACTAGATTATGTATTGATTTATTTTGTCGTATGATTATATAATTTCAAATTTGTGTTGTTCAATAGAATCTATCGTTTAAAAATTGAACAAATCTGCCAACGACCAACGGTGTAACCTTAGGGGGCTTCTCGCCATCCTCCCAATAGCTTATCTACACTAATTTTTTTTTTTTTTTTTTTTTTTATTGTTTATTCCAGATCTCGGGGAGGGTGGTGCAATCCCACGAGCTCCATATTATAAATAGAACATATTATCAAATTAATATTAAAAATATACATATATATTGTGAGATACTGCACACATATTGAGATAAAACAGAATAAAAATACTACAGAAAAAAAAAAAAACATGAAAATAAAGTTTTTTGTTTTTGTTTTTTTTTTTTTTTTAACTCATCAGGAGTTGGCTCCATCGCTTGTAAATAGGACCCTGCCAGAAGTGCAGTGCTGCCATCACAAGACCGTTTTCACTCGTGGCTAGTCGCGTTCTAAAGCTGGTGATCCGTTTTTTGAGTAGTGCTCGGAATGCAGGAACACGCCCTTCTACAAACATCTCAGTGGCACTGCAGTACCAGGACAACCCAAAAAGTATTCGGTATGAATTGTTGTACTGTACTTCCATTCTTTTTAGAGATGCTTTGTTGTAGTTGGTCCACAGCTCCGAGGTATATAGGCTCGTGCAGTAAGTGTTAAAAAGTTGCCTTTTTGCTTCTGGGCTACACTTATTAAATCTTCGAGAAATCATATTTGCCCTAATACACAGTGATCTTCTCTGTCGCTCAATATCAGTATCATCATTGAGTTCCGCTGTTACGATATGTCCTAAGTATTTGACCTCCGGTTTTTCAGATATTTTTGTGTCGTTTAGGCTGACGGGTAGTACCTTTGTAGGGCCTGCGCCCGATTTCAATACAAGTAGTACAGATTTAGTTGGGTTGTAGACCATGTTATGTTCAGCGGCATATTCTTCGCATATCTTTAACAGCTTCCTCAATGCTTTAATGCTTGGAGACAAAATAACCATGTCATCTGCATACGCAATGTTATTTACGCAAATGTTTCCCAGGTAACAACCTACCTTTGCCGAGGTGAGTTTATCGCTTAAATCATTCATATAGACGTTAAATAAAATCGGTGATAAGCATCCCCCTTGTCTGACGCCGCATTCCGTATTCACTGGTGCTGACATTTTATTTTTCCAGATAACTTGGTTCTCTTGTTGATGATGCCAGACTGCCAGAATGTTAATTATTGAACTGGGCACCTTCCTTTCTTTTAATTTTTTCCAAAGCAGTGCATGAGATACTCGATCGAATGCTTTACTTAAGTCTAGAAAACAAGCATACACTGTTGTTTTTCTTGCCTTATAATATTCGATACTTTGTTTCAAACTGAATATAGCCATATCTGTTGACAATTTCGATTTAAAACCAAATTGGTTATCGGACGTAAATAGTTTGCCTTCTATGTGAATTTGTATAACCCTTTCAAATATTCTGGATATAATCGTGGCAAGGGATATCGGCCTATAGTTGGAAGAACTGGATATGTCTTCTTGTCTGGATTTAACTAATGGGACTATAATTGTACGCGAGAAGTTCCTTGGCATATGCGTATGTTGAAGTATCTGTGTGAATAGCGTTGCTAGAAGCGTGTATATTTTTTCACCGGCATTTCTAACATGTTCAATGCTCAGGCTATCGTAACCGGGCGATTTTCCAGCTTTCATTCGTTTTACAGCTGTTTTGACCATACCTTCCGTAATGATTATGTTTTCGTCCTCATCTTTGCATGGTTTTTCTAAGATGGTGGGTTCGTTTCTTTCCGATAACGAATATTTTAGATTTACGATTTATTTATTTATTAAGTTGGATTTTATAATTCGGTACTCGAACCTATAAATAGTGGCTATATATTGGATAAGTTGGCCGAGTTTTCTAACCACTGAAAGTATTTTATTTTTATGTTTAATAATATTCGTTATTAGGGTAGATACGCTATTGGGAGGATGGTGAGAAACCCCCAAATAATATTCGTCATTAGTGTAGATAAGCTATTGGGAGGATTATGGGGGTTTCTCACCCCCTTAGGGGGGTTGGAATTTGATTTAAAAAGGACTAATTTTTGGTATTCTCTGGTAAACCCTCGTAATAAGTAATAAAAAGTGATGATATTCGTAATATACGTAATAATTTGTGTTATTTTGTTTGAAGTAATGCAACCGTGAATAAAAAATATGTTAACCACTGCCGTCAACAGATGGCAGTGATCGTTTTAACCACGCGCTCAGCCCCGATTACAATAAAAAAATAATACAGCTGTATCTACTACCTAGGTATGCATGATGTATCATTTTGTATAAAAAATTAAAGTTTTTCGTAAGTAATTATTGTAAGAAAATGAATCTGAAATTATAAAATTAGATCCAAAGAATAATTTAAAAGGTTTCTGTTCTGACTATAATAATATAACTTTTAAGATCCACAACAGTTATTTTATAATTCGCAACATAAAATTACAATTAATTATAAAACCCCAATAAAAATGTACAAAAGATTATTACAAAAAACAGTAAAATGAAATGTTTTTCTCTTCGACCACCTAGCGAATGTTTTTAGAAGTTTTCTGGTTTGAATAACTTCTCTGGTAAAATGAGAATAAAACTATTGTACACATTTCCGTAGAAAACTTACAATATATCACTATTTCACTCTCAGATAGTGAATGTATAAGTAAGTACGAAAATATCGTCGCTAGGCATCGTCGGCGCCGTGGCTTAGTTGGTTAAAGCGCCTGTCTAGTAAACAGGAGATCACGAGTTCGACTCTCGTCGGGGCCTTGCGTCATAGCGATATCACGCCGTCAACATTTTTTTATTTTTTTTTATTTGATTTTAAATTATTTTTATGTAAATGTTTTTTTTACAAGTTTATTTAAAATAAAAATAAAATAAGGTAATAATAAAATTACTTAATTAAATTATTAAATTATAACATCCTGCAACAAAATAATAATATGTAACACCTATCCCGTAGCTTGGGTACCTACCTAGGTAGATCTTTTACTGTATTGTATTTAAAATTTAAAAGCGACCTCTTTATTACAAATACAACATCTTTTAACAACAACTCAATATCCCGTATGGTCTAGTGGCTAGGATAGCTGGCTTTCACCCAGCAGGCTCGGGTTCGATTCCCGGTACGGGAAAATCTGACACAGGTTTTTTTTGTTTTTTCATCGTTAACTGGTTATTAATTGAAGAAAAAAAATGATTTTGCCAATCTTCTAAAATCGATTTTTCAGATCTAAATAATGTTTTCCTTGGAAATAATATTAGACCTGCGTAAAAATGGCACTGTCGTTTATATTGAGCTTGTTGACAAATTATACATTTACTTATTTATTCATTTGTAGTTTTCATTTACCTTTGTCCTAATACAATTCTTATACATATTTAATTTTTAAAAACATATTTTATTATGAAGCAATCACATATTAACGCAATTTATGTTTAAATTTTTAAATATTATATTCTAATTTTATTTCATTCGGTAATTTTCCAAAATAACATCAACGACTTTTGACGAAAACGGATTTTTTCTGAAGGGTCGCATTATTTAATTTATTTTTCTCATCTCATGTGTGTGCTTGTGCTCTAGTTTTCAATTTTTCTTAGAAATTAAGAATTTATTAGAAGTCAACACAACGTCAGTGGTCACCAACATACGGTCCGCGGGCTGGTTCGGCCCGCCAGATATTTCATCCGGCCCTCCAAAAATTCACGAATAAATAATAATAAATAATTCACACAGGAAATTAAACGCCTAACGGATTCCCATCTCGAATCTTTCTAGGTACAAATGAATGGCATCACAAAATTAAAACCGAATTTAAGAGAAATAATTTCGTCAAAAAAGCCGCAAACTTTACAATAATCACAAATTACACGTTATAGTATCAAATTTATATATTTTAGTTTGGACAACGTCTGTTCACGTCATACGTTATGTAAAACTAGAAAAACCATATGTAGAAGTAAATTCAATTCCTTTATTATTACTTTCTTCCTTTTTAATATGCAAGTCATTGACTAAAGAAGGACTTGGTCGAAGATATGAGGACATACAGTTGAATAATTTTCTCAATTTATTTGTAACTCAGTAGATAAAATAACATCCATACAAGATATAAAACTACACAAAGAAATACATTTAATAATTGGAAGGCCTTTATTACGTACTAATTTATTCCTTTTTAATTGACTGTAAATATAAATTAGCTGTTCCCACATTATATTAAATATTTTTCCACCGTAAAATAAGCAAATAAATAAATATTTTAATTCGATTCCAATCGAAATACGAATTTATTTTTCATCCTGCACCCAGGTTTAAAAAAAATCAATCCGGCCCTTTTCTCAAAAAGTTGGTGACCACTGCACTATGTTATAAAAGATTTCTTCCTACGGCAGGAGAGGGGGTCAGTTGTATTTGGGAGCGGCCGCGGAATATCATTTCTCGTCAACTTGACGGCTGACAGCGGCTTGAGCACGGCAGATCCATATCTAAAATGAATCCTCCTCCTGTTAATGGTGGAGAGGGGGTCGCATAACTTTTCAAATATCGCCTCAGCAGCGGTTACGGAGAATATCGGCGAATAGCGAAGACCCGAACCGCGCTTATGACGCATCGTATTTATACGTGTGGCGGGTCTGTATGGAATTGTATGGCGAGCGCTATTGTGTTATAAAGTAACTTTTGATATTAACGCCGTGTTTGTCCAAGGCTTAACTTGTAAAAAGCGATTATAAGTAAAAATATATATATATATACGCTCACTACCTACGAAAGAGTGCAATATGAATTATTTTGACAATCACCATATTTTAAAGCATAACTTGCAAAAAAGGTTTCAACCGAAAATAATAAAACTATCGCCATCATCTGTGAAATAGTAGATTTTGGAGTTCTTTTAAGTATCACTTATTTTTACATAGCCTGACTTAAGTATCCGTAACTTCATCGTGCCATTTCTTCCTCGGGCGTCCCCTACATCTTATACCATATTTTTTATAGTGTTGTAAATATATTAAAATAACAAAATTGTCTTTACCACACTTCATGAAAAGATTTGAGATTGGAACCAGAGTTATTATCATCTCGCATGTTTGTTTCTTAAATTAATTATACCCGTTTAAAAGGGCAGTAAAAAGGTAAGGCTGATATACTGCGGGCACAGGAACAGGGCACAGGGCACAGGGCACAAAGGGCAAAGGTCACGAGAAGTGTTTACTCGTTGAATTATTCATGGGGCCTTCCATCATTGCGCCCGTAAGGGAATATCGCGTAGACGGAGCTTAAGAAATTTAAATTTCCCGCCTAAATATTAGAACCGTCAAACTTTGAAGCTTTTCGGGGAAATGTGCCCCACGAGCCTTCCACGCACTTGTCGAATTTAATTAACTTTTCCTGAAAGGTGCGAGTATAAAATATATAAATAAACATAATCATTTCTTTGGTTAGAGCTCAAGCTCTGGAAAAATCCGATAATAAAGAATTTATAATCTGCTCTTTCATATATGGCGTGAGTTTAATTATTTTAGTGAAGAACACTTCTTGCAAGTTATATTTCAAATATGCTGAATTAATTATTTGTATGGATGTATGTATGTTTGTTACTCTTTCACGCAAAAACTACTGAATGGATTTTAATGAAACTTTACAATAATATAGCTCATACATCAGAATAACATATAGGCTATAATTTATAAAGCTGGCTATTTTTTTTTCAATATATTGAAAATAATTATTATTGTTTAATAGAAAATGTCAAAATTTGAGAATGACATTTTGCAAAACAATGATTGTTAAATCAAAATTCTATTTTTGAAAATATTTAAATTAGTGAATTTATTTGAAGTACTCGCCTAATACTTTGAATCGAATCAAGAATTAGAGATATTTTAGAATTTTGGTACAAACGTAGATGGGACCTTAGGAAAAGAAAATAGATTACTCGAAGTACTAAACCTACGCAGACGAAGTCGTGGGCAGAAGAGTGTTCAATATATGTAAAAAAAAATTTTTTTTAAATATTGTACAAAAGAATATTTATTCCAATTACAGTACAATTTCACAATATCGTCATATCAGCATTAAATGCTTACCTAGCTAAATTTTAGCTAGGTGACTCTTCAATAATTGATTTAAGTCCATCCAAATACTTTGCAGGATCATTTAACGGCACCACTCCCCCGTCATGTTATGCTTTGCCGTTTGGTTATCTGAATATATCAGATAACTAATATAACCATTACGCCATTTCCCCGCAGAGGTAGGCAGAGAGGACGGACACCCAAACAACTTGGTCTTGGCACACACTCTTTGCCTCGTTCACTTTCATACATCGTTTCATACATACTTTTATATTATTCTGACTCTCAACAAGGTATATACATAGTACCTATCTGATTCACTTGATCGTGCCATGTCTTCCTCGGGCGTCCCAGACTTCTTCTACCATTCACATTTGCGTCATATATTCTCCTTACACTCCTTTCTTCGTTCATATGAATATGAATATCTTTATTTGCATTATTTCAACAAATTAAGTCATTTATTTATCTGCCCATTTATATTTATTTTATCCTATAAAAATCAACTGTCTACAGTTGGTTTTATTTCTGTGCAACCTACTTAACTGGTGAACCAGTTAAAGTATTACCTTTTATACAAATATTAATTACATTTAACAATACAATATCTGAACAAATTCACATGTATTACATTTATATTATTGCATTTATATAATTATATATTTAAATTTCTACTACTACAATACAGAAGTGTGGTAGTCGAAAAGCATGTAAAAAAAACTGTATATAAAATATGTTCCGAATAAAGAAAAAGGAAAAAAAAATAGTTTTGTCCACAAACAAGTTCAAATATTTCAATTACTTACGAAAGGCTTACTAATACAACCCAATATTATATTTGTAAGCCATTCTTGAAAGATTTGAGTTCGTATTCGGACAAACTTATTTATTCATATTCATATTGAGTATGCAGTATTCATATTGAGTATGCAAACAAATTATTCGAATTAATATTTAAAGTAAATTTGTAAAAGTGTGTTTCCTAAAATATATAAATTGGCGCCATCTGTGAACGCTTCGATTACAACATAACGAATATTACGTGTGTTTATTACTGTTTTCTTGATCAAGGGGTAAGGCACTTGAATAGCAATCCGGAGGTTGCGGGTTCAAATCCTAGCGTGCGTAAGTAAATTTTATTTTATTTTTTCACAATTTAATTATTTTAAAATAATATATGATATAGGTATTTGCGGCACGTTCAAGAGTGAAAGATACTCTTAATTTCGCTCAGGTGCAAGACCACCATTCATAATTGAAACGTTTCTTGAAATAGCCTCAGCCGTGTTTGGGGACTACATTTGAATAGCCAGATACTTCCCCACCTTCCTATTCCGCATCTTCTTCCCCTCCCTACTACTTTCATCCCAAATTTATACTTAAATTTGGGATGCCATTTTCTAACTGGCTCCAGGAGGTTGAGGATAGTTGGAAACCTTAGTATTCACATAAAAAAATTAAAAAAGGGCAAAACGATTAGATTTCGAAAAACAAGTTGGTTAAAAAAAATTGTGGGAAATGTGAAACATTTTAATGTTATTTTTTATAAAATTTAACTACACAGGCTTAAACGAAATTGTCAATATAAGTTAACTTATACAAATATTAATTTTAGATTTCAAAACACTTTAATAATCCTTTGATTACTTCAATAAAACGCCAAAACGATAAGATTCTGAAATAATCCGTTATTGCTATGTCAAAATCATTTCCCCATTTTATACAACATGATTTTTCTTCATCGAATATATCAATTAAACGATAATCCTGGATCATTATAAAAACATATATGTCAACAACTCTCAGCGTCAGTGGCGTAGCCAGAAACTCACAAACCCGAGTTATCGTGTTAATTGTTAACACTCGCACTGAAGTAAATACTTCGTTAGTAATCTAATCTAATTTTCTTTCTGGCATCGAATAAAACCATTCCAATCATCAGTGTATAAAAATCTATATTGAACATTCGTTTGGATTGTTACCAATCGTCGTGACAAATCAGTCGTTTCAATGCACTGAGTTCGCACACTCTGAACGATAATTTGATTAATTTTATTATGGGAATTACGCTTAGAATGGGATTGTTGATTTAATTCTTACAAAGTTTAAAATAAAACTTTTTGATGCGGATTCTAGTTAGAGAGCGACGTTTATTCACATTTGCATCAGGAAATTCAAAAAATTCCAATCGAAAAAGTGCTAGTTATTAGTTAGATTTTTACGTTTAGAATGTGAGAAACAACAACAAATCTTTTTGTCAGCATAAATGCCGGAAATGTCAGATTGTGAGGAATGAACCTTAAAATTAATTTAATTTGTTTATCGTTCGCCTATCGTTCGCTTCGTAAAGCTGTAATTTCCGTAACGCCTTCGCCAGTTTACCCCTCAAGTCAAGCGTGCGTAAAAAAGTATGTACATAAAAAATGTCTGAATGAATATCATAATCTTCGGGCATTATATTTCAATCTCCTTAACAATTACCGGCCAGTCCCACCCAGACATTGTGAATTCAATTCTTCAGCTGGCTAAGCCCACCATCACGGTACAAGGAAAAATTTACGCTCACTGTAGTGATAGATAGATATTTTCAGACAAATTCCTACTTATTCGTAACCTGGGAAGGTTTTTCTTTCTTAATATAATATACAGGGTGCATGGTTGGGACTTTACACGTACACAGCTATACTTACCTACATTATACAATATATATCATAAACCGATGTACTTGTAGTTGTTACATTTCCTTCCTACCCTTCTCCTATAGACCTGTAATTTCTTATTACCCACATCAGTCATTAATCGACCCTCACCGCCTAAACATCTCCGCATTAATATTACTATTCCGCTCCTTCGCTCTTCCCCACCGCTGAAAAGATCGTACCGCAACTAATATAATTATACCCTCATTTCAATGTCACGTCGCGTCTCTCAGCGAACACGAACGGTGTAAATCAGTGTGCGATAAATAAATTGTAAAAGTGATTTAAAAGTAAACGAAAAACGCTCAAACTACTTTAAAATGGTGCAGTGTAAGAAATGTAAAAAATATGTTGCTAAAGACAGTGAATTGGTCAAATGCATCGACTGTAATGGAACCTTCCACAAACTATGTACAAACCCCGCCATTAACGTGGGTAATGCATTTATTTGTACAAGCTGTGAAGTACAACGAACAGTCAATGCGAACACAGATAACGCAACGGCCGGAGGCAGCGGGTCACAAGGCCCGAACCCAGAAAATATCCCAGAAATGAAACAAATTCTTAATGAAATAAATAATAAAATAAGCATAATGTACGTCATGAAAAAAGATATGGAGACTCTCACACAGTCAACTGAATTTCTATCCAACAAATATGACGAACTGATATCGCTACATCTAGAATTGGGAAAAAAACTAAAAGAAAACGAAAATAAACTCAACGAAGTTATAAACAAAAACACATACCTTGAAAAATGTAATAGAGCATTAGAATACAGGATCCAAGAAATTGAACAAAGAGAAAAAAACTACAACATTGAACTGTTTGGTATAGAAATGAAAAAAGACGAAAATATTGAAACAACTATAAAAACAATTGCAGATAAACTAAATACGAATGGCGAAAATATTGAAAAGGTTTGGAGACTTCCAAATAGAAAGGACTCAAAACCGGCAAATGTAATTGTGAAGTTCACTCGTCAATCTCATCGAGATGAATGGCTGCAAAAAAGAAAAAACATGTTAACGAACAACGACATTTACAAGAACGGAAACAACGACCGAATATACATAAATGAAAATCTAACAAAAGAAAAAAAAGATCTCCTATACATTACAAAACAAAAAATGAAAACAAAATTTAAATACATTTGGGTACAAAATTCCAAAATATTAATAAGAAGTGAAGGTGATGGGAAAATAATCCATATAAGAAATGAGAATGATATAAACAGATACATTTAAATAAAAATAAATCAAAACACCTTTTGACCCGAAACACTTACTTTATCAGTTACTAAATCCACGTCATGGAAGATTCTACACAATTCCAAACTCACAAGTTTACAAAGTGCTATAATTTGGATAACTGGATAAACGATAAAAGCATCAATATGAGGTTTGTGGCTATTCATCTAAATATAAGATCACTGAAAAAGAATTTTAATTCATTTATTGCACAAATAAATGACATTCTGCAGTTTATAGATGTAATTTTTCTAACGGAAATAAATATTACAAACGAAATAATAACTATGTTCAATATACCAAACTTCATCTCGATTGCAAATACTAGAGAGAATAGAAGAGGAGGGGGATTAATCATGTACTTAAAAAACCATCATACTTTTAAGAAAACAAACATTTCATTTAAAAGCTGCGAGACAATATCTGGAGAAATAACCACCGTTCATCAAGATGTCATAAATATACTTGCAGTATATCGCCCGCCGAACAACAACAAGAATATATACTTGAAGGAACTCAAAGAAATATTACAATTAACCTCATCTGATTCAAATTACTTGTACTGTGGTGACATTAACTTAAATTTATTGGATACCAAAAATAGTGTAATTACAGAATACCAAAATCTACTCAGTGAAAATGGATTAGAAAATGTAATATTAGATGTGACCCGGGATGAAATTTTAAACGGTAAAAATGTTTATTCCTGTATCGACCATATTGCAATTCGTAACCGTAATAACATTGTATTTTCATGTATTGTGACTAACAAAATATCGGACCATTATATAACAGGAGTTGCGATAGGGAAAGAGGAACTTACAAAGGATTTTAATGAAAAAAGGGAAATTATTGATAATAAATTGGTATATTCCAAATTAAAACTAGTAAAATGGGGTAAATTATTACAAACTGAATGTCCCTCAGAACTGTACTATAATTTAAAAAATATTTTTGATAATATCTATGAATCCTCGAAAAAAGAAAAATCATTTAAAAATAATCATAGGCACAACAACCAATGGGTTACTGAAGAAATTAAGAACATGATTAAAAAAAGAGATTATCTTTACCGAAAATGCAAGAATAGCCCTAATAACCCTGTTTTTCGTTTAGAATACACGCGATATAGAAACAAAACAAATAAACATATTAATATTACTAAAAACACATTTCATAAAAACGTAATAAATAGTTTAAACGGCAACCCAAGGAAACTCTGGGACGAAATAAATAACCTAATAGGAAAACCTAAACAAAATCTAGATAAAATAATCCTTCAACATATGGGAAGTCAAGGAGACACAAAATTTTTATGTGATAAATTTGCTACAACATTCGTAAATGAAATAAAAGACATAAGACATAACTGTACTAAAAAATTCCTAGATCGTAACACGTATACAACTCCTGCTAGTATGTCAATGAGATTTAGACCTGTATCACAAAAAGATGTTAAAAAAATTATTAATGATATGGATGTTAAAAAATCAGAAGGCAATGATCAAATAAGAATTAAAGACCTGAAGTTAATTGCTGATAATATAATCCCAATATTGACTAAATTAATTAACCTTTGTGTAAGTAAAAGTATTATGCCTGACGAACTTAAAACATCCATTATCAGACCTATATATAAATCAGGAAACCACAAAGATTTCACAAACTATCGACCAATAGCGATTCTCTCATGTATTGATAAAATTATTGAAAGAGCTATCTTTAACCAAATACAACTTTTTATAGAAAAAAATAAAATCATAAATCCCATACAATACGGATTTCAAAAAGAAAAAAGTACTACACAATTACTGTCTAAATTCACTGACCATATAAATTGTCATTTAAATGAAAAATATTATGTTGGTATAATTTTTATAGACTTTAAAAAGGCCTTTGACACATTGGACCATGAAACATTATTAAGGGCAATGGAGGAATGTGGTATTAGAGGTCCTTTAAAAAAATTGATTAAAAATTATCTATTAAATAGAAAAATTAAAGTTAAAATTGACGGAATTTTTAGTGATGAAATGTTAACAGATACCGGAGTAGCAACAGGGTCGATATCGGGGCCTACATGTTATATAATGCAAGTTAACAGTCTACCAAACGTAATAAAACGTTGTAAATGCTACATGTTTGCAGACGATACTTGCATTATATGTGCTGACAAAGATCCACTAAAAATTCAGGAAATTTTACAAACAGACCTAAATAACATAATTAAATGGTCCCATGACAATGACATTATTATTAACGCAAAAAAAACCAAATATATGCTTATACACTCACCATATGTAAATTGTCAGGAAAAGGAATTGCATATAAAAAGTCATTCATATGATTGTTTGCACACAAAAAAACAATTCCAACAGTGTAATTGCCCGAATATAGAAAAAGTGTACCAATATACATACCTTGGTCTTACAATAGATGTCAACTTTAACTGGTCAAATCATATTGAAAATGTATGTAATAGATTAAGATCCATATTAGGAAAATTTTACCACCTAAAAAATTTTGTTAATAAAAATATATTATACTGTATATACAACGCATTAGCAGAATCAATTATAGGATACGGAATAAATAGTTACGGATTAACGTACAAAACATACTTAAATAAAATAGAACAGTTACAAATCCGTTTCCTAAAATTGATATCAGGCAAAAAAAAAGTCCAGTTATGTGAAGGTGATTATAAAAAAATGTTCTCCTTGTGTAATGTCCTCTCTATACACAGTAAGGTAAATTACCAATTAACGCTAGATGAATTCTGGAGTACAGAATTCAAAAAACCTGTAAACCACAACTACCCTACTAGGCATAGAGAAGCACAAATGTTTATTATCAATAAATCTCAAAATGTATACGGAGATAGAACAAAAAGGCATAAAATTCCGGAAATATTTAACACATTACCTGAAAATATCAAAAATGAGACATCTTATTCAAAAATCAAAACAAAAGTAAAATCTTTCTACCTCCGAAGAATATGAAATCAAATAATATAGTTCCTTTCTATTTTTTTCTCACTGTATGTTTGTAGGTACTGTGTAAAATATTTTTACTACAACGCAATTCATAAACATTATAAAAATTAGTTTGTCGTAATAATTAGTATTTTAATATTAAGTATTATTATATTTAGTATTTACTATGTAAAACTGAAAAGTATACTGTATTAAATAATTAGAAAAAAATGAGAGATTTCTTACAATCAAACTGATTGATCAGTTTCGTAAGATTTGTAAAATAAAATATTGTAAAATTAAAACTGAATAAACATATTAAAAAAAAAAAAAAAATTTGTCATTTTCTATCCTTATTTCCTTACCTGTGTGTGCATATTTTCTACTTGGGCATTGGTTAAATCACACACACATTTCAAAGGTCCTTCAATATACAAAATTAAACAAAACACACCCATGTAGGTATACTAAAATAAAATGGGTGCGGTAAATATATGACCATTGCCACTGCAATATGTTGCTACGCCAGTGCACTCATTCAAGTATCTCTTATCTATAGTATTCCTTTACGCACCATTTATGAATATGAAAACCTGGGTTATTAATTACCGAGATGCACGTGAATAGTTAATGTTTTCATACGTCTGCTTAAGCCTGGTTAAGATTAAACTGTACCTTTAGCAGTAAGTATTAAACACAAGATGAGGAACCCTGGCTTATTCCGCGCGGGAATCACTAGCCGAATTAATATTTTCCTTGGAGATTAAGGGGGTTTCTCATCATCCTCCTAATAGCTTATCCGTACTTATAACGAATATTATTAAAAATAAAAATAAAATACTCGCAGTGGTTAGAAAACTCGGCCAACTTATCCAATATATAGCCACTATTCATAGGTTCGAGTACCGAATTATAAACTCCAACTTAATAAATAAATAAACCGTAAATCGAAAATATTCGTTATTAGCGTAGATAAGCTATTGGGAGGATGGTAAGAAACCCCCTAAATCCTTTGGCCCTAGCGAACTGTAAGGCATCACGTACCCATTAAAATTGAAAAAAAAAATCATTGGTTAGTTGGTATACGGGATGATTATACGTGTAATTTCAACACCCTTCAACAGTTGATGTCTTTTGCATAGATCCATAGATAGTCATAAGTAGTTTATCTCTGCCTCAATAGATGTCAGTTTAGTAGATATATCTACTAACTATAGTTTATTTATTTATTAAAGAATTTTATACATATTGTGTCAGTTACTTAGAAAAGTGTCGACTATTGTAGTGTATTGATTAGTTTGTATTTATTATTGTAGTAGTGTTTTTATTATTATATTCATGTAGTTTCAGCTTCCTTCAATAGATGTCGATAGCATGGTTAGTACTTTATTTATATTTTTGCTATATCCCAACAGATGACAGTTGATATCAGAGGAGTACCTTCTATCGTCGTTCGTGTCTTAGGTACGAACGGTTACGATGATTGCCGAAGACATCGGCGAGTTGGGTGGGCACCTCCAATCCGCTAACAAGAGCGGCAGAAATACTTAGAGCCTAGTCTAGTAAGAACGTCTGTCCAGATAAATACTAATTGTAACACGAACCTCAAACTTATTTGGAAGAAACCCAATACGTCTTAAGTTGTATTAATATTGGAAACTAAGAGATACAACCATCGTCATTCGTGTCAAATGCACGAACTATTACAGAAACAGACGATGGTACATGAAATATAAGCTCCCACGTGTTTAGTTCTCCAGCTTCAGAAAAAAACTTAGACCTTCCTATAGTACTGACGTTTGAGTACCTAGCACGATCGACCGCAAAAGATTGTATCAATAACATATGGTAACTTCTCATCGTTCCTTAGGACAACTGCTGATCGCTAACGTACAAACAACATTTGTCGTCGAATATAGATCACTCCGTCATCGTGAACTGTTTTTTATTCGTCGGCATCTGCAGTCAAGCAAATTGTAATCTTGACGAACTTCGATCTTTATTGGAGTTTTACCGAATATACATTTCAAGGAATCTTAATCACTGGGATTGAAGTACATCACAGATACTTACGTATTTATAACAAATAATTAAATTTAATTCATTTCTTCGTGGTACCTGCTGCCATGTGGTTTTAGACCATATCTGAGTTTGACCACAAGATTGTCAAGCGAAAAATAATGTGGTGAAAAATAGGTCACACTTGGTACATTATACCTTTAATGCGTCCAAATAAATTCATTTCTTGAAAATCACCTCAGGGGTGCTTTCATAATATTTGTAAATCGTTTATGGTATATATACAAGTTTTCCACTTGTAATATGTAGAAGTTTTCGGACACAATGTATATTACACCTTTTAGGAAACATTAACACTATTATTGTTTTTTTTTGTTATATTAAAGAGTATAGTTTATCCACCATTGAAATTTAAGACTAGAAATATAAAGTGGTCTACACACCATGCTGCGAACAGCAGCTGTTAGCAGGTGGCTAAAAATCGAAGGTTGGAGGTTGTCTCCTGTCTCGTTTTTCCTCATGCGAACCCATAACACTCTGTTTCACGTTGACTGCAAATTGGAAGAAACCGTCTGCCGCTAGTACCAACAGATGCGCCGCAGTGAAATGAGATGGTGATATTGAATTTGTTGTGTTAATAAATGAGACAGAAGACAACGTGAAACAGAATGTTACGGGTTCGCATGAGGAAAAAGAGACAGGAGACAATAGCCAGCTGCTAACAGCCCGATATATCGTGCTGTTCGCAGCATGGTGTGTAGACCGCTTAAGATTACAATGATTTTAATAAATAATTTTTTAATTTATTTACTAGCTCTACATTTAATAGCTCTACATTTACTAGCTCTACATTTACTAGCTCTACATTTACTAGCCCTACATTTACTAGCTCTACATTTACTAGCGCCATATTTACTAGCGCAGACTACTAACACATATTTTTATTGGCTGCTATCTTTATGAATGATTGCAAGATTCTACCATGCTTAATGCAATCTAGAAAGTATCTTGGATAATTTATCCAATTTATTTTTAGGATAATAAAAATAATTTAAAGAAAATAAAGAGAATGTTGGTAGATCTCATTCGAAGTACGAAACAGTTAAAAATAACGTAAGTTGATATGGACGAATTAGCTTAGTGGTCAGAGTACTTCTCATGGCAAGGGAGAGGTCCTGGGTTCAATTCTTAGATGCGATAATGCGACTGAATCATTTTCTATCTTTTTTGTTTCATATTTTTCTTTTGTGTTTCGTTAATATTGTCTTTCAATGATTGAATATTAGAATTGAAGGTTTTACTCATTAAGTTATTCCAAAAAAAAAAAAAAAACTATTATTGTTCCGTCGAATCTTACTACTACTACTTACTACCAATTAACGTATTAGTTCATTAGATACCACGTACGTGTCGATGAATTGCCAACCCGATGTGTTTAAATAATCACGTAATATTCCTTCCACGAGAAGCTTATTATTAAGCTCGTGTACATTGCGTCTATAATCCATTCATCATATTTGTCGCATTGTCGGTATATAACAGACGAGATAAGTTAACTTACAATTTAAGAGAATACCGGAAATTAATCATTTTAAAATTAAATTCTAGACGAATTGACTCTTTTTTACAAAAAAATATAAATTGATTTTGAAAGATTGTTATTTTTTCTGGTACATGCAGTTTTAAAAATTTGAAAAACTAATTGTATTTTTAATACACTAAGGTTATACCGTTGGTCGTTGGCAGATTTGTTCAATTTTCAAACGATAGATTCTATTAAACAACACAAATTTCAAATCATATAATCATCATACAACAAAATAATTTAATACATAATCTAGTCAACACAGTTTTCAGAATTTAAATTTTAGTTAAATTAAAATCATTAAAAAATAAATCCGAGAACGTATGTTGTGACACAAATACTTCACTTTTTCTAATTTTTAATGTCTTACAAAATAAAATATGTCAAAAAAAATTTTACACTCTTATTTTGTTTAGACATTATTGAAAAATTATAATTAATTATGATCAAAAAATACTTACAAAAAGTACACGATATTTAATAATTTATCATCTTCCTTTTTGAGCATTTTTATTGCTTACTTGAATGTAGGTATATATTAAAGCAAGTTTTGAATGAAATAATCAATATTAAGTTTTTTTTATTTTTTATTATACAGGGAATAATCGATATTTCTCATTGGAACCTCCCTGTGCAGTTGCAAGCATTTTTAAACTTTTATTCTCAGATGCTGGTCAATCACTCTTAAAGACCTCGCATTCATAAAAGCAGTAACTCGGATTTGCTTTGTAACTGTAACTGTAACTGTCGTATTAAAAATTGGAACTGATTGAATCAAGAATGAAGATAAGCGATAAATTACATATATAATATTTTATTTACCAGAAAATTATTCTAATTCTGTGTTTGAAATTTTTAAATTTTTTAGAGTTAATCTGACAGATTACGTTATTTTTCAAGGGCTGCACTTTTTAAATTTTTGAAAAAGCGTTATTTATCTACCAATTAACTAGATTTTTCTTTAAAAAATCCTGTCATTTTTCACGGATCTGCGCTAGTTATTAAATAAAATCAAATGCAAAAACTACAAATTAATATTGTCAACAATTTAACGAAAAATGTTTGACACAATTTTGAGTTTTGTCAATCAGGTGTTAAAAGACTAAAAAAAACTAAAAATAACCTATGGTAGATTTTCCCGTACCGGGAATCGAACCCGAGCCTGCTGGGTGAAAGCCAGCTATCCTAGCCACTAGACCATACGGGATATTGTACGCAGAATGAAATATGTTATTTTTGTATTGATTCACACGATATTACCGCCAGTAAAAAGAACGATTGCTGATTACAATTTTTTATAAGTTCAGGATATACTAATAAAACAAATAGGTACTATTTTCCTTCTCACCCACCATAAAAACGTATATATATTTTACAATCTAGAATCATTCGAACCAAGAAGTCATCACATATGTTTTTATTTTATTATAGGCACTAACTACTCTGTTATGATTTGAAATTTTCACGGCCAAAAGTATTATCGTGATTAATGTTTGGGTCATGGGTGTTACGGATATTCGCATCCGCTTGCGCAAATGCGGATTATTCGCATTAATTCAGACATCTTCATCCGCATCCGCATCAGCATCCGCATCAATTAATGCGGAGCTTTTACGGACTAACACGAAGTTCGTTTGCTAACTGACCGATTGGATGGCACACATTGGTGACAAGATCCCACAGGTTTCGTTTGTTCTGTTTTTGTTATCGATGCGATTCCCACTGTGAATCAATCACAGTATTTTTTGTATTTTTCTTCTTTAGCCAACCTTTCGGAGAGCGTTTTCAGTAAGCGATGCTTTATCTATGTTTGCGTTCAAAATCGTAATATTTTTAATTGCAAAAATCAAATTCTTCAAAAGTCTTTCTTTTGCCCTCACAAATGAGTATTTCATTTTGGCATACCTTCAAAAACAGCAAATCCATTTGAAATTGAATGTCAAGCAATATTTGATACCCAAGGGGTTAAAATAACTTCCTCTTCTAATTACAGAAAAGGTGACAAGGACACAATTATTCTAATAAATCTATACGAAATATGAAACAGAACGAGACACAGAAATATAAAACAGACAGAGATCTTGGGTTCGCTTCCCAGTTGCTACAGTTACTTTTTAAATTTTCTGTGTCTTGTGCTGTTTAATGTTTCTTTTAGATTTATTAGTATTATCTCCTTCTTATTTTATTTTATTTTTTTATTTACATAAACAGTCTTTTTAAATTACTACATGACAGTGATAAGTATATTTACAAATATGTCATTGACCAATAAAATAACGACATAGAAATTCAAGATCATAATTTAAAAATACACAACTATATACCTAATACAAACAATTTGTGATAAAGTGCATCTTCAATTTACAAAAAGTTGTTGATGAAATATTTTCAAGGTTTACATTTAAATTTTCTTTTATACAATATCTTTGAGGAAGTGATTTTATTCAAATTCGAATTGCTAAAGTAAAAGAGAAAATGTGTTGAACTAATAAAAAAAAAAGAAATCAACGAAATATCAAGTTTTTGCAACATAATATTATGGCATTCGATCGAGTGTCATTTTTTTACGAATGCATGTGAATTTAGCAAGGTTCGTGTTAAACACATCGTGTTTGGGCGTAATCCGTTAAATGTGCTACAACTTCTTCTTATAAATATATTTTCAAGGTAATTTGTTTTGCTCTTAGAAAGATAAAATATCTCAGTAGATCGAGTAACGCCGTTCTTCCACGTAGCTACTCACCAGCGACGCTACCGCTACCTGTCAAACAAATTTGCTAGTGTAGCACCTAGCGGCGTTTTCAAACACTGATAATAGTATGGAAAACACAGACGAGCGGCGATCGCGTCGCTTGAAGGTAGCTCCATGGAAGAACGGCGTAACTCTAACGCCGTTCTTCCACTATTCACAAGCGACGCTACCGCTACCTGTCAAACAAATTTTCTAGGGTAGCACCTAGCGGCGTTTTCAAACACTAATAATAGTATGGAAAACACAGACGAGCGGCGATCGCGTCGCTACTATTATTAGTGTTTGAAAACGCCGCTAGGTGCTACACTAGCAAATTTGTTTGACAGGTAGCGGTAGCGTCGCTTGTGAATAGCTACGTGGAAGAACGGCATTAATTGGACATCTGAAATTAAGATATTATAGTAAGTATGTGCTATCAATATAGTTATGGAAGTAACTTATAGAGCATTAATAGGTTCTCTGAAGGTTAATGGGGACATAGTATTCATCATTTCGCACGCGATAAGAGACATATTTGATCAACTTTTTCTGAACTCTTTCTCGATTTGCTTTATTAGTAGAACAATAAGGGTTCCACACTATTGAAGTTCAACGATTTATTACATTGATGGCTATAACCGTCAACCGTTATTAAAAAAAGTTATATCAATAAAATACTTATATCATTTTATTACAGATGATGAAAGCATTGTTTCAGTTGTGCTTTATTCAACCAACCTTCCTTTAAAGTCTTAAGCAACCCCCGGAGGGAGTTTGCGGAGGCTTTCACCACTCGATTGCCTTCGGGGAGCGACCGAGAGCTACTTGGGGGGTGGCAGGGGGTGGGGGATGTGCCGAGGAATAATTCACTCCTCCCTTAGACCCTTGTCCTGATGGATTAAGCAGGGCCACCCCTAAGAAGGGAAGATCCCATCAAATGGAACCCCGTAGTTACAGCGGATAGAGGTTTGTTTGCATAGCGTTACCTGATTATCGTCTTTGAATTTTGTAAACAATAGTGTCCATAGATGTCCAAAAGCATTCTTATCAGGACCTTTATACTGTTAATAGATCGGTGTACTTTAGGTATTAGGTGACCAGAATGTAACCGTTGGATGACACAGAACAAAGATGAACACAAGAAATGCGATGCGGGCGTGTTTCGTGACCCAAATATCTAGCCAATCGGGCCTTAAATTTCAAACAACCCAACTGTGTTTCATCATCTTCTTGATTTTCCATCATGTTTATTATCCAATCCTTTCCTTTTATAATAATCAAATAGAATGGCGCTTTGGTCACAAGCTGTTGTGCGACGAGTTAAAAAATTTGAAGAATTCATTCTCGTAAAACAAAAAAAAATGGTTGGGGTGATAAAACAGGAATCTGCTGAAAAAAAAAAAAATCGATATGCATATCCCCTCTGCGGACGTCGAAGCTTGCTTCTATGTGCGGCCCACGGGTGATACTACAAAACATCCATGGTCCTATTGGCCCCCGCTACAAACGTTCCCGTTACGCAAAAAGTTTCCCCACTCCTGCTTCAAAGTATTTTATTGACCAATCGCGAACATCATGAAATCCTTCTTTATTCGTCTTCGTTCCAATTTTATTAACCCTACATCACATAGATAGGAACATTTTATTAATCTTTTTTTCACATAGCTAGGAACATTTTATTAACCCTATATTCACATAGGTGAACATTTCATTAACCCTATATTCACATAGGTAGGAACATTTTATTGTTGTAGGGTGCCGTTAATATGGTTTATTCGCCCATATTCGTAGATAATAAACGCATCGAAGTAGGTATATATATATATATATATATATATATATTCGTATAAACTCACAAAGTTCTACCCCATATTTCACGCTTATTTACCCAGATGAAGCTTTGGATAATGTCGCTGGGGACCTACTCGTCTTCTAGAACTAGCCTTAGGCGTAATCAAGAAAACTTATTAGATTCAATTAGTAGTAAAATAATGTATCAAAATGTTAAATATAGATATATGACCGGTCTGTGGCCGAATCGCGTTGTGGTACCACCCAGAACATCGAGGGGTCAATTCCTCGGCAGACTAGTCCCCCAAGTAGTGAGAGATTTTCAAATATTGTCGGGTTATTGATAATCTGGGAAAGTGTGTATCTCTTTTAGAAAAATAAAAAAAAATACGTAGATATTACGAACGTTCGGTTATAATCGATCGGACGATCGATTGAATTATTTCAATTTCTATCGAATACAAAATAATGAACCACGAAGTAGGAAGTATAAGGTTAGGGGATGCGAATATTAACATTTTATTAATCGAAATATCATTCGAGTATTTTTTAGTGATTATGAAAAGTAGCGATTTTGCACATCACTACGTACAAGTACTTACCTTCAGTCTACGGTCTCTGCTCCCACATTTCTCCACTAATGATGTAACGTGTCACTCACCTGCAATTAGATAGAAATAAACACAATTAGTTCCTTGGAGGCCTTAGTTTGATAAAGGAGAATATAAATTGACAGGGTAATTGGTAGGTGGTCCACTAGTAGGGCAAAGGAAAAGATTGTAAGAGGATTAATCTTAATAAAACGAACCTTACGGATTCTTAGAAGACCACGACTCCCAAAAGCTTTATAAAGCACCTTTATATTTTTATACGAATACCATTCTCGGACCAGTATGTAAGTACATAAATATATAGTCAATTGATCAATTATGTGAGGGAAAAATAAATTGAATGGAAAAGGATAAGGGAAAATGAAACTGGCGTTTCAGATATATTCTACATATATAACTGATTTGTCTAAAATTTATTTAATACATTATAGAGATGGTCTGAATTCTTGACAAAACAGTTACAATTTAAAAAATTACATCTTAATGTATAAAACAAAGTCGGGTTAGTTACACCATTTATAACTCGAGAACGACTGAACCGATTTTATGATCTTTGATTTGTTGGATTTGTCTCCGTCCCGATTAACAGAATAACCATTAAAACATCGGAAAAAAATTATTATGAAATTTTTTTTTCATATATTTTGTATGGAACGGCTTTTCAAATAATATGCGTTGGTCGACATAATTTGAATCAATTCGAACTGTCAATGGTGTAGTGTGCCGAAAATTTCGTGTTTAGTCAACATCTCAATTTCATTTTTTGAACTTAGTGTAGGTACCTATTTATTTTAACTTAATAAAACTTAATTTATTTCAGTTAATAAATTAAACACAACATTTATTGATTCTGAGGCGGTACGAAGTTTGCCGGGTCAGCTAGTTTAAAATAAATTTCTGTTAAAAATATTACATTTTAGGTAGGTACTTTAACACTTCTCTGAATTCTTCAAACAGGCAGTTCCAATTTAAAATAATGACTAATGACATTTAAATTTAAGGCAAATTCGAGTTCTACACTTCATTAAACTATAGTTGCACAGAACAGACACCCTATCGAAATGAGTATATCTGATAAATGGTTTAATAAATACGTGCAATTAAAACACACTAAGTTTATTCTCGTAAACGAAAACAACTTTTAAAGTACCTACTATAGTCGAGATAATAGTTTAATTATTTGAGAATTGAAATAAATCCCTGCAACTATTAGAAAATTACATCTATATTACTAATACGCTAACGTCTGTCCTACACACTCGCTCCACGTAATAGATACAAACGAAGAAGTGATGCCATCTAAATATTCAAATACAACTAGTGAAGTTTTCGTTCTATTGTTTTCCCGCTGAAGCGGGTTTTCACCTGCTAGTGTCAGATGATTTTGATATGTGCTTTATGATTCTTGGCATAACTAAACATTTCTAGTTCGTCGCCCCAAAAAATTAAAAATATGAAATTTAATCTAAGTATTTATATAAATAAGAGTGTCTGTAGCGGTCAGCGTGGATTTGATTTTTATACAAATTTACAGTTTTATTGCGGGATATATTTTTTTTTTGAGAAATTTTGCAAACTTGAACTTTAAAATGAGAGGAAGACCACTGCGTACGTAAGATTTCTAAAAACTAATCCTATCACCTTTTCCCACATCTTAAAGCAAAATTTTCATAACTTGGCGAAATTTTGCGCACTTGATGTTCAAATAAGGGGAAAATTACTTAAATACATCTGATTTAGAAAAACTCTGCCTGGCAACGCTGGGGACTCCAGCTAGTAGTACAGAAATAAATAAAATACAAAATACTCGCTGCGCGAAGAAAACAATGTCTGTAATGGACCGAGGTCACTGAAGAAGCACACGATAGGGACACTTGAGATGCCTTGTCGAAGCAATGGCTCCCTAATCCGATTATGAAAACGTGATAATGTGATAAAAGTTCACCTGTTAAAAAATTCATTCAGAGATGATTGATAGAACCAACCAACGGATTGTTAATTAAGTTTATTCAACAAATATGATGTGACATCAGAATACAGTTTACTCAGTCTTCATACGGTTGCCAAGCACCATTTTCTACACAATTGTTTTGTTTAGCCCAGCACTCAATTCAACAAAGCCGCAGATCGCGCGATTTCCGGCCACCATATTGGATCCGCTTCTCTTTTGGCGGGAAAATTTTCACACTACCGGACGTGGGCGCCCATTGGTTTAAGTGGCTTGATGCAATTGAATTAATAATTCGATTGTTGTAAAATAATTTTCAATTAATTAATCAATAAGTGCATAGGTACAAAGTTATATTGTTTTTTAAGTGATTTCACTTGGGTACTCGATGAAGAAATTGTTCTTGGTTAAATATTGTTATTAGATGTTGGAAACCCGTCAACAAAGAGAAAAAAAAAAAGAATTTCACTACCAAATTAAATACGTATGTTCTGCGGATTGATCATATCCATTTCGCCGTAATCTGTAACATAGATTCCAAATTATTTTAATTGATAAAATAAGTTAATGTTTTTGCAAAATGTTTTAAATTATTTTTACCTCAACGTTTGGCGATGGCGGTCGTTAGTCCTCTAGAACGAATAAATCTCCCGGAACTGAACTTTGTGAATGAAATAGCACGAAAAACAGAATAAATTTGTATTTAAAATAGAAAAATACAGTTTCATAGTTAAATCTAGTGAAAGGTGATCCATTTCAATCCTGAAAGACAGAGACAGTCCATTAGGCTGGGAACATGACAGCACCAAGAGCACAAAGCGAAACAGCAGAGTCTAAGAAAGCAATACATAATAAACTAGTTTCACAAACACTAACTTTAAAAGCTTTCAAGTGAATTGAGCTTTGCGAAATACGCCTGCTAATTATTGCGCGACTCCTTGATACGTGTCTCAGACATCATTGGATTAGTTGTTTAATTGTATCTACATACAATTTATTACGTATTAAGCCTGCGAAGCATCAACAATAATGGTTATTATTGTCTTGTCGAATACCTTATTATGTCAGTGTATTAGTGAAACAATATTTAACGTGCATTACAGAATTACAATATATATGTCGAAAACAAATGTCAAACTGTTAATTAAAATATTTAATAATTTAAGTCAATCGATGTCGCACACTAAAAATAATAATGGATATTTTATTAATGTTACAATTTGAGGTTTTACATATATATAAAATACATATAAAATAAAATAATAAATTTAAGTTGTACGATGTGCAAACGCATAAGCTTCATACAATTTTAGTTAAAACTAGGCAAAATATACTATTCTGCAACAATAATTCCGGGACAAACTACCCCATACATCCACCTATTTCGCTTTCACACACTTGGAAATACATAAATTCACCTCAAATATCGTCATGTTTGATATGAGTTACTGTTATTTAAGAGATACCTTGATGATATTTTTATGTAGCATATTTTTATAATGTAGGAGCTGTTGCATATATTTTTCTATTCTTTCTATTTATCTATCTTGTTACTTCTATTTTGTTTATCTATTTTGTTACTCTCTTTTGTTTATCTATTTTGTGAACTTTTTCATGTACCTATTACTCACCTGTAAATTTCTCATATTAAGTTTACCACTTTTATGATGTTCATTGCTATGAGTTTATCTTTCTTATTTAAACATTGTATTACATATATATATCACTGTATTATACACTTATTATGTAAAAGCCCATCAGGGCGTTGAAAATGGATAATAAATAAATAAAAGAATTTACGCTTTTTTATACATTTGAGTAGAGTTTTAAACCAGTGCTCGTTTTGTATCAACCTTGCAAAGCGTTTATACAATAGAATAGATGCTAAAATATAAAATAGCACGCCTAGCAAAGCATCCAATACATTAATAGGTACTACGTAGACACCATTCAAAAGTATTGTATTGCATTTTGCAGATTAAATTACTATATGACGGCAGTTACTTTGTGACGGAGAAGAAATGAGAAATGCCATTGCAATTTCCAGTAATCGGGATCCTGGATCTTCGTGTTTCGATTTTATGACATCAAAGTTAATTTGCTGCAATATCGTTTTATGGCGTGGAAAACTGTTACGGGAGTTCCATGAATGGTTTTCAGTTATTTAATAGGTGCAGGAAAACGAACTTTTGTAAAATTCTATATTAAATTAAATTGTTTAACATCGATTAAAGCTTTAGCCATTGACTTTATGTCCTTTGATATTGGAATTGTCGGCCATCAACACAATTTTTTTGAGGAAATATACCATGAAAATATGCAATAAAAATGACGTTATTCCGTTGTGAAAAATAAATGGTAAATCTAGTTTTTGCCTTATCCACAGGCAGACATTGTGTTGAGCTTCTTCAATAATAATTATAAAGGTTCTTGTGGGGCTCTCTTTGATCGGCTATACTCGCCGGGTGAAACTAGATACTCTAATCTTAGACTGCCGACATCTATCAAAACCATCTGAAACTGGTTCCATGTCAACTCAGAATCAACTCAGCTCAACAACTCTTTAAAAAGTCGTTAAAAGCTATGAAAATAAAAATTTAAAATAGCCCGTACCCTAACCTAACATAACCTATTTAACCAATTTTTGAAGTAAATACTTCTTTACGCACGCTTGACTTGAGGGGTAAACTGGCGAAAGCGTTACGTAAATTACAGCGCTATGAAAAGTGAAATGCGTTGCGAGGCGAGAGGGCTGTATCAAATTGTAGAAGCAAGAGAGATCAGTGCGCGGGCACATTTTCTTTCTCTCTTCCTCTCATAGCCAGTGCATGAAATATTTCAGTCAGTATTTTGAAATACCAGTGACGCGCCAAACGCGGGGGAGAGCGGACGTCGATGCGACGGCTTGATCGGGCGAGGCGAATGATAATAAATGTATTTATTTATTTATTTATTTAAACCCCCTAAAAGGCTTTTACATTCAAGTGATTTATAAGTTTACAGTGATACACAGGAGAGAAACTATGAACAAACACGTACTCTTAAATAATATCGAAATATATCGCAAAAAATAACTTCAAGCATTCGTTAGATACTAGGAGTTGAATTGAGAGTAATTTTGTATTGGGATTATTGTTATCTTCAAATTTGTTTACTACTGGGAATTATCTATGTTATCAAGGCTGTCAATTAGAGATTTAATATAAAATTTTGGACTAAAAATATTTAAATAAATATTTGTAGAAAATTAATACATGTATATATTTTATACATACAAACATATATATAGGCGCATACATATAGATGGAGCTATATTGATCGAATCCACTGATAAAAACTTTTAGGTTTCAGATACAATGGAAAGTCACATTTCAAGATCCAGTGCTAAAAAGTACTTCCTTCTGCGTACAATCACCCACATCGCGTGAACATAATAGAGAGAATAAAATGTATCAGGAGCATTTCCTATCCTTTTCCTATATTCCTCTTCCTCTCCCCCTTACTCAGTTGACTCAATATCTTTGTATTCTTTGTATAAGCTGTTCGTTTCTTTCAAGTAAATAAATATTTAGTTAAAAAAAACATTAGCTCCACACAAGAGATTTTTTGAAGCAAAGGAAGGAGAGGAAGTTCTGGGAAGGTAGGAATCTAGGGGTCAGTGTGTTCAGAAGTGACAAAGGTATGAATCCATGGGGCAAACATATTTTTTTAGTTAATGAAGACAATATTAGCGAAACTAAATCGAAAATCTGAAAGAGAAAAATCCGAAAAAGATATGGTCACATCTGGCTGGGGCTCGAACCCAGGACCTTTGCCTTTCCGGGCTTCGATTCTACCAATTGACCTAAGGTCCCTAAGAGTCCCAGATGTGACCGAAATTTTTTTCTGATTTTTCTGTTTCAGATTTTTGCTAATATTGTCTTCATTAATTAAAATATTAAAATTTGAGGTGTTAAAAATAAAAATAAATTTATTGTTTTCGACCTGACATAGAAACCACACAAATTCTAAATCGTAGACAATAATACACGGTTAATTTCTGATGTAACTTTCCGTATTATCTTGATTATTACTATTGCTACGAAATTAATTGACTTTAACGAAGTGTTATTACTTAGGCGCTGTTCAGCTGTCACACCTTAATCCGCCCTCACATCCCGCCCCCCTTCACACCTCACCATCCAACAAGCCCTACTGGAAAATTGCTGCAACCACCGCAAAAGCCTGAAGCAAACACAACCCTTTAAAACCGGGGCATAATTTATACTGATTCATAAAAACGTTAAATTCTAGGAAGTCGTCAAAAGAAAAATTAGCATGCTTTTAAAATGACATTTTGATTTGACTGTACGTAATTTCTGCGAGTTCTCAGAAAGACGTCTAATGATGTCTCCGGGCGTTAAAACTGTATTTTTTAAATAGTCCAACAAAGACAAAAGTTGAGTTTAGCCGAGGGGCTACGAATCCTGTTAGTAGTAATCATAGCTTCGTGGATTTCTCTGTGCAAAGCAGTGACACTTTTCACGAAGCTTCTAATGAAGCTTTTCAGACCATTTCCAACGCTTTTTTTGTCTCACCCCAGTGAATCACTTTTAAAAGTAAAAACTTTCCCCCATTTTCCCCCCGGCTATTCAGCGGCGAATGGCCAAGTTTTTTTTTTTGTTATCAATTTTTCATTTTGTCCAGCGTGAAAAATGAATATTTTATTGCAAGGGCTGCGCTGGTTAGATTTGACCAACAAAATTTTTAGACTTGGCAGTTTTTTCTAAGGAGCCTTCGACTTTCCTAAGTAGAGTTACATCATTCCTTTCTCTTGCACTCTTATATTATTATTGCAGCTGTACTGGATGCCGTTATCTGCGAGGACGAGGGATTTGTTGTTGGTGTTATTGAGGGCAGTTATTATTTTATCGTATACGAGCAAAGCAATACTTGTAAGACGCTTCAAGGAACTCTATAAACTGTTTGCAGTTTGCAGTTGTGGTTTGTGTACAGTGTCACGCAGTCTTACTTTTAGAAGAATAATAATTTTGTCATTAAATTAAGTGAATCTGAATAATAAATCTATGATAGTTTTAATTTTGCGATAAATTTATGATTGCTTTAAAGTTTTTGCAGAAATCGAGTCATGGAGAAGGCAAGCCTGAATATTTGATAGTTTTCTTCCTTACCTCAAGTCTGTACATATATACTATAAGTATCAACCCACATACTATAACACATACTACGAGTATTGGACCAACATAATTCGAGTATCGACCCACATACAACGAGTATCAACCCACATACTACGAGTATCAACCCACATGGTACGAGTATCAACCCACATAATTCGACTATCAACCCAAATACAACGAGTATCGACCCAAATACAATGAATTCCCACATACTACGAGTATTGGACCCACATAATTCGAGTATCGACCCACATACTACGAGTATCAACCCACATACTACGAGTATCAACCCACATGGTACGAGTATCAACCCACATAATTCGACTATCAACCCAAATACAACGAGTATCGACCCAAATACAATGAGTTCCCACATATTACGAGTATTGGACCCACATAATTCGAGTATCGACCCACATACTACGAGTATCAACCCACATACTACGAGTATCAACCCACATGGTACGAGTATCAACCCACATAATTCGACTATCAACCCAAATACAACGAGTATCGACCCAAATACAATGAGTTCCCACATACTACGAGTATTGGACCCACATAATTCGAGTATCGACCCACATACAACGAGTATCAACCCACATACTACGAGTATTGGACCCACATAATTCGAGTATCGACCCACATACAACGAGTATCAACCCACATACTACGAGTATCAACCCACATGGTACGAGTATCAACCCACATAATTCGACTATCAACCCAAATACAACGAGTATCGACCCAAATACAATGAGTTCCCACATACTACGAGTATTGGACCCACATAATTCGAGTATCGACCCACATACAACGAGTATCGACCCACATACAACGAGTATCAACCCACATACTACGAGTTTCAACCCACATGGTACGAGTATCAACCCACATAATTCGACTATCAACCCAAATACAACGAGTATCGACCCAAATACAATGAGTTCCCACATATTACGAGTATTGGACCCACATAATTCGAGTATCGACCCACATACTACGAGTATCAACCCACATACTACGAGTATCAACCCACATGGTACGAGTATCAACCCACATAATTCGACTATCAACCCAAATACAACGAGTATCGACCCAAATACAATGAGTTCCCACATACTACGAGTATTGGACCCACATAATTCGAGTATCGACCCACATACAACGAGTATCAACCCACATACTACGAGTATTGGACCCACATAATTCGAGTATCGACCCACATACAACGAGTATCAACCCACATACTACGAGTATCAACCCACATGGTACGAGTATCAACCCACATAATTCGACTATCAACCCAAATACAACGAGTATCGACCCAAATACAATGAGTTCCCACATACTACGAGTATTGGACCCACATAATTCGAGTATCGACCCACATACAACGAGTATCGACCCACATACAACGAGTATCAACCCACATACTACGAGTTTCAACCCACATGGTACGAGTATCAACCCACATAATTCGACTATCAACCCAAATAAAACGAGTATCGACCCAAATACAATGAGTTCCCACATACTACGAGTATTGGACCAACATAATTCGAGTATCGACCCACATACAACGAGTATCAACCCACATACTACGAGTATTGGACCCACATAATTCGAGTATCGACCCACATACAACGAGTATCAACCCACATACTACGAGTATCAACCCACATGGTACGAGTATCAACCCACATAATTCGACTATCAACCCAAATACAACGAGTATCGACCCAAATACAATGAGTTCCCACATACTACGAGTATTGGACCCACATAATTCGAGTATCGACCCACATACAACGAGTATCAACCCACATACTACGAGTATTGGACCCACATAATTCGAGTATCGACCCACATACAACGAGTATCAACCCACATACTACGAGTATCAACCCACATGGTACGAGTATCAACCCACATAATTCGACTATCAACCCAAATACAACGAGTATCGACCCAAATACAATGAGTTCCCACATACTACGAGTATTGGACCCACATAATTCGAGTATCGACCCACATACAACGAGTATCGACCCACATACAACGAGTATCAACCCACATACTACGAGTTTCAACCCACATGGTACGAGTATCAACCCACATAATTCGACTATCAACCCAAATACAACGAGTATCGACCCAAATACAATGAGTTCCCACATACTACGAGTATTGGACCCACATAATTCGAGTATCGACCCACATACTACGAGTATCAATCGACAAACATACTAATTTCGGTTGTCAATGCGTGGGTGATGATAGTCCTGCATAATGTATAAAATTATTCAAGTTCAATGAACTTTTGATATTTAAAATTGGAACTGATAAGTAAATCATATCAGACAGGCGACAAAGTACGTAGGTAGAAAAAAATATTTTATAACTTAAAAATTCTGTGATTAAATTGTGTATTTTGTTTATTTAAACATTTCACAGATACTTAGATGAATTAATAGAGATAAGATACGTTACTGAGATAAGTTGCCTGGCCTTTTAATAGTTTTTTTTTACATTAGATCCACACAGGAGGCTCCGAGGAAAATAATGTCCCTCAGGGCTTTTTTCATCTTTGGGAATGCTGTGTGGAGGGTATGTTTAAGGCAAGGAAGGAGAGGAAGTTCTGGGAAGGAAAAAGGTATGAAGGTTAGGTAGGAATCTGGGGTTCATATATCAACATATTTTCATTCAAATTCATCAAGGATAAAACTCTTTCTATATACTTATAAGTGTTTACCCATCATATAAGTACAAAAAAGTAACACTGTAGGTAAATAAATTCATATGATATCCATACCAACTTATCATTAGGCATTTTTAAGTCGATTTAAAAAAAAAAAAAAACTAAACTAACCATCACGCCGTTTCCCCGTAGGGGTAGGCAGAGAGGACGGACCGCCAAACACCTCGGTCTTGGCACACACTCTTTGCCTCATTCACGTTCATACATCGTCTCATACATTCTCTTCTATTTTTCTGACTCTTGACATGGCCCGACTCAAGTATCTGATTCACTTGATCGTGCCATGTCTTTCTCGGACGTCCCCTAATTCTTATACCATTCACACTTGCATTGTATATTCTCTTCTTTGTTCATTCGCTCTACATGCACAAGTCGATTTTAGGTTTGAAATTAATAAATAATACACAAAACAACCTAATTTTATAATTATTATAATTTTGGGGAATCAACTTATTATTTGGCCACCATTTTGTTAATACCTTCAGCTTCACAAATGCTACATTTATAATATGCCGCGACTTTGCATAGGATTGCGATATTTTAAAAACAAAATATAAAATTTTGTATTACGTACGTATCTATAAGTAAAAAATAACATACGTTAATTGCGATTTGAGCATACCACGTTACACAAAGAAATGAATAAAAAAATCGCTTGAGACAATGGAAGCTTTTTGATAGCTTAATTGGTTTTTATAGCCCGCTTTGATGGGGATATAATTTGAAAGAAAATGTGACGCCCGTATTGCAGAGAAAAAAGTTGTCAAATTCTTCTATCAAAATTCTCACCGGAAAATATGATTATATGCTTAATAACGTTAAGAACTTTCTTTATTAAAAAAAAAAGATTGATGGCAACTTATTAACGTAAAGCCTAAAACATGAAGTTTTACGCTTTTGTTCAAGTTTCTTTGACGGCCTCCGTGGTCGAGGGGTTAGGCTCCCATCTAGCAATCCGAAGGTCGCGAATTCGAATCCCAGCGTGCGCAAATATTTGATTGACTTGAGGAAGAGGAAGGCGGGACAGTACCTGGCTATTCAGATCTGATCATCAAACAGGACTAAAGCCATTTCAATCAAAATAAGACCACCGTTCAGGTCTTATACTAATTTGCGCAAGTAAGCATGTACGTTAAGGGAACGTAAAGGTACCTTAAACAATTTGAAAATTCTTTTTTTTAACCAAAAGGTGTAACAAATATCTAGTAAGGTTGTACGCTACTTTTAATATATATGTTTTACATTTAAAATATAGGTAATTAAAGAAATCATTTTTTGATGATTTTCAAGGCAATTTTGTTTTCAAATAATTTTGCATTATTTACTATGGAAAAATGATATAAAATGAAAATGATAAAAAAAAAACATTTTAATGGGCGTAAATGCAAATTGATTGATTAACGTTGATTAACGATTGATTAAGGTTGTTAACACAAATTTGTGGTATATAATTAAAAATTTCTAGCTAAAGAAATGTTTTTTATGATGCATATTTTTTATTCATTTTCCTACATGTAGAACTAATTTTAGAAAAAAATCACTAATTCCCCATATATGTGCAGAATATTACACAAATTTTCAAAATATAAACATTTTAGCAATAAATCGAATACGATCGAAAATTAATACAAAAGTGTGGAATGTTTCCGAAGCATCTCCCATCCTCATCCTATATTTCTCTTCCTCCCCTCCTTACCTAAAATTAATTTTAATATGTAATAAAACTCCATCTCCAATCAACTTTAACAAAGGAGACTTAAGTTGTTTTTCTCTTACCAATAAATACATAAATAAATCGAAAACTAAAATCCTGAACTTGCAAATTTTACAAATGTTCGGACATTTACAGTAACATCAACATGTATGTACAAGTATTTTCCCTGATCCCGTGGGTTCAAATCAGTAGTTACTCTGGGAAATAATTGCCGCCTGTTAAAATAATTTGTTATTTAGTTAAAAGCTTTTTGTACACTGTGATGGGGAATGTGGGGGCAGGAGAGACCCCGCTTAAATAAATTACAGATTTAAGCCAGGAGAATGTAATTTTCTAAGTAACTACAAAGCAACAGAGGGAATTTATGTTAGTGTTAAATAAATTTAATGTATTCAAGACTCTTCTCGGAAAACAGTACCATTAGGTAAACAACGGCTTTATCATAAAGATGTTTCATGTTCAGAATATTCTCGTAAACATACAAAAATTATATTGAATCATTTTAAACAGGGGATATTCTGACATTTCCATAGTTGATTAGTTACTTAATAGTGATGTGCATAATTTATTGTATCACGTAGAAATTTTGTTTTTTTTTATTCGAATAATGTTTCGAAATGATTATGAAACTTCAATATTTCATTTAATTAAAGACAATATTAGCGACTAACAAACAAAATTTTGAAACAGAAAAAACAAAAAAAGGATTCGGTCACATTTAGGAATAGAACCCAGGCAAAAGAACCTGAGCCTTGTCGGGGCTCTGCTCTAACCACTCTTCGTATATATATCCATACTTCGACTAAGAACCCACCAACATTATCTTAATTTTCTTAAAGCATATTTTTATTTGCTACTATCTTTATTTATTTCACTTGTAGGAGCCGTTTTTCTTCGGAAATATGCCAAGCAAGTGTCATAGTTTTGGAAATTCTGAAATTCAAAACAAAAAAGCATCAGTGATGGGTTAAGTCTGGTTGTTGCAGGAAACATTTATAAAAATCAATAAATTTGCATTAAAAATAAAATAAAGTAGACTAAAAAATAAAGTATAAAATAAAGTCCCCATACTATAAAGCACATCAAATATAAATTGAGAGAGTTCAACATAAATTTTTAAGGTTCATTAATTTCAAACTCTCCGTACCCATTGAACAAATCAATTATGAGAAATTAATGAAAGGACTTAATTTAACTGACTTATCTTGTAGAAGAACAAAGAGCGATATGGTACTTTTATTCAAATTAGTTAATGGCACAATTGACGCACCTGACTTAACAAAACTAATAACATTCCGAGTGCCAAATCGTAACACGAGGCTTCCAGAGCTGTTCTTTGTTTATCCTTCGAAAACTAACTATTTCATTAACTCCACAATCCAAAGACTTGGAAATAAATTTAGTTCAGTTGATATTTTCGTTTATTCATTACCTAAATTTATTTCTGAAATTTCAAAATTTCTGTTTCCCGTTTACCAAACTATTATTTTTGTATTATGATTATTGTAAAAGCCCTAAGGGCGTGAATAAATAAATAAATTAAAATGTAAAAAAATAATACATCTTCAGATAAGAACACAATGGGATGAGACATTGTAAAACACCAGGAAAATAATGTTCGAAACATCCGATAGTTTGACATATTAGACAGTAAACAGATTTTTTCCAGCTCTACGCGAATTGCTAGGAATGTTGGCGTTCCCAGCCCTATGACAAAAATACTCTTTCCCAGTATAGGACGAAGAACGGGCTTCAGTAGAAGTTTGGCATTTTTTGATTTGTGGTCCTGAAACGCATTTTCACCATGTGTGGTAAAACCATGTACGATCGTGTGAGAAATGTGGAGATCCGAAAAGAATGCAAGGCTGATGTAATAAGTGAGATTAAGCATGAGAGTTTGGGCATGTAGAGCGAATGAATGAAGAAAGGAGTGTAAAGAGAATATATGACGCGAGTGGGAATTCTAGAAGAAGTCCAGAACGCCAGAGGAAGTGACACGATCAAGTGAATCAGATACTTAAGTCGGGCCATGTCAAGAGTTAGAATAATGGAAAAGTGTGCATGAGACGATATATGCATGTGAATGAGGCAAGGAGTGTATGCCAAGACCGAGTTATTTGGCGGTCCGTCCTTCCTGCCTGCCTAACCAACAAACATGATTGAAGAAATCAGACCATCAATGATGTAGATAGGTACCTGCTTCATCGCTTGTCTGATGTAATAGGTATCATATTTTAATAGAAATTTTTTGGAATTATAATTTCCCGTGATTTATCAAGGATGCGGGTACCCAAGTCAAATATTCTTATTTCGGTTATATGTCTGTCATGCGTGATTTTGGTTCAGCAATCTCTAGAACTCGTATTTGTATCATTTTCAAAATGGGAATTATTTGAAGAATTCAGACAAACGACGGAGTATCTACCTATCTGGGTATAATTTTTTTTTTTAACCAGAAATTATTTTAATTGTTATTTCAAAATTGGAATAAAATTGTCAAGAATTCAGACTAACCCGTGATTTTTTTTACGTATCTGCGCTGGTCTATAACTATTATACAATGGAATCAGCTTCCATTCGTTCCGGTGGTGACTGGGGACGTGACGCTGGGGGCTGACCCCTCCGGAGGGACAAAGCAGGATGCTTTCATTAGGCCGGGAAGCTACTCGCAAATGTTATTTGTAGGAAACGCGTGGTAATGAGCGGTGCACAGGGGACAGTGGAGAATGGCCATGGAACACGAACCAAGTAGTTTCTACAAAATCTATACTAACAGTTCTGTGAACAATATATCTCGCCTCAAAAAATTTACCTATATTCCTATATACCTTGCCCGTGGACCACGGCGACTTGTATTGTTATGTATTTATTTTTAAGTTGTAGAGACGTAACAGTATTACTAAATCTGTAAAATATAATTTAGGAAAAAAAAAACAGGCAAAAATCTCAACCTCCTGTTTCACTCCTCTCTCTTCAAGTTAATAATCATTCTTCAAGGTGATCATTGCTACCTTGTCGATGTCGTCTTTTTAATATATAATTTCTTCATCAAAGATCAAGAAATAAACGTTTCGGTTTACTGAAAATATATCTAACAGCTTATAGCAAAAATAAGCAAGCTTGTGGAATGGATGTGGATGAGCGCCAACTATTGCGTCAAAAAGTCTCGACGTCAAATTTTTTTACTCGTCTGAATGCTTCCAAACTAAATCATTGAGTTCCAGCGAGGAACTTGCAAAACTCACTCTTGCAAGACCGGAACCGTCTGCTTCTCTAGGGGTAGCAGCTGTTATACTCCGTATCTAGTAGGGAGAGAAACTCAAAAGGGGTGGTTCTGACAGGTGGATATAATTTGAGGTAAAATCCTTTTTAATAATATGCTACTATTAGCAATTATTTTGTAATAAAATAAGGAAATTTGATTTTATTTATTTATTTAAATAACATTGTTTCGGTTCTGCAAGTATTTTAGTTTTTATTATTGTAATAGCTGATCCGACTTTCAAGACCATTATCAAACACTCATCAAAAACACTAATTTCGGTTGTATGTGGTTGTACGTGAATGAAATCTGTTTCATATGTGCGTTGAATTTAAATGTCCTTTAAAACATTGAAACTGATTGTGTGAAGGAATGTAAAGGATGTAATATTTTAACATAAAATAATTTTTGTGGTCATTTTGAAAGTTGGAATTATTATATCCCGTGATTTATAACGGGTCTGCGCTATTATAGACTAAAATGAAAATGCTTAATAATTACATTATGCGATTTTTTTTTTTTAATTTACTATATTTCTATGAATTAAACAAATACACAAGATAGACAAGCAACACCTGGTATTGGAGTAGATCAAATAATTGCGTTAATCTGAAAAAGAGTCAAATAGTTTAATTATGCGTTTTTGTAAGTAATTTTATTTACACAGGTGTTTTCAGATTCTTGCGCAAATTAGGAGTAAAAAATGTAGATGGCATTTTTGTCTCAGGTCACTTATTCACATAAAACATTAAATAAACAGTAGGTATTGAACAGTTTGAATCTTTGCTGGAGGCTGAACGGTTAATCGGCTGAGTAACCAGTGACTATATGGAAAAGATTTTTTTTTACTTTAAAATTATAAAATTTCATCTGCGCCCCTTGACACCCTGTGTATGTAACTGGTATCTATGCAATTTTTAATAAGAATATATCTCTTTTTAACTTTTGAAGGTTATAACTTATTATAATCTAACAACAATAATCATCTAATTTTTAAAATATGAAAAAGAACAAGACACAGAAAAATAATAAAAGATAATGGTCGCAACTGGGACTCGCACCCAGAACCTCACGTCTAACCTGGACACGCGCTTTAACCAATTAAATATTCAATAGATCGTAATGGCTGAATTGTATAAAGCGTATGTCCCCGTTAGACGTGAGGTTCTGGGTTCGAGTCCCAGTTGCAACCATTGTCTTTTATTATTTTTCTGTGTCTTGCTCATTTTCATATTAATAAATTTGACAAGTATTATGATTGTTTTATATATTTTTTAAATTATACGAATAAAAATCAGTTAAAAGATACTCCAAGTACCACCCTGGTTTGAATAGCCCTTTCCTCGTACTACCCCTCACTACTTCCTTTGGCCTCACTAAATACATCATTTTAAATAAGAAGACCGGTGCTAGTTTACCTGCAAGGACCATGATAACTATATTAAATGACATGTGGTAGCCAATCTATTTCTTACATCTGTTCGAATCGTGTATAGGGACCAACAACACTCCACAACAGGGGGACATTACTAGACACACATATATGAATAATAATGCTGATAGTCCATTACCCAATATCATCCGGACTAATTTTTTTTACGACAGCCTAATCCAAAATAATATATTATGTCAGCCACAAGAAAACTGACCCACAAAATCATAACAAATTTCATCAATAGCAAAAAATTTGTCATTTGAGATTGGCATAATTTTCTTGATATTATCCCAAAATCAAAACCAAGCCCAGCGTAAAGTAAATAATATGAAGTAACAAATGAAAAAAACTTTCCAAAAAATTAAAAAACACACACAATAAACCACACACCAAGACAATAAAATTAAGCAAAAGGGGATGCTAAACATTCTCTGACTGAATTCAAGAAACTGAGAATATATCGATCCCTGAAATTTGAAATGCTGTAAAGGACGAAATTTTAATGTTCAGGAGAGCGAAAAGACAGATTTTTTTATAATTTACGAAAACCATAACCTGTTTTTGCAGATATATAATTATATATTTTTATTATAAAATAACACTGAACAGGTCTTACAGAATACATATACTTTTATAACAAAATTTAATACATTTATGATTTTTTCATTAAAAATAATTCTCTTAAAAGCACATGGTGAAGTACACACCTATACTTTTCTAGAAACATTTCGACGACGCAGATCTAAAGAGAAAAAAAACGGAGAAAAATTACATATTTAACTCATTTGTGGATTATTTGATATGTAGGTTATTTTATGACCAAGTTCTGGAAAAAACTTGTTACAAGCGGTTCATCCAAAACACACAAGCTAGTAATGATTTTTATTGATAAAAATCACACTCCGTGGTCAAGTGTTTCAACATTTCATTCTTCAGAATAAAATATATTGTCTGTGAATGCAATTCGAGCGAACCGAGTATTAAAAATGGTTTAGTTTTAAAAATCTGATTTAAACAGACAAAAATAACTTCCTCTTTATATTTTAACAATACCTATCACAAGAAGCTGTCTCAAGGATACCTTTTCAACCCGTATTTTAAATTGGGTCCCTTCACGAACCTCATTTTATTCTACACGACCCTCTCGAAATTTTCCAGATGGCTCCAAAATAGTATCAGTTTTTTTAAGTGGCACAAAAATAAATAAAAGTCGAGCCTCGCCGTAACAAAGGGTCCTCGTAAGCAATTAATTGACTTTTAAATTAGTTCTTTTCGTGCGACCAATGAATGTTTAGATATATTTAAAA